>QXEO01000091.1:61737-661737 GCA_007115705.1 Dactylis glomerata
CGCACAAAGAAAGCCACAAAACACCTAAATTTACCCAAGAAAGTGATTTGGGGGGCGAATTCTCAAGAGGGCACCTATCTCAATGCATGTCAGATCTTGGAGGCTCCGACAGCGCCCTTCATCATCAAGACATCATCATTAATAATCCCCTCATCCATCTTGCTGTAATTTCAACCCCTAGTGTGGATTTGCACTTGTACTTGTTTAATTCTGCATACTTTATTTATTTTATCATGATTATTTACATATGAGAGTAGTTCACATTATTCCTGGGGAGATTTAGACCCTAGCACCACGATCTAACTGATCCCCGTAAGACCAAGTTAATAGTGGGTACCTACTGCAACGTAAATAAACAAATACTCTATCTACGCCAAAATATAGTGCGCATTACTTCTGATGAGAGGCGTTAAGTGTTGCAAAATCTATAGACAGAATTAAAGCAACACTATAATAGGTTCTCCATTTTTTTGATTTGGGTTTAATCAAAATCAAACTCTTACAAACTAAATAAACATTGATTTTAATTGAAACTGGAGTACCATGTAGTGTCAAAAGCAGGCACCATTATTTTTGAAGTGTCGCAGGCACCACTTTTAATTTTTGACTTTTGAGTGAGTGTTCCGGACGACGGCCAGTCCAAATTAAATGGGAACATGCTCCTGATCCGCACACACTCTAGCGCTCCCGCAGGCGCGGCCTAGGAGACGAAAGAAGTGAGTTGGTTTCTCCACGCACATCGCGTGTCGCTTAGAAAGCAAAAGAGAATCGATAAAAAGTTCATTCTCTACAATGCGATCGTAGCGTGAGACGGTGATGAATTATCTATATATGCATAGTGGCAATATTTTATTTGCTCGATCGTTAGTTCCTAGGACTAGACTTACACGTGAATTCTCCTGAACCTCTGCAGAAAGTCTACTCTTTGTGCAAGTCTATCCTATCCATTCTGTCAATTGGCATACTACTCTCTCCATTTCAAAATATAAGATGATTTATGCTTATGCAGCAAATGTATCTAGGCACTTTTTAATGGTATATTCGAGTGAACCTACACACTGAAAGATATCTAGATACATTTGCTTCACAAAGGTAAAACACACTAGTGGGGACGGGGCCTCCAGTCCCGGCCCGTAAGGGGCTTTAGTCCCGGTTTGTAAACCAGGACCCCAGCCGCGGGACTAAAGCCTGAACCTTTAGTCCCGGCCCGCTTACCAGCCGGGACTGGAGGGTGTCCACGTGGGCACCTCGGAGCGAATCAGGGCCAGGACCTTTAGTCCCGGTTTGTAACACAGACCGGGACTAAAGGGCATCTGCAGATTTTTGTTTTTTGCTTTAGGGTTTTAGGGTTTAGGGGTTTTAGGGTTTTACGTGGGGGATTAACGTGATGCCCCGTTTGGTGCCTTGGTGTTCGGGAATTAGTTTATGCATATATATAAGATTAACTTATCTTACAAGCGAGCATATATATACAATTATATGGAGATCAGAATTATCGGGACAAGAGCCCGTCTATTCGATTACATGGACCAACATCAGTAATGGCCCCTAGCTACACTAAATCGTCCTTTGTCGTCTATAGCTTCTATCCTCAGAAAGGCCGCTAGCTCCTCTGCAACAGCAATCGCGCGTTGCTCTGGTAGGTACTTCTCCCGCATGGCCGTGTACTATATAAGAAGAGGAGATGAATATGAATATCAATCATGATAACAAAGAATGACGAGTAAAAATAGAGGTGTGAATGTTTATTGCTTACATCGTATCTGTAATCCTTGTGCTCAGAGGTAAACGTGCGAATGGTCTCGCAAACATAGTATCCACATAGATGCGTCCCCCGTGGCTGTTGGTCGCACTTTACGAGAATAGAATATATATAATCAAAATAATAATCTAGCATTACAAATGTATTGAAAATAGAAGTATATCATACTACTACTTACCTGAGCCGCTCTAAAGGTCAGCTTCTCATGCCGGATACCGGGAGTCACGCACTTGAACCGCTTCCAAACCCTGCCCGACAAGGAAAATGATTTGCTAAGTTTTTCATTAATTGATATATCAGAAAATCATCGAAAGAGACCGATAGAGCGCAAGAATGATTGAAATTACCCTTGGAGCATGTCCTGCAGGCTTTGGAAACTGTTCCAAGGGTCTCGATAATGGGTCGAAGGCATCAACTCTTCCCTTATCAATTTGAATATCCAACAGAATCCAGTGGTAGCTGCACATGTATATATATATGTGTCAGTAACTTATCAATTACACTCATAAGTGAATGGACACAACACAGTAAGACCCTCACCTGAAGTTGTATGGAAACAATATGTGGTCACAGAAATTTTGATCTGTTAGAAACCTTAGAAGGTTTTCCTCCGTCTCCTTGGGGTTATCAGTTAGCGTCGCTATATGTATTTTATCTGGGTCAATAAACCCAATATTGTGGATGTTCCTACTTTTACATTCCAGAATCTTCATTCTGCATAATAGAGTACAAGTCAGAACGGAACAAGTTATATGTAGAAAATGAATTGAAATAACTGAACAAGTTATATGTAGACAATGAATTAAAATAACTGAACAAGTTATATGTAGACAACGAATTGAAAAACTTACAGACAATAGCAACTCATAAGCGATTTGTCGAGGGCGTCAGCATTGTACATCTGGAAGAGTTCATCAAAGTCGATATGGATGTCTTTGGGACGGCCGTAGTACTCCCGTGGGACAAGCGCCACGATCATCGTTCTCCCTTTATTTGATTCACTTAAGTACCATGTATGCAAGTAACGCATATTTGTTGGGAGATCATCAAACTTATCTTTGCTGACCAAAGGCGCTCCCATGACAAACTGTGGCTTAGGGGCTACCACAGCCTTGGGTACCACGTCGTCTTGGGAAGCCAGAATGACTTCAACCGGGATATCCCATTCATCCGCCCACTTCTTTGCTAATCCAAAATCTTGCCCCTGCACCAGAGAGGGAACATTCTCGGGTAACACCCTGAGGGGTGGGATCGACTGTTTGGCCTGTTGTCCAAGCTGAGGAACGTCTGATCTTATTTTGCTTGTAGTTGAACTTGATTTGCTCCCACTTGCACTTGCACTTGCACGTGACCTGCTCTTTTTCCCTTCCTTCTGCAATGTACGTGTATAGTCGTCAGGCTTATGGTGTAACTCATACTGTGATGGAAGGGTCGTGAAGTATTTTGCATATGCTATTTGCTTCTCGGTGTATTCCGGGCGGGGCTCGGGTTCCTTCTTTTCATCTGCGCATCATAATGTTCCTTTGCTATCCTGGCGTTTTCCTCGTCGGTACGATCATAAGGTCTGATAGGAAGATTAGCATGAGGTACCTTTGGGAGGGGCGACAGTTTGCGCTTTGGGGAGCTCCGTCGCTTAGAACTCATGGACGGAGCGTTCTTGCTGGCACGCTTCCGCTTAGTATCCTTAGCGGGCGGCGGCGGAGACGGCCGACCCAAGTCCGGCGGCGGTGATCGAGATGGACTCGTGTTGTGGTGGCCGTCGTCATGTGGAGGGCTTGGAGGTGATGGAGGTGTAGGTGACCTGCGACGACTCGGAGGCGGTGTTGTCCTTGGGGCCGAGCCTGGAAGCTTGATGTAGTTCTTGTCCCATAGGATGACTCCACCCAGTACTTCTCCGAGTGTCCTCTCATCTTCGGGTCCAGCCATGTCGAGCTCCATATCATGAAACCCCGCCATGATTTCATCCACCCCGACTTTAGCAAAGCCAGCTGGAATCTCACGGCCATGCCAGCGTGCATCAGGGCCAGAAGGTAAAGCTTGTCCGACGGCCACCTTCATGGATATGTTCTTGAATTTCTGATGGAGTTCACATGATGTTGACTCCTTGATTCCATCCACGGGGTAGCCGGGACCGCCCTCTATCATTCTTCGTGCATCGTCGGGCGGGGCCTCAGATTCAGCCACGCTGCTTTTCCGCTTAGATGGGGCGCCGATAATATCGAGTCCAGGATCTTCCTGGCGCGCTACTCCTCTAAGCTCGTCGATCTGCTTCTGTTGCTCGTTAAGCCTGGCAAGCAACTGGTTGAACTTGTCATTCTCCTCATCCTGTTGTCGCTTCTTTGCTCTCGCTCGGCTTCTGTAAGTGTCTTGGTCTCTGGCAAACCCAAGCCACCACGGGTAAGAAGGACCGAAGCCTCGCGTTCGTCCTCCATGTTCGTCATTGCCGAGGACCAGTGTGAGCAAATCTTTCTCTCTATCTGCAGTGAACTGTCTTTTTCCCTCTTTAATTTCTTTCACTATCTTTTTCCAATTCTCCCTGGGTATCCTAAGACCGCCACTGCAGATGAGGTCCCCTGTTTCTTCGTCGTACGAACCACCATGCGCAAGGAACCAATTCCTTGCTCTCATTTCCCACTCATCACGGATGGGTTCAGGTACGATGCCTTTAGCTAGCAGATCTTGCTCTTTCTTATCCCACTTTGGGATGGCAGTCTCATAGCCCCCTGGCCCCAGCGTGTGGTGATATTTCTTCTTGTCGGCATTTTTCTTGTTCTTTTCTGATAATGCCTTGGCATCTTCTGACTGCTTGTACTCCTGAAATGCCTTCCAGTGATTCGCCTGCTTGGCTAGATACCCCTCGAATACTGGCACTTTCTTTGTTTTCAGATAGTCTTTCCATAGCTTCTTCTTCCAGCTACGGAACAGTTCGGCCATCTTCTTTAGAGTCCACTGCTTGACTTTGGCCCTCAGTTTTTTGCGGCGTCTTCATTCTCACATTCTGGCAGGTTGAAATGTGACATGATATCATTCCAAAGATTATCTTTGTACCTTTCGGCGACATAGTCACTATCGGCTGCCCCTTTGCGCTTGTTCCACTCCCGAACGCTGATCGGGACGTGATCCCTAACGAGAACTCCGCATTGCTTCTTGAATGTGTCAGCAGCATTCTTAGGAAGCTTTGGTTCGCCCGTAGGCAATATCACCTCAAAGGTGTAATGCGTCCGTGCGTCCAACTTTTTAGTCGGGCCTCGTTTCGTAGCTTTGCTCGATGTGGAGGCCTAAGAGGGAGAAACATTCGTCAAATGAATGTATATGTACACAATATAGAGCTATCTCCAATATTTTTCACATATTACAAGTGATTGTCGAACTTCATATGTATACCTCGCCGAACTTTATTATTTCTCCACCGGCTTCTCCACCGGCTTCTCCGTCAGTGGAGCTATCACCTTCTCCGTCATTGGAGCTATCTCCGGCCCCATCGGCTTCATCTTCGTGTCGATCAACCTCCATTCCATCTCCGGAGGGGTTTAGATATGACGACGGAGATTCAGCAGGTTCAACGTCGGGGGCTTCTTTGATTATATCTTCGATAAGTTCTTCCTTTTCGAGGTTCCTGCTATGTGGATCCATAGTTCTGCAAAAAACGGACATTTGATTAACTAAATAATATTCTAAATAAATAATATTCTATTTGCAAATAAATTCTAACTAAATAATTCTAACTAAATAATTCTATTCTAACTAATTCTATATCTAACTAAAATAATTCTATTCTAACTATATCTATCTAAATAATTCTATTCTAACTAAAATAATTCTATTCTAACTATATCTATCTAAATAATTCTATTCTAACTATATCTATCTAATAATTCTATTCTAACTAACTAATTCTATATCTATCTAAATAATTCTATTCTAACTACATCTATCTAAATAATTCTATTCTAACTATATCTATCTAAATAATTCTATTCTAACTATATCTATCTAAATAATTCTATTCTAACTACTAATTCTATATCTATCTAAATAATTCTATTCTAACTACATCTATCTAAATAATTCTATTCTAACTAAAATAATTCTATTCTAACTAATTCTATATCTAACTAAAATAATTCTATTCTAACTATATCTATCTAAATAATTCTATTCTAACTAAAATATTCTATTCTAACTATATCTATCTAAATAATTCTATTCTAACTATATCTATCTAAATAATTCTATTCTAACTAACTAATTCTATATCTATCTAAATAATTCTATTCTAACTACATCTATCTAAATAATTCTATTCTAACTAAATAATTCTATCTAACTAATTCTATATCTATCTAATAATTCTATTCTAACTATATCTATCTAAATAATTCTATTCTAACTAACTAATTTTATATCTAACTGAAATAATTCTATTCTAAACTAATTCTATTCTAACTAAAATAATTCTATCTAACTATATCTATCTAAATAATTCTATTCTAACTAAAATAATTCTATTCTACCTAATTCTATATCTAACTAAAATAATTCTATTCTAACTATATCTGTCTAAATATTCTATCTAAATAATTCTATTCTACTATATCTATCTAAATAATTTTATATCTAACTAAAATAATTTTATATCTAACTAAAATAATTCTATATCTAACTAAAATAATTCTATTCTAACTAATTCTATATCTAACTAAATAATTCTATTCTAACTATTCTATATCTAACTAGCTAACTAATTCTATATCTAACCCTAACCCTAACACTCTAACTAATTAACAAATTAAATTTTTTTGCGAAAAAACCTTGGCAGACGTCTTGCTCCGGCGGGCTGCTGGCGGGTGCTCCGGCGGGCTGCTGGCGGCGCGGCGGCGCGGCGGCGCTTGGAGGCGACCGGCGGCGCGGCGGGCGGCTGGCGCGGCGGGCGGCTGGCGGGTGCTGCAATGCGGCGGCGCGGTGGACTGGCGGCGGCGCGGCGGACTGGCGGCGCTGCGGCGGCTGGCGCGGGCGTCGGCCGAACGGCGGCGAGGCAGCCTGGCGGCATCTGTCCGAGCTCCTCGCGCGCGAAAACTGCAAAGTGTGAGCGGCGAGGAAGAAGCCGAAATGTTTTATACCCCGGGACCTTTAGTCCCGGGCGGTGGCTCAGGCCGGGACTAAAGGGGGGCCTTTAGTCCCGGTTTGAGCCACCGCCCGGGACTAAAGGCCTCGGGCGGGGATTTCAGCAGCCAGGGCCTTTAGTCCCGGTCTGTGGCACGGACCGGGACTAAAGGCCTATTTTCTGTTTTTTCTTTTATTTGGTTTATAAATAGTTATCTGTTTGCATATTTGAGAATTTGACAAAACTATAAAAATGAAAAGTGTTTGAAATTGAATAGATAATTCAAAACTATTTTCTATTTTACAAATTAATTATTTTAACTATCCAAATATTAACTAGTTTGCCATTTTCAATTAAAAACTATGTTTATTAATATTCTTTTTGCATATTTGAGAATTTGACAAAACTATAAAAATGAAAAGTGTTTGAAATTGAATAGATAATTCAAAACTATTTTCTATTTTACAAATTAATTATTTTAACTATCCTAAGTATTAACTATTTTGCTATTTTCAATTAAAAACTATGTTTATTAATATTCTTTTTGCATATTTGAGAATTTGACAAAACTATAAAAATGAAAAGTGTTTGAAATTGAATAGATAATTCAAAACTATTTTCTATTTTACAAATTAATTATTTTAACTATCCAAATATTAACTAGTTTGCCATTTTCAATTAAAAACTATGTTTATTAATATTCTTTTTGCATATTTGAGAATTTGACAAAACTATAAAAAGAGCAGGACGGGAAAAGAACTAGTGAGAATCTTCATCATGCATTACATACAAGATTTAATACATTATTACATTATTGCACCAACAATCCTAACTATTATTTCTGTTTTCTTCTAGGTCGTAGCCATGGAGAATCTTCATCATTCAGTAGGATGCTTGGGTCAGTCTTCACTTTGAAGGGCGGAATTTCATGAAACTTATTATAATCTATTGACATGTCTGTCTTGTCATCTACTCCCACGATGTTTCTTTTCCCTGAAAGAACTATGTGGCGCTTTGGCTCATCGGACGATGTCTTCTTTTGCTGATTTCTTTTTCTCGTTTTTGTAGACATGTCCTTCACATAGAAAACCTGAGCGACATCGTTGGCTAGGACGAATGGTTCGTCCATGTATGCAAGATTGTTGAGATCCACTGTTGTCATGCCGTACTTTTGGTCTACAAATACCCCGCCACCTGTCAGCTTCACCCATTTGCACCGAAACAAAGGGATCTTAAAAGTAGGTCCATAGTCAAGTTCCCATATCACCTCTATGTACCCGTAATATGTTTCCAAACAGTGCCCATTCTCGTCTGTTGCATCAAAGCGGACACCACTGTTTTGGTTGGTGCTCTTTTTATCTTGGGCAACCGTGTAAAATGTATTCCCATTTATCTCATACCCTTGGAAAGTACATATAGTCGAAGATGGTGGCCTGGCCAAACAGTACAACTGATCTCCAATGGTGTCGTCATTCATGAGATGTATCTGCAACCAACTACCGAAAGTCTTCTCGTGTTCCCCTTTAATCCAAGAGTCAGCCTTCCCCGGGTTTTTGGAGCGTAGAATATTCTTGTGTCTCACGATATACGGAGCCACCACGGTGGAATTGTGTAGAACTGTGTAGTGTGCTTGCGAGAAAGAATGCCCGTCCATACATACTTTTGCTTTCCTTCCTAGTGTGCCTTTTCCTGTCAGCCTACCCTCATACCGAGATTCAGGAACACCAATCGGCTTAAGGTCAGGAAGAAAGTCCACACAAAACTCAATGACCTCCTCTGTTCCATAGCCCTTGGAGATGCTTCCTTCTGGCCTAGCACGGTTACGAACATATTTCTTTAAGACTCCCATAAACCTCTCGAAGGGGAACATATTGTGTAGAAACACAGGACCGAGAATTCTAATCTCTTCGACTAGGTGAACTAGGAGGTGTGTCATTATATTGAAGAAGGATGGTGGGAACAACAACTCAAAGCTGACCAGACATTGGACCACATCAATCTGTAACCCTGATAGACTTTCTCGATCGATTACCTTCTGAGAAATTGCATTCAGGAATGCACATACCTTCACAATTGCCAGGCGAACATTTTCCGGTAGAATTCCCCTCAATGCAACCGGAAGCAATTGCGTCATAAGCACGTGGCAGTCATGAGACTTTAGGTTTTGGAATTTTTTGTCTTTCATATTTACGATTCCCTTTATATTCGACGAGAAGCCAGTCGGGACCTTGATACTGAAAAGGACTTCAAAGAAGATTTCCTTCTCTTCCTTAGTAAGAGCGTAGCTGGCACGCCCTTGAAACTGCCCTGGATGCATGCCATCTCTTCCTTTATGACGTTCCTGGTCCTCCCGTGCTTCCGGTGTATCTTTTGACTTCCCATACAAGCCCAGGAAACCTAGAATATTCACGCAAAGATTCTTCGTCAGGTGCATCACGTCGATTGCGGAGCGGACCTCATGGACTTCCCAATAGGGTAGCTCCCAAAATATAGATTTCTTCTTCCACATGGGTACGCGCTTATCAGGGCCGTTAGGAACAGGTTGGCTGCCAGGACCCTTTCCAAAGATTACTTTTAAATCTTTGACCATATCAAATACTTCAGCACCAGTACGGATGATAGGCTTCCCCCGGGGTTCTGCCTTGCCATTGAAATGCTTGCCTTTTTTCTTTAAGGGATGCTTGGGCGGAAGAAAACGACGATTGTACGGGTACACATTCTTCCTACATTTGTCCAGATATATACTTTCTGTCTGATCTAAACAGTGCGTGCATGCATTGTATCCCTTGTTTGACTGTCCTGAAATGTTACTAAGAGCAGGCCAATCATTGATGGTTACGAAAAGCAACGCTCGAAGGTCAAATTCCTCTTGTTTGTGCTCGTCCCACACACGTACACCTGGTTCAGCCCACAGCTGTAAAAGTTCATCAACTAATGGCCTTAGGTACACATCAATGTCGTTGCCGGGTTGCTTTGGACCTTGGATAAGCACTGGCATCATAATGAACTTCCGCTTCATGCACAACCAAGGAGGAAGGTTGTAGATACATAGAGTAACGGGCCAGGTGCTGTGACTGCAACTCTGCTCCCCAAAAGGATTCATGCCATCTGTACTCAGACCAAACCATAAGTTCCTTGCGTCACCTGCAAATCTCGGGAACTCTCTCTCGATTTTTCTCCACTGCCGACCATCAGCGGGGTGCCTCAACTTATCGTCTTTCATACGATCTTCCATATGCCATCGCAACAACTTCGCATGATCTTTATTTCTAAACAGACGTTTCAATCGTGGTATTATAGGAGCATACCACATCACCTTGGCAGGAACCCTCTTCCTGGGTGGCTCGCCCTCAATCTCACCAGGGTCATCTTTTCTGATCTTATACCGCAATGCAGTGCATACCGGGCATTTATCCATATTCTCATACTTCTCACCGCGGTAGAGGATGCAGTCATTAGGGCATGCATGTATCTTCTGTACGTCTAATCCTAGAGGGCAGACAAGCTTCTTTGCTTCGTACGTGCTGGCGGGTAATTCGTTCTTTCTTGGAAGCATCTTCTTCATCAGTACCAGCAACTTTTCGAATGACGAGTCAGTCACACCGGTCTCTGCCTTCCACTTCAGCAATTCCAGTGTGCTACCCAGCTTCTTCTGGCCATCTTCACAAGTTGGGTACAATAATTTGTTGTGGTCTTGTAACATCTGCTCGAACTGCAACCTCTCCTTTTCTGTGTCGCAGCCTCGCCGTGCTTCAGAAATGACCCGGCCAAGATCATCAGCGGGCTCATCTGGTTCCCGTTCTGCACCCTGATCTTCTTCTTCATTGTCTTCCATTGCGGTATCAGCATACTCAGGGAACATAGATCGGTAGTTGTCATCATCGTTCTCTTCTTCTTCATCGTCGTCTTCCATCATAACCCCTCTTTCTCCATGCTTGGTCCAAACATTATAGCCCGACATAAAACCGGACCGAAGCAGGTGGCTCTGAATGACTCTTGAGGAAGTGTAATCCTTCTCATTCCGACATTCAACACATGGACAAAACATATAGCCACCACCATGCTTGTTCGCATCGGCCGCATCTCGAAAAGAATGCACGCCTTCTCTGTAAGCGGCGGTGCGTCGATCACCGTACATCCATGGATGGCTCATCTGCGTCATGCAACAGTATATCAAACATAATCACGATCCTAAAAATTAGTACCGCACGGTCTAAACGAGAAAATATAGTTGCTAACCTTTTAGAATAAGTGGAAATAAAGAGGAAGAGACTTAAGCGTGGCTCGGGCACCTCATATCGTAGTTGTGTTCGGTGAACTGAAGCGGCATCGCTCTAACACACATTTCATCAAACACCTCTAGTGCATCCATGCAAAAAGGAGAGCTAGCACACACCCACTGAGATCCATCCAAGAAAAATGCAAGGAAGAGTGGAAAGAGGGGCTGCAGCCATATATATAGGCAGAGGACTTTAGTCCCGGTTTGAGACACAAACCGGGACTAAAGGGTGCGCACAGGGGAGCCTCTCAGCGCGTAGCCCTTTAGTCCCGGTTTGTGTCTCAAACCGGGACTAAAGGGTCGTTACGGGCCGGGACCAAAGCCTCCCGGGCGGCTTGGTCTTTTGGGGCGACGTGGCCGGGCCTTTAGTCCCGGCCCAGATGGAGGCCGGGACTAAAGGGTCCAGGCCAAAGGCCCGTTTTCCACTAGTGACATCTTATATTTTGAAACAGAGAGAGTATTATCAGTGTGAGTACTTGTAAATTGCTGGAGTTGGACCGCGTGTACGAGCTGGTCGATCTCAGTAAAAGTTGATTACTACATGTTCCTCCGTTCTAATCCATGAGAAGGAGCACTGGTCGGTGATTAATCAAGAGTTTGACCATAACGGTCAGATGAATGGCGCGGTCAATTGGCATACTAAGCAAGCCACGTCGATAGATCTGGTTCGACGAATACGTATGATGATCACAGATATATACATTTTTATAGGTTCCTTATTCGTGGAGAAATGGCTTGCAACAGGTATGTCACACTACACTGCTCTGTCGGCATCACTCCCGTAGTCAAGTCGGGAACTGATTGGCATGACATTGGGTGTATACTTTTCTTTGAGGGCATGAGATGGGCGTACTGGCAGAAGAGTACAGTGCTACACTGCCGACGTTCGGCGTTCTCTGATTTGTCTAAGAGCATCTTTAGCAATTTTCTTATAAATTTGATCCTTAATAAACAACCACGTGCACGAGTACAGGGCATGTTAAAAGGGAGTACAGTTCCTAGCCGACCTCGCCCAGATCAGTATCCATTAAATGGAGCTCCAAAAAAATTTTAAAAAATGTTCGCATGAGGATTTTGCAACCATTTCGTTCATCATCGATCACATAGTTCCGATATCTATTTACAAAATTAGCATCACATACACGACGACTATACCCTACCCGAGGATGCGAACCCTAATTGCATCCCAGTTTTACCAAAATTTGGCCCCAGAATAACTCACCGGGGCCTATGGGCGCGGCGAACAGCGACGGCGGCGGTTCAGTCAGGGCCGAGCCGGCAAAATCCGGGGCCCTGTGCAAAACTCTAAATTGAGGCCCTACCTTAATAGAAATTTTAAACTACGTAACATCTATATTGTATACCATAATATCTTACATTGCAATTGGATATATTAAGAATTATACCTAGCCAACTTACGGTAGTAAAATGTTTATTTGAACAACATCATGTTTTAGGGTTCTTTACAATAAAATCTTCAATAATATCCTCATAATTAATCTTCTTCAACACTTCACTCTCAAGTGATATTGTGGCCAAATTACTAAGTCTTTGTTGTGTCATTGTAGTAGGCATATATCTTGATTCTAAAACATACATATAAAAGATAAATAACAAAATTAATAAAATGTGGCACCATCAAACAATTAGAGCATTAACTAAGTTACTGATTCGTTTATTGTCCACCAAACTCACCTCATCCTTTGCTACTTGATTGTGTACCGCTGACCATTGGAACTGGAGATTGGAGAATTAAGAAATCAGCCCAGCTGCAGTAGTGTCGCCGATCACGGCAAGCGATCGGAGATCAGCGCGAAAAAGCAAAACAAATCGAACTCATCTGCCGACCTGCGTGCGTTGGCTGGCTGCTGGCGGCTGCCGGCCGGAGTCCCGCATCGGCGTTTGTTTCGCGTAGGACTTGGGAGACTGGGAGTCAAAGCGTTGAGGGCTGCCGCCGGATTGATCAGATCGATCAATCTTTTTGTTAGACAAAAATCAGATCGATCGATCGATCGGGGTCGTCCGGCTCCAGCGAGGAGTCCACCAGTCGTGACCTCGTGGGCAGTTACAATGGCCCAGGCGCCCATCTGAGCCTTATTCTTTTTCCTAATCTCTATTTCTATAAATCAGTACTAGGCTTGCTTTAAAAATTTTGGGGCCCCCAAAATTTTAGGGCCCTGTGCAGCCAGCACATCTTGCACAACGGTAGGCTCGGCCCTGGTTCAGTCATCGTCGAGGGCGATGACCTCCCGCTTCACGCGGCGGGTGGTCCTCTCAACAAGCCATTACTCGTACTTGCAGACGACGGCGATGTCATGGCGTGCCTAGAGCTCCTCACTCTTTCGCTCTGCCTCGGCCTCCTCCTCTAAGAGGCGCTTTGCGAGCTCAAAGGCGTGACACTCGGCCTCATCGTCGGCGACGAAGTCCTCCGCCCCTATGCTCCACATGCTCCACCACCCTCCTCCTTCACCTCGAGTCCCCACTCGTGGTCCCGCGAGGAGGTGATAGCTCGGCGGCGCGAGGAGGAGCCCGCCTTCCATCTGTAAAACGTAGTATTTGGGGCAAGGGCTCGATGACCCTCGGGGTCTCGGCTCTCTGGTATATATTGAAGGTTGGACAAGGGTTACAAGGTTAATTATAATTGGAGTCCTATACGGACTTACAGAGTCCTATTACAATATGTCTAACACCATCCCTCCGTGGTTGGTCCACTTCTGGATGGCACGAGTCTTCACGCCCACGGAGAAGTAAGGGTTTAGACCTTTTTAAGGGACTGCTAGAGATGCTCTAAGGACAGCGAATCTTGCTTCGCCAGACCGATCTTGGATCTTTTCTCATGGTCGCCGCGAGGAGTATTATCCTCGCAATAATTTTCCCGGCTGCTACGTCCTCGACAATGGTGATTCGTACTCTCGATTCCCCAGCGACGTCGACCAAGTTGTTCGGTTATTTCGCCCTGACATACTGGTGTTGGTACTCTTGCCGATGTTGATTGACTACTTCAATGGTTGCGCGCGTGCACGTAGCCTTGGCATTGCGGCTCAAATTAAAATTATGGGAGAACCTTCGTTGCTATTTACAGGTTTATGGTTCGGTTCTATTCGGCTGCCTTCTGGAAAATACAAGATTATGTCATGGAAGAAGAAAAGAATTTGAAGACCTTGAAAATTTAGTCGTTTCTTTTAGACTTTATTTTGTAATTGCTGGGACAGCTTATGTATCTCTATCATATACTATTTACTCTTATAAATATATATGGTGTTGATTGTCAAAAAAAAAATATTTAGTGAACCTAGTTTTAGAAAATGCAAAAAATGTTATTTGAAAGTAATTTGTTTCCAGAAAATGGAGACCGCCCTAGCCCATAAATAGCCCCCGTACCATCTCCACCTCGCCAACCCAACCTGCCTCTCCAATCTGCCCACCGCCTCCCTCTCCATTACTCCAAGCCGAGCCGCTCTTCCTCCGCCCAGCTCAATCAGCCAGCCATGTCCGGCAGCTACTCCTCGCGCCTCCGAGGCGGTGGAGGAGGCGGAGGTCTGGGCGCGACGACGCTGCTAGCTGCGAAGGTGGCGTTCGCGTCCGCCGCGATGGCCGCAGCCGCTTGCCTGGCGTGCGTGGTGCTGCCGCAGATCGCGTCCAGCGCCGCCTGCTTCCTCTGGAAGCTCTACCTCTTCATCACCGTGCACGTGATCATCTTGATCATCTATAAGCTCTCCGACAACAAGCACTTCCACGCCGCCGCGCAGCAGCACAAGGACCCGTGGGCTCCGGTGCCTCACCAGCCCCCGCGCCCAGTAAACACCGAGACGATGTTCCTGTCCGCCATGAAGCGCAAGAAGGAGCTCGCGCAAGCCGCCCGGGCGGAGGAGTACCGCGTGCCGTTGCCGGTGTCGCGGCCGGACCTCGAGGCTGTTGTATCCCCCGGCTCGTGCGGCAGCGAGTCGTGCGTCACCACGGAGTCCGAAGAGGAGCCGGCCTCCGCCGCTGTCGACAAGTCGCGGAGTGTCGAGCCTGCCCCGGCACCTCCGCGTAAACGCGCGGTTGTCGTGCCTGCCCCGGCGCCGGACCCGGCGCCGGCGGCAACGCGTAAACGCGCGGTCGTCGTGCCTGCCCCGGCTCCTAAGCTGAAACGCGCGGTGGTCGAGCGGGGGGTCTCTTTGCCTCGGCTACCGGCCGTCGCAGCCACGGCCGAATACTTAGACGACACCGACCACGACGACGGCGGCGGCGACGACGATCTGGACTCGATGTGGAACACCATCATGCAGAAGAAGCGCCCCGCGACGGCACCCGCTTCAACTCCCTCAGAACCGGCGCCAAGCTCGTCGCCTGCGAGGCCGCCCCCGTCGCCGCGGATCAGAATCCGCGAGCCGTCGGTCCGTGCGGCGGAGCTCAACAGGCGGGCAGATGATTTTATCAAGAAGATCCACAGCTCCTTCGGCCGGAATCAATAATTCTTCCCACCCACCTCCCCTGATCCAAATCTACAATTTTATTTTTGTAAAGCTTAGTTTTTGTTTCTTGGTGTGAGTGCCCATCGCCGGAGCACGGTGAGCTCATCAGACACATTTAGGTAACTGACGGAACTGGGAGCTCGATCTGCTTGCTGTTTTAATGGCGAATAATCAGATTTTGTGTCGATTATAAAGTAAAAGTAGTGAAAAGTTGATTGCTTGCTTGCTTACTTGGACTGTTCGCTTAGCCTGAATGAGTTGTCGCTTGCTGCTTTCGCACAAAAAACTGGTCGGCTTGTGCACTGGCAGTCCGGTCCACTTCTTTCCCTTTCGGTGGTGCCATTAGGATCCAACACATGCATGGTTCATTGCTTACCTCTTAAGCCGGATACTTCTTCTTCCTCCTCTATCCGGTACTAGCTAAGAGTTAAAATTCTTGGTGAAATCCGTTTCTGAATCTTCAGTGTATTTATACAGAAGCAGCAACTCTGCTTTCAGATTCAGTATGGTTTTCATCTCAGGAAGATACCTATATGCTGTCATGAAAGCTAGTACATGTGTGCATGTACAGTGACATGGACAACTGACAAGTGGCTAAGGACCAACAATTGACAGGTTTGTTTCCAGGCTTGTTGGAATTTGCAGGCTGTGAAGGTTCCGGATGGATGGATGGTTGTGCTGTCTGAGTAGCTAGAGATGATCCTGACCTTTAATGCGCTGAAATGAAATGATGGTTTGAGTTGGTGCTTTGTTAGTTGGTTGTAGGTTCTCTTTTTTTGGTGGCTCCCCTTTGGTGGCCTGGACTGGTATTTCTTCTTAGATGCTTCTCCTACAGTCCTTCTACTGATTATTACAACAGTGCTAATACTTCTGGATAGTGGGTGTGCTTGTGATTATAAACTGTTGGTACCATCAGGCGTCTCTTTATGTGTGCGTTTGCTGTCTACATGCCAGCCACAGGTTAATGGCCATGCCACCATGTTCCTCCATGCCACTTGTGCCATTGCCAAGCATGGCATGACCATTTTGATTCTCTTTTGATGGAACCTGGTGTATGTTGCTTTGTAGTACCTAGGGAACCTGTTTGAAGTGGGTAATCAGCATGGGAAACAGGCCTTAGGTTCATAGAGTGCTAATGAGATGAAATGGATTCAGACAAATGACCCACTGTTTTGCATCTAGACAGGGCCTAGTGGTTAGGGAAGGATTGATTTGGCACTGCTGTTATTGTTTCTTTCTCACCACACACTCTGCTCCTTTTCTGTCATCACATATGTAACCTCCCGTGCCCTATCCTTCAATATGCCGACGACACCCTAATTATCATCCGAGCCATCCCGCAGCATGCGGCCACCCTTAAGCAGCTCCTTGCTGACTTCTCTGACGCCACCGGCCTCGATATAAATTACCATAAGAGCACCTTTGTTCCCATTAAAATGGCCGGCCACACCGCCTCCGCCATTGCCGAAACTTCTGGTTGCGACATCTCCTCCTTCCCTCAAACGTATCTTGGCCTCCCTCTTTCCACGCATAAAATTCGCCCCTCCGACCTTGCTCCTGTCATCTAAAAAACTGACAAAAAACTATTTGGATGGCGTGGGCGCTCTCTGCCCATTGGCGGGCGCCTCCTCCTTGTCAACTCCGTCTTAACGGCTATGCTCTCCCATGCGATGAGCGCCGGCCTTCTTCCTCCCGGGACGGTCGAGGCCATTGACAAGCGGCGGCGGGCTTTCCTTTGGGATGGCGACGACCATTGCACCGGCGGGCAGTGCAAGGTGGCATGGGACATTGTCTGCACCCCTAAGTGCGCCGGCGGGCTCGGGGTTCTCTCCATTACTGCTCAAAACTCCGCTCTTCTTTCCAAATTCCTTTCCAAGCTGCACTCTGACACCTCCGCCCCCTGGGCTATCTAGTTCCGTCGATGGTATGGCTGGTCCCCGGGTAGGGACCTTGGCGACATCCACTCCCTGGCCACTCCCGTGTGGAAGGGCATTGTTGCCGGTCTCCCCGTTTTTCGTGCCATCACTTGTGTTAGGGTTAACAATGGCACCTCCTCCTCCTTCTGGTTCGACACTTGGCTCCGTGATGCTCCCCTCTCCCAACAGTTCCCCGCCTTGTTCTCTCACGTCACGCATATAAACTCCACCGTCGCCTCCATCCTCCTCTCTGGTCTCTCGCCTACCCTTGTTCCCCGTCTCACCACAGCCGCTTCCGCCGAGCTTGCCTCGCTTCAGACTGCCCTTCGCGCGGTGGTTCTCTCTCCTAGCTCGAGTGACGTCCGTCTCTGCCGCTCCACAAACAAAGAGTTGACTAACAGGGATGTCTATGCCTATCACTTTAAGCATTTGCTGCAGGATGATAGGGCGGCCAAGACCTGGAAGAGCAACGCCCCTCTCAAGTGCAAGATTTTCCTGTGGCTAGCCCACAAACGCCGTTTACCCACGAATGAACGAAGACACCGGCACCTGCTCGCCGCCTCGGCCTCCTGCCCCCTCTGCCCCGGGGTTGAGGATGTAGACCATCTCCTTATTGGCTGCTGCAAAGCTCGGGAGGTCTGGGACTCCTTCTCCTTCCAGGATGGCGTTCAGGGTGTTGATGACCTGCTGGACTCTCACCTCCGCTCCCCTGCCGAGGCCGCGGTGGCAACTGCTATCGCCTGGAACATTTGGAAGCGTCGCAACGCCAAGATCTTCGATGGGGTGGACGAACCCCTGCTGCTTGTTCGCCAGCGGTGCATCGACGATGTTCGACTATGGGCTAACCGATGCACTAAGGAAGCTTCTCGCATGTACTTAATTAACTGGTGTCACTCCTTTGACCCACCTTAGCTCCTCCGCCTCCTCTTCCTTTTCCTTTTTCTCTCCCCCCCCCCCCCCCCCCCTCCTCCCATCCAATGTAATGGAACCCTGTAATTGTTGCTGGTTGTTATAAAGGTTCAGGCCGGCGTAAGCCCGCCGTAGTCACGGTCAAAAAAACAATTTTTATTGTGATGTAAAGGCTGCAATTCTGATATGACACCTGGAGCATGTATGTTGGCTCTGACATGTTGCCAAGAGAACATTTCCAGCTTCTTCTACAGATGCTTGAAGTCAATCTTCACTAACCCTAAGGAATGATTACTTTAAAATGGATTAATTGTGAAATGATGATATGAATTTACTGCATTCAGAAACTTCCACTTCAAGATATACATGTTTTTGTTGTATGTGTTAGTCTTTTTCGCTATCTATTAGCTGCCTTTTCCTTTTAGATGAGATCGAGGGTAGTGTGTGTCCCGACTCCCTAGTGCCTACCGAAAGTTGCTTCTGAACCCATTCATGCATGAACTGAACCATCGCTGCTACATGCAATCCTTCATGATTAGTTGGTTTGGTGAAGCCCAGAAAATAACAATAGCATGACCATTCACATGTAAACCGATCTATGTTGCTTTGTACTAGGTCACCGTTTAAAGAATAAGCAGTTCGTGCGGAGAACAAACCAACAGTACTAATGAGATTCAATATGCGAAGACAAATAGAATTCTGAGCTGTGAAAAATGATTCGACACAGACTATTTATCTGAGAAAAGGCTGAAATCTGATATGACACTTGTAGCATTTCTACTGGTTGAACATTTTCAGCTTCCTATACAGATACTCTGTAGCTATCAAGTGTAGTATTCTACAAGTATATGTTGTACTTTGCTCTGGGTTCTATGGTATTGCTTTCAGTATGACATCAGCAGAATCAATACTTGTCATGGAGTGGAGGTTGTACTGATTATATTTAGCACTTGAGGTCATCTTCAGGGAGTATATAAATGGTTATATGAGGAATTAACGAGGACATATGCTATTTGTATTCTATCAATTTCATTTGAAGTTCACGGGAGTATGTATGTTTGTGTGTCAGTATTGGTATTAAATCACTTCAGTCCTTGTCCTAACTAGCTGCGATCTTTTCTTTGAGATGAGACTAAGAAGACTGTGTGTGGCTACTGAAAATGGCGTCCAGTGTCAGAAGCACTTCACCTGGAGAAAAGGCCATGAACTGAACGATCTTTGCTACAAGCAAAGCTACATGATTGATTATGATTTGGTGAAGTTAGAACATGATATCTCTTTCCGTGAACAACCTAAAAATCTTACGTTAACATATCTTTTCAGAAGGGAACTGCAAATTTTTCATCACAAATGTCACCCATAGCAACCCACCTATCAGGTTTGAGTTGCTCTCCCTACTCTCCGCAGTCTCAATGGCTGCATTTTATACCAACATGAGATGGACTGGCCACATGCATCTCAACTTACAAAGGCTACCACTACATCACGATTTCCTGGATAGCCTCTTGCAAGACACGACACGATGTGACGAATCCTAATGGTTAAGCACACTATTAGTAACATCTGTACATGTGTCATGCATGGAGCTAGCTAGCTAGGGAGTCTCTCTGTCCGGACATTTATAATTCTTAATTAGATTGAGGCTAGCTGCCCTAGGGTTCAATTATGACCAGTAAACAATGTGAAAGAGATTAATTAGAACTCCACTAACCCTGAGCAGTAAAACACACCTATATAGGAGCACTGTCATATGGCGACGCCACAACTACCTCGCTCCAATCCTTCCAGTAATATGGTATGTTTTCTGCTTTAATGGATGAGTAGCAAAGAGAGCCTTTTGTGCGTGTTGTCATCAACTCGCCAAGTCGTCCCGGATCTTGCTCATGCCCTCGCGGCGGTGGCGGCGCCCGCGCCCCGGCCTGATCTGCTGCGGTGGTGTGGGATGGCGGCGGCCAGCGGCTTCCAGCGGATCTCCGGCATTGGACGATGGCAGTCAGGCTGTGACAGGTCATGGGCCACAACCTGGGCCGAGATGGGCCTAGACGTGTCGTGGCGATTCCAACATCTTCTTTATCGTGCGATCACCACACTACTAGAAAAATCCTAGTAGGGGTCAGCTAGTTTGTGGCGCACTGTTTTGGTGCCACACCGCTATCACGTGCAGCGGCTTAGAAAAATATGCCGCGCCACCATTGTATACTCGCCGGTGGCGTGACAGCACTGTGAACCACGCCGCTAGTTAGTTGGCACTGCCATATGCCAAACCCGGATCAAAATCGTGGCGTGGGATGGGTTTCCCGCACCACAGGGACGGTCATAATGAGTGGATGGGGACGATAGCGGTGTGAGCGAGGCGGAGCGGCTAGGGGAGTTGCCGGCGGCACGAAGTGAACCGAATATGAACGTAGGAGAGCGAGGGGAGGTTTGCAACAAAATCGACAAAAATGACCATTTGGACAAAATTCAGCACAAATTAAACCTACTCTGTAACAATTTCAGAAAATAACACCTTTGAATAATGCCCAGGGAAGGGGCGTCGAGTATTGAAGCTCAACGCTGATGTCTACGCACGCTTCTGTTCTTGTAGACAGTGTTGGGCCTTCAAGTGCAGAGGTTTGTAGAACACAGCAAGTTTCCCTTAAGTGGATCACCCAAGGTTTATCGATCTCAGGGAGGAGAAGGTCAAAGCTATCTCTCTCAAGCAACCCTGCAATTACGATACAAGAAGTCTCTTGCGTCCCCAACACACCCAATACACTTGTCAGATGTATAGGTGCACTAGTTCGGCGAAGAGATAGTGAAATACAAGTAATATGGATGATGATAAGTAGTAAATGCAATCTGAAATAAATATCGCTGCGAGCAAACATGTAACAAAACTGAATGTAAACGGTGTTTCAATGCTTAGAAACAAGGCCTAGGGATCATACTTTCACTAGTGGACACTCACAACAAAGATAACATAATTGGACACATAAATAACTATCTTCACTATGCCACTCTAAACTATTCTCCAAAGGATAACGAACACTAATCATGTGTAGGGCTACGAAGCACTCCTCAAAGTTTGCATTTCCCCAAACTATATTGCCCCACACTATCACCTTGAGTGCCCTAGATGGTTCCAACAAACACCAACAATTCATAGAGACACTAGCCAAAGAGAAACACATAATTCACACACTGACCTTAACATCATGGTACAAGATGTCTCCGGAGATTACAATAATAAAGCACGGGAGTAGCATAATATATGAAGAATAGCATCTACCAATTCAACTAGATACAAAGCTCACGATCACATATAGATCACATCATGGGAGAGAGAGATGAACCACATAGCTACCGGTAGAGCCCTCAGCCCCGGGGGAGAACTACTCCCTCCCCATCATAGGAGACAGCAACGTTGGCGGAGATGGCGGTGAATTCGATGGAGACGGCGGTGGAGGCGATGGAGTCGATGGAGATGGCTCCGAGGGCACTTCCCCGTCCCGGCAGGGTGCCAGAACAGAGACTTCTGTCCCCTGAAATTCGTCGGTGGCGATGGCGGAGCTGCGGTACTTCTTCTGGAAAATTGCCAATTGATCTAGGGTTTTGGCTCCGGAGGGAACTTATAGGCGGAAGGGAGGTGTCAGAGGTCGACCAGGGGCTCCACACCATAGGGTGGCGTGCCCAGGGGTCCACCCACTCCACCCCTGGTGTGGTGGGCCCCTAGCCCTCCTCCGGCTCTCCTTCGGTCTTCGTCTTGCGTCCAGGAAAAATAGGAGGTTCGGGCTTCGTTTCGTCAAATTCCGAAAATATTTTCTGTGTAACTTTTCTGAAACACAAAAACGGCAGAAAAAAGGGAACTGGCACTGTGGCATATCGTCAATAGGTTAGTTCCGGGAATCGCATAAAAACGCTATGAAGTGTAACAAAACACAAAGCAAATGGTGTATAAACAAGCATGTAGCATCAAAAATTATAGATACGTTTGAGACGTATCAAGCATCCCCAAGCTTAACTCCTACTCGTCCTCGAGTAGGTAAGTGATAACAAAACAATAATTTTTGAGGTGACATGCACCATCACAATCTTGATCAACGATGTAAAGCATTGAGTGTTGAGATCAAAGTACTTAAAACATGGGCATAAGAGACATAATCTTGACAATAAAACTTAGCAACCATGTTATAACATGAAAAGTAACACAAACGAAAGATCATGAGTAATGAAACATGGAAAGTCAAGTGTGTGTTCAAATTATATAGAAAAACATAGCAAAGTGGTTTTCAGCTTGTCCTTCATGGAATAGCAAAACATAAACGCATAGGACACCTTCAAGTTTAAGAGGGCGACTAGATACAAATAATTTAAGAACAAGCAAAACCATAATCATGAATCAATCAATGATAAATTTTGGGACTATGCACATTAAACTCAGAATGACAACTATGCTCTATTAGATGGTGCATAAAGGTAGAAGGTGGAGACTCAACATAAAAGTAAAAGAAAGGCCCTTCGCAGAGGGAAGCAGTGATTGCAAGTTTTATAAACCTCAAAAAATTATGATACTTACTAGATTTGAGCTCTCATTGCCCCCATCATAGGCATCTTGAGTGGTTAAGGTTAATGCGAGTACAATTATGAAGCATATGTTTAACAAATCATAAGTTGAAAACCTCGTGTCCCGTGAAGTACGAATACCCAAACCTCATGCTACTTGACTTAGGTCCCAAGCAAGTTCTTGTCATTGTAAGCATACATGTATCATCGAGAACCGCCAACGGGGTACCTCTTGCCCGATGACATGGAACAAGCCCACATCAAAATGACAAGACAAATAGACAATGAACACCTCGACATCTCTTTTATGTACCATTGGTATAGATTTTTATTGTGAGATGTGTCGTCGAATGTCCACTATGGGCATGCTGTAAGTTTCCACCATGAATGATGCATGGCTTAGATTAGCGGCCCAGGCATTTCTCTAACACATATACAAACTCCATGAGCTCACAAGTTTCCAACTTATTTTACATCGCGAGTATCCATAAACAAAAGATCACGATATCAACTTAATGAGAGAAAGTGCAATGTTGAAAGCTTGCCCCATGATGGCATGGTTGGGCTAACCTCCAACTTACAACTTGCAAGCATAACGTCAACATAAGAGAGCCACAATGGTCAAAATTATTAAAAATGAGAAAAGTAAAGTGTGTCGTCAGGTTCGTGAGAACTTTACTGACTAATTTTCACATAACACCAAAAAGTTTAATTTGAAGGATAGATAAAAGTAAATCGTATGTACTTGGAATAGCAAATTGCTAATAGGTATGTATGGTGGACACATTGGAAAACTTGGTTCTTGGGAGTTGGATGCACGAGAAGTATTCCCTCTCAGTACAAAATGAAGGCTAGCAAAAGACTGGGAGCGACCAACTAAGAGAGCAATAACGGCCATAATCATGCATAGCGACAAAACATCATTAACAGAAGCATAAAGTGGTATCACAAGTCAAAAACCAAATGATCATAGAGGCTATATGGTGACTTGTTAGAGTCAAACATGTTGTAAGTATGCGCCAAGTCAACCCAAATAAAGCATCAAAGGAGAAAACCACAATAACATGCTCCCATATAATAAAAACAACGCATGATTTTTTCAAAGGCTCATTAAGCAATCTCAGTCATTTGAGACAAGTCATGCTACAACAAAAACTACTAAGCATACTATCAAAACGACATCAAGCATGACATGCAAAAGTCTAAGCCACAGTCTAAACAAGCTCCCATTTGTACCACTATAGGCATGAAACTTTTTTTCTCTTTTCCAACACCATTCAAACCTTTTTGAAACAACTCTTTTGATGAAAACCAACATAGACCAGTGGTCTAAATACACCTTGATATAAAGATAAAACAAGATCTGAAAAAAATTCAAGGCGAAAAATGAAAGCTAAACGTAGTACTTGAAAAAGAGAACACTTGTTGAACGATAAGAGTGAAAACTAGAGTGTTCTTGGCAATGAAAAATGGAGTATGGCTCTCTCCAAAACAAACATGATGTGTGATTGCTATTTCACTGGTGCTTAGTTGACACCAAAAAACTTGTTGGAAAACCCCAAGAGAAGGTTCACAACAGCAAGTTTCCCTCAGTTGTGAAACCAAGGTTTATCAAACCAATAGGAGAAAGAACCACAGTTCCAAAGGTTGATGCCCGCTAGCTTTGCAACACTCCGGACAATGGCGCCAGGAAGCTTGTCGGCGTGTAGCTTTTCACCAGCAGCAACGTGGAACCTGCACACAACACAGGACTCAAATAAAAGAAAAAGTACTCAAAAGAAAACATTGGGTTATCTCCCAAGAGTGCTTTTCTTCAACGCCTTTGAGCTAGGCGCAGAAAGTGGAAATCAAGTATTTTCAAATGAGGCATTAAGATCAATTGCTTCCTCAAGAGCACCACTTACCATACTAGGCACATTAGAAGCCTCTGAAGATGATTCAACCTGCAAGTCACTTTTAGTTGAGCTAAAAGTCTTACCAATCTTAAAAACATGCTACGGTTTTGGTACAGATACATTGGGAACATCCATAAATTTTTGCTCCTTTCCAACAAAAGCTTTCTCATTCTTAAATATAAGAGAAGAGAAAATTGAACTTAAAGTTTCCATAGACCACTCTATTTTACCAATCCTAAGGTTTTGACTATCATGAGTAATACTAGCCTCTAAAACAGTGATTCTCTTACCGATACTTTCTATCGATTCATTGACTTGGCTAGCGTTATCAAGGATATTTGGCAAACTTTTTTCTAAAGAGCTAAGTTTTTCTAAACCTTCCTCCAAAGTGACCTAGTTTTAGCAACATGAATAGGTGGTATGATATGTCTCAAACGTATCTATAATTTTTGATGCTCCATGCTTGTTTATACACCATTTGCTTTGAGTTTTGTTACACTTCGTGGCGTTTTTATGCATTTTCCGGAACTAACCTATTAACAAGATGCCACAGTGCCAGTTCCCTATTTTTTTTCTTTTCTGTTTTTGTGTTTCAGAAAAGTTACACAGGAAATATTTTCGGAATTGGACAAAAAAAAGCCGAAACTCCTATTTTTACCGAAGCTTCACGAAGACCGAAGATGAGACGGAGGGGGGCAGCGAGCCAGGCTCACCACCAGGGGGCGCGGCCCAGGCCCAGGCCGCACCGCCCTGTGCTGAGGCAAGCTGGCCCCACCTCTGACCATGCCCTTTCGCCTATAAGTTTCCCTCGATGGGAAAGACCTAGGGGACGGATCTCTTTTCCACGAAAAATACTGCAAGCCGCCACCGTCGTTGTCGCGAGATCGGGAGGATCTAGGAGCTCTTCCCGACACCCTGCCAGAGAGGGGAATCCCTACCGGAGGCCTTCTACACCACCATGGTCGCCTTCGGAGTGATGCGTGAGTAGTCTACCTTGGACTATGGGTCCATAGCAGTAGCTAGATGGTTGTCTCTTCCACCATGTGCTTCATGTTTAGATCTTGTGAGCTGCCCTACATGATCAGGATCATCTTTATGTAATCTTACATGTTGTGTTTGTTGGGATCCGATGAGTATTGGTACTATGTGATGTTGATGTGCTGAATATTATATCTTATGTTATCTCTATGATGTTTATGATCTTGCATGCTTTCCGTTGCTAGTAGCTATCTTGGCCGAGTAGATGCTAGTAACTCCAAGAGGGAGTATTTATGCTCGATAGTTGGGTTCATGCCTCTATTTAATCTGGGGGAGTGATAGAAACCTCTAAGGTTGTAGATGTGTTGTTGCCACTAGGGAGAAAACAACATTCTTGTGTCCACTTTGCTTAATGCTTTCCCTTACATTTGCTTTGTTTATATTACGCACTTTGCTTAATGCAATTATCTGTTGTTCGTAACTTAATACTCAAGGGGTCCTCGGATGACTCCCCGCGAGTGGATTTTTTGTCATAGATGTAGTTGGATTACGGTCTATGTATTTTGTCGTAATGCCCAGAGTGAATTTCATAGTGATCCTCATGACGTATGTATGTTATCTTTACTCTATCAATTGCCCAACTATAATTTGTTTACCCTGCATATGTTATTTATCTTATGGAGAGACACCACTAGTGAACTGTGGACCCCGGTCCAATTTCCTTTACATTGTTATACTGTTTTACCTTTACTCGCACTGTTTACTTTCTTGCATACTTTATCCTATTACCACTCGATACGCTCAATCCTTTGTTTACAGCAAACCGGTGAGATTGACAACCTCATCGTAAGTTGGGAGCAAAGTTCTTGGTTGTGTTGTGTGCAGGTTTCACGCTGCTGCTAGGGGAAGACACGCCGACAAGCAGTATATCTCGCGCCCTTGTCCGGAGTGTCACGAAGCTAGCAAGCATCACCTTCTGAAGTTTGGTCCTTTCTCCTACTGGTTCGACAAACCTTGGTTTCATAACTGAGGGAAGACTTGCTGCTGTGCTCATCATACCTTCTCTTGGGGTTCCCAACTGGTCGGTCATCTATATATCAACACCGCACTCCTACTAAACTTTCAATTGAAGTGCATGCTTCCAAAGCAGGAGTACCCAGAAAATTACCTCCCGCAAGAGTATCAAGAACGTACCTATTCCAACTAGATATACCAACATAAAAATTTCTACGGAGGATCATGGAAGTATGCTTCTTTGTACACCTATGATGAGCATTGCTAATTCGGTACCAAGCATCTTTCATACTCGCTCCCCCTTGTTGCTTAAAAGCACGAACCTCATCTTCGGGATTACTCATTCTAGCAAGACTAAAAAGCATACAAGTAAAAATAACAACTATAAAGGAACTAATTTTTTGTATTTTTGATAAAACGATGCAAGCAAAATAAAGTAAAGTAAAAAAATAACAAAGTAAAAGATTGGAAGTGAGACTCCCCTTGCAGAAATCTTCTTTCTCCTCGGCAACGGCGCCAGAAAGCTTGATTGCTGTTTCCCTAGTGCGTAGTTGACACCAGAAAACTTGTTGGAAAACCCCAAGAGAAGGTTATGATGAGCACAGCAGCAAGTTGCCCTCAGTTGTGAAACCAAGGTTTATCGAACCAGTAGGAGAAAGAACCACACTTCCGAAGGTTGATGCCCGCTAGCTTTGCGGCACTCCGGACAATGGCGCCAGGAAGCTTGTCGGGGTGTAGCTTTTCAACAGCAGCAACATGGAACCTGCACACAACACAACCAAGTACTTTATCCCAACTTATAGTGAGGTCGTTGATACGTCTCCAACGTATCCATAATTTTTGATGCTCCATGCTTGTTTTTACACCATTTGCCTAATGTTTCGTTACACTTTGTGGCACTTTTATGCATTTTCCAGAACTAACCTATTAACAAGTCGCCACAGTGCCAGTTCCCTGTTTTCTGCTATTTTTGTGTTTCAGAAAAGCTACACAGGAAATATTCTCAGAATTGGACGAAACAAGTTCCTGAAGTCTTATTTTTCCCGGAAGCTTCCAGAGATCTGAAGAGGAGTCGGAGGGGGGCCACGAGGGCCCCACACACCAGGGTGGCGCGGCCCAGCCCCTGGCCGCGCCCCCTATGTGTGAGGTCGCCTCGGTCCACCTCTAACGATGCCCCTTCGCCTATAAAGACCCCCCGACGGGAAAAACCTAAGTACCCGATCAATTTTCCAGAAACACATCGCGATCCGCCCCTGTCATCGACCCGAGATCGGGAGGGTCTAGAAGCTCTTCCCGGCACCCTGCCGGAGAGGGGAATCGCCACCGGAGGACTTCTCCATCGCCATGTTTGCCTCTGGAGCGATGAGTGAGTAGTCTACCTTGGACTATGGGTCCATAGCAGTAGCTAGATAGTTGTCTCCTCCACCATGTGCTTCATGTTTAGATCTCATGAGCTGCCCTACATGATTGAGATCACCGTTATGTAATTCTACATGTTTGGTTTGTTGGGATCCGATGAATATTGGTGTTATGATTGAGTTGCTATACTGAAATATATCTTATGTTATCTCTATGTTGTTTATGATCTTGCATGCTCTCCGTTGTTAGTAGCTATCTTGGCCGAGTAGTTGCTAATGACTCCAAGAGGGGGTATTTATGCTCGATAGTGGGTTCATGCCTCTATTTAACCTGGGGCAGTGACAGAAACCTCTGAGGTTGTAGATGTGCTGTTGCTACTAGGGAGAAAACAACATTCATATGCTCAAGGGCATATGCTTTGTTTACATTACACACTTTGCTTAATGCAATTATCTGTTGTTCGCAACTTAATACTCATGGGGTGTTCGGACGATATCCCCGTGAGTGGATTATTAGTCATAGATGTAGTTGGATGGCGGTCTATGTATTTTGTTGTAATGCCCAGAGTAAATCGCATAGTGATCTTCTTGACATATCACGTTTATCTTTATTCTATCAATTGCCCAACTGTAATTTGTTTACCCAGCATGTGTTATTTATCTTATGGAGAGACACCGCTAGTGAACTGTGGACCCCGGTACTATTTCCATCATATTGCTATCACCTGTTTACTTTACTCACACTGTTTACTTTACTCGCATACTTTCACTGTTTTCCACTCGATACGCTCATACCCTTTGTTTCAAGCAAACCGGTGAGATTGAGAACCTCATCGTAAGTTGGGAACAAAGTATTTGGTTGTGTGTGTGTGCAGGTTCCGCGTTGCTACTGGCCGAAGACGAGTCAACAAGTGTCGTAAACGGCGCCCTTGTTGGAGTGCTATTAAGCCAGTGTGCATCACCTTCAGTCGTTTGTCTCTCCTCTCCAAGAACGATAAACCTTGGTTTCTTAACTGAGGGAAAAACCATGCTGCTATATTCATCACACCTTCCTCTTGGGGTTCCCAATGGGCTGGTCATTTACCATGCATCAAGCTACTTTTCTGGCGCCGTTGCCGGGGAGGAAGTAGAAGACTTCTGCGAGGGGAGTTTTTCGCACGCACATCCTTTACTTTGTTATTTATTTTGCTTTACTTTATTTATTTTTACCTGTATCATTTTATCAAAAACCCAAAAAAATTAGAATCCTTGGTAGTTGTTATTTCTTTACTTTAGTTTATCATGTTGTTCCCCAAGTATGTTTTGGAGGACCTCTCAGTAGGTAGTGGTTCAATTATTGGGAAAGATAACATTGAGGAGTTCTTTAATCACATTAGTATGCATAAAGAAGTCGAGGAAAAGTCTTTGATTGAGCTAGCTCCTAGTTATGAAGATGCTTCCGCTTATTTAGTTCACATGTTAGAAGCTAGGTTTGCTAATCTTAATCCCTTTTTGCAATACATGTTCCTTAAGCTTCATGAAATTGAACATCCTGAAAAGAAAGCTTTCATATTGGAAACTTTGCGCATAGAATTTAGAGATGTTGCCATTGAGGCTAGGAAAGTTTTTAAGAAATTTAATAAGCTTGGCTCACCTGTGGCGGTTGTTGGTACACCCAATGAAGATTTTAGAGTGCCAATACCTTATAAACTTGCAGGGCTTCATGATGTTTGGGAAAATAATTCTAGTTGGATTTATCCTGAAAATCCTTTCGATGAAAGTAGTGTACCAAAGCGTGATTATAAAAGATCTTCAAAAACTCATTTGGACATAATTCCTTGCATTGTTGAAAAGACTCCTATTTTGGATCCCGATGCTTCTTTCATAATTACTTCATCTCTTGATGTTACTTGATTCGCAATTTTCTACGCCTAGCTCAAAGGCGTTAAAGAAAAGCACTCTTGGGAGATAACCCAATGTTTTATTTTCAGTACTTTTTCTTTTATTTGAGTCTTGGAAGTCATTACTACTGTAATGACCGCTCCTTATCATTTTTATTTTATTGTTGTGCCAAGAGAAGCCTCTAATTTGAGTGAGGTAAGATTTGGGGATGTTGCTGTCCTGAAACTGTTTTCGGTGCTGCACCATAAAAATTCGTATAAATTATCTCTATATCTTTTGGACCTGCGATTTCTTGTGCATATGCCCCAGGTTATATCCAAACTTTCATTAGTTCAACACTTTTTGATTTGAGCAACAAAAAAACCCCTCAAAAATTCGACCTTTGTCAGTTGTTGTGTTTTGACAGATTTCTGCCAATATTTGTGTTTGCCGCTTAATCGCTTTCTTTTGAGTTCTTTTGATCACGGAACTTTTGGGGAAGTTGCTACAGTAGTATATGCTATATATGTGGTGGTTTTAGGTTGAAACCTGAAGCAAAAAGAGGTTGATACATGTTATGCTACACTAATGTTGCTAATAGATTTGTGTTTAGTTTTGTATGAAGGAAGTTTTCAAGTGTAGGGATTGGAGAATGATGAGATGAGTTGAAGAATGGACAAAAGCTCGAGCTTGGGGATGCCCATGCATCACCCCAAGAAATATTCAAGAAGTACAAGCGTCAAAGCTTGGGGATGCCCCCGAGGCACCCCTTCTTCATCAGCAAAAATCAGGCAACCTTTCAAGACACTATATTTTTATTGCTTCATGCACTATGTGTTTTTCTTGGAGCGTCAGTTGTTTTAGTTTTCTTTATTAGTTTAGTTAGTTTGCTGCAATAAATGGTTGGACCCAAACAAATTTCTTTTGGAGAAGTTGCCTTGCTTTTCATTTGCCGAGAACGCTCTAGTTTTCACTCTTATCAAAAACCGAGTGTTCTTCTTTTTCTGCTACTGCTTTTGGTTTTCATTTTCGCTTTGATTTGCGTTCAGTTCTTCTTATATTTATTCATCAAGGTGTATTTTTGCCTCTGATCTTTATTGGTTTTCATCAAAATAGGTGTTTACAAAAAGTTGAAATGGTGTTGGAAAAGAGAAAAAGCTTTATGCAAAAAAGTGGTACAAGAAGGAGCTTGTGTAGACTGCGGCTTAGGCTTTTTCATGTCATGCTTGATGTCTTTTTGATAGTATGCTTAGTGGTTCTTCTGTAGCATGACTTGTCTCAAATAACTGAGATTTCTTAATGAGCCTTTGAAAAAATCATGCGTTGTTTTAATTGTTTGGAAGCATTATTTTGGTTTTCTCCTTGATGCTTTATTTGGGTTGACTTGGCGCATGCTCACACATGTTAGACTCTTACAAAGTCGCCAATAGCCTCTATGATCATTTAGTTTTTGACTTTTGATGCCATCTTATGCTTCTTTTAATGTCGCTTTGTCGCTTTGCATGATTATGGCCATTATTGCTCTCTTAGTTGGTCGCTCCCAGTCTTTTGCTAGCCCTCGCCTTGTACTGAGTATGAGCTCTACTCGTGCATCCAACTCCTAAAAACCAAGTTTGCCAAAGTGTCCACCATATATACCTACTAGCAATTTGCTATTCCAAGTAAATTTGACTTGCTTTTATTTTCTCTTCAAATTAAACTCTTACCAGTGTTATGCAAAAATTGGTCAGTAAAGCTCTCATGAACTGGAAGGCACACTTTACTTTTTCCTGTTCTTAAAAATTTGACATTGTGGTCTCTTATGTTGAGTTGTTATGCTTGCAAGTTGTAAGTTGGAGACTAGCCCAGCCATGCAGTCATGGGCAAGCTTTCAACATTGCACTTCTTATTTGAGTTGATATCGTGATCTTTTGTTTATGGATGCCCGCAGTGTGAAATGAATTGGGAATCTTGTGGGGATCATGGAGTTTTTATATGTGTCAGGGAAACGCCTGGGCCGCCAATCTAAGCCATGCATAATTTATGGTGGAAATTTGCAGCATACCCATAGTGGACATTCGACGACGCATCTCAAAATAAAAAGCTAAACAAATGGTAAATAAAAAAGATGTCGAGGTGTTCATTGTCTGCTTGTCCTGTCATTTTGATGTGGGCTTGTTCCATGTCATCGGGCACGGAGGTACCCCGTTGGCGGTTCTCGATGATACACATATACTTACAATGCCAAGAGCCTTGCTTGGGACTCTAAGTAAAGTAGCATGAGGTTTGGGTACTTGTATTCACGGGACACGAGGTTTTCAACTTATGATTTGTCAAGCATATGCATCGTAATTGTTCTCGCATTAACTTTAACCATTCAAGATACTTATGATGGGGCAATGAGAGCTCAAAGCCGGTAAGTAACATAATTTTTGAAGGTTATAAAACTTGCAATCACTGCTTCCCTCCGCGAAGGGCCTTTTTTTTACTTTTATGTTGAGTCACCACCTTCTATCTTTATGCACCATTAAGAGAGCATAGTTGTCATTCTTAGTATAATGTGCATTGTCCCAAAGTTTTCATTGATTGATTCATATTGTTGGTTTCACTTGTTCTTAAATTACTTGTATCTAGTCGCCCTCTTAAACTTGAAGGTATCCTATGCATTTATGTTTTGCTCTCTTTGAAGGACAAGCTGAAAACCATTTGTATGTTTTTCCTTATGATTTGAACACAAGTTTGACTTTCATTGTTTCATTTTCATGATCTTTTGTTTGTGTTCATTTACATGTTTATAACATGGTTGCTAAGTTCTTATTGTCAAGATTATATCTTTCATGCCCATGTTTTAAGTTCTCATGATCCCAGCTCACAATACTTACATATATGATCAAGATTGTGTAGGTGCATGTCACCTCAAAAATTATTTCTTTTGTTATCACTTACCTACTCGAGGACGAGCAGGAGTTAAGCTTGGGGATGCTGATACGTCTCCAACGTATCCATAATTTTTGATGCTCCATGCTTGTTTTTACACCATTTGCCTAATGTTTCGTTACACTTCGTGGCACTTTTATGCATTTTCTAGAACTAACGTATTAACAAGTCGCCACAGTGCCAGTTCCTTGTTTTCTGCTATTTTTGTGTTTTAGAAAAGCTACAGAGGAAATATTCTCGGAATTGGACGAAACAAGTTCCTGAAGTCTTATTTTTCCCGGAAGCTTCCAGAGATCCGAAGAAGAGTCGGAGGGGGGCCACGAGGGCCCCATACACCAGGGCGGCGTGGCCCTGCCCCTGGCCGCGCGCCCTATGTGTGAGGTCGCCTCGGTCCACCTCTGACGATGCCCCTTCGCCTATAAAGACCCCCCGACGGGAAAAACCTAAGTACCCGATCAATTTTCCAGAAACACATCGCGATCCGCCGCCGTCGTCGACCCGAGATCGGGAGGGTCCAGAAGCTCTTCCCGGCACCCTACCGGAGAGGGGAATCGCCACCGGAGGTCTTCTTCATCGCCATGCTTGCCTCCGGAGCGATGAGTGAGTAGTCTACCTTGGACTATGGGTCCATAGCAGTAGCTAGATGGTTGTCTCCTCCACCATGTGCTTCATGTTTAGATCTCATGAGCTGCCCTACATGATTGAGATCACCGTTATGTAATTCTACATGTTTGGTTTGTTGGGATCCGATGAATATTGGTGTTATGATTGAGTTGCTATACTGAAATATATCTTATGTTATCTCTATGTTGTTTATGATCTTGCATGCTCTCCGTTGTTAGTAGCTATCTTGGCCGAGTAGTTGCTAGTGACTACAAGAGGGGGTATTTATGCTCGATAGTGGGTTCATGCCTCTATTTAACCTGGGGGAGTGACAGAAACCTCTAAGGTTGTAGATGTGTTGTTGCTACTAGGGAGAAAACAACATTCATATGCTCAAGGACATATGCTTTGTTTACATTACACACTTTGCTTAATGGAATTATCTGTTGTTCGCAACTTAATACTCATGGGGTGTTCGGACGATATCCCCGTGAGTGGATTATTAGTCATAGATGCAGTTAGATGGCGGTCTATGTATTTTGTTGTAATGCCCAGAGTAAATCGCATAGTGATCTTCTTGACATATCACGTTTATCTTTATTCTATCAATTGCCCAACTGTAATTTGTTTACCGAGCATGTGTTATTTATCTTATGGAGAGACACCGCTAGTGAACTGTGGACCCCGGTCCTATTTCCATCATATTGCTATCACCTGTTTACTTTACTCGCACTGTTTACTTTACTCGCATACTTTCACTATTTTCCACTCGATACGCTCCTAACCTTTGTTTCAAGCAAACCGGTGAGATTGACAACCTCATCGTAAGTTGGGAACAAAGTATTTGGTTGTGTGTGTGGAGGTTCCGCGTTGCTACTGGCCGAAGACAAGTCAACAAGTGTCGTAAACGGCGCCCTTGCTGGAGTGCTATTATGCCAGTCTACATCACCTTCAGTCATTTGTCTCTCCTCTCCAAGAACGATAAACCTTGGTTTCTTAACTGAGGGAAAAACCTTGCTGCTATATTCATCACACCTTCCTCTTGGGGTTCCCAACGGGCTGGTCATTTACCACGCATCAGTTGTCAATCTCACCGGTTTGCTGTGAAAAAAGGATTAAGCGTATCGAGTGGTAAAAGGTAATATTTTGCAAAAATGTAAATAAAGCGAGTAATGTGAAACAGTAATAGCAATGTAAAGGAAATGGACCGGGGTCCACAGTTCACTAGTGGTGTCTCTCCATAAGATAAATAACGACATGCTGGGTAAACAAATTACAGTTGGGCAATTGATAGAATAAAGCTAGCATACATATGTCATGAGGATCACTATGAGATTCACTCTAGGCATTACGACAAAATATATAGACCGTAATCCAACTGCATCTATGACTAATAATCCACTCTCGAGGTGTCATCCGAGCACCCGTTGAGTATTAAGTTGCGAACAACAGATAACTGCATTAAGCAAAGTGCGTAATGTAAACAATGCAAATGTCCTTGGACACAAGAATGTTGTTTTCTCCCTAGTGGCAACAATTTAAGGTTTTCCCATCGAGGGGAATATATAGGCGGAAGGGCAGCGTCAGGAGGTGGACCAGGGCGGCTCACCCCCTGGTGGCACGGCCAGGGCCTGGCCCGCGCTGCCCTAGGGTGTGGCCGGCCCCTGGCCCCCCTCCGTCTCATCTTCAGACTTCATTGCGTGTCTAGAAAAATAGGAGGTTCGGCTTTTGTCTCTTCCAATTCCGATAATATTTCCTATGTAGCATTTCTGAAACAGGGAACTGGCACGGTGGCGTCTCGTTAGTAGGTTAGTTCCGGAAAATGCATAAAAACGCCACGAAGTGTAACAAAACACAAATCAAATGGTGTATAAACAAGCATGGAACATCAAAAATTATAGATACGTTTGAGACGTATCAAGCATCCCCAAGCTTAACTCCTACTCGTCCTCGAGTAGGTAAGTGATAACAAAACAATAATTTTTGAGGTGACATGCACCATCACAATCTTGATCAAAGATGTAAAGCATTGAGTGCTGAGATCAAAGTACTTAAAACATGGGCATAAGAGACATAATCTTGACAATAAAACTTAGAAAACATGTTATAACATGAAAAGTAACACAAACGAAAGATCATGAGTAATGAAACATTGAAAGTCAAGTGTGTGTTCAAATCATATAGAAAAACATAGCAAAGTGGTTTTCAGCTTGTCCTTCATGGCATAGCAAAACATAAATGCATATGACACCTTCAAGTTTAAGAGGGCGACTAGATACAAATTATTTAAGAACAAGCAAAACCATAATCATGAATCAATCAATGTTAAATTTTGGGACTATTCACATTAAACTCAGAATGACAACTATGCTCTCTTAGATGGTGCATAAAGGTAGAAGGTGGAGACTCAATATAAAAATAAAGAAAGGCCCTTCGTAGAGGGAAGCAATGATTGCAAGTTTTATAAACCTCCAAAAATTATGATACTTACTAGCTTTGACCTCTCATTGCCCCCATCATAGGCATCTTGAGTGGTTAAGGTTACTACGAGTACAATTATGAAGCATATGCTTAACAAATCATAAGTTAAAAACCTTGTGTCCCGAGAAGTACGAATACCCAAACCTCATGCTACTCGACTTAGGTCCCAAGCAAGTTCTTGTCATTGTAAGCATACATGTATCATCGAGAACCGCCAATGGGGTACCTCTTGCCCGATGAGATGGAATAAGCCCACATCAAAATGACAAGACAAATAGACAATGAACACCTCTGCATCTCTTTTATTTACCATTGGTATAGCTTTTTATTGTGAGATGCGTCGTCGAATGTCCACTATGGGCATGCTGTAAATTTCCACCATGAATGATGCATGGCTTAGATTAGTGGCCCAAGCGTTTCTCTAACACATATAGAAACTCCATGAGCTCACAAGATCCCAACTTATTTCACATCGCGAGTATCCATAAACAAAAGATCACGATATCAACTAAATGAAAGAAAGTGCAATGTTGAAAGCTTGCCCCATGATGGCATGGCTGGGGCTAATTTCCAACTTACAACTTGCAAGCATAACATCAACATAAGAGAGCCACAATGGTCAAAATTATTAAAAGCAAGAAAAGTAAAGTGTGCCGTCAGGTTCGTGAGAGCTTTACTGACTAATTTTCACATAACACCAAAAAGTTTAATTTGAAGGATGGATAAAAGCAAGTCAAATGTACTTGGAATAGCAAATTGCTAATAGGTATGTATGGTGGACACATTGGGAGTTTTATGCACTAGAAGTATTCCCTCTTAGTACAAAATGAAGGCTAGCAAAAGACTGGGAGCGACCAACTAAGAGAGCAATAACGGCCATAATCATGCATAGTGACAAAACATCATTAACCGAAGCATAAAGTGGTTTCAGAAGTCAAAAACTAAATGATCATAGAGGCTATATGGCGACTTTGTTAGAGTCAAACATGTTGTAAGCATGCGCCAAGTCAACCCAAATAAAGCATCAAAGGAGAAAACCACAATAACATGCTCCCATATAATAAAAACAATGCATGATTTTTTCAAAGGCTCATTAAGCAATCTCAGTCATTTGAGACAAGTCATGCTACAGAAAAAACTACTAAGCATACTATCAAAATGCCATCAAGCATGATATGCAAAAGTCTAAGCCGCAGGCTAAACAAGCTCCCATTTGTACCACTATAGGCATGAATTTTTTTTTCTCTTTTCCAACACCATTTAAACCTTTTTGAAACAACTCTTTTGAAACAACTCTTTTGATGAAAACCAACATAGACCAGTGGTCTAAATACACCTTGATGCAAAGATATAACAAGATCTGAACAAAAATCAAGGCGAAAAATGAAATCTAAACGCAGTTCTAGAAAAAGAGAACACTCGTTGAACGATAAGAGTGAAAACTAGAGTGTTCTTGGCAATGAAAAATGGAGTGGGTCATCTCCAAAATAAATTTGTTGGGGTCTAACCATTTATTGCAGCAAACACAACAAAATAAAACTGAAGAAAAAAGTGAAGACGCTCCAAGAATAAATGCATAGAATATGAAGCAATAAAAATATAGTGTCTTTAAAGGTAACCTGATTTTTGCCGATGATGAAGGGGTGCCTCGGGGGCATCCCCAAGCTTTGACGCTTGTACCTCTTGGATATTTCTTGGGGTGACATGGGCATCCCCAAGCTTGAGCTTTTGTCCATACTTCATCTCATCTCATCACTCTCCATTCCCTACACTTGAAAACTTCCTTCATACAAAACTTCACACAATTCTATTAGCAACATTAGTATAAGCATGATAGTAAATCTACTCTTTTGGTTCAGTTTCAAACTCAAAAATACCAACCATTAAAGCATAAGCTACTGTAGCAACTTCCACAAAAGTTCCATGATCAAAAGAACTCAAAAAGATAGCGATCGAGAGGCAAACACAAATAGTGGCAGAATCTGTCAAAACAGAACATCTGACACAGATCGATTTTTTTGAGGACCTTCTGTTGCTCAAATAGAGAAGTGCAAAACTAATGAAAGTTTGGAAATAACCTGGGGCATACGTACAAGAAATCGCAGATCAAAAATATATTATGAGAAGTTTCATGAATTTTTACGGTGCAGCGCAGAAATCTATTTCAGGACAGCAACTTCCCCAAATCTTACCTCCCTCAAATTAGAGGTTCTTCTTGGCACAAAAACGAAATATAAAAATGATAAGGAGAGGTCATTACAGTAGTAATAACTTCCAAGACTCAAATAAAAGAAAAAAGTACTGAAAATAAAATATTAGGTTATCTCCCAAGAGTGCTTTTCTTTAACGCCTTTGAGCTAGGTGCAGAAAGTGAAAATCAAGTATTTTCAAATGAGGCATTAAGATTAATTGCTTCCTCAAGAGCACCACTTACCACACTAGGCACTTTAGAAGCTTCTGGAGATGATTCAACCTGCAAGTCACTTTTAGTTGTACTAAAAGTCTTACAAATCTTAAAAACATGCTGCGGTTTTGGTACAGATACCTTGGGAACATACGTAAATTTTTGCTCCTTTCCAACAAAAGCTTTCTCCTTCTTAAATTTAAGAGAAGAGAAAATTGAACTTAAAGTTTCCATAGACTCCTCTATTTTACAAATCCTAAGGTTTTGACTATCATGAGTAGTACTAGCCTCTAAAATAGTGATTCTCTTACCGATACTTTCTATCGATTCATTGACCTGGCTAGCGTTATCAAGGATATTTGGCAAACTTTTTTCTAAAGAGCTAAGTTTTTCTAAAACTTCCTCCAAAGTGACCTTAGCTTTAGCAACATGAATAGGTGGTACTCCCACTAAACTTTTAACTAAAGTGCATGCTTCCCAAGCGGGAGTACCCAGAAAATTACCTCCTGCAAGAGTGTCAAGAACGTACCTATTCCAACTAGATATACCAACATAAAAAATTATAAGGAGGATCATGGTAGAATGCTTCTTTGTACCTATGATGAGCATTGCTAATTTGGTACCAAGCATCTTTCAAACTCACTCGCCCTTGTTGCTTAAAAGCACGAACCTCAACTTCAGGATTACTCATTCTAGCAAGACTAAAAAGCAGACAAGTAAAAATAACAACTATAAAAGAACTAATTTTTTTGTATTTTTTATAAAACGATGCAAGAAAAAATAAAGTAAAGCAAAAAAATAACAAAGTAAAAGATTGGAAGTGAGAGACTCCCCTTGCAGAAATCTTCTTTCTCTCCGGCAACGGCGCCAGAAAGCTTGATTGCTGTTCGCTGATGCGTAGTTGACACCAGAAAACTTGTTGGAAAACCCCAAGAGAAGGTTATGATGAGCACAGCAGGAAGTTTCCCTTAGTTGTGAAACCAAGGTTTATCGAACCAGTAGGAGAAAGAACCACACTTCCGAAGGTTGATGCCCGCTAGCTTTGCGACACTCCGGATAATGGCGCCAGGAAGCTTGTCGGCGTGTAGCTTTTTACCAGCAGCAACGTGGAACCTGCACACAACACAACCAAGTACTTTGTCCCAACTTACAATAAGGTTGTCAATCTCACCGATTTGCTATGAACAAAGGATTAAGCGTATCGAGTGGTAAAATGTAATAGTTTGCAAAAATGTAAATAAAGCGAGTAATGTAAAATAGTAATAGCAATGTAAAGGAAATAGACCGGGGTCCACAGTTCACTAGTGGTGTCTCTCCATAAGATAAATAACGACATACTGGGTAAACAAATTACAGTTCGGTAATTGATAGAATAAAGCTAGCGTACATATGTCATGAGGATCACTATGAGATTCACTCTGGACATTACGATAAAATACATAGACCGTAATCCAACTGCTTCTATGACTAATAATCCACTCTTGAGGTGTCATCCGAGAACCCGTTGAGTATTAAGTTGCGAACAACAGATAACTACATTAAGCAAAGTGTGTAATGTAAACAATACAAATGTCCTTGGACACAAGAATGTTGTTTTCTCCCTAGTGGCAATAGCACATGTACAACCTTAGTGGTTTCTGTCACTCCCCAGATTACTAGAGGCATGAACCCACTATCGAGCATAAATACCCCCTCTTGGAGTCACTAGCATCTACTCGGCCAAGATATCTACTAGCAACGGAGAGCATGCAAGATCATAAACAACATAGAGATAACATAAAGATAATAATTCAGCATATCAACTTGACATAGTATCAATATCCATCGGATCCCAACAAACACAACATATAGAATTACATAAAGATAATCTTGATCATGATAGGTAGCTCACAAGATCTAAATATGAAGCACATGGTGGATAAGACAACCATCTAGCTACTTCTATGGACCCATAGTCCAAGGTAGACTACTCACACATCACTCCGGATGCGACCATGGTGATGAAGAAGGCCTCCGGCGGTAATTTCCCTCTCTGGAAGGGTGCTGGGTCGAGCTTCTGGAACCTCCCGATCTCGCATCGACGATGGCGGAAGCTTGTAGTAGGTTTTGTGGAAAATTGATTGGGTGTTTAGGTTTTCCCCGTCGAGGGGAATATATAGGCGGAAGGGCGGCGTCAGGAGGTGGACCAGGGTGGCTCACCTCCTGGTGGCGCGGCCAGGGCCTGGCCCACGCCGCCCTAGGGTGTGGCCGGCCCCTGGCCCCCCTCCGTCTCATCTTCGGACTTCGTCTCGTGTCTGGAAAAATAGGAGGTTCGGCTTTTGTCTCGTTCAATTCTGGGAATATTTGCTGCATAGCTTTTCTGAAGCACAAAAACATCAGAAAACAGGGAACTGGCACTGTGGCGTCTCGTTAGTAGGTTAGTTCTGGAAAATGCATACAAACGGCACAAAGTATAACAAAACACAAAGCAAATGGTGTATTAACAAGCATGGAGCATCAAAAATTATAGATACGTTTGAAACGTATCAATGTGATCCAACCATTTATTACAACAAACAAAACAAAAGAAAATAGAAAGCGAAAGAAAAGACGCTCCAAGAAAAATACATAGAATATGAAGCAATAAAAATATAGTGTCTTGAAAGGTGACCTGATTTTTGCCGATGAAGAAGGGGTGCCTCGGGGCATCCCCAAGCTTTGACGCTTGTACTTCTTGAATATTTCTTGGGGTGACATGGGCATCCCCAAGCTTGAGCTTTTGTCCATACTTCATCTCATCTCATCTCATCACTCTTCATTCCCTACACATGAAAACTTCCTTTATACAAAACTTCACACAATTCTATTAGCAACATTAGTATAAGCATGATAATAAATCTACTCTTTTGGTTCAGTTTAAAACTCAAATATACCATCCATTAAAGCATAAGCTACTGTAGCAACTTCCTCAAAAGTTCCGTGATCAAAAGAACTCCAAAAGAAAACAATCGGGAGGCAAACACAAATAGTGGCAGAAATCTGTCATAACAGAACATCTGAGAAAGATCGATTTTTTGGTGGACCTTCTGTTGCTCAAATCGAAATGTGCAAACTAATAAAAGTTTGGAAATAACCTGGGGCATATGCATAAGAAATCGCAGATCAAAAAGATTTTTTACGGTGCAGCGCAGAAATCTGTTTCAGGACAGCAACTTCCCCAAATCTTACCTTCCTCAAATTAGAGGTTCTTCTTGGCACAAAAATGAAATAAAAATGATAAGGATAGGTCATTACAGTAGTAATAACTTCCAAGACTCAAAAAAATAAAAAGTACTGAAAAGAAAATATTGGGTTATCTCCCAAGAGTGATTTTCTTTAACGCCTTTGAGCTAGGCGCAGTAATTTGAGAAGATGCTCACATAAGTACCGGAAAGAACTTGAAGCAAGAGAGAGCATCAAAAAGCAAATACAAAACAAATTTATATCTAAACCACTTCCTATAAAAAGAGTCTTGTAAAGAGACAAGTCATGAAAGCACAAAGCAACAAGCATAGGAAGGCAAAACAAGTGCAATTTCAAGAATTCCAACAAAAAGAGGGGAAACATAATAATATTGACATGCATAAAACCATCTTTCCCTCTTTCATAATAACCTTCAGTAGCATCATGAATATAATTAACAATATAACTATCACATAAAACATCCTTATCATGAGCCATATGCATAAAAGAATTAATACTCCCCACATGAACATAGTCATTCTTAACAATCGTAGTAGGAGAAAATTCAAAAAAATTATTCTCATCACCATAATCATCAAAAATAGGAGGCATATTGTAATCATACCTTATTTTCTCCTCAATAGTAGGTGGACTAAAAATATTATACTCATCCTTGTAATCATCATAAGCAATAGAATGGCTATCTTCCAAAGTGTGTTCATTTGTAAACACATCATAATTGGAAGAAACATGGATAACACTAATGGTACAACAATTATTAACCTTATAATTTTCAGAATCGGTACCAAAAAGATTTTCAATATCAAAAGTAGAGTGCTTTTCCCAGTCATGATCAGTAATATAGGTAACAGACATAGGAACATCATCGAGTTTAGACTCATCAAAAACTATAATAGTAGCAACATGCTTAGGAGAAGATACCGTTTCCTCTCTCCTTTTACTCCTTTTCTTCTTCTTCTTCCCTTCTTTAGGAGGGAGAGGCTTGAAAGAAAGCTTCTCCACATACTCTGGTTTATTGACAGGAACGATAGAAGAAACTTTGGAGGTTTCCTCCTTCTTATTAATAAGAAGAAAACAAATATTAGTTCTGTCATATTTTGGTAAAGCATCATCCTTTACAATGTTTTGTATGTAAGTATTTGCGAGGCAATTTTTAACACAATAAAGATGACAACCATGCAGGATGCTATTAATATTAAAAGCACTAATATCTACCAAAGAAGTTTTTCTCGATAACTCTTCACACCCCAAAAATAAAGTAAGCTCATCATGCTGATTGAGAGTGATCTTGTCATCACAACACAAACTTGCAGTACTCATTGGATTAGAAAGGCTACTATCATGGCCTGAGCATTGAAAATTAAAATGACCCACTTTATAGCAAAGTTCACAAATAAAAGGATAGAGGGCACAAACCTTTTCACCAAGCTCATTTAGAGCCTTATCCCACATTCTAGTTTCTTCATTCCTGTGGTGGATACAATAATCCTCTTTGATGTGATTCTGTTCGCAAGGTCTAAGTGCTCCACAAAAATTAATATGCTTATAAGAAATAATACTTTCAGAAGTTTGAGCATGTTTATTGCAATCATCAATAACAATATCACTTTCTATGCAAGAGTCTTTAAACGGTTCATGATACACATCCCAATTTCCCTTAGGAACATTAATATGGGAAGCAAAGGCTCTAAAGCAATCAAACATAATTTGAGGATCAAGACCATATTTAGCACTAAGCTCTTGAAAATCAGTAGTTTCAGTGAAAGACTTAATGCAATCATACTCATAATTTATACATGATCCTTTACCTTTGTCGCTATCCCAATCTTCAATATTGCTTTGAATTGTTTCAAGCAGATCCCACTTAGCTTTGACCTTCTTGCTTGTGAAAGACCCCTCAAAACAGGCATCTAGATAGTCCTTGTAATGTCCTGAAAGCCTTGCATAAAAATTATTAATAACAATATTACGGGGAAGCTCATGAATGGGATATCTGAGCATTAGTGACTTCAATCTTCCCCACGATTGGGCAATGCTTTCTCCATCATGAGGATGAAAATATAAATATAATTCCTATCTTTATGAACCTCACTAGAAGGATAGAATTTAGAATAAAAGAGAGGTACAATTTCCTCCCAGCCAATAGGTCGGCCATCCTTCAATGTCTTATACCATTCCGTAGCTCTGCCCTTTCGTGATAAAGAGAATAGCTTCCTCTTAACCTGACTCGTTGAAATACCTGCACACTTGAACAACTCGCATAATTCATGTATAAAGAGCAAATGATCACCAGGATGGACAGTTCCATCCCCTAAATAGCAGTTATTCATGGCACGTTCAACAATTTTCATAGGTATTTTAAAGGAACGAGGATCACAAACATCATTAGAAGTATCACATATGGGAGATAAAATATTATCAGAGCGAATTTTCTCCACTAAAGCCGGGGAACTAAAAATATCATGCTTAACAAAACCAGATTCCCCAAGCTTAGACTTTTCTATAGCATTAGAAATAACGGTGTTCAAAGAATTCATACAAATAACATTGCTATGCAAATAAAGCTCCAAAGGTTTTTCAAACACTTCATGTCCTAACTCAAGAAAAATACTATAAAACTCTTTGTATTCCATTAAGCCTAACTAGTGAAAATAAAAACAAGAAACAAAAAAGATATAATTGCAGAATCTAAAGGAAATAACTTCGAGCACTCACACACGATGATACGAGTACCTTTTACCTTACCTCCCCGGCAACGACGCCAGAAAAGAGCTTGATGTCTACGCACGCTTCTGTTCTTGTAGACAGTGTTAGGCCTCCAAGTGTAGAGGTTTGTGGAATAGTAGCAAGTTTCCCTTAAGTGGATCACCCAAGGTTTATCGATCTCAGGGAGGAGGAGGTCAAAGCTATCCCTCTCAAGCAACCCTGCAATTATGATACAAGAAGTCTCTTGTGTCCCCAACACACCCAATACACTTGTCAGATGTATAGTTGCAGTAGTTCGGCGAAGAGATAGTGAAATACAAGTAATATGGATGGTGATAAGTAGTAAATGCAATCTGAAATAAATATCGCTGCGAGCAAACATGTAACAAAACTGAATGTAAATGGTGTTTCAATGCTTAGAAATAAGGCCTAAGAATCATACTTTCACTAGTGGACACTCTCAACAAAGATAATATAATTGAAAACACAAATAACTATCTTCACTATGCCACTCTAAACTATTCTCCAAAGGATAATGAACACTAATCATGTGTAGGGCTACAAAGCACAACTCAAAGTTTGCATTTCCCCAAACTAGATTGCCCCACACTATCACCTTGAGCGCACTAGATGGTTCCAACAAACACCAACAATTTATAGAGACACTAGCCAAAGAGACACACATAATGCGCACATTGTCACCTTCACATCATGGTACAAGATGTCTCCGGAGATTACAATAATAAAGCACGGGAGTAGCATAATATATGAAGAATAGCATCTACCAATTCAACTAGATACAAAGCTCACGATCACATATAGATTACATCATGGGAGAGAGAGATGAACCACATAGCTACCGGTAGAGCCCCCAGCCCCGGGGGAGAACTACTCCCTCCTCATCATAGGAGACAACAATGTTGGTGGAGATGGTGGTGAAGTCAATTGAGACGGCGGTGGAGGCGATGGAGTCGATGGAGATGGCTCCGGGGGCACTACCCCGTCCCGGTAGGGTGCCGGAACAAAGACTTCTGTCCCTCGAAATTCATCGGTGGCGGTAGCGGAGCTGCGGGACTTCTTTTGGAAAATTGCCAATTGATCTAGGGTTTTGGCTCCGGAGGGAACTTATAGGCGGAAGGGAGGTGTCAGAGGTGGACCAGGGGCTCCACACCACAGGGTGGCATGCCTAGGGGTCCACCCGTGCCACCCCTTGGTGTGGTGGGGTGATACGTCTCCAACGTATCCATAATTTTTGATGCTCCATGCTTGTTTTTACACCATTTGCCTAATGTTTCGTTACACTTCGTGGCACTTTTATGCATTTTCCGGAACTAACCTATTAACAAGTCGCCATAGTGCCAGTTCCCTATTTTCTGCTATTTTTGTGTTTCAGAAAAGCTACACAGGAAATATTCTCGGAATTGGACGAAACCAAAGCCAGTCGCCCAGAAATATACCGGAGCTTCCAGAGAACCGAAGAGGAGTTGGAGTGGGGCCACGAGGGGCCCTCACACAAGGGCGGCGCGGCCAGGGGCTGGGCTGCGCCCCCTATGTGTGAGGCCGCCCCGGTCCACTTCTGACGATGCCCCTTCGCCTATAAAGACCCCCTGACGGGAAAAACCTAAGAACCCGATCAGTTTTCCAGAACACATCGCGATCCACCGCCGCCGTCGACCCGAAGATCGGGAGGGTCCAGAAGCTCTTCCCGGCACCCTGCCGGAGAGAGGAATCATCACCGGAGGTCTTCTTCATCACCATGCTTGCCTCCGGAGCAATGAGTGAGTAGTCTACCTTGGACTATGGGTCCATAGCAGCAGCTAGATGGTAGTCTTCTCCACCATGTGCTTCATGTTTAGATCTCATGAGCTGCCCTACATGATTGAGATCACCGTTATGTAATTCTACATGTTTGGTTTGTTGGGATCCGATGAATATTGGTGTTATGCTTGAGTTGAAGTACTGAAATTTATCTTTTGTTATCTCTATGTTCTTTATGATCTTGCATGCTCTCTATTGTTAGTAGCTATCTTGGCCGAGTAGTTGCTAGTGGACTCCAAGAGGGGGTATTTATGCTCGATAGTGGGTTCATGCCTCTATTTAATCTGGGGGAGTGACAGAAACCTCTAAGGTTGTAGATGTGCTGTTGCTACTAGGGGGAAAACAACATTCATATGCTCAAGGGTATATGCTTTGTTTACATTACACACTTTGCTTAATGCAATTATCTGTTGTTCGCAACTTAATACTCATGGGGTGTTCGGATGATATCCCCGAGAGTGGATTATTAGTCATAGATGCAGTTGGATGGCGGTCTATGTATCTTGTTGTAATGCCCAGAGTAAATCTCATAGTGATCCTCTCATCATATGCATGTTGTCTTTATTCTATCAATTGCCCAACTATAATTTGTTTACCCAGCATGTGTTATTTTATCTTATGGAGAGACACAACTAGTGAACTGTGGACCCCGGTCCTATTTCCTTTATATTGCTATCACTTGTTTACTTTACTCGCACTGTTTACTTTACTCGCACACTATTATCACTTTCCACTCGATACGCTCATACCCTTTGTTTCAAGCAAACCGGTGAGATTGACAACCTCATAGTAAGTTGGGAACAAAGTATTTGGTTGTGTTGTGTGCAGGTTCCATGTTGCTACTAGCTAAAGATGCGCTAACTCGTTTTATCGTGAAACGGCGCCCTTGTTGGAGTGTCACTAGGCTATCAAGCATCACCTTCAGTCGTTTGTTTGCTCCTCTCCTGATCGACATACCTTGGTTTCTTAACTGAGGGAAAATCTTGCTGCTATATTCATCACACCTTCCTCTTGGGGTTCCCAATGGGCTAGTCATCAACCAGGCATCAAGCAAATTTTCTGGCGCCATTGCCGGGGATGAAGTAGAAGACTTCTGCGAGGGGAGTTTTTCGCACGCACATCCTTTACTTTGTTTATTGTTTTGTTTTGCTTTACTTTATTTTATTTTTACTTGCATTGGTTTATCAAAAACCCAAAAAAATTAGAATCCCTTGTAGTTGTTTTTACTTGCTTGCTTTTAGTTTTGCTAAAATGGCTAATCCTGAAAACACCAAGTTGTGTGACTTAACTAGCACAAACAATAGTGATTTTATCTGCACTCCTATTGTGCCACCTGCTCCTGCCGCAAACTTTTATGAGATTAAGCCTGCTTTATTGAACCTTGTTATGAAAGAGCAATTTTCTGGTGCTAGTACTGAAGATGCTGCAGCTCATCTGAACAATTTTGTTGAGCTATGTGAGATGCAGAAATATAAGGATGTTGAAAGTGATATTATTAAGCTTAAGTTGTTTCCTTTTTCTTTGAGAGGAGAAGCTAAGGATTGGTTGCTGTCTTTGACTAAGAATAGTATTGATTCATGGACTAAATGTAAGGATGCTTTTATGAAGGGTTTCGCAGCATAGTAAATCAAAAATTTCCTACGGAGCGAACAAGAAAGCCAAGATCTAATCTAGGAGATGTAATCAACGAGAGAGGTAGATGAGATCTTCATACCCTTGAAGATATCGCACAGCGGAAACGTTCAACAGAACGTGGTTGACGTAGTCATACTCGCCGTCTCCTCCTCGCGATCTGATCCGATCCTACGCCGCAAGTGGCGGCGCCTCCGAAAGATGCACACGTACGGTGCAGCGACGTCTCCTCCTTCCTTGGTCTAGCAAGTATGGTGGAGAGATAGATTGGATCTGCAGCACGACGACGTGGTGCTTATGGTGGAGAGTTTCTGCGGCAGGGCTTCGCCTACGCACAGTCGCGAGAGAGAGAGGTGGAGGGGCAGCAATTGGTCGGCGGCTAGGGTTGGAGTGGGAGGGGGCTGCGCCCCTACCCCCCCTTAAATGGGGGACTGGCCGGCTGCCTTGGCCCCTCCTCCAAGCCTCTAGGGCGGCGACTAGGGAGGAAGAGTAGGGGGCAAGTCTTCCCCCCCCCTTCTGGAAGGTTCCCCTAGAGTTTCCCCTAGGGCTGGCCGGCTGGGCCTTTAGGGCCTTGTGCGCCTAGCCCAAAGTGGCCAGGGCACTTCCCCTTAGGCCCACGCAGGCCTCCGATAAGTGGGCCCACGTTGGTCCCACTCCGGAACCTTCTAGAACCTTTCGGTACAATACCGATAAACTCCGAAACGATTCCGGAATCCAAAAACTGCTTTCCTTTATATGAATCTTATTCTCCAGACCATTCCGGAACCTCTCGTGATGTCCTGGATCTCATCCGAGACTCCGAACTAAAACTCATAAACCAATTATCCATTCTATCCTAGCGTCGATGCACGTTAAGTGTGTGACCCTACGGGTTCGAGAATATGCAGACATGATCTTCTATCAATAATCAACAGCGGGATCTGGAAACCCATATTGACTCGCACATATTCATCGATGATCATATCGGATGAACCACGATGTCAGGATTCAATTAATCCCGTATATGTATTCCCTTCGTCACACGATATTTTACTCGCCCGAGATTTGATCGTCGGTATCGCCATACCTAGTTCAATCTCGTTCACAGCAAGTACTTTACTCGTTCCGTAATCCGATATCACTTCGTGATTAACTCTTTAACCACATGCTTGCAAGCGGTGTTGATATCGATTACCGAGTGGGCCCGAAGTATATCTCTCCGACTTGGGAGGGACAAATTCCATCTCGATACATACAACCCAACAAGTACTTTCCGATCACCTGAGAGACACCTTTATGATCACCCTCACATAGGATGACATTTGATGACCTCAAAGCTTTCTTCCGATACCAGGGAGTTGTATTATCTCATGGTCTAAGGAATACAATACATGACATAGGAAAAGCTTCGCAAAGATGAACACGATGACACGATCTAATTGCTCTGCTTTATTTGGGTCTGTCCATCACATCATTCTCCTAATGATATGATCTCATTATTAATTGACAACTCATGTCTATGGTTAGGAAACCTTAACCATCATTAATCAATGAGCTAGTCTAGTAGAGGCGTACTAGGGACACGGTGTTGTTCATAAACCACACAAGTATTAATGTTTCCGATTAATACAATTATAGCATGGAGTATAAACATTATCATGAACAAGAAATATGATAATAACAATATTATTATTGCCTCTAGGGCATATTTCCTTCAGTCTCCCACTTGCACTAGAGTCAATAATCTAGTCATACTTGCGCCTTTAACACCTATGGCATTCCGGTGTTATTCATACGCATTGCATGTGGTAAACCTTATCTACGGGTCTGACACTTTCAGGTCCGTTTGTATTTGCATATTCTTTTGCGTCAGCACGCATTACTCATCTTGTATGAGATAGCATCGTATAAACTTGGTCTTCTGATGAGACCTTTGTTTCTTGGCCGAGATTATGTTGTCACTATTGTCATACAATAGAACTACATAGTACTAGCACACTTTTTAAAAATAGCGATATCCACCGTGCGTCAAAATACTCATTGGTCCGCACACATCGGTATGTATGATTTCCAATAAGTCCGTTGCTCGCTCCATTATTCCGGAGAACGGGTTTTTTGATCATCTTGCCCATGAGGCATGACTTGCACGTGTCAAATGATTCAAAATCAAGAGACTCCAAAAGTCCATCAGAATGGAGTTTCTTTATGCATTTTATGCCAATATGACCTGGACGACAGTGCCACAAATAAGTTGGATTATCACTATCTACTTTGCATCTTTTATGCCGCTTCTAAAGCAATTATATACTTAGCCCTCGTTGCAGTGTCCGCCACAATGTTAACATTGGAACTCATCCAAGTTATCATGGAACTTTCTTCCATCTTATTGTGCCACCTTCTTACTCAAAACAAATAGCTTTAAAATTGAGATAAAATTTTAACTGTATATGTGACAAAGCCAATGTAACACATTGCAATGAACCATTTGTCACTTTTGCATACAGAACATATTCTTAGTTCTTCTAAAGTACATAAGAATATCTTACTATTGTCCAACAATCATCATATGAATGCTCGTAACCTTTTAGAGCATCAGACATATCTGGATCTACATATCATGGTATACAAGATTGATAAAATCATTCTTGCGGTTTCACTCATCAAGTGTCCAAACAATTGATTCTTGCTCCAACCTCTTCCATGCAACAAGAACCGTTCTTATTGTTTCCATATTGAACAAATTCAATATTTCATCTATGTACTCTGGTAAAACTATATTAGTGCCTCAATCTATCTGCATAGACATTGATGCTTAATATTCTGGTTTTACCTAAGTCTTTCATTAGAAATCTAATTTTAGTGAAAACTTCACAAATATCAAGAAAAACACATAATTTCCAGTGAACGATATGTCATCTACATAAAGCATTAGAAATATGTCTTAGCGCTCCCACTTACTTTCTTGTAAATACAAGCATCTTCAAATATCTTGATGAAATTAACACTTTAATATTTTCATCATTGAAGATTCCAACTTTGCTATGCTTACTTCTACCATAGAAGTTTGCATACATATCTAGCAACCTTTGAATCAACAAAACCCATTGGGTCGTGTCAGGTACACGTCCTTGGTGTGCATTCCGGTAGAGGAACGTTGTTTCGTTTATTCAACTAACATATCTCTATATGTAATTGTTGCTAGAATAATTCATATGACGAAGTCAGGGCCCATCACCGCTTCTTTGTATATTGTTGGTTACTATTATCTAATAATATCTCGTCCTCAAATCTTGCTATTTGATTGCGACCAACTTGGTTAAATAGGAACTTCGATGCCGTGACTACAACATATTGTAGACGCGTGAGCTATGAATGCAGTTGCCGCTTCTAGAACATATTCTGGTGCTGCGCTACTCTGATCAACTTGCTCAGATTCAATAACCTCATCAAGTTTTATCTTCCTCCCACTTAAACCTTTCGCAAAAAACTCCTTCATAAGAAGTTCACTTCTTTTAGTGACAATCACCTTTAATTGGGTTTATGGCAGAAGAAACACCCATCGACATTCTTTGGGATAACCTACAAAGACTTACTAATCCAATTTTGGTTGTAAACATTTTACACATATGCCTTGCATACCAAAATTCAAGAAAAGACAACTATAACTTGTATGGTGTCATTTCGGCAGATTATGATGGCACTCTATTCAGTGAAAAGCGGTAGTCTCTAAAGCATAATCCACAAATTATATTGGTAGTTTATTTCATTATTGATCTAACCATGTCAAACAAGGTTTGATTACATCCATCGAAAACTCCATACTACTATGGTGTTTATCACGATGCAAGTTTGTGGAACAATTCCTCTAACTCTTAGATGTTTGCTAAACTTGTAACTCAAATATTCTTCTTTATGATCTAATCATACAACTTGAATATTCTTGTTACAACAATTTTTCACTTCATAAATTGAACAATTTCATACTTCTATCTCATCAAGTAGATATACCGTACATCTATTCGAGTCATTGATGAAATAGAAAATACACCATGATCGACTTCACACATGAACTACATACATCAACATGTATGATCTCCATGTAGTTAGTCGCTTGTTCTTTATATGGCCCACGAACGGAGTTTAATCATCTTTAGGAAAAGTCTCACAAGCGTCAATCAATTCAAAATCAAATGACTCGAAAATCTATCAATATAGAACTTCTTTCATGTTTTGTTTCCAATATGACTTAAACGGCGGTGTCACATATAAGTGAAATTTGTTTTGTCTTGCGACCTTTAGCATCAGTGTTATAAATGTCTATTTCACCAACAAGATAATAAGCTATCCATCGATTATGGAAGACAGTAATAATTTGAACAACCATTGCTCTCATAATACTAGAACAAAATAACAATTATTAAGTTCTTAACATATCTAGAAGGCTAGGTTTTATGCCGACGAAAAACACAATAACACATTTATTTGTTTCTCGATGCGCATTGTTACCATATTCTTTTGCTAGTTACTTAGGCCATCGTAGTTCTTGTATTGTTGCTTTGTATGACATTTCATACCAACAATCTAGTATCCAATACCCAAGAATTACATTATGTACTAGCAAAGAATACATCTATAACATGTATATCATTTATATACCTGAGCTGAACAATTCCAGTCTTTTCCTTTTTCTACCAAATAATTTTGCAGATCCTATTTAGCATTTCCTCCCTTTTAGAAGAATCTATCGACATCAATAGTGGCGTCAATCATTTGACACATAGTCCAAAGGATTTTAGTCAAATACTAATAGCCCTGGATTTTGCACTTTGAAGTGGATCGCCATCATCATATGATTGGTATTCTTCCAGATTCCATTCTTTAGTATTATTTTGGTATGGCAAAACAATTTAGCCGATACCTTTTCATTCGTCCTATCATGACACCTTTCATGATGAAACTACTATAGCTCTTAAGGACAAATGCAAGTATAATATTAGTTTCCCAAACTTTTGGGTGATCGGGACGCCTAGCATCTTCAATCTTCGCATATGGTCATACAATATGAGCATATGTTCTTTTACTAAATTATACTTCATCATTTTTGCAAACAATCAAAGTTTTAGATATCAAATATCTTTCACTTCTTGTTTGTTTCTGAAACAATTCTTTCAGCTCGATGATCACTTTGATTCTCAAACAATTTTGAAGACCAAATTATCATGAAGGCAAACATATGATCTTTAGATACTAAATTTGAATCGTTGCTCTTAGATCAATACAATTTATTAAATCGTATGGAGCAAGCAAGGTTTGCTAAAGTTTGCAATAGAACTTAAACTTTAGTCTTGACATTCTAACTAAACGGCACTAGACCGAAAAGTGATTATCCAGAATTCTATAGTTCTTTTAACTCAATTAAGCTAAGTGTCGGTGGGAAACGGTGCCAAAGACTACAACGACTTATGCAAATACACTAAGATTTAGTTCATGATAATTAGTTCAAGTTAATCAAATTACTAATGAACTCCCACTAAATTCAACATCCCTCAAAGTTGTTTAGTGAAGCATGATCCAAATTCACTACACCGAGACCGATCATCACGTGAATGATGTAGCTTTAATGGTGAACATCAACATGTTGATCATATCATCCATATGACTCATGCTTGACCTTTCGGTCCGTGTGTTCCGAGGCCATGTCTGTACATGCTAGGCTCGTCAAGTCAAACCCAAGTATCTCCGCATGTGCAAATACTGGCTTGCACCCGTTGTATGTGAACGTAGAGTTTATAGCACCCGATCATCACGAGATGCTTGAACACGACGAACTTTCGCAATGGCGCATACGAGGGGAGAACACAATTTTATCTTGATCTTTAAGTGAGGAATCATCTTATAATGCTACCGTCGCGATCAAAGCATAATAAGATACATAAAAGGATAAACATCGCATGCATATAATTTTATGTGACATGGTATAGCCAATCTCTGCGCAATGATCTCCATCTTGTGCGCGCCGACATGATCTCCATCACTCCACCATGATTGCCTCCACCACGAATAGCAACTACAACTATTGCTAACTACTTAGCAATAAAGTAAAGCTATTACATGGCGTATAAGAAGTTGACACGCAGGTCATACACAAATATAAAGACAACCATATGGCTCCTGCCGGTTGTGAACTCATCGACATGCAAGTCGTGAAATATTACAAAAACATGATCATCGCATACATCACATATATCACATCACATCTTGTGGCCATACCATATCACAAAACACTCCCTGCAAAAACAAGTTAGACGCCTCTACTTTGTTGTTGCATGTTTTACGTGGCTTATGGGAGTAGCAAGTTAAGAACGATTCTTACCTACGAAAAGCCACAACGGTGATATTATGGTTGCTAACATCCGTTGTAAATCTCATGACTACTATAGTGAGAGAAACTGGCATCCACCAGCCGCATGTGTGGAACAAGCCACACGTCAAGTGCGGAGCCGGTCTTGCGAATGAGGTCGCGTAAAGTTGGCCTAGACCGCTTCGATCTCACTATGCCGCGCCATAAGAAATACAAAACAAGAGGTTTGCAACAGAAAACATCAACGCCCGCAACAAGCATGTTGCGTTCTACTCGTGAAACACATCTACGCATAGATCTAGCTCTGATACCACTAAAGGGTTTCGCAGTATAGTAAATCAAAAATTTCCTATGGAGCGAACAAGAAAGCCAAGATCTAATCTAGGAGATGTAATCAACGAGAGAGGTAGATGAGATCTTCATACCCTTGAAGATATCGCACAGCGGAAACGTTCAACAGAACGTGGTTGACGTAGTCGTACTCGCCGTCTCCTCCTCGCGATCCGATCCGATCCTACGCCGCAAGTGGCGGCACCTCCGAGAGATGCACACGTACGGTGCAGCGACGTCTCCTCCTTCCTTGGTCCAGCAAGTATGGTGGAGAGATAGATTGGATCTACAGCATGACGACGTGGTGCTTATGGTGGAGAGTTTCTGCGGCAGGGCTTTGCCGGCTGGGCCTTTAGGGCCTTGTGCGCCTGGCCCAAAGTGGCGAGGGCACTTCCCCTTAGGCCCACGCAGGCCTCCGATAAGTGGGCCCACGTTGGTCCCACTTCGGAACCTTCTAGAACCTTCCGGTACAATACCGATAAACTCCGAAACGATTCCGGAATCCAAAAACTGCTTTCCTTTATATGAATCTTATTCTCCAGACCATTCCGGAACCTCTCGTGATGTCCTGGATCTCATCCGAGACTCCGAACTAAAACTCATAAACCAATTATCCATTCTATCCTAGCGTCGATCCACGTTAAGTGTGTGACCCTACGGGTTCGAGAATATGCAGACATGATCTTCTATCAATAATCAACAGCGGGATCTGGAAACCCATATTGACTCCCACATATTCATCGATGATCATATCGGATGAACCACGATGTCAGGATTCAATTAATCTCGTATATGTATTCCCTTCGTCACACGATATTTTACTCGCCCGAGATTTGATCGTCGGTATCGCCATACCTAGTTCAATCTCGTTCACAGCAAGTACTTTACTCGTTCCGTAATCCGATATCACTTCGTGATTAACTCCTTAACCACATGCTTGCAAGCGGTGTTGATATCGATTACCGAGTGGGCCCGAAGTATATCTCTCCGACTTGGGAGGGACAAATTACATCTCGATACATACAACCCAACAAGTACTTTCCGATCACCTGAGAGACACCTTTATGATCACCCTCACATAGGATGACGTTTGATGACCTCAAAGCTTTCCTCCAATACCAGGGAGTTGTATTATCTCATGGTCTAAGGAATACAATACATGACATAGGAAAAGCTTCGCAAAGATGAACACGATGACACGATCTAATTGCTCTGCTTTATTTGGGTCTGTCCATCACATCATTCTCCTAATGATATGATCTCATTATTAATTGACAACTCATGTCTATGGTTAGGAAACCTTAACCATCATTAATCAATGAGCTAGTCTAGTAGAGGCGTACTAGGGACACGGTGTTGTTCATAAACCACACAAGTATTAATGTTTCCGATTAATACAATTATAGCATGGAGTATAAACATTATCATGAACAAGAAATATGATAATAACAATATTATTATTGCCTCTAGGGCATATTTCCTTCATTTTATTGGTAGATACTATCCTCCTGCTAAGATTATAGCTTTGCGTAGCAATATTATGAAGTTTAGTTAGTTTGATAATGAACATGTTGCTCAAGCTTGGGAAAGAATGAAATCTATGATAAAGAATTGTCCCACTCATGGACTGACTACTTGGATGATTGTTCAAACTTTTTATGCAGGACTAAATTTTTTTTCAAGGAACCTACTTGATTCAGCTGCTGGAGGCACTTTTATGTCCCTTACCTTGGGCGCCGCAACAAAGCTACTTGACAATATGATGGTAAATTACTCCGAATGGCACACCGAGAGAGCTCCACAAGGTAAGAAGGTAAATTCTGTTGAGGAAACCTCTTCCTTGAGTGATAAGATTAATACTATTATGGCTATGCTTGCTAACGATAGGACTCATGTAGATCCTAATAATGTTCAATTAGCCTCTTTGGTTGCTCAAGAAGAGCATGTTGATGTAAACTTCATTAGAAACAATAATTTTAACAACAATGCTTATAGAAACAATTTTGCTAGTAACAATTATAGGCCGTATCCATCTACCAATGGTAATGGTTATGGTAATTTTTATGGTAATTCCTCCAACAACACTAGGGCCGTGCCCTCCGAGCTTGAGGTAATGCTCAAGGACTTCATCGGTAAGCAAAATGCTTTTAACAAGTCTGTTGAGGAAAAGTTAGGCAAAATTGATATTCTTGCTTCTAAAGTTGATAGCCTTTCTCATGATGTTGAACTTCTGAAATTAAAAGTGTTGCCTAATGATTTGAAAGAGAACAATGTTTTTGCTACTGCTAATGCTATCCAAGTTGGAATTGATGAAAATGTTAGATTGTTAGCAGAATTGCATGCTAGATGGGAAAGAGAGGATGAGATTGCTAGGAATATGAAAGTTTGTACTATTACTACATCTAAAGATGTTGTTCCTAATGCTAGCAATCCTCTTACTTTGATTGGTGTAGAGAAAACTCCCACTCCTTGTGTTAAAAAGCCTAAAACTGCCAAAACTTTTTCTCAAAAGAGTGCTGAAATTTTTCAGAGTGTAGGAGATGATAACTCTATTTCCTTTAATGATTTTGATGTTGATGGCTGCAATATATCTGAAGTTGTTTTGTTCTTGCAAAAGCTTGCTTTGACTCCCAATGCTAGTTCTTTAAATGTTGCTTTTACTAAGCATATTACTAATGCTCTCATGAAAATTAGGGATGAAAAGTTGAAGCAAAAAGCTTCCGTTCCCAAGAAATTAGAAGATGGTTGGGAACCCATCATTGATATGCATGTTAATGGTTTTGATTGCCATGCTTTATGTGATCTAGGTGCTAGTATTTCTATCATGCCTAGAAAAATTTATGATATGCTTGATTTACCACCGCTTGAAAAGTGTTATTATGATGTTCCTATTGCTGATGTTACTAAGAAGAAACCTTTGGGAAGGATTAATGATGTTCTTATTGTGGTTAACAATAACCTTGTTCCCGTTGATTTTCTTGTCATGGATGTTGAATGCAATGCTTCATGTCCTATTATTTTGGGAAGACCCTTTCTTCGAACTGTAGGTGCCATCATTGATATGAGGGAAGGCACCATCAAATATCAATTTCCACTCAAGAAAGGTATGGAACACTTCCCTAGGAAGAGAAAGAAATTAGTGTTCAACTCTATTCCTAGAGCAAATTATGAGTTTGATGCTTCATCACTTGATATTACTTGATTCGCAATTTTCTGCGCCTAGCTCAAAGGCGTTAAAGAAAAGCACTCTTGGGAGATAACCCAATGTTTTTACATTCAGTTCTTTTTCTTTTATTTGAGTCTTGGAAGTTATTACTACTGTAATAACCTCTCCTTATCCTTTTTATTTCGTTTTTGTGCCAAGAGAAGCCTCTAATTTGAGTGAGGTAAGATTTGGGGATGTTGTTGTCCTGAAACTGTTTTCGGTGCTGCACCGTAAAAATTCATGAAAATTCTCTGTATATCTTTTGGACCTGCTATTTCTTGTGCATATGCCCCAGGTTATATCCAAACTTGCATTAGTTGAACACTTTTTTATTTGAGTAACAGAAAACACCTTAAAAATTCGACCTTTTTCAGCTGTTCTGTTTTGACAGATTTCTGCCAATATTTGTGTTTGCCGCTTTATCGCTTTCTTTTTGAGTTCTTTTGATCACGAAACTTTTGGGGAAGTTGCTACAGTAGTATATGCTTAATATGTGGTGGTTTTAGGTTGAAACCTGAAGCAAAAAGGGGTTGATTATATGTTATGCTTACACTAATGTTGCTAATAGATTTGTGTTTAGTTTTGTATGAAGGAAGTTTTCAAGTGTAGGGATCGGAGAGTGATGAGATGAGTTGAAGAATGGACAAAAGCTCAAGCTTGGGGATGCCCATGTATCACCCCAAGAAATATCCAAAAAGTACAAGCGTCAAAGCTTGGGGATGCCCCCGAGGCACCCCTTCTTCATCGGCAAAAATCAGGTCACCTTTCAAGACACTATATTTTTATTGCTTCATGCATTATGCGTTTTTCTTGGAGCGTCAGTTGATTTTAGTTTTCAGTGTAGTTTAGTTTTGTTTGCTGCAATAACTGGTTGGACCCCAACAAATTTCTTTTGGAAAGTTGCCTTGCTTTTCATTTGCCCAGAACACTCCGTTTTTCACTCTATTCGTTTCAACGAGTGTTCTTCTTTTTCTAGAACTGCGTTTAGCTTTCAATTTTCGCCTTGATTTGTGTTTAGATCTTGTTATATTTTTTCATCAAGGTGTATTTTTGCCTCTGATCTATATTGGTTTTCATCAAAAGAGGTGTTTATAAAAAGTTTGAATGGTGTTGGAAAAGAGAAAAAGCTTTATGCAAAAAAGTGGTACAAGAAGGAGCTAGTGTAGACTGCGGCTTAGGCTTTTGCATGTCGTGCTTGATATCTTTTTGATACTGTGCTTAGTGGTTTTGCTGTAGCATGACTTGACTCAAATAACTGAGATTGCTTAATGAGCCTTTGAAAGAATCATGCGTTGTTTTTATCGTTTGGAAGCATTATTTTGATTTTCTCCTTGATGCTTTATTTGGGTTGACTTGGCGCATGCTCACACATGTTAGACTCTTACAAAGTCGCCAATAGCCTCTATGATCATTTAGTTTTTGACTTGTGATGCCATATTATGCTTCTTTTAATGTCACTTTGTCGCTTTGCATGATTATGGCCATTATTGCTCTCTTAGTTGGTCGCTCACAGTCTTTTGCTAGCCCTCGCCTTGTACTGAGTATGAGCTCTACTTGTGCATCCAACTCCTAAAAACCAAGTTTGCTAAAGTGTCCACCATACATACCTATTAGCAATTTGCTATTCCAAGTAAATTTGACTTGCTTTTATTTACTCTTCAAATTAAACTCTTACCAGTGTTATGCGAAAATTGGCCAGTAAAGCTCTCACGAACCGGAAGGCACACTTTACTTTTTCTCGTTCTTAAAAATTTGACATTGTGGTCTCTTATGTTGAGTTGTTATGCTTGCAAGTTGTAAGTTGGGAACTAGCCTAGCCATGCCGTCATGGGGCAAGCTTTCAACATTGCACTTCTTATTTGAGTTGATATCGTGATCTTTTATTTATGGATACTCGCGGTGTGAAATGAATTGGGAATCTTGCGGGATCATGGAGTTTGTATATGTGTTAGAGAAACGCCTGGGCCGCCAATCTAAGCCATGCATAATTCATGGTGGAAATTTGTAGCATGCCCATAGTGGACTGATGCGTGGTGAATGACCAGCCCGTTGGGAACCCCAAGAGGAAGGTGTGATGAGTATAGCAGCTAGTTTTCCCTCAGTTAAGAAACCAAGGTTTGTCGATCAGGAGAAAAGCAGACAATAACAACTGAAGGTGATGCGGACTGGCTTAGTAATACTCCAACAAGGGCGCCATTTAACGATACTTGTTGACTCGTCTTCGGCCAGTAGCAACGCGGAACCTGCACACAACACAACCAAGTACTTTGTTCCCAACTTGCGATGAGGTTGTCAATCTCACCGGTTTGCTTGAAACAAAGGTTATGAGCATATCGAGTGGAAAACAGTAGAAGTATGCGAGTAAAGTAAACAGTGCGAGTAAAGTAAACAGGTGATAGCAATATGATGGAAATAGGACCGGGGTCCACAGTTCACTAGTGGTGTCTCTCCATAAGATAAATAACACATGCTGGGTAAACAAATTACAGTTGGGCAATTGATAGAATAAAGATAAACGTGATATGTCAAGAAGATCACTATGAGATTTACTCTGGGCATTACAACAAAATACATAGACCGCCATCCAACTGCATCTATGACTAATAATCCACTTGTGGCGAATCAATCCGAGAACTCCACAAGTATTAAGTTGCGAACAACAGATAATTGCATTAAGCAAAGTGTGTAATGTAAACAAAGCATATGCCCTTGAGCATATGAATGTTGTTTTCTCCCTAGTAGCAACAGCACACCTACAACCTTAGAGGTTTCTGTCACTCCCCCAGGTTAAATAGAGGCATGAACCCACTATCGAGCATAAATACCCCCTCTTGGAGTCACTAGCAACTACTCGGCCAAGATAGTTACTAACAACAAAGAGCATGTGATACGTCCAATTTGCATCACTATTTTGTATCATAATTTACTGTTATTCATTGACATATTTCATATTTAGAGTTGATACTTATGTTATTTCCTTTGTTTTCACATGTTTGATGATCTTTGGAGGAGTTGCTACCGGAGTCAGGATTCTGCTGCAAAAAGGACCATCAGGGGACCATATTTTGAAGATCAGGAAAATTCCAGAAAAATTCCCAGAAATTATATTTTCCCAGAAGACTCAGGAAGCCAGAAGGGGGAGTCGAGAGGAGCCAGGGGGCCCCACACGCCAGGGTGGCGCGGCCAGCCCCCTGGCCGCGCTAGCCCTGCGTGAGGCCACCCTGGCCCACATCTGATCGTGCCCCTCCGCGTACATCATCATCCCCGAAAACCTAAGTCAAAGGGGGGGGCTCAGAGTTAGACACCGCCGCCTCTGCGGGGCGGAAAACACCAGAGAGAGAAAAGCTCTCCGGCAGGCAGAAATCTGCCGGGGAAATTCCTTCCCGGAGAGGGGAGATCGAAGCCATCGTCATCACCATCACACCGGACTTCATCGGGATCATCATCATCATCATCTCCATCACCAGCACCTTCATCTCCACCATCACCACGCCGTCCCGCTGTAACATCTCGAGTTGGATCTTGTTATATTCATAGGGGAAACTTTCCCGGTGTTGATTACTCTTGTAGTTGATGCTATTGAGTGGAACCGTTGAGTTAAGGTTTATGATCAGATTGTTATTTACCATTATTTCTCCTCTGATCATGATCCATATGATGTCCTGTGAGTAGTTCGTTTAGTTCTTGAGGACATGGGAGAAGTCAAGATGTTAGTAGTGAATTATTGTTGAGAAATATTTAATGGTTTGATATTGTTGTGGTGCTATTTCACTAGTGGTGTCATGTGAACGTCGACTACATGATACTTCACCATTTATGGGCCTAGTGAGATGCATTGTGTATTTGGCTACCGATTGTGGGGTTGCTGGAGTGACAGAAACCTAAACCTCCGTTGGGAAACCATTGCACCAGGGAGCGTAGGATCTTAGAGTTTAAGGCTGTGGTTAGATTTATCTTAATTACTTTCTTGTATTTGCGGATACTTGCAAGGGGTATAATCACAAGTGTGTATTTATGCTAGTAAGGGTATGCTACGTGTGGTAGTGTATAGTTGACGTGGGAGCAGACTGTCCTTGTGCGTGGTGAATAACCAGCCCGTTGGGAACCCCAAGAGGAAGGTATGATGAGTGTAGCAGCAAGTTTTCCCTCAGTTTAAGAAACCAAGGTTTATCGAACAGGAGAAGAGAGACAATGACGACTGAAGGTGTCGCGGAACCTGCACACACACAAACAAATACTTTGTTCCCAACTTGCGATGAGGTTGTCAATCTCACCGGTTTGCTTGAAACAAAGGTTATGAGTGTATCGAGTGGAAAACAATATAGTATGCGAGTAAAGTAAACAGTACGAGTAAAGTAAACAGGTGATAGCAATATGATGGAAATAGGACCGGGGTCCACAGTTCACTAGTGGAGTCTCTCCATAGATAAAATAACACATGCTGGGTAAACAAATTACAGTTGGGCAATTGATAGAATAAAGATAACGTGATATGTCAAGAAGATCACTATGAGATTTACTCTGGGCATTACAACAAAATACATAGACCGCCATCCAACTGCATCGATGACTAATAATCCACCCCCGGGGATATCAATCCGAACACCCTAGAAGTATTAAGTTGCGAACAACAGATAATTGCATTAAGCAAAGTGTGTAATGTAAACAAAGCATATGCCCTTGAGCATATGAATGTTGTTTTCTCCCTAGTAGCAACAGCACATCTACCACCTTAGAGGTTTCTGTCACTCCCCCAGGTGAAATAGAGGCATGAACCCACTATCGAGCATAAATACCCCCTCTTGGAGTCACTAGCAACTACTCGGCCAAGATAGCTACTAACAACGGAGAGCAAGCAAGATCATAAACAACATAGAGATAACAAAAGATATAATTCAGTACAGCAACTTAATCATAAACACCAATATTCATCGGATCCCAACAAACCAAACATGTAGAATTACATAACGGTGATCTCAGTCATGTAAGGCAGCTCATGAGATCTAAACATGAAGCACATAGTGGAGAAGACAACCATCTAGCTACTGCTATGGACCCATAGTCCAAGGTAGACTACTCACTCATCGCTCCGGAGGCAAGCATGGCGATGAAGAAGACCTCCGGTGGCGATTCCCCTCTCCGGCAGGGTGCCGGGAAGAGCTTCTGGACTCTCCTGATCTTTGGGTCGACGGCGGCGGCGGATCGTGATGTGTTCTAGAAATCTGATCGGGTACTTAGGTTTTTCTCGTCGGAGGGTCTTTATAGGCGAAGGGACGTTGTCAGAGGAGGGGCCAGGCGCCCTCACACGGGGGTGGCGCGGGCCAGGGCCAGGCCGCGCTGCCCCTGTGTGTGGGGCCCTGGTGGCCCCCCTCCTACTTCTCTTCGGATCTCTGGAAGCTTCCGGGTAAAATAAGACTTCAGGAACTTGTTTCGTCCAATTCCGAGAATATTTCCTGTGTATCACTCTGAAACACAAAAACAGCAGAAAATAGGGAACTGGCACTGTGGCACTTCGTTAATAGGTTAGTTCCGGAAAATGCATAAAAATGCCACTAAGTGTAACGAAACAATAGGTAAATGGTGTAAAAACAAGCATGGAGCATCAAAAATTATAGATACGTTTGAGACGTATCAAGCATCCCCAAGCTTAACTCCTGCTCGTCCTCGAGTAGGTAAGTGATAACAAAAGAATAATTTTTGAGGTGACATGCACCTACACAATCTTGATCATATATGTAAGCATTGGTGAGCTGGGATCAATAGAACTTAAAACATGGGCATGAAGATATAATCATGACAATAAGAACTTAGCAACCATGTTGTAAACATGCAAATGAACACAAACAAAAGATCATGATAATGAAACAATGAAAGTCAAACGTGTGTTCAAATCATAAGGAAAAACATACAAATGATTTCCAGCTTGTCCTTCAAAGAGAGCAAAACATAAATGCATAGGACACCTTCAAGTTTAAGAGGGTGACTAGATACAAATAATTTAAGAACAAGTGAAACCAACAATATGAATCAATCAATGAACTTTGGGACAATGCATATCACACTAAGAATGACAACTATGCTCTCTTAATGGTGCATAAAGAAAGAAAGTGGTGACTCAACAAAAAAGTAAAAGAAAGGCCCTTCGCAGAGGGAAGCAGTGATTGCAAGTTTTATAACCTTAAAAAATTATGGTACTTACCGGCTTTGAGCTCTCATTGCCCCCATCATAAGCATCTTGAATGGTTAAAGTTAATGCGAGAACAATTATGATGCATATGCTTGACAAATCATAAGTTGAAAACCTCGTGCCCCGTGAATACGAGTACCCAAACCTCATGCTACTTTACTTAGAGTCCCAAGCAAGGCTCTTGTCATTGTAAGTATATGCATATCATTGAGAACCGCCAATGGGGTACCTCCATGCCCGATGACATGGAACAAGCCCACACCAAAATGACAGGACAAGCAGACAATGAACACCTCGACATCTCTTTTATTTGCCTTTTGTTTAGCTTTTTATTATGAGATGCGTCGTCGAATGTTCACCATGGGTATGCTGGAAATTTCCCCCATGAATTATGCATGGCTTAGATTGGCGGCCCGGCGTTTCCCTAACGCATATACAAACTCCATGATCCCTACAAGATTCCCAATTCATTTCACACCGCGGGCATCCATAAACAAAAGATCACGATATCAACTCAAATAAGAAGTGCAATGTTGAAAGCTTGCCCCATGACAGCATGGCTGGGCTAGAATCCATCTTAGAACTTGCAAGCATAACAACTCAACATAAGAGACCACAATGTCAAAATTTTAAGAACAGGAAAAAGTAAAGTGTGCCTTCCGGTTCGTGAGAGCTTTACTGACCGAATTTCGCATAACACTGGTAAGAGTTTAATTTGAAGAGAAAATAAAAGCAAGTCAAATTTACTTGGAATAGCAAATTGCTAGTAGGTATGTATGGTGGACACTTTGGAAAACTTTGGCTTTTAGGAGTTGGATGCACGAGTAGAGCTCATACTCAGTACAAGGTGAGGGCTAGCAAAAGACTGGGAGCGACCAACTAAGAGAGCAATAATGGCCATAATCATGCAAAGCGACATTAAAAGAAGCATAAGATGGCATCAAAAGTCAAAAACTAAATGATCATGAAGGCTATTGGCAACTTTGTAAGAGTCTAACATGTGTGAGCATGCGCCAAGTCAACCCAAATAAAGCATCAAGGAGAAAACCAAAATAATGCTTCCATACAATAAAAACAACGCATGATTTTTTTCAAAGGCTCATTAAGCAATCTCAGTTATTTGAGACAAGTCATGCTACAGCAAAACCACTAAGCATACTATCAAAAAGACATCAAGCATGACATGAAAAAGCCTAAGCCGCAGTCTACACAAGCTCCTTCTTGTACCACTATTTTGCACAAAGCTTTTTCTCTTTTCCAACACCATTTGAAATTTTTAAAGACACCTCTTTTGATGAAAACCAATAAATATGAGAGGCAAAAATACACCTTGATGAAAATATATGACAAGGTCTGAACGCAAATCAAGGCGAAAATGAAAACCAAAAGCAGTAGCAGAAAAAAAAGAACACTCGATAAACGATAAGAGTGAAAAACTGAGCGTTCTTTGCAAATGAAAACGAGTACATCTCCTCCAAAGAAAATTTGTTGGGGTCCAACCATTTATTGCAGCAAACAAACAAACTAAACCAACTAAGAAAACTAAAACAGCTGACGCTCCAAGAAAAACACATACTGCATGAAGCAATAAAAATATAGTGTTTTGAAAGGTGACCTGATTTTTGCCGATGAAGAAGGGGTGCCTCGGGGGCATCCCCAAGCTTTGATGCTTGTACTTCTTGGATATTTCTTGGGGTGATGCATGGGCATCCCCAAGCTTGAGCTTTTGTCCATTCTTCAACTCATCTCATCATTCTCCAATCCCTACACTTGAAAACTTCCTTCATACAAAACTAAACACAATTCTATTAGCAACATTAGTGCAAGCATAATATATAATCAATCCTTTATTTGCTTCAGGTTTCTACTCAAAACCACCACATATATATAAGATACTACTGTAGCAACCTCCCCGAAAGTTTCATGATCAAAAGAACTCAAAAGAAAGCGATAAAGTGGCAAACACAAATATTGGCAGAAATCTGTCAAAACTGAACAGCTGACAAAGGTCGAATTTTTGAGGGATTTTATGTTGCTCAAATCAAAAAGTGTTCAACTAAGAAAAGTTTGGATATAACCTGGGGCATATTCACAAGAAATCGCAGGTCCAAAAGATAAACAGATAATTTTCACGAATTTTTACGGTGCAGCACCGAAAACAGTTTCAGGACAGCAACATCCCCAAATCTTTACCTCACTCAAATTAGAGGCTTCTCTTGGCACAAAAACGAAATAAACAAGATAAGGAGCGGTCATTACAGTAGTAATGACTTCCAAGACTCAAATAAAAGAAAAAGTACTGAAAAGAAAACATTGGGTTATCTCCCAAGAGTGCTTTTCTTTAACGCCTTTGAGCTAGGCGCAGAAAATTGCGAATCAAGTAATATCAAGAGATGAAGCATTAAGCTCATAATTTGCTCTAAGAATAGAGTCAAAAAGTAATTTCTTTATTTTCCAAGGGAAGTGTTCCATACCTTTCTTTAGTGGGAATTGATATTTGATAGTGCCTTCCCTCATATCAATGATAGCACCTACAGTTCGAAGAAAGGGTCTTCCCAAAATAATAGGACATGAAGCATGGCATTCAACGTCCATAACAAGAAAATCAACGGGGACAAGGTTATTGTTAACCACAATAAGAACATCATTAATTCTTCCCAAAGGTTTCTTCTTAGCAACATCAGCAATAGGAACATCAAAATAACACTTTTCAAGCGGTGGTAAATCAAGCATGTCATAAATCTTTCTAGGCATGATAGAAATACTAGCACCTAGATCACATAAAGCATGGCAATCATAACCATTAACATGCATATCAATGATGGGTTCCCAACCATCTTCTAACTTCTTGGGAACAGAAGCTTTTTGCTTCAACTTTTCATCCCTAATCTTTATAAGAGCATTGGTAATATGCTTAGTAAAAGCAATATTTAGAGAACTAGCATTGGGAGTCAAAGCAAGCTTTTGCAAGAACAAAATTACTTCAGATATATTGCAGCCATCAACATCAAAATCATTAAAAGAAATAGAGCTATCATCTCCCACACTCCGAAAAATTTCAGCACTCTTTTGAGAAAAAGTTTTGGCAGTTTTAGGCTTTTTAACACAAGGAGCGGGAGTTTTCTCTACACCAATCAAAGTAAGAGGATTGCTACCAGTAGGAGCAACATCATTAGAGGTAGTAATAGTACATACCTTCATCTCTCTAGCCATCTCATCTTCTCTTTCCCACCTGGCATGCAATTCCGCTAACAATCTAATATTTTCATCAATTCCAACTTGGATAGCATTAGCGGCAGCAAAAGGATCGGGCTTAGCGGACATTCTATTAACCAAGGAAGATTGCACATTAGACAATTATGAAATATCGGTTTCAGCTTTGGAAACCTTAGCTTGCAATTCAGGAATAGCCTTATTTAAATTTTCAAGTTGATGACTTATAGTCCTCAACAGAGCTGATTGCTCCTCCATAGTCTTGGTGAAAGCCCTGTTCTGCTCATATTGCATCTGCATAAAATTCTTGGTAGCCTTTTCAAGTTCAAAAAGTCTTTCTTCACTAGGCATTTTAGGTCTACCAAGATATCTATTATCACCATTAGAAGGAAACGGCCTATAATTGTTACTAGCAAAATTGTTCCTATAAGCATTGTTGTTAAAATTATTGTTTCTAATGAAATTCACATCAACATGCTCTTCTTGAGCAACCAGAGAGGCCAAAGGAACATTATTAGGATCAACATGAGTTCTATCATTAGCAAGCATAGCCATAATGGTATCAATCTTATCATTCAAGCAAGAGGTTTCCTCAACAGAATTTACCTTCTTACCTTGTGGAGCTCTCTCGGTGTGCCATTCAGAATAATTTACCATCATGTTGTCGAGTAGCTTTGATGCGGTGCCCAAGGTAAGGGACATAAAAGTGCCTCCAGCAGCTGAATCAAGTAGGTTCCTTGAAGAAAAATTCAGTCCAATAAAAGCATCCTTACACTTAGCCCATGAATCAATACTATTCTTAGTCAAAGACATCAACCAATCTTTAGCCTTTCCTCTCAAAGAAAAAGGAAACAGCTTGAGCTTAATAATATCACTATCAACATCCTTATATTTCTGCATCTCACATAGCTCAACAAAATTGTTGAGATGAGCTGCAGCATCTTCAGTACTAGCACCAGAAAATTGCTCTTTCATAACAAGGTTCAACAAAGCAGGCTTAATCTCATAAAAGTTTGCAGCAGGAATAGGTGGTGCAATAGGAGTGCAGATAAAATCACTATTGTTTGTGCTAGTAAAGTCACACAACTTGGTGTTTTCAGGATTGGCCATTTCAGCAAAACGAAAGTAAACAAGTAAAAACAACTACCAAGGATTCTAATTTTTTTGGGTTTTTGATAAAAAGCAATGCAGGTAAAATAAATAAAGTAAAGCAAAACAATAACAAAGTAAAGAATATGTGTGTGAAGAACTCCCCTCGCAGAAGTCTTCTCTCTTCCCCGGCAACGGCGCCAGAAAAGTGGCTGCTACGTGTGGTAGTGTATAGTTGACATGGGAGCAGACTGTCCTTGTGCGTGGTGAATAACCAGCCCGTTGGGAACCCCAAGAGGAAGGTATGATGAGTGTAGCAGCAAGTTTTCCCTCAGTTTAAGAAACCAAGGTTTATCGAACAGGAGAAGAGAGACAATGACGACTGAAGGTGTCGCGGAACCTGCACACACACAAACAAATACTTTGTTCCCAACTTGCGATGAGGTTGTCAATCTCACCGGTTTGCTTGAAACAAAGGTTATGAGTGTATCGAGTGGAAAACAATATAGTATGCGAGTAAAGTAAACAGTACGAGTAAAGTAAACAGGTGATAGCAATATGATGGAAATAGGACCGGGGTCCACAGTTCACTAGTGGTGTCTCTCCATAGATAAAATAACACATGCTGGGTAAACAAATTACAGTTGGGCAATTGATAGAATAAAGATAACGTGATATGTCAAGAAGATCACTATGAGATTTACTCTGGGCATTACAACAAAATACATAGACCGCCATCCAACTGCATCTATGACTAATAATCCACCCCCGGGGATATCAATCCGAACACCCTAGAAGTATTAAGTTGCGAACAACAGATAATTGCATTAAGCAAAGTGTGTAATGTAAACAAAGCATATGCCCTTGAGCATATGAATGTTGTTTTCTCCCTAGTAGCAACAGCACATCTACCACCTTAGAGGTTTCTGTCACTCCCCCAGGTGAAATAGAGGCATGAACCCACTATCGAGCATAAATACCCCCTCTTGGAGTCACTAGCAACTACTCGGCCAAGATAGCTACTAACAACGGAGAGCATGCAGGATCATAAACAACATAGAGATAACAAAAGATATAATTCAGTACAGCAACTTAATCATAAACACCAATATTCATCGGATCCCAACAAACCAAACATGTAGAATTACATAACGGTGATCTCAATCATGTAAGGCAGCTCATGAGATCTAAACATGAAGCACATAGTGGAGAAGACAACCATCTAGCGACTGCTATGGACCCATAGTCCAAGGTAGACTACTCACTCATCGCTCCGGAGGCAAGCATGGCGATGAAGAAGACCTCCGGTGGCGATTCCCCTCTCCGGCAGGGTGCCGGGAAGAGCTTCTGGACCCTCCCGATCTTCGGGTCGACGGCGGCGGCGGATCACGATGTGTTCTGGAAATCTGATCGGGTACTTAGGTTTTTCTCGTCGGAGGGTCTTTATAGGCGAAGGGACGTTGTTAGAGGAGGGGCCAGGCGCCCTCACACGGGGGTGGCGCGGGCCAGGGCCTGGCCGCGCCGCCCCTGTGTGTGGGGCCCTCGTGGCCCCCTCCTACTTCTCTTCGGATCTCTAGAAGCTTCCGGGTAAAATAAGACTTCTGGAACTTGTTTCGTCCAATTCCGAGAATATTTCCTGTGTATCACTCTGAAACACAAAAACAGCAGAAAACAGGGAACTGGCACTGTGGCACTTCGTTAATAGGTTAGTTCCGGAAAATGCATAAAAATGCCACTAAGTGTAACGAAACAATAGGCAAATGGTGTAAAAACAAGCATGGAGCATCAAAAATTATAGATACATTTGAGACGTATCAGGGTAGTGCGCTAGCATAGGTTCACCCCCATAACACCTATCAAACCAATAAATACTATTGGCTCTATGAAGCGAAAGCTCTTGACAGAAACTCCCGTGTGTCCTCGAGAACGTTTGGTTATTATAAGTACACAACCGGCTTGTCCTTTGTTGAAGAAAGGATTGGGCCACTTGCTGCAATTGTTACTACTGTCTTTTATTTACTCGCACTTTATTTACTTGTATTACCAAATACCCCTGAAAACCTGTTTGCTAGTATTTACAGTGATTCCTTGATCAAAACCGCTCATCAACACCTTCTGCTCCTCGTTGGGTTCGACACTCTTATTTATCGAAAGTACTACGATACACCCCCTATACTTGTGGGTCATCAAGACTATTTTCTGGTGCCGTTGCCGGGGAGTGTAGCGCTATTGAAGAGTGGAATTGGTAAAGGTAACCGTCGCTGTGAGTATTGTTTTTATTTTGTATTTTTATTTTTATTTTACTCTGCTATGGAGAACTCTCCATTTGGTTTCATATTTGGAAACACATCTACTACTACTACTACTACTACTGCTGCACACGCGGAGGAACCACCACCGCCTGCTGAAATTGATCCTTTTAAAATACCTATGAAAATTGTTGGGCGAATTATGGATAACTGCTATTCAGGAGATGGAACTGTCCATCCGGGTGATCACTTATTATTTATACATGAATTATGCGAGTTGTTCAGATGTGCAGGTATTTCACCAAGCCAGGTTAAGAAGAAATTATTCTCATTATCATTGAAAGGCAAAGCTGAAGAGTGGTATCGACTACTCCAAGATGGTCCATCTATGGCATGGGAGGATATTGTGCCTCTCTTTTATTCCAAGTTTTATCCTCCAAGTGAAATTCATAAAGACCGTAGCCGGATATATAATTTTTGGCCTCATGATGGAGAGAGTATTGCCCAAGCGTGGGGGAGATTGAAGTTACTAATGCTCAAATGCCCCATTCATGAGCTCCCCAATAATATTGTTATTGATAATTTTTATGCGCGGCTTACTCTTCCTGATAAGGATTATTTGGATGCTTCTTGCTTTGGATCATTTACTCATATGAAAGAAGATGCTAAGTGGAAACTTCTTGACCGTATACAAGAAAATGCTGAAGGATGGGAAAACGACAAAGGTAGGAAGTCAGGTATAAACTATGATTATGAATGCATTAAATCTTTTATGGGAACCGATGACTTTCATAGTGTTAGCGCTGCTTATGGTCTTGATTCACAAATACTTGCTAATTGTCTTAAAGCCTTTGCCTCTTATATTGATGTTCCAAAGAAAGATTGGAACAAATATCATGCGCCTTATAAAGATTCTATTAGTCATATTCCTGCTGCAGCTACTGAAGTTTGTACTATTGATAGCATTGTGCCTGAACCTTATTTTGAGAAGACACCTTTCCCTGCTAAGGTAAAGAAGTATTCTACTTTGGTAAGTGTGTCTAATAAAAGTACTAAGAAAGCTGCAGAACCTGATGAGCAAATTACTATTAAGTCTCCTGTAGCTATATTGAAGGATCTTGTTACTAAAGATGTAGGGGATAAATATATTCTTTTTTGTGAAGATGCTTCTAACATTCTCTCACATCCTAAAAAGCATAGGAAAGCAAGTGTTCCTGTTATTTCTGTCAGGATTGGAGATCATTGCTATTATGGTTTATGTGATATTGGTGCTAGTGCAAGTGCTATTCCCTTAGAGCTTTACAAAGAAATTATGCACGAGATAGGCGCTTGTGAACTGGAAGATATTGATGTGGTTGTTCAGCTTGCTAACAGAGAGACTGTTTGGCCTCTTGGTATTGTTCGAGATGTGGAAGTTCTATGCGGTAAGACTAAATACCCTACTAATTTTCTAGTACTTGGTAAGGAGGCTAGTAAAACTTGTCCTATTATTTTTGGTAGACCGTTTTTGAACACTTGTGGTGCCGTGATAGATTGTAAGAAGGAGATTTTTTTTACTAAGTTTAATGGAGAGTCTTATGAGTTTAATTTTTCCAAGTTTGCTAAGACTTCTTATGAAAATGACACGCCTAATGAAAATTTTCGAGTTGAACAGCTTGCTTCTATTGCTCTTGCTCCTAATAATGCCTTGCAGCAATTCATGGAAGATCACGAAAGTGATGTTTTTAGCAAGGAAAGAGAAGAGATTGACGACATTCTTCTTCGTCAACCACCGTTACTCAAACATAATCTACCTGTGGAGGATCTTGGTACCACTTTACCGCCTAAAGAATATCCTGTGTTTGAATTAAAGCCTTTGCCTGATAATCTTAAATATGCTTATATTGATGATAAGAAAATATATCCTGTTATTATTAGTTCTAAACTTTCAGGGAAGGAAGAAGAAAGATTATTGGAGATATTGAGGAAACACCGAGGAGCTATGGGATATACTCTGGATGATTTAAAAGGGATTTCTCCCACTTTATGTCAGCATGCCATCAATATGGAGAAATACGCGAAGCCAGTCGTGGAGCATCAACGCCGCCTAATTCCCAAGATGAAGGATGTGGTAAGAAATGAGGTATTAAAACTCCTTGATGCTGGTATCATTTATCCTATTGCTGATAGTAGATGGGTTAGTCATGTTCATTGTGTTCCTAAGAAAGGAGGTATGACTGTTGTGCCTAATGAGAATAACGAGCTTATTCCTCAAAGGGTAGTAGTTGGTTATAGAATGTGCATTGATTATAGGAAGGTAAACAAAGTTACTAAGAAAGATCATTACCCTTTACCGTTTATAGATCAAATGCTAGAAAGGTTGTCTAAGAAGACTCATTTTTGCTTCCTTGATGGTTTTTCTGGTTTTTCTCAAATTGCTGTTAAGAAGGATGATCAAGAGAAAACCACTTTTACTTGTCCTTATGGAACTTATGCTTATAGACGTATGCCGTTTGGTTTATGCAATGCTCCTGCTACTTTTCAAAGATGCATGTCTGCTATTTTTCATGGCTTTTGTGAAGAAATTGTGGAGGTCTTCATGGACGATTTCTCCGTCTATGGAACTTCTTTTGATAATTGTTTGCACAATCTTGATAAAGTTTTGCAGAGGTGTGAAGAAACTAACCTTGTTCTTAATTGGGAGAAATGCCACTTTATGGTAAATGAAGGAATTGTGCTTGGACATAAAATTTCTGAAAGAGGTATTGAAGTTGACAGAGCAAAAGTGGAGGCAATTGAGAAAATGCCTTGTCCAAGAGATGTTAAAGGTATTCGTAGTATTCTTGGTCATGCTGGTTTCTATAGGAGGTTTATTAAAGATTTCTCTAAGATTTCAAAGCCTCTTACCAATCTTCTTCAAAAGGATATACCATTTGTCTTTGATGATGATTGTAAGGAAGCTTTTGAAACTCTTAAGAAGGCTTTAACTACTGCTCCTATTGTTCAACCACCTGATTGGAATTTACCTTTTGAAATTATGTGCGATGCTAGTGATTTTGCTGTTGGTGCTGTTCTTGGACAGCGCATTGATAATAAGTTGAATGTTATTCATTATGCTAGTAAGACTCTTGATACTGCTCAAAAGAATTATGCTACTACTGAGAAAGAGTTTCTTGCTGTTGTTTTTGCATTTGATAAGTTTAGATCTTACATTGTTGATTCTAAAGTTACTATTCATACTGATCACGCTGCTATTAGATATCTTATGACTAAGAAGGATGCTAAGCCTAGGCTTATTAGATGGGTGTTGATTTTACAAGAGTTTGATTTGCATATCATAGATAGGAAAGGTGCTGAAAACCCTGTGGCTGACAACTTGTCTAGATTGGAAAACATTTCTTTTGATCCTATTCCTGTTAATGATAGTTTTCCAAATGAACAGTTGGCTACAATTAATGTACCTTCGCGAGACCTTCCTTGGTATGCTGATTATGCTAAGTTTATTGTTTCCAAGTATTTGCCTCCAACCTTTACAGCTCAGAAAAGAAGAAAGTTCTTTTATGATTTGAGGCATTATTTTTGGGATGACCCACATCTATATAAAGAAAGAGTTGATGGTATTATGAGAAGATCCGTACCGGAATATGAGCAACAAGAGATATTAAGAAAATGCCATAGTAGTGCCTATGGAGGGCATCATGCTGGAGACAGAACCGCGCAGAAGGTTCTACAATCAGGGTTTTATTGGCCAACCCTCTTTAAGGATGCCAGAAGGTATGTTTTATCTTGTGATGAATGTCAAAGAGTTGGTAATATTTCTAGGCGCAATGAGATGCCTATGAATTACACTCTTGTTATTGAACCGTTTGATTGTTGGGGATTTGACTTTATGGGTCCTTTTCCTCCTTCAAAAGGCTATACCCATATACTTGTTGCCGTTGATTATGTTACTAAATGGGTAGAAGCCATACCTACAAAGAGTGCCGATGGTGAGACTTCGTTAAAAATGCTTAAGGATGTTATTTTTCCTAGGTTCGGAGTGCCTAGATATCTTATGACTGACGGAGGTTCTCATTTTATTCATGGTGGTTTTAGAAAAACTCTTGCTAAATATGATGTCAATCATAGAATTGCTTCTGCTTATCATCCCCAAACTAGTGGGCAGGTAGAGCTTTCAAATAGGGAGATCAAGTCTATCTTGCAGAAGACTGTCAGTAGATCTAGGAAAAACTGGGCTAGTAAGTTAAACGATGCTTTATGGGCTTATAGAACTGCTTATAAGAATCCCATGGGTATGTCTCCTTATAAGATGGTTAACGGAAAAGCGTGTCACTTGCCCTTAGAATTAGAACACAAAGCTTTTTGGGCAGTGAGAGAGCTTAACAGAGATTTTAAACTAGCCGGTAAGAAAAGGTTGTTAGATTTGAGTTCTCTAGATGAGTGGAGAAATGAAGCGTATGAGAATGCCAGACTTTTTAAAGAGAAAGTCAAGCAATGGCATGATAAGAGAATTCTTAAGAGAGAGTTTCATGTTGGTGAGAAAGTTCTTTTGTATAGGTCTCGTCTCAGATTTTTTGCAGGAAAATTACTCTCTAAATGGGAAGGACCATATGTTATTGTGGAAGTGTACCGCTTAGGTGCTATTAAGATCGCTTCATTGAAAGATGACTCTACACAAGTGGTGAATGGGCAAAGACTCAAACATTATATTTCTGGAGATTCTTATAATGAAGATGTTGATGTTATTGAAACAGTTTCTCCGGAAGAATACATCCAAGACAAATTGTAGGTACCTGCAGAGTTCGCTTTCGAATAGGTAACAGTTCTAGTCAGAAAAGTTTCGCGAAAAGTTCTTCCTTTAATATTTTTGTTGTTTTTACTAAATATGAAAAATCATGAGACGAAAACGGGGAGGAAAAAGAGTCCGTGTGTGTCTCACACACAGGTGGCGCGGGCCCACCCCTGGCCGCGCCACCTATGTGTGAGAACACCCCGGAATTCGTTTCCGTCCTGGTTTCCTCTTGTGACTTCGTTTCAATGTATAATTTTCGCCTATTTAACCCCCCGGAGTCCCCGAGGTCTGTATATCGTTTTCTCGTCGTGTTTTGTTTCGAGCTGTTTCTATCAGGGATTGCCTTCGGTTTTGGAGTTATAATGTCTTCGTCCGGTTCATCTAAAGAGATTCCTCTTGCGGATTCCATCAATCCGTATATGAGGGAGCTGAAGATGCATCTGAAGGAGTTGTCACTCAAGGATGGGGAGTTGCGGATTAAAGACGTTCAAGGACCCAAGGGAGAAGGGAGTCTCGAAGCAAGGATGGAAGCACTGGAACAGGAAGTTTTCAAATACAAGAAGATGGCGGAACGCGAGGTGGACATTATCTATAGGATTAATCAAGAGCTTGTTGCCAGGTACAAGAAGGAGACTACAGAGCTTTAGAAGGATGTGCTCTCACTCCAGGAGACGACTAGCCAATTACAAGCACAACTCTACGACGTGCAGAACCAAAATTGTGAGTATGAAGCTAGATTTCAACAAATGAGTGCTGCTGCAAGTTTCAGGATTTTGGAGACCAAGACATCTTTCCTTGATGGAGGACCTCTGCCTTGGAAGTACAACAACGATGAAGATTCACCGCCACCGCCAAAGGAGTAATTTGTCATCGGTATAGGCATCCCCTTGGCTTGTTCCAAGCTTGGGGGAGTGCCGCGGTATCACATTATTACCTTTTGCTCATTTACTTATCAAGTAGTGTCATATCATGAATAAAGAAGTTATCTTATAGAATAGTTTGCAGTTTGGAAGTATCCTCCTTAGTTAGTTATCTATGTATCCCTTGGTGTGAGTTGCGGTAATAAAATATTAATGAGAAGTTTTATCGTTTACTTTTCGCACACTTTATGTTAGTTTGCAATCTCTCTTATATGACTAGTCTTGTTGATTGGTATTGGTATCACATTGGGAGCATGAGTAGATTTAGTTGGTTTTGGCAAACCTAGCTTGGTCAGTAGCAACTTTACCTTGAGGTTTGAGTAGAAAAGAATAAAGAAGTGCTTGCAGTTACATCACTTCAGTTTTCCCTTATGTTTGGTTTATAAGCATTGTTATTCCTAAAGTTAAAATCGTTGTACCTTCAAGGGAGTTTGCATGATTGTTCTTATTATATGTATGTTTGTTTGTTTCATGCAACTCTTATGCTTGCTACCTAGCCTTGCTAGCCAAAAACCTGTACTGAGAGGAAATACTTCTCGTGCATCCAATTCCCAAAAGCCAAGTCACTTCCAAAGAGTCCACTATAAATTCCTATGCATGGTATTTCAAGCCATTCCAAGTAAATTTTCATGTGCTACCTTTCAAAAACCTTCAAACACTTCTCATTTTTTGCCACTGTTTTCAGCTCATGAGGACGTAGTGGATGGGTTTGTTATCTTCCATACTAAATTAAGTACCCCTCGACTAGGCAGCTTCATCTGCTCGTCATTAATTTTGCAACGGAGCTGGTCAGACCATTATAATCTCAAAAAGAAAAAAAGAAAGAAAAAAGGGCACTCCTCCAATGGAATGTGAAAGTTGGTCGGCACCCGATGGAATCGGTTAGCCATGGTTTGAGAAAGGAAAAAGGTGGGGAGGAGTGCAAAGCTATAAAAGAGCACCAAAGTGCCAATTAATCAAACATCTCGGAACCGCTCTCACTTGTTTAGTATGGAAGATATCAAGAACTCCGTTGCTAGTCGTTGACAAAAGCAACCACCTCTCAAAATAACTTTTTACCTCTGTTTTACAAATGAAAAGCTCTAGCACATGTTTAATCCCTGCTTCCCTCTGCGAAGGGCCTATCTTTTACTTTTATGTTGAGTCTACCTATTTCCCTCTATCTAAAGCAAGCATTTGAGTTGTTATGTTTCACTCATCCATATGTTGATCCGTTTAATCATGTTTATTATCTTCCTTGTTTTGTATAATGCTTTTATCTGAAGGAATATATCTTTGAAAGCTTTCTATGAATGCAAAGTTTACTTTGTTGAGCATATAGTCTTTGCTATATTAGCTCTATTTTAAAAGGCTCCGTTTAAAAGAGAGAATAGTTTGTTCTCCATCCTTTGACCAAGAACTAAGGTTTGCCATTGCCAATTATAGTTTACCTTGTGCATCTTTACATGTGATTCCCTTTTACCTATTGCAAGTCTATATCTTATAAAGGGAAGTTGCTGTCTATTATAATTTGTGCTTTGGTGAATGTGATGCTTCTTGTCCGTATTTTGATTATCGACACTTCACTCCATAATCCTGTGGTCATGTTTACCGAGTTTAGTTTTCGCTTGGGGACAAGCGAGGTCTAAGCTTGGGGGGGGGGGGGGGTTGATACGTCCAATTTGCATCACTATTTTGTATCATAATTTACTATTATTCATTGACATATTTCATATTTAGAGTTGATACTTATGTTATTTCCTTTGTTTTCACATGTTTGATGATCTTTGGAGGAGTTGCTGCCGGAGTCAGGATTCTGCTGGAAAAAGGACCATCAGGGGACCATATTTTGAAGATCAGAAAAATTCCAGAAAAATACCCAGAAATTATATTTTCCCAGAAGACTCAGGAAGCCAGAAGGGGGAGTCGAGAGGAGCCAGGGGGGCCCCACACGCCAGGGTGGCGCGGCCAGCCCCCAGGCCGCGCCAGCCCTGCGTGAGGCCACCCTGGCCCACGTCTGATCGCGCCCCTCCGCGTACATCATCGTCCCCGAAAACCTAAGTCAAAGGGGGGCTCAGAGTTAGACACCGCCGCCTCTGCGGGGCGGAAAACACCAGAGAGAGAAAAGCTCTCTGGCAGGCAGAAATCTGCCGGGGAAATTCCTTCCCGGAGAGGGGAGATCGTCGCCATCGTCATCACCATCGCACCGGACTTCATCGGGATCATCATCATCATCTTCTCCATCACAAGCACCTTCATCTCCACCATCACCACGCCGTCCCGCTATAACATCTCGAGTTGGATCTTGTTATATTCATAGGGGAAACTTTCCTGGTGTTGATTACTCTTGTAGTTGATGCTATTGAGTGGAACCGTTGAGTTAAGGTTTATGTTCAGATTGTTATTTACCATTAGTTCACCTCTGATCATGATCCATATGATGCCCTGTGAGTAGTTCGTTTAGTTCTTGAGGACATGGGAGAAGTCAAGATGTTAGTAGTGAATTATTGTTGAGAAATATTTAATGGTTTGATATTGTTGTGGTGCTATTTCACTAGTGGTGTCATGTGAACGTCGACTACATGATACTTCACCATTTATGGGCCTAGTGAGATGCATTGTGTATTTGGCTACCGATTGTGGGGTTGCTGGAGTCACAGAAACCTAAACCTCCGTTGGGCACCAGGGAGCGTAGGATCTTAGAGTTTAAGGCTGTGGTTAGATTTATCTTAATTACTTTCTTGTATTTGCGGATGCTTGCAAGGGGTATAATCACAAGTGTGTATTTATCCTAGTAAGGGTAGTGCGCTAGCACAGGTTCACCCCCATAACACCTATCAAACTAATAAATACTATTGGCTCTATGAAGCGAAAGCTCTTGACAGAAACTCCCGTGTGTCCTCGAGAACGTTTGGTTATTATAAGTACACAACCGGCTTGCCTTTGCTGAAGAAAGGATTGGGCCACTTGCTGCAATTGTTACTACTGTCTTTTATTTACTCGCACTTTATTTACTTGTATTACCAAATACCCCTGAAAACCTGTTTGCTAGTATTTACAGTGATTCCTTGATCAAAACCGCTCATCAACACCTTCTGCTCCTCGTTGGGTTCAACACTCTTATTTATCGAAAGTACTACGATACACCCCCTATACTTGTGGGTCATCAGCATGCAAGATCATAAACAACATAGAGATAACATAAGATATATTTCAGTACAGCAACTCAATCATAACACCAATATTCATCGGATCCCAACAAACCAAACATGTAGAATTACATAACGGTGATCTCAATCATGTAGGGCAGCTCATGAGATCTAAACATGAAGCACATGGTGGAGAAGACAACCATCTAGCTACTGCTATGGACCCATAGTCCAAGGTAGACTACTCACTCATCACTCCGGAGGCAAGCATGGCGATGAAGAAGACCTCCGGTGGCGATTCCCCTCTCTGGCAGGGTGCCGGGAAGAGCTTCTGGACCCTCCCGATCTTCGGGTCAACGACGGCGGCGTATCGCGATGTGTTCTGGAAAAGTGATCGGGTACTTAGGTTTTTTCCGTCGGGAGGTCTTTATAGGCGAAGGGGCGATGTCAGAGGTGGCCCCAGGCCTCACACCATGGCGGCGCGGCCAGGGCCTGGGCCGCGCCAGCCAGGTGTGAGGGGCCCTGCTGGCCGCTCTCCTTCTCTCCTTCGGATGACTGGAAGCTCCCGGACAAAATAAGACTTCAGGAACTTGTTTCATCCAATTCCGAGAATATTTCCTGTGTATCACTTCTGAAACACAAAAACAGCAGAAAACAGGGAACTGGCACTGTGGGAACTTGTTAATAGGTTAGTTCCGGAAAATGCATAAAAGTGCCACGAAGTGTAATGAAACATTAGGTAAATGGTGTAAAAACAAGCATGGATCATCAAAAATTATAGATACGTTGGAGACGTATCAAGCATCCCCAAGCTTAACTCCTGCTCGTCCTCGAGTAGGTAAGTGATAACAAAAGAATAATTTTTGAGGTGACATGCACCTACACAATCTTGATCATGTATGTAAGCATTTGTGAGCTGGGATCATAAGAACTTAAAACATGGGCATGAAGATATAATCTTGACAATAAGAACTTAGCAACCATGTTGTAAACATGCAAATGAACACAAACAAAAGATCATGAAAATGAAACAATGAAAGTCAAACGTGTGTTCAAATCATAAGGAAAAACATACAAATGGTTTTCAGCTTGTCCTTCAAAGAGAGCAAAACATAAATGCATAGGACACCTTCAAGTTTAAGAGGGCGACTACATACAAATAATTTGAGAACAAGTGAAACCAACAATATGATACAAATAATCATTTCACACCGCGGGCATCCATAAACAAAAGATCACGATATCAACTCAAATAAGAAGTGCAATGTTGAAAGCTTGCCCATGACTGCATGGCTGGGCTAGTCTCCAACTTACAACTTGCAAGCATAACAACTCAACATAAGAGACCACAATGTCAAAATTTTAAGAACAGGAAAAAGTAAAGTGTGCCTTCCGGTTCGTGAGAGCTTTACTGACCGAATTTCGCATAACACTGGTAAGAGTTTAATTTGAAGAGAAAATAAAAGCAAGTCAAATTTACTTGGAATAGCAAATTGCTAGTAGGTATGTATGGTGGACACTTTGTCAAACTTGGCTTTTAGGAGTTGGATGCACGAGTAGAGCTCATACTCAGTACAAGGCGAGGGCCAGCAAAAGACTGGGAGCGACCAACTAAGAGAGCAATAATGGCCATAATCATGCAAAGCAACAAAGCGACATTAAAAGAAGCATAAGATGGCATCAAAAGTCAAAAACTAAATGATCATGAAGGTTATTGGCGACTTTGTAAGAGTCTAACATGTGTGAGCATGCGCTAAGTCAACCCAAATAAAGCATCAAGGAGAAAACCAAAATAATGCTTCCATACAATAAAAACAACGCATGATTTTTTCAAATGCTCATTAAGCAATCTCAGTTATTTGAGACAACTCATGCTACAGGAAAACCACTAAGCATACTATCAAAAAGACATCAAGCATGACATGAAAAAGCCTAAGCCGCAGTCTACACAAGCTCCTCCTTGTACCACTTTTGTGCATAAAGCTTTTTCTCTTTTCCAACACCATTTGAAATTTTTATAAACACCTCTTTTGATGAAAACCAATAAAGATTAGAGGCAAAAATACACCTTGCTGAAAAGATATGACAAGGTCTGAATGCAAATCAAGGCGAAAACGAAAACCAAAAGCAGTAGCGGAAAAAGAAGAACACTCGTTGAACGATAAGAGTAAAAAACGGAGTGTTCTTTGCAAATGAAAACGAGGCAACTTCTCCAAAAGAAATTTGTTGGGGTCCAACCATTTATTGCAGCAAACAAAACTAAACTAACTAAGAAAACTAAAATAACTGACGCTCCAAGAAAAACACATAGTGCATGAAGCAATAAAAATATAGTGTCTTGAAAGGTGACCTGATTTTTGCCGATGAAGAAGGGGTGCCTCGGGGGCATCCCCAAGCTTTGACGCTTGTACTTCTTGGATATTTCTTGGGGTGATGCATGGTCATCCCCAAGCTTGAGCTTTTGTCCATTCTTCAGCTCATCTCATCATTCTCCAATCCCTACACTTGAAAACTTTCTTCATACAAAACTAAACACAAATCTATTAGCAACATTAGTGCAAGCATAACATATAATCAACCTCTTTTTGCTTCAGGTTTCAACTCAAAACCACCACATATATAGCAAATACTACTGTAGCAACCTCCCAAAAAGTTCCGTGATCAAAAGAACTCAAAAGAAAGCGATAAAGTGGCAAACACAAATATTGGCAGAAATCTGTCAAAACAGAACAGCTGACAAAGGCCGAATTTTTGAGGGGTTTTCTGTTGCTCAAATCAAAAAGTGTTCAACTAAAGAAAGTTTGGATATAACCTGGGGCATATGCACAAGAAATCGCAGGTCCAAAAGATATACAGAGAATTTATACGAATTTTTACGGTGCAGCACCGAAAACAGTTTCAGGACAGCAACATCCCCAAATCTTTACCTCACTCAAATTAGAGGCTTCTCTTGGCACAAAAACGAAATAAAGAAGATAAGGAGTGGTCATTACAGTAGTAATGACTTCCAAGACTCAAATAAAAGAAAAAGTACTGAAAATAAAACATTGGGTTATCTCCCAAGAGTGCTTTTCTTTAACGCCTTTGAGCTAGGCGCAGAAAATTGCGAATCAAGTAACATCAGAAGGAGCATTAAGATCAACTGCAGAAGTCTTGTCAATAAGGCATTGTATTTCATCCACATAAGTTTTAGAAGACCCTTTGTGATCACGCCTTGGTTCACTCAAATCACAAAAAAGATTTTTGGGATAGATCCAGTCAAAATTATTTTCGAAAGCTTCACATAATCCCAAGAGCTTGCTAGGTATAGGTATTTCAGCTCCTTCATCGTTTGTACTAATAACCTTTATAGGTGAACCAATTTTATTAAAACGTTTAAGAACTTTTCTAGCTTCAATCACAACATCTTTAAATTCTAAGCGCAAAGCTTCCAAAATAAAAGCTTTCTTTTCAGGATCTTCAATTTCATGAAGCTTAAGGAACATGTATTGCGTAAAAGGATTAAGACTAGCAAACCTAGTTTCCAACATGTGAATCAAATAAGCAGAAGCAACTTCAATACTAGGAGCTAGCTCAACCAAAGATTTTCCTCAACTTCCTCATGCATACTAATGTGATTAAAGAACTCCTCAATGTTACTTTTTCCAATAATTGAACCACTACCTACTGAGAGGTCCTCCAGAACGTACTTAGGGATCAACATGATGAACTAAAAGTAAAGAAATAACAACTACCAAGGATTCTAATTTTTTTGGGTTTTTGATATAAAACGATGCAAGTAAAAGAAATAAAGTAAAGCAAAACAATAACAAAGTAAAGGATGTGCGTGCAAAAACTCCCCTCGCAGAAGTCTTCCACTCTTCCCCGGCAACGGTGCCAGAAAATTAGCTGCTGGTGCCAAGTTGACGTGGGAAAGTGTAGTTGATGTGGGAACTTCTTCTTCTTCACTCCCCGGCAACGGCGCCAGAAAATTAGCTTGATGCGTGATGAATGACCAGCCCGTTGGGAACCCCAAGAGGAAGGTGTGATGAGTATAGCAGCTAGTTTTCCCTCAGTTAAGAAACCAAGGTTTGTCGATCAGGAGAAAAACAGACAATAACGACTGAAGGTGATGCGGACTGGCTTAGTAATACTCCAACAAGGGCGTCGTTTAACGATACTTGTTGACTCATATTCGGCCAGTAGCAACGCGGAACATGCACACAACACAACCAAGTACTTTGTTCCCAACTTGCGATGAGGTTGTCAATCTCACCGGTTTGCTTGAAACAAAGGGTATGAGCATATCGAGTGGAAAGTGATAATAGTGTGCGAGTAAAGTAAACAGTGCGAGTAAAGTAAACAGGTGATAGCAATATGATGGAAATAGGACCGGGGTCCACAGTTCACTAGTGGTGTCTCTCCATAAGATAAATAACACATGCTGGGTAAACAAATTATAGTTGGGCAATTGATAGAATAAAGATACACGTGATATGTCAAGAAGATCACTATGAGATTTACTCTGGGCATTACAACAAAATACATAGACCGCCATCCAACTGCATCTATGACTAATAATCCACTTGTGGCGAATCAATCCGAGAACTCTACAAGTATTAAGTTGCGAACAACAGATAATTGCATTAAGCAAAGTGTGTAATGTAAACAAAGCATATGCCCTTGAGCATATGAATGTTGTTTTCTCCCTAGTAGCAACATCACACCTACAACCTTACAGGTTTCTGTCACTCCCCCAGGTTAAATAGAGGCATGAACCCACTATCGAGCATAAATACCCCCTCTTGGAGTCACTAGCAACTACTCGGCCAAGATAGCTACTAACAACGGAGAGCATGCAAGATCATAAACAACATAGAGATAACATAAGATATATTTCAGTATAGCAACTCAATCATAACACCAATATTCATCGGATCCCAACAAACCAAACATGTAGAATTACATAACGGTGATCTCAATCATGTAGGGCAGCTCATGAGATCTAAACATGAAGCACATGGTGGAGAAGACAACCATCTAGCTACTGCTATGGACTCATAGTCCAAGGTAGACTACTCACTCATCGCTCCGGAGGCAAGCATGGCGATGAAGAAGACCCCGGTGGCGATTCCCCTCTCTAGCAGGGTGCCGGGAAGAGCTTCTGGACCCTCCCGATCTTCGGGTCGACGGCGGCGGCGGATCGCGATGTGTTCTAGAAAAGTGATCGGGTACTTAGGTTTTTTCCGTCGGGGGGTCTTCATAGGCGAAGGGGCGATGTCAGAGGTGGCCCCAGGCCTCCTCACACCATGGCGGCGCGGCCAGGGCCGTGGCCGCGCCAGCCAGGTGTGAGGGGCCCTGCTGGCCCCTCTCCTTCTCTCCTTCGGATGACTGGAAGCTCCCAGACAAAATAAGACTTCAGGAACTTGTTTCGTCCAATTCCGAGAATATTTCCTGTGTATCACTTCTGAAACACAAAAACAGCAGAAAACAGGGAACTGACACTGTGGCAACTTGTTAATAGGTTAGTTCCGGAAAAATGCATAAAAGTGCCACGAGTGTAACGAAACATTAGGCAAATGGTGTAAAAACAAGCATGGAGCATCAAAAATTATAGATACGTTGGAGACGTATCATAGACATTCGACGACGCATCTCAAAATAAAAAGCTATACAAATGGTAAATAAAAGAGATGTCGAGGTGTTCATTGTCTGCTTGTCCTGTCATTTTGATGTGGGCTTGTTCCATGTCATCGGTCACGGAGGTACCCCGTTGGCGGTTCTCGATGATACGTGTATACTTACAATGACAAAAGCTTGCTTGGGACTCTAAGTAAAGTAGCATGAGGTTTGGGTACTCGTATTCACGGGACACGAGGTTTTCAACTTATGATTTGTCAAGCATATGCAGCGTAAGTTTTCTCGCATTAACTTTAACCATTCAAGATGCTTATGATGGGGGCAATGAGAGCTTAAAGCCGGTAAGTACCATAATTTTTGAAGATTATAAAACTTGCAATCACTGCTTCCCTCCGCGAAGGGCCTTTCTTTTGCTTTTATGTTGAGTCACCACCTTCTATCTTTATGCACCATTAAGAGAGCATAGTTGTCATTTTGAGTATAATGTGCATTGTCCCAAAGTTTTCATTGATTGATTCATGATCATGGTTTCACTTGTTCTCAAATTATTTGTATCTAGTCGCCCTCTTAAACTTGAAGGTGTCCTATGGATTTATGTCTTGCTCTCAATGAAGGACAAGCTGTAAACCATTTGTATGTTTTTCCTTATGATTTGAACACACGTTTGACTTTCATTGTTTCATTTTCATGATCTTTTGTTTATGTTCATTTTCATGTTTATAACATGGTTGCTAAGTTTCTTCTATCAAGATTATGTCTTTCATGCCCATGTTTTAAGTTCTTTTGAGCCCAGCTCACAATGCATACATATGTGATCAAGATTGTGTAGGTGCATGTCACCTCAAAAATTATTTCTTTTGTTATCACTTACCTACTCGAGGACGAGCAGGAGTTAAGCTTGGGGATGCTGATACGTCTCCAACGTATCCATAATTTTTTATGCTCCATGCTTGTTTTTACACCATTTGCCTAATGTTTCGTTACACTTCGTGGCACTTTTATGCATTTTCCGGAACTAACCTATTAACAAGTCGCCACAGTGCCAGTTCCCTGTTTTCTGCTGTTTTTGTGTTTCAGAAAAGCTACACAGGAAATATTCTCGGAATTGGACAAAACCAAAGCCAGTCGCCCAGAAATTTACCGGAGCTTCCAGAGAACCGAAGAGGAGTTGGAGTGGGGCCACGAGGGGCCCTCACACCAGGGCGGCGCGGCCAGGGGCTGGGCCGCGCCCCCTATGTGTGAGGCCGCCCCGGTCCACTTCTGATGATGCCCCTTCGCCTATAAAGACCCCCTGACGGGAAAAACCTAAGAACCTGATCAGTTTTCCAGAACACATCGAGATCCGCCGCCGCTGTCGACCCGAAGATCGGGAGGGTCTAGAAGCTCTTCCCGGCACCCTGCCGGAGAGAGGAATCGCCACCGGAGGTCTTCTTCATCACCATGCTTGCCTCCGGAGCGATGACTGAGTAGTCTACCTTGGACTATGGGTCCATAGCAGTAGCTAGATGGTTGTCTTCTCCACCATGTGCTTCATGTTTAGATCTCATGAGCTGCCCTACATGATTGAGATCACCGTTAAGTAGTTCTACATATTTGGTTTGTTGGGATCCGATGAATATTGGTGTTATGCTTGAGTTGAAGTACTGAAATTTATCTTTTGTTATCTCTATGTTGTTTATGATCTTGCATGCTCTCCGTTGTTAGTAGCTATCTTGGCCGAGTAGTTGCTAGTGACTCCAAGAGGGGGCATTTATGCTCGATAGTTGGTTCATGCCTCTATTTAATCTGGGGGAGTGACAGAAACCTCTAAGGTTGTAGATGTGCTGTTGCTACTAGGGGGAAAACAACATTCATATGCTCAAGGGTATATGCTTTGTTTACATTACACACTTTGCTTAATGCAATTATCTGTTGTTCGCAACTTAATACTCATGGGGTGTTCGGATAATATCCCCGAGAGTGAATTATTAGTCATAGATGCAGTTGGATGGTGGTCTATGTATCTTGTTGTAATGCCCAGAGTAAATCTCATAGTGATCCTCTCATCATATGCACGTTGTCTTTATTCTATCAATTGCCCAACTGTAATTTGTTTACCCAGCATGTGTTATTTTATCTTATGGAGAGACACCGCTAGTGAACTGTGGACCCCGGTCCTATTTCCTTTATATTGCTATCACCTATTTACTTTACTCGCACTGTTTACTTTACTCGCATACTATTATCACTTTCCACTCGATACGCTCATACCCTTTGTTTCAAGCAAACCGGTGAGATTGACAACCTCATCGTAAGTTGGGAACAAAGTATTTGGTTGTGTTGTGTGCAGGTTCCACGTTGCTACTACCTAAAGACACGCTAACTCATTTTATCGTGAAACGGTGCCCTTGTTGGAGTGTCACTAGGCTATCAAGCATCACCTTCAGTCGTTTGTTTGCTCCTCTCCTGATCGACATACCTTGGTTTTCTAACTGAGGGAAAATCTTGCTGCTATATTCATCACACCTTCCTCTTGGGGTTCCCAACGGTCTGGTCATCAACCAGGAATCATGGGGCCCTAGCCCCTCTCCGGCTCTCCTTCGGTCTTCGTCTTGCGTCCGGGAAAAATAGGAGGTTCGGGCTTCGTTTCGTCAAATTTCGAGAATATTTTCTGTGTAACTTTTCTAAAACGCAAAAACAGCCGAAAACAGGCACTAGTAGAAAAACGGTCTTTAGTCCCGGTTGGTAAGGGCCTTTAGTCCCGGTTGTACCAACCGGGACTAACGAATCGGGACTAAAGGTCCCCCTCTTTAGTCCCGGTTGTGCCACAACCCGGAACTAAAGGTTCTCCACGTGGCCGTCCTGAGCGCTGCGGGCTGTAGAACACCAACCGGGACTAAAGGTCATTTTGTCATTTTTAAATATTTTCAAAAAAAGTTTCAGATTATTTCGGATTTTCTTGAATTTTCCTATTTTCAGATTTTTGATTTGTTTGACTGTTTCCCCTCTAATCTCTAATCATCACCCCTATTCTTCATGTCAAAGTATATACTCGTGGTCCCACTTCCCGGCAGGTCACCCATCCTCACACTGCTCCACACTCAGCACGCTTAACTTCTCCATTCCTTCTCTACTAGCTTCCAAGACTGCGCTCGCGACTTCTTTATAATACTATGCTATGAATTGTATTAACCCTTAGACTTTGATAACATATAATTTTACTTTTTTGAATTCTAAATAATTTCAAAAATAAGCAACAATGATTAAGTAATAATGAGCATCAATAAATTTCAAATAATCTTTATGCATAATTTAAATATTAATTTTAAAACTCAAAAAATTCAAAAAATTCAAAAATCATAAAAAATTCCAAAATAATCTAAAAACTTCAAAATAACTAAAAAGTGGAAGAAACAACTAAAGAAATTAAAAATCCTTTAAAAAATCATTTTTTCTCATTTTTCTAACAAAAACTAAAATCTTCCTTCTTTCATATTTCCCTTTGGAATTTTGAGAAAGTAGAATTTTGTGTAGATAATTTTTCATATATTATACGTTTTTATTCGAGTCCGTATGCAAAAGTTAGAGCTGTTTTAATTTGGAACAACCTTTTTTTGCAAAAAAAAATCAATTTTCAAATTTTCTATAAAAGTTAGATGCATGAGGTACATGCATGTCAAAGGATTTTGAAATTTGAAGTTTTCATCATTTTCGTTTATTTTTTTAGATTTTTTTTACACGGGGAGGGGGGGGGGGGGAGGGGTTAGCATGAGAGAAAAATTGGGGGAGACCCTTTAGTCCGGGTTGGTAACATCAACTGAGACTAAAGGGTGGAGCTTTAGTCCCGGTTGGAGGTACCAACCGGGACTACCTTTAGTCCCAGTTCGTATCTCCAACCGGGACTAAAGGTCCCATTTGAACCGGGACTAAAGATTTCTGGCCCACATAGCCTTTTGAACCGGGACTAATGTGAGCATTAGTCTCGGATCACATTAGTCTCGGATCAAAATACAACTGGGACTAAAGCTCAAATTCGTCCTGGACATTAGGCCTGTTTTCTACTAGTGAGGGAACTGGCACTGTGGCATCTCGTCAATAGGTTAGTTCCGGAAAACGCATAAAAACGCCACAGAGTGTAACAAAACACAAAGCAAATGGTGCATAAACAAGCATGGAGCATCAAAAATTATAGATACGTTTGAGACGTATCAAACGCCCTCGTTAAAGGATCCGTGATGGCAGAGCTGAGCAGCCACGTTGGACTAGCCAGGTCCGCACCTAGGTAGTATGGCGCCCCATGCCAGGGCGCTATGTTCCACAGTATCACCCCTTAGCTCCAAGCGTCAACCTCCTTTAAAGGATAAAAAGGACCATGTTAGAATATAAATATATTGCCTAGCCCTTTCCATCAGTTCGGACTTTAGGATAACTGGCTAGTCAATCAATTCAATATGATATCAGAGCCAGAGATACTAAGTTCAAATCCTGGCCAACACGGTATTAAAAATAAATACCTGTGAACATCCTAAATCTACATACGTACTAGACCTGTGAAGAAAAAATTCACCCGCCTAGACGTGAGCGGGAGTGTTAGAATATAAATATATTGCCTAGCCCTTTCCATCAGTTTGGACTTTTGGGAAACTGGCTAGTGCATAAATTTAATAACCTAGCCCAGACCGACGCCCAGACGCAAGGAACAGACCCGCATCGCGCCAACCGCCACCGCACCACCCCATCCGCTATTGGTAACAGAATGCAAAACTACTTTATTGGAAGTCTATTGGTAACAGAATGCAAAACTTAACTATGGTAACAAAATGCAAAACAGGAACCATGCACATATTTAGATTTTTCATATCTCTAATGATATAATAAGCTAGACTTCATATGAACTACAGTGTGGGAAATAAAAATCCATGCATCTGTTTGTTATCCAACCCATCTGATACACAACTTTTTTTTATCTTCTAACTTTACGAACAACGTAGCAAGGCTTGGGCACGTGGCTTAGGTGCTCTTCTAGGCTAGTTCTTCATCAACGATGTTGTTCTTACCTCGTCGAGGTCCTCGTCAAGCGCTGCACACCACTCTCTCGAGGACTCATATGTGGGCGATGTCGAGAGGGAGGAGGACGAGGGACACACGGGTCATGAAATCAAAACCTCGCAGATCCCCTATACACCTGTGCCTAGTCAGCAGCATCGTCAGTTCAACTTGAAGTCGAGGAAGCCAGGGAAATACAAGCCAAATGATATTTATACTCCAGATGCATACGCAAGGAAGGCAAGTATGGACATGGTCATCGAGGCTGAGAGCGAGTCAGAGGAGGAGGAGCTATAGCATGTTCGGAGGAGAAGGCGTGGAATTGCAAAGAGACAACAGGATGGGAAAGCCAAAAGGGGAAGAGGAGAAGTAGATCGTTGGTGTAGGGTGTGCACCGGTGTAGTGTAGTTCTTATCGTCGTGAACTCTTGTTGGTATTTGAACTTGGTGTGAACTCTTGTTGGTATTGCCCTAAACTTGTTGTCATGAGATTAACTTGTTGTCACAAAAAATGATGACTATTAGTACCCAACTTTCGAACTTTAATTATTATTTTTTGACTGTGGACTGTATGTATGTAATCAACAACACGGCATCCTAAACGAACGCGTCGTATGCTGAACAACAGCGCCCCGTCCCTAGGTGCAGTTGGAAGGCTGGTGAAGACATCGACGTACGTCGCCTAGACCAAGGGTGTTATTGTAGTGAGTATGGCGCCCTAGGTTGAGGCGTCGTAGTCCCAACAGCAGGCCCCTTCAGTCCAACATGGCTAGTCAACTCTGTTACTATAGCGCCATTAACCGGGGAGTTGTACTTCCTAACATGGCGCCTCGATGTGGGTGTCATTCGTTGGGATTAATATTGTGTGAAATAGTTTTAAAGACGGTAGATTTTGTGCTGAAGTTTAAACGAAGGGTCAATTTGGTAGATTTAGCCGAGGTTTGCTAGGGTTTGGTTTGGTGCTTTTGTGGGGTTGGGCGCATCGGGCCGCGTGCGTTCGTTTTAGTTCATCGGATCGGCTCAGGTGTACGTGTGTTCCCGCGATCGATGCGCGGATGCTTGGCCTCCAGCGCACCAACGTACCGCGCGCTTCAAGTCTCGCGCCGACGCGAACTTATTGCAAGCCGAGGTAGGGCATGCTGCTCCTCAGGTGTGGAGAGCCATTCATGAAGGGGTCCAGGTCCTCAAGCAAGGCCTTATTCGGAGAATTGGCACGGGAGAGGAGACAGACCGTACCCCTGGAACGACAACTGGTTGCCGAGAGGGACGGATCGCTTAGGCCGCTTGCCTGCCTAGCAGCCGATGTACCATGGGATGAGCAGAAGCTACGGTGTTGGTTGCTGCCGATGGACGTGGAAATAATTTTACAGATACCCTTGAGTCATCCACGGTAGACTGATCTCTGGGCGTGGCATTACGAGCGCAAGGGGATTTTTTCACTTAGATCGGCATACCGCATGCTGATTTGGACAAAGGAGAAGAGGGAGGCCTGGCTAGAAGGGAGAGCTTCACATTCTAGTGTTAAAACTGATATGAAGCAATGGTGCTCACTGTGGAAGACGCCGGTTCCAAGATCAAGATGTTCCTTTGGCGTTTGGCAAAACAATCACTACCAACTAATGACATTCGTCATCACCGAAGGATGGCGGATGACGATCGGTGTGGGCTCTGCGGGGCAGCTGATTCATGGAGGCATGCTCTGATAGACTGCACCATGGCTCGCTGTGTTTGGGCTCTGATGGATGCAGAAGTAATAGAACATATGTGCAGCTCGGAAGAAGGCAATGCGAGATAGTGGTTGGCGCATATGATTGACAGAACACAAGCCTATGGATTTACTCAACGCGATCACAGTGGATGGAATTCGTGGGAATTATGTGAGACACGCTCAGAAACTCTGCTTCTCTCTGACGAACACACAAGGACACTTCAGAGAGACTCAGGAATTTTTTTTGGCGACGCGTACTACCTGCGTCTTTTCTGTTACTATCCTTTTATTCAGCAAGATCCTAACAAGCCGGCCACGATCCGTTTATCCCGCGCCATCCCAGGGACAAGATCGTGCCCAATGTTCACACGATTATGACGAACGAAAAGGTAAATGCTAGACCTATTCAACCGCAGCACGAACTCGCAGCGTGCCTCTGGTTTTATTTTCAGCAAAAGGAAATAAACATAACACGGTTCAGTTCAGGCCGATCAAGGTTAACACAACAATTCACCTCCTTAAGCTTGACGGCCTGAACTTACCAGTCTCATGCCGATCTTCTCCTTCATCTCCTGGAAACGAAAACGCGCCAGCGACTTTGTGAGAATATCAGCATGCTGATCTTCAGTTCTGACATGCTCTACCTCCAGCTTGCCCTGCTCAACACAGCTTCTGACAAAATGGTAGCGCACGTCTATGTGCTTGCTTCTTTCATGGAACACCGGATTCTTGCATAGAGATATTGCTGACTGATTATCTATTTTGATTGTGAACTGTGTGTCTACATTGCCCAGCAGTTCATCAACCAATTTGGACAGCCACACACCCTGACATGCTGCTGAAGCTGCAGCAACATATTCTGCCTCACAAGATGATAGGGCAACTATCTTTTGCTTCTGTGATGTCCATGATACTGGGCAATTTCCATAGTAGTACAACACACCAGTTGTACTCTTTCTATCATCAATGTCTCCAGCATGATCACTATCACAATAACCCAATAGTTTTGGATTACTTGTGATTTTCCTGAAACTACATCCAAGGCTGACAGTACCTTTTACATACCTCAATATGTGTTTGACTGCCTTCATATGTTCCTTGGTGGGCTTCTCCATAAATCTACTGACATAGCCGACAGCAATACATTCGGCCCGTCTCGCCGCTACCTTATCCTATTTCCATACTTCTGTCGCTCCATCCCCATATGGGTGGAGAACCCGTCGCTGTCTCGGTTGTGATACCGGAGGCTCTAGGGAAGTCGGAGGAGAGAGCACTCATCTTGGGGTGGGCTTACTACTTATATGCTTTCAGCAGTTATCCTCTCCGCACTTGGCTACCCAGCGTTTACCATGGTCATATAAACATGAGGCATAAAGGAAGGAATCAGGTGCTAGTCACAGCTTCCTATCATCTGAATAAAACTAAGAAAATACAAAAGGTAGCAAAGTTAATGACTTACACATGTATCTAGTAAAAAGAAAAAAAACATAGTATTAGATGATATATATTACAACCCATATTTTTTGCTTCCATATACAAAGGTAGTTTCTAGATTTATCTAAAAGTTAATAATACTAATGTGTGTATTTGTGAGAAGTCACTGTAAAACCAAGAGACTATCAAATAGAACTGAAACTGCACAATATCAAAAAAAAATTGCCCTTATTTGGCTCAAGGAAGATTCCAACAAGAAGATTAAAAGAAGTTGCTTTTGCAATCAGAATCAAAAACAGAAAATGCAAAATCCAAGAAGTGCGTACTCTCCCGATCTTTTAAATCAACGTCACTCCTAAGAAATATATTTTATGAATCCAACAGTCAATCATAAGTTTGGCAACATCACAGCATCTTTGTATTGCACTGGCTATCAACAGCTACAATAGGCACCATGTGGCTGTACCTGTACACATAAAACGCTATTATAAATGTAAATTCTTCAATGATTGGAGACCTAATAAATCAAGAATGAAATTGAGGGAAAAGCAGACATGTGTATAGCTGAAGAACTCACTGGATGCCCATTTCATAGTCTATACTGAATAAGGGATAAATTTGAGTCATGGCACTGTCAGAATCAAGGAGGCTTGTATATGAACCTTTCTAAGATTGATGGCTGCATATTAGAACCTGAAACTATACTATGAATGATTATTGTTTTCAGAAAAAAGAACATGTCCTTCAGTACTACGAACCAGCTTACGCTTGACCATTATTTTAAGAAGAAAAACTGTTGCTTGATAGCAAACTCTTATGTAACTTGTCCATTAATTTCAGAGAAGCACATGTAGTGGAGTACTATATCTTCTTGTCTAGGTAGCAGAACCAGAATCCAGGAAAACCATAAGGTTCACGATTCGTGTTTATAATTCTATTTGGGAATGCTAACTACTGACGCCTAAATATATTTATAAGTTTAATAAAATAGTGTTATATGAACTAATAGTAAATTCAAATGACCATTTGGTGACCTCACTAACTGGCAGCAGAATCTTGTAGAAGGACCAATAATGACAAAAATCTGGGCCATTCAGTTAAGCATAGTAGAACCAAGATAAACCTGATAGTGTAAAACCATTCCTTTGCTTGCATGCCCTACTCTTTGCATCAAGACTATTTATACCAGAGACTTGGTATCTCCCAGGATTCCAATAAGCATCACTTAGCAGAGGAAGTGAAAACAAGAAAAGAAGACCACAAAGGAAAAAGTGGAGGAAACATATATATTACAGGAATGAAGCTGTAAATGATGTCTTCTTAAAAAATAGGAGTATGTCAAAGACAACATATATATTTGTTTGATTTTTTCAAGATAAAATATAGACAATCCTAGCAGGCTTCGATTTGTCTGGCTTCAGCCATAATGAATACACTGAAATGTCAGTTCTAGATGCAATAAGCTGAAATGTCAGTAGATGCAATAAGCTTTTTCATATTAGGATTCATATTATTTTGACAACTTAACTTAATTTATTCTATAAGTATTGTTACCTTGGTAACTCAATCCAAGAAGTGCTGAGCTTAAAACATACAATGACCTGTCTTCAATTTTCTGTCAAGCAAAAGTTGATCTTGCTAGTTCTCATTCAACAAATAATAATTCATGAAAGCTAATGTTCCGATTAACTTGGTTCTTTCTATGCATCTGCTATAAAGTACCAACATTGGTAAGAAGCTAGAACATGTTACGTATTGCTAGCTGATGCATTCCTAGCACATACAACGCTTGCACCTGGTCTATGAAAAATGCCATTTTTTTGCAATCAACTATTTTGTTAAGCTAGATAAGAAATCAACAGATATGTTTTTGTGTAAATTGCAATCCAACCTAGAGCTTTAATTATTAATGGACAACTAAGAACATTGTCTAAAATGCTCGAACACCTTGCTCATTCATGTTGTTGTCTCCACGCAGAAGTCACTAGATCTGGACGTCGTGTTTGCGAAACACACCCCCTAAAGTATGTTAAAGGAATCTGCATAACCTAGAGCAGACCAACCCACAGAGAGCTGAAAGCAACCATGGCGAGGCAAAGGGAGGAGAAAAGGGCTGCAAAGCTATAATCAAGTGCACGGCGACAATTCTGGCGGGGGACATGGCATAGGTGCTTCTCAATTGTGTGTGTCTGAGGCCGCAACCAACATACATGCTTCTCAGGTGGGCGGGCCTATGGCCGCAGCACAGCGTCTAACACGCAGCATCCCTTCAGTGCCAGATATTTGAGGTCTGCTTTCATGTGAGAAATAAGCACGGAAGACTGAACTGAGAAAGCTGCACTCCCTAAACTGCAAACATGCATGTCTCAAGAAGTGGATGCAAATGGTCCTTGAAATAAAAGGTGAGGATAATTTCATCATCGTAACATATCATACATACACATCATCTGTGAATGAATTGAATTTCAGAACATGCCTACTTCTTCCAATGATCTAGATTACAACATGGCAATCCAAATCGGGCAGCTCATGTTCAAAATCATTTAGATTCCAACGTTGTTGAATCTAATCTGTTGAATAAAACATCTATAAATTAACATCTTTATCAATTGGATATAAGAAACTAACACTTTGGAAACCAAGAATCGGGAACATGGTTAGGGAAACCAAAGGCGAGTACTATACAGTGCTTCCACAACAACTGAGAGGCATATAAAAAAGCGAAAATAGAGGAAGAAGAAATCAAGGAGAGGAAAATCTAACCATGGCTTCTCAATCTAACCATAGCCGGGAATCGTTGAGAAGGCTGAAGCAAGAGCAGTCAACCGCCCCCTCAAACCTTATACAGATGTGCCACAGGGGCGAGGGAGCGGACGATTTGATCAGGGCCGAGCTGGAGAAAACGGCAGCATGGGCAAGCACAGACGATGGCGGCGGTGATGTTGACCACCCAATGCGACGTTCCTACGACCAACACCACGTCTCCCCCGATGACGACGAACAGGCTCCATCTCCGCAAGAAATTCGGGCCAAAATCTGTGATACCACAACAAATTGGACCTCAAATCATCAACCAGAACCCCTAAGACCCCACCTTAGAACCGATCCGCCTAGATCGACCACCCACACAGGCGCACACGACATCGCCGACGGCTAGAAAGGAGCCACCAAACAAGGGAAACAAGAGGAAGAGAATAATGCGAGTGAAAGAGGAATACCCGACGAAGAGCAGAGGCCACTGACGGTGGCTAAATCAGCAGCGCACCAGAGCAGTATCGCCGCCGGCGAGGAAGAAGCGCAGCACCGAGGAAGTCTCCGAAGTCATCGAATAAATCCAGGCAATGGGCGGCGAACCGACCCTGCGACGCTCCTGTTAGATGTATATATTTGTATTTTGTATTTTCCCCGTATGCCATCTTCCAGCAGTCCTCCCTCATGGCCTCGGGGTGACTAGATGGCTCTTCTAGCCCAAACAGACACAGACTACTGTACTCAGTTTCTACCGGCACAGTTTCTTCATAAATCTCCTCCAACTCACGCTTCCCTTGTGGTCCTTGTGAGGGTTCGGAGTATGGAGTCATTGGAGAATTAGCTGCTTCGACTAGTGTTGCTGGAGTGGGTGTCAGATCGAGCGAGAACGGAATCGGGGCACCATTGCTGGCCTGCCTCGTTTTGGTTCCCTGTCGTGGCGTTGCCACGGCAGCCGTTTTCCCTGCCGCGGCAGGGATTTCAGGCGTGTTCGCTGCCACGGCAGAATTGTCTGTCGCGCTCCCCTCTGTATTCTGAGCCATCTGGTCTGAGTAGTGGATTATCAGCGGCTCCCAATCTCCATCCTCCATGGATCCCGAGAAACTCCAATCCCATGGCCTATCTTCTTCAAACACCACGTCCCGCCACACGATCAGTTTCTTTTGTTCTGTCGGCAAGCTTGGATTGTCCTGGTCCCAATTTCTTCACATGGGCCGTGCATCCAAAGGTTCGGAGATGATGTACTGTGGGCTTCCTCCCGTGCCAAGCCTGATAGGGAGTTTGTCCCTTTACACTTTTGGTTGGAGCACGATTTAGCAGATAAACTGCAGTAGTAACAGCCTCCCCTCAAAATTTAGCTGGCATGCCCATACTCTTCAGAAGACTCCTCGCCATTCCAACGACTGTTTGATTTCTCCTCTCGACAACACCGTTCTGCTGAGGTGTATACGGTGTCGTGCGGAAGTGTTTGATGCCTTGCTTCTCACAGTACTCAGCAAAATCATCCGAATTGAACTCACCGCCCCGATCAGTGCGTAGAGCTTTCAGCTTCAGACCTTTCGCTAACTCTGCTGCTGCCTGGACTTTCTTGATCGCAGCACTCGCCTCATCCTTGCTCTGCAGCAGTACCAACCACATATACCTAGAGTAGTCATCGACTAACAGTAAGAAATACTGCTTGCCCCCAATTGTAGATGGTGTAATTGGTCCACACAGGTCCCCGTGCCAGAGATCGAGTGGCTGCTCTGCTTTGTACATTGCCTGTGTGGGGAATGAGAGCCGCCGTTGCTTGGCGATCATACACCCGTCACAGATCTGATCCATTTGACTGATCGGTGGAAATCCTTCAACCATACCTTCTGCAGACAGGTTGTGCAGAGATCTGAAGTTCACATGTCCATATCTCATGTGCCAAAGCCAAGCACTCTCACTGGCGTGACCAAGCATGCATACAGGTTCTGTCTGCTCGATCTTGAGGATGTACATGCGGTTTCGTGTCCGTGGCACTCTAGCAAGCACATTCCTCTGCCTGTCCCAGAGCGTCATCACGCCATTTTCTCTTGCATACTTACACCCATTTTCTTCAAACTGCCCAAGGCTGATGATATTATTCTTCAGTCTCGGTATGAAGTAAACGTCAGAGAGCACTCGATGCTCACCAGTGAGGCACTTCATGAGGATTGCTCCACGCCCACAAATCTCTATGGCTGATCCATCACCAAATCTGACCTTGCCGTGCACTGAACAATCCAACTCTGCAAATTTCTCTCGGTTGCCTGTCATATGATTGCTGGCTCCCGAGTCCAGGTACCATGAGGTGTCTTGGCTCCCGCTCAACTTGGGCACTACCTTCTCCTCGTTCAGGAAAACCTGTTCTGACAGAGTGGGCTGGCTGGCCTCTCCAACGGTACAACTGATGATCAGGCACCCTCTTTTGCTTCGTCGCCTAGCAAGATTTCCTCTTCATATCCCGCTGAATCTCAAGTCGTGCCAGTTAGCGCTCCTAAGAAAACATATGGGCTGAAAAACAGCTTTCCTCTCGCGCCTCTGGCGATGTCGCGGGCGATCCGGTGTGTTCTAGGTCAGGATGGCGCCTGGAGGGCCGTCGTCGCCGGCGGCGCGACCTCCCGTCTCCCCGCAGGTGGTGGGGGGCTCGGGGTCCCTTCGTGGCCGGCGCTGGGCCGACGTGGCTGACGAGGTCGACGCCGAGGAAGCGGCGCTGGCCGAGCTCGCCGCGCGGTGCTCGCCGCCGTCGAAGCCTTCCCTCGCCGATTTTGTCGCGGTGGCGCGCCGAGACCTAAGGCAGCGTGGCCGTGCATCTCGTGGTGGTGCTGCGCGGTCGCCGGGGCGGGCCTCGGCGTCCGGGCGGAGCAGCGCCAGGTTGGGTGTCTGATGCGTGGTGAATGACCAGCCCGTTGGGAACCCCAAGAGGAAGGTGTGATGAGTATAGCAGCTAGTTTTCCCTCAGTTTAGAAACCAAGGTTTAATATCGATCAGGAGAGGAGAGACAATGACGACTGAAGGTGATGCTTGCTAGTTTGCGACAGCAGCGGACAATTTATATATGGCGCCTCGTCCAAGCTTTGCTTGCTAGCTGCAACGTGGAACCTGCACACACACAAACAAATACATTGCTCCCAACTTACGATGAGGTTGTCAATCTCACCGGTTTGCTTGAAACAAAGGTTATGAGTGTATCGAGTGGAAAACAGTAATAATATGCGAGTAAAATAAACAGTGCGAGAAAGTAAACAGGTGATAGCAATATGATGTAAATAGGACCGGGGTCCACAGTTCACTAGTGGTGTCTCTCCATAGATAAAATAGCACATGCTGGGTAAACAAATTACAGTTGGGCAATTGATAGAATAAAGATAAACGTGATATGTCAAGAAGATCACTATGAGATTTACTCTGGGCATTACAACAAAATACATAGACCGCCATCCAACTGCATCTATGACTAATAATCCACTCCCGGGGATATCAATCCGAACACCCTAGAAGTATTAAGTTGCGAACAACAGATAATTGCATTAAGCAAAGTGTGTAATGTAAACAAAGCATATGCCCTTGAGCATATGAATGTTGTTTTCTCCCTAGTAGCAACAGCATATCTACCACCTTAGAGGTTTATGTCACTCCCCCAGGTGAAATAGAGGCATGAACCCACTATCGAGCATAAATACCCCCTCTTGGAGTCACTAGCAACTACTCGGCCAAGATAGCCACTAACAACGGAGAGCATGCAAGATCATAAACAACATAGAGATAACAAAAGATAATATTCAGTACAGCAACTTAATCATAAACACCAATATTCATCGGATCCCAACAAACCAAACATGTAGAATTACATAACGGTGATCTCAATCATGTAGGGCAGCTCATGAGATCTAAACATGAAGCACATGGTGGAGAAGACAACCATCTAGCTACTGCTATGGACCCATAGTCCAAGGTAGACTACTCACTCATCGCTCCGGAGGCAAGCATGGCGATGAAGAAGACCTCCGGTGGCGATTCCCCTCTCCGGCAGGGTGCCGGGAAGAGCTTCTGGACCCTCCCGATCTTCAGGTCGACGGCGGCAGCGGATCGCGATGTGTTCTGGAAATCTGATCGGGTACTTAGGTTTTTTCCGTCGGGGGGTCTTTATAGGCGAAGGGGCGTCGTCAGAGGTGGGGCCAGGTGGCCTCACACGGTGGTGGCGCGGGCCAGGGGCTGGCCGCACCACCCCTGTGTGTGGGCCCCTGGTCCCTCGCCTCCTACTCTCCTTTGGATCTCTGGAAGCTTCCGGGTAAAATAAAACTTCAGGAACTTGTTTCGTCCAATTTCGAGAATATTTCCTATGTATCACTTCTGAAACAAAAAAACAGCAGAAAACAGGAAACTGGCACTGTGGCACTTGTTAATAGGTTAGTTCCGGAAAATGCATAAAAGTGCCACTAAGTGTAACGAAATAATGGGCAAATGGTGTAAAAACAAGCATGGAGCATCAAAAATTATAGATACGTTTGAGACGTATCAAGCATCCCCAAGCTTAACTCCTGCTCGTCCTCGAGTAGGTAAGTGATAACAACAGAATAATTTTTGAGGTGACATGCACCTACACAATCTTGATCATATATGTAAGCATTGGTGAGCTGGGATCAATAGAACTTAAAACATGGGCATGTAGATATAATCATGACAATAAGAACTTAGCAACCATGTTGTAAACATGCAAATGAACACAAACAAAAGATCATGATAATGAAACAATGAAAGTCAAACGTGTGTTCAGATCATAAGGAAAAACATACAAAAGGTTTTCAGCTTGTCCTTCAAAGAGAGCAAAATATAAATGCATAGGACACCTTCAAGTTTAAGAGGGCGACTAGATACAAGTAATTTAAGAACAAGTGAAACCAACAATATGAATCAATCAATGAACTTTGGGACAATGCATATCACACTAAGAATGACAACTATGCTCTCTTAATGGTGCATAAAGAAAGAAGGTGGTGAATCAACATAAAAGTAAAAGAAAGACCCTTCGTAGAGGGAAGCAGTGATTGCACATGTGCTAGAGCTTTTCATTTGTAAAACAGAGAGATAAAAATTGGTTTTGAGAGGTGGTTGTCTTTGTCAACGACTGGCAATGGGGTTCTTACTATCTTCCATACAAAAATGAAGCAAGTTTTTGAGAGAGAGATTGGCATTTTTGTGCTCTTTTATAAAGCTTGGCACTCCTCCCCACCTTTTTTCCTTTCACAAACCATGGCTAACCGATTCCATCGGGTGCCCACCAACATTCACTTTCCATGGAGGAGTGCCTTTTTTTCTTTCTTTTTCTCTCTTTTTTTTTGGAATAAGCAATATGGAAGATAGCAAATCCGACCACTACGTCCCCATGAGCTGAAAACAGTGTCACAAAACGAGAAGTATTTTGAAGGTTTTTTGAAAGGTAGCACATGAAAATTTACTTTGGAATGGCTTACAAATACCATGCATAGGAGTTTATAGTGGACACAATGGCAAACTTTGGCTTTTAGGAGTTGGATGCACGAGTAGAGCTCATACTCAGTACAAGGTGAGGGCTAGCAAAAGACTGGGAGCGACCAACTAAGAGAGCAATAATGGCCATAATCATGCAAAGCGACAAAGCGACATTAAAAGAAGCATACGATGGCATCAAAAGTCAAAAACTAAATGATCATGAAGGCTATTGGCGACTTTGTAAGAGTCTAACATGTGTGAGCATGCGCCAAGTCAACCCAAATAAAGCATCAAGGAGAAAACCAAAATAATGCTTCCATACAATAAAAACAACGCATGATTTTTTCAAAGGCTCATTAAGCAATCTCAGTTATTTGAGACAAGTCATGCTACAGCAAAACCACTAAGCATACTATCAAAAAGACATCAAGCATGACATGAAAAAGCCTAAGCCACAGTCTACACAAGCTCCTTCTTGTACCACTATTTTGCACAAAGCTTTTTCTCTTTTCCAGCACCATTTGAAATTTTTATAAACACCTCTTTTGATGAAAACCAATAAAGATCAGAGGCAAAAATACACCTTGATGAAAAGATATGACAAGATCTGAACGCATATCAAGGCAAAAACGAAAACCAAAAGCAGTAGCAGAAAAAGAAGAACACTCGATAAACGATAAGAGTGAAAAACTGAGTGTTCTTTGCAAATGAAAACGAGTACATCTCCTCCAAAGGAAATTTGTTGGGGTCCAACCATTTATTGCAGCAAACAAACAAACTAAACCAACTAAGAAAACTAAAACAACTGACGCTCCAAGAAAAACACATAGTGCATGAAGCAATAAAAATATAGTGTTTTGAAAGGTGACCTGATTTTTGCCGATGAAGAAGGGGTGCCTCGGGGGCATCCCCAAGCTTTGACGCTTGTACTTCTTGGATATTTCTTGGGGTGATACATGGGCATCCCCAAGCTTGAGCTTTTGTCCATTCTTCAACTCATCTCATCATTCTCCAATCCCTACACTTGAAAACTTCCTTCATACAAAACTAAACACAAATCTATTAGCAACATTAGTGCATGCATAACATATAATCAATCCTCTATTTGCTTCAGGTTTCAACTCAAAACCACCACATATATAGCAAATACTACTGTAGCAACTTCCCCAAAAGTTCCATGATCAAAAGAACTCAAAAGAAAGCGATAAAGTGGCAAACACAAATATTGGCAGAAATCTGTCAAAACTGAACAGCTGACAAAGGTCGAATTTTTGAGAGATTTTCTGTTGCTCAAATCAAAAAGTGTTCAACTAAAAAAAGTTTGGATATAACCTGGGGCATATGCACAATAAATCGCAGGTCCAAAAGATAAACAGAGAATTTTCACGAATTTTTACGGTGCAGCACCGAAAACAGTTTCAGGACAGCAACATCCCCAAATCTTTACCTCACTCAAATTAGAGGCTTCTCTTGGCACAAAAACGAAATAAACGAGATAAGGAGCGGTCATTACAGTAGTAATGACTTCCAAGACTCAAATAAAAGAAAAAGTACTGAAAAGAAAACATTGGGTTATCTCCCAAGAGTGCTTTTCTTTAACACCTTTGAGCTAGGCGCAGAAAATTGCGAATCAAGTAATATCAAGTGATGAAGCATCAAGCTCATAATTTGCTCTAAGAATAGAGTCAAAAAGTAATTTCTTTCTTTTCCTAGGGAAGTGTTCCATACCTTTATTTAGTGGGAATTGATACTTGATAGTGCATTCCCTCATATCAATGATAGCACCTACAGTTCGAAGAAAGGGTCTTCCCAAAATAATAGGACATGAAGCATGACATTCAATGTCCATAACAAGAAAATCAACGGGAAAAAGGTTATTGTTAACCACAATAAGAACATCATTAATCCTTCCCAAAGGTTTCTTCTTAGCAACATCAGCAATAGGAACATCAAAATAACATTTTTCAAGCGGTGGTAAATCAAGCATGTCATAAATCTTTCTAGGCAAAATAGAAATACTAGCACCTAGATCACATAAAGCATGGCAATCATAACCATTAACATGCATATCAATGATGGGTTCCCAACCATCTTCTAACTTCTTGGGAACAGAGGCTTTTTGCTTCAACTTTTCATCCCTAATCTTTATGAGAGCATTGGTAATATGCTTAGTAAAAGCAATATTTAAAGAACTAGCATTGGGAGTCAAAGCAAGCTTTTGCAAGAACAAAATAACTTCAGATATATTGCAGCCATCAACATCAAAATCATTAAAAGAAATAGAGCTATCATCTCCTACACTCTGAAAAATTTCAGCACTCTTTTGAGAAAAAGTTTTGGCAGTTTTAGGCTTTTTAACACAAGGAGTGGGAGTTTTCTATACACCAATCAAAGTAAGAGGATTGCTACCAGTAGGAGCAACATCATTAGAGGTAGTAATAGTACATACCTTCATCTCTCTAGCCATCTCATCTTCTCTTTCCCACCTGGCATGCAATTCCGCTAACAATCTAATATTTTCATCAATTCCAACTTGGATAGCATTAGCGGTAGCAAAAACATTGTTCTCTTTCACATCATTAGGAAACACTTTTAGTTTCAGAAGTTCAACATCATGAGCAAGGCTATCAACTTTAGAAGCAAGAATATCAATTTTGCCTAACTTTTCCTCAACAGACTTGTTAAAAGCAGTTTGCTTACCAATGAAGTCCTTGAGCATTACCTCAAGCTCGGAGGGCGCGGCCCTAGTGTTGTTGTAGGAATTACCATAAGAGTTACCATAACCATTACCATTGGTAGAAGGATACGGCCTATAATTGTTACTAGCAAAATTGTTCCTATAAGCATTGTTGTTAAAATTGTTGTTTCTAATGAAATTCACATCAACTTGCTCTTCTTGAGCAACCAGAGAGGCCAAAGGAACATTATTAGGATCAACATGAGTCCTATCATTAGCAAGCATAGCCATAATGGTATCAATCTTATCGCTTAAGGAAGAGGTTTCCTCAGAATTTTCCTTCTTACCTTGCGGAGCTCTCTCGGTATGCCATTCGGAATAATTTACCATCATGTTGTCTAGTAGCTTCGATGCGGCGCCCAAGGTAAGGGTCATAAAAGTGCCTCCAGCAGCTGAATCAAGTAGGTTCCTTGAAGAAAAATTCAGTCCTGCATAAAAGGTTTGGATAATCATCCAAGTAGTCAGTCCATGAGTTGGGCAATTCTTTATCATAGATTTCATTCTTTCCCAAGCTTGAGCAACATGTTCATTATCAAACTGAGTAAACTTCATAATATTGTTGTGCAAAGCTATAATCTTAGCAGGAGGATAGTATCTATCAATAAAAGCATCCTTACACTTAGCCCATGAATCAATACTATTCTTAGTCAAAGACAGCAACCAATCTTTAGCTTTTCCTCTCAAAGAAAAAGAAAACAACTTGAGCTTAATAATATCACTATCAACATCCTTATATTTCTGCATCTCACATAGCTCAACAAAATTGTTGAGATGAGCTGCAGCATCTTCAGTACTAGCACCAGAAAATTGCTCTTTCATAACAAGGTTCAATAAAGCAGGCTTAATCTCATAAAAGTTTGCAGCAGGAATAGGTGGTGCAATAGGAGTGGAGATAAAATCACCATTGTTTGTGCTAGTAAAGTCACACTACTTGGTGTTTTCAGGATTGGCCATTTCAGCAAAACGAAAGTAAACAAGTAAAAACAACTACCAAGGATTCTAATTTTTTTGGGTTTTTTGATAAAAAAGCAATGCAGGTAAAGTAAATAAAGTAAAGCAAAACAATAAAACAAAGTAAAGGATGTGTGTGCGAAGAACTCCCCTCGCAGAAGTCTTCTCTTCCTCCCCGGCAACGGCGCCAGAAAATTAGCTTGATGCGTGGTGAATGACCAGCCCGTTGGGAACCCCAAGAGGAAGGTGTGATGAGTATAGCAGCTAGTTTTCCCTCAGTTTAGAAACCAAGGTTTAATATCGATCAGGAGAGGAGAGACAATGACGACTGAAGGTGATGCTTGCTAGTTTGCGACAGCAGCGGACAATTTATATATGGCGCCTCGTCCAAGCTTTGCTTGCTAGCTGCAACATGGAACCTGCACACACACAAACAAATACTTTGCTCCCAACTTACGATGAGGTTGTCAATCTCACCGGTTTGCTTGAAACAAAGGTTATGAGTGTATCGAGTGGAAAACAGTAATAACATGCGAGTAAAATAAACAGTGCGAGAAAGTAAACAGGTGATAGCAATATGATGTAAATAGGACCGGGGTCCACAGTTCACTAGTGGTGTCTCTCCATAGATAAAATAGCACATGCTGGGTAAACAAATTACAGTTGGGCAATTGATAGAATAAAGATAAACGTGATATGTCAAGAAGATCACTATGAGATTTACTCTGGGCATTACAACAAAATACATAGACCGCCATCCAACTGCATCTATGACTAATAATCCACTCCCGGGGATATCAATCCGAACACCCTAGAAGTATTAAGTTGCGAACAACAGATAATTGCATTAAGCAAAGTGTGTAATGTAAACAAAGCATATGCCCTTGAGCATATGAATGTTGTTTTCTCCCTAGTAGCAACAGCACATCTACCACCTTAGAGGTTTCTGTCACTCCCCCAGGTGAAATAGAGGCATGAACCCACTATCGAGCATAAATACCCCTCTTGGAGTCACTAGCAACTACTCGGCCAAGATAGCCACTAACAACGGAGAGCATGCAAGATCATAAACAATATAGAGATAACAAAAGATAATATTCAGTACAGCAACTTAATCATAAACACCAATATTCATCGGATCCCAACAAACCAAACATGTAGAATTACATAACGGTGATCTCAATCATGTAGGGCAGCTCATGAGATCTAAACATGAAGCACATGGTGGAGAAGACAACCATCTAGCTACTGCTATGGACCCATAGTCCAAGGTAGACTACTCACTCATCGCTCCGGAGGCAAGCATGGCGATGAAGAAGACCTCCGGTGGCGATTCCCCTCTCCGGCAGGGTGCCGGGAAGAGCTTCTGGACCCTCCCGATCTTCGGGTCGACGGTGGCGGCAGATCGCGATGTGTTCTGGAAATCTGATCGGGTACTTAGGTTTTTTCCGTCGGGGGGTCTTTATAGGCGAAGGGGCGTCGTCAGAGGTGGGGCCAGGTGGCCTCACACGGTGGTGGCGCGGCCAATTCCTGTGTGTGGGCCCCTGGTCCCTCGCCTCCTACTCTCCTTCGAATCTCTGGAAGCTTCCGGGTAAAATAAGACTTCAGGAACTTGTTTCGTCCAATTCCGAGAATATTTCCTGTGTATCACTTCTGAAACATAAAAACAGCAGAAAACTGGCACTGTGGCACTTGTTAATAGGTTAGTTCTGGAAAATGCTTAAAAGTGCCACTAAGTGTAACAAAACAATGGGCAAATGGTGTAAAAACAAGCATGGAGCATAAAAAATTATAGATACGTTTGAGACGTATCAGCGTCTCCTCCGTGCGGGCTAGTGATGGTGGCGTGGATGTGGGACGCGGCCTCCCCTTGGAGAGGCGCTCCGAGGGGCTGGCCTCGCCGTCTCCGCCCATGGCCGTCGCCGTGCCTGGCGCTATTCCTGGACGTCCAGCCCGAGCTTTTTGGCTCGCTCTGAGCTTTCCAGGCTCGGCCCGAGTTGAGCTCGGCCCACCGAGATACATGGACCGAGCCGAGTTCGTTTTACTGGACCGCAGCAGGCTCGGGCCGAGCCTGGATCGGCTCGGTCCAGCCCGTTTAGCTCGCCCAACTGTTTTTTTTAGAAATTAATACATAGTAAGGAGAAGTATTGGGCCGTGCAATCTGGCCCAACTGTATGTGACTGTCATTTTTATCTATGTATGTGGCTGTCATTTTTATCTCTGTATGTGGCTGTCATTTTGTGGATTTTTTTATTGCTATTTCGATGCTTATGAAGGTAAAATGGATTCATCTACATTTGAATTTTAATGTTCTCCTTTCTTAGAATTAACCATGACTGAATGGATGTTCAATTTCATTGCTTATTGAGTCAAAAATGCTTGCAAATAGTTCTCTGTACAGAGCTATCGAGTGTCTCCAGATTCTGGCTCGCGAGCCGGCTCGTTTCAGACCGAGCTACCACCTGGCTCGAGCCGAGCTTCTTATGTTGGCTCGTCTGGCTTCACGAGCTGGCTCGGGCTCGCCAGATCTGGCTCGAGCTTTCTGCTGGCTCGGCTTGAGCCGGACCGAGTCGGCTCGCGTCCAGGCTTGCCTGGCGCGGTGCCGCCGCCATGCCCGTCTGCCGCTGCGGAGCTGGTGGATGCGGTGGGTGCTGTCGTGGGCCTGGTTGGGCCGTCCCCGGTGCGGCGGCCCATCGTCCCATGGCGCAGTCAGGACGCGCGGTCCTGGGCTGGGTCGAAAGCGCCTCTCCGGCCCGTTGGGGCCTGGCTGTGGTTACAGAAGGGCACGTGCAGCCTGGAGGTAGGGTTTCCTGCCTCTGCTGAACACGTCCGCCGCCACGCCTCGTCCGCGCGCCGCGTCCGCCAGCGATTTCCGCCGCCGCCGCTGTGCCGGAGTTTCGCCGACGTCGTGATGAAGCGCGGCCGGAGCCCTTCCCCGAGCGAATCTCCGCCTCTCCAGCACCCGCGCCGCGTGCGCGAGGTCTCCCCATGGCCGGTCGCCCCCGAGCCCCACCGGCCGCCGGCTCGCCGTCGCTCCCCCGCTCTCGGCAGCCCCCCGCGCCACTCTGGACGTCCCTCCGACCGGGCGTCCGACCGCCGCTCACCCCCTGTCCGCCGTGATGCTGCAGCACTCCGCATTGCCCCAGGCCGACGCGAAGAGACGCATGGCCGTGGTCGCTCCCGCTCGCCCCAGCGGCGTTCTCCGCGGGCGCGGGCGAGGTCGCCGGATCTCCGGGCTCGCTCGCCGGGGCGCCGTGGCCCGTCCCCGGAGGCTCGTCGGCTGGCGGCATCCCTCCGGGAGGAGCTGGTGCATCGCCCGGTCCAGAGCTCAGGTCCGGCGCTGGGCTCCTGGAGGCATAGCAGGGAGTCTCGTGATTCTTTGCAGGGTACCTCTCGCCCGGAGCAGTCGGGTGCGGTCAGTGTTGCCGCGGCCAAGAAGAAGAAGAACAAGAAACGGAAGAAAGGCCCGGCTGGTGCCGTGGGAGGGATCCAGAGCGGGATCCCACCTGCGCCGCCGACCGGTACGCGTCCTCAGGAGGAGGGCGTGGTGCCTCGAGAGAAGTCGGCGACGACGAACACGTGCTTCAACTGTGGGGTGGTTGGTCACTTCCGCTCGGACTGCACGGAGCCAGAGCAGTGCATCCTGTGTGGTGATGTTTCCCACCTCGCTATGGCTTGCACAGCTCGGTACCGGCGCAAGGCGCGGGAAACCCTGGAGTTCTTGGGCCATGGTATTGATGGAGGCTTCTACTACTTGGACTTGGGGGGTGCCGAGCCGTCTGTCCCTCAGCACCTCGCAGTCATCTCTGTGCTTCCCACTCAGGACCCTCCCTTGGCCTTTGAGATCATGGCTGAGATCATCCGCTCCGAGCTTGCTCAGCTGGAGTGTGACTGTGCGTGGAATGTGCGAGAGGTCTCGCCGTCTGAGTTTGCGGTGGCCTTCCCGTCTGCTGAGCTCCTTCGAGCGGTGTCTTGGAGTGAGACGACTATTCTCCCGCTCCACAACATCAAGGTATCTAGCAGGCCTTCGTGTTTGGACCCGGAGATAGTCGCCTCACTCTCCTCTGTCTGGGTTCGTGTCCACGGGATCCCGGTGGAGGCGCGGAAGGACCCCTTCATCGAGCTGATCTCGCAGGCCATCGGCAAGCTCGAGGAGGTTGATGGTCAGTCTCTCGCCGGTCAGGGCCCAGTTCGTCTTCGGGTCCTCTGCCCTGCCCCGTCCAAGCTGAACTGCACGATCTCGCCTTTCTTCTTTGGGAAGGATGGCAGGACTCTGGTCGTGGAGTTGGAGAGTGAGGAGGACCAGGGTGGGTCCTTGCCTCATTCTCCCCACCTTGACCAGGACGTCCCCAGAGAGCCGAGGGAGGATGACGACGACTCTTCAGGCGACGACGACGGCGCCTCCGACGGTGACGGGGGGGCTGTGCTACCACCACCAGTGGGTGGGGCACCCCCTCCTACCTCCGCGCCGCCCTCGCGCATGACGGCCCCCGTCGTTGCTCCGGTCCAGGCATCTTCGCTTGGCCCCCGCTGCCCAGGGTCGGTGGTGCTCTCCAGGAGTGCGCCGGCTAAGCTGGGGCCGGTGGAGGTTCCTCGCCCCCTCCGCTCTGACCTCATGGAGTTCTTTGGGTTCCCTCTCTCCCAGTACGGCTCCAATCTCGACCTCTCTGGCCTTGACTCTCCTCCCCTGAGCTTCGAGCCTCGCCCTCTGTCTCTGTCGCCAGGAGGAGGGAATGAGGACTCGTCGAGTGTGGGGATGGAGGTGGTTCCTCCCTCCTCACCCCGTTCTCCTAGGGCGGTGTGCTACACGCGGTCTCCAGGCTCTACTCCATCCTCGCCCCAGGGACCTACGACTCCGGCTCCTGCTTCCTTGGCGCCAGTCTCGGTCGTCCCCGACACCCCTGGGATTGGCACTGGGGCTCGTGGCCGTCAGTCCGCTCAGCCCGCCCAGCCCCCCCCGCTACAGCACTCGTCTGGCTCGGTCTAGAGCGGATGGGGTGCTTGAGCCGACTGTCTCCGAGCAGGCTTCTCGGCGGGCGGCCGCCCGCAACCTGGACCCAGGTACCCCCTCATCAGATCTCCCTTCCCCTCCTTCCGGCTCTCGTTTTTCGATTCTAGATTCTGTGCCTCTGGACGACTTGGCCATTGTTGCCTCAGACTGCAGCATTATATTTCGTGGGGAGCGCGGTCCTCGCTTGGAGCAAATTGCTGCGATAAAGGCTAAGGAGATGTATGAGGGGGCCCTAGCCGCTTCTCGCGCTCAGGTGGAGCGCGAGAGGGCAGGGGCCCCAGAGCCTACTGGACCTGTGCAGGAGGCACCCGGGTCCAGTAATGGCGGCGCTCCTTTACCTAGCAGCGAGGCAGGCCCTTCCGGGACCCCCCAGGTGGGGGGGACGTGGGGGCGACCTCCCTTGGCTCCGTCTAGGCCCTCGACCAGAGGTAGGGCTCGCTCGGTCCCCAGTAGGGGGACCTCCCCCAATGTTGGTCCCCAATGAGTGCTCTCATTTGGAACCTTAGGGGGTTTGGGGCGCCGGGTCGACAACGGCAACTCAAGGAGTACATGCGCCAGGAGAACGTGGACATTGTAGGTCTTCAAGAGACGATTAAAGAAAGTTTTCTGCTTCACGAGCTCGAAGGTCTTAGTAGACACAAGTTTGCGTGGCACTTGGCACCGGCTTCAGGCCACTCGGGTGGTATCCTCCTTGGTGTGAAGGAGGACACCTTCGAGGTGGAGGATATGGACCACGCGGAATTCTTTGTGAGCATGGCTCTCACACATAGACATTCTAACCTCAGCTGGGAGGTTATTATCGTCTACGGCCCCGCGGACCATAGTAGGTCCCCCGCCTTTCTCGCCGAACTAAAATCGAAGGTGGATCGATGCTCCACTCCAGTGGTGGTAGCGGGTGATTTCAACCTGTTTCGATCCCCGGATGATAGAAGTTCGGTGAATATTGACATCCCTAGGATGCGGATGTTCAATGATTGCATTGTGGATCTCGCTCTTAGGGAGATTGCGAGAGTGGGAGCGAGATACACCTGGAGTAATAATAGGGTAGATCAGATCCGGAGTGTGCTGGATCGTGTCTTCGTATCGGTAGAATGGGAGATGGCCTTCCCACTCTGCTCGCTTCGTGCGGTTACCAGGATAGGCTCTGACCACTCCCCCCTCCTCTTCTCGATGGGGGGTGGGCCTCCCCCGAGGTCAAACCGCTTCCACTTCGAGAATTTCTGGCTCTCCAAGCTAGGTTTCGTGGAGGCGGTTAACCTCAAGTGGGAGGCCGCGAGGCTTTCAACCCCGCGCGTGTTCAATGCGGTGGACGTCTGGCACCACTGTGCAAAGATGTCTCGCCAGTTCATGCGGGGTTGGGGTGCTAATCTTGGTGCGGAGCTTCGGCAGAGTAAATGCATCATCCTTGGGAGGATTCAGACGCTTGATGCGGCGTCAGACTCTGTTGGCTTATCCGCTGAGGAGTGGCTTCAGCGATATGCCCTTGAGGCCTCCATTATGGAGATCTACAAGGGGGAGGAGGTGTTCTGGCGACAACGGAGTCGCCAGAATTGGCTCCTAAAAGGGGACGCAAACACGGCATATTTCCACGCCATAGCTAATGGTCGTCGTCGGAGGTGCGCCATTCCCTGTCTATGGGAGGATGATCATCTTCTGGAGGATGCCAGAGATATCTCCAACCATATTTACTCCTTTTTTAGGAGCTATTCACGGCAGGGCCCCGCTCAGGGGTATCGTTAGCTGAGGACTTCTGGCCAGATAGGGCTATGGTCTCTGCTGATGAGAATATGGAGCTGACTCTCCCATTCTCGCCCGAGGAGGTTAGAAGGGCGATTATGGAGATGAAGGCCGACTCTACCCCGGGACCAGACGGGCTCCCGGTTATCTTCTTCCAGAAATTTTGGGAGAAGATTCAGGCTGTGATTATGCCAATGTTCCAGGAGTTCTACATTGGAACCTTAGTTATGTCTCGGCTTAACTATGGTGTGATTACCCTGATCCCCAAGATTGTGGGGGCCACGGATATCCGCCAATTTAGGCTGATTACAGTGATCAATGTCATTCTACGGATCTTCTCGAAGGTGTGCGCTTCAAGGCTTGCTCCACTTATGGAGCGCTTGACGCATCCTGGCCAATTTGCCTTTCTAAAAGTTCGGTTTATCCATGATGGGATCCTAGCACTTCATGAGATTATCCATGAAGTTAAAGTCCGTCGCCTTAGGGGTGTGTTCTTAAAGCTAGACTTCCAGAAGGCTTATGACCGTTTGGACTGGACCTTCCTCCGACAGGCTCTTAGTCGGAGAGGATTCGATGACAGGATGATTAGCTGGATTATGCAGATTGTCATGAGTGGCAATACTGCTATTAACATTAATGGGGAGGTGGGCCCCTACTTTAGATCCTCATGTGGGGTGAGGCAGGGGGACCCTATCTCCCCGCTGCTTTTTAACGCTGCGGTGGACGTCCTTGCGGAAATCTTAGAGAAGGCTAAGATTTCCGGCCATATTTCTGGTGTGGTAGGACATCTTATTCCTGGAGGTGGGGTTACCCACCTCCAATATGCGGACGATACTATGATCATGGTGGAGGGGTCGGAGCTTGATCTGGTCAACCTCAAGTTCCTTCTTCTTTGCTTTGAGGCCATGTCTGGCCTCAAAATCAACTTCGATAAGAGCGAGGTTGTGGTCATGGGGTTCGACCCTGAGGAACAACAGCGGATTGCTGATAGCCTCAATTGCAGGCTAGCGTCATTCCCTGTTAATTACTTGGGGATGCCAATTCGGGATACTAGGATTCTCATCAAGGACTTGGATCCTCTAGTAGGGAGGGTTAAGTCTAAGGCTGAGCCTTGGCGAGGAAAGTTTACTTCCAAGGGAAGCAAAACTGTGCTCATCAACTCATGCCTAGCTAGCCTCCCCATGTATGCTATGGGGTTGTACCTCCTCCCAGAGGGAGTGCATGGAGACTTTGATAAGGAGCTGTCGCGCTTTTTCTGGCAGGAGCGCAATGGGCGCCAAAAGTACCATATGGTTAAATGGGCGGATCTGTGCGCCCCCAAGGAATGCGGGGGCATAGGCATCTTGGCATCTAGGCGCATGAATGTGGCCTTGATGCTGAAATGGGTCTGGCGGATTCTGAGGGATGACGGCGGTTTATGGCTACAGTTGTTTAAGGCCAAATATCTGAGGGGCCGCCCGCTTATGGCATGTGAACGTCGGGAGGGGTCTCAGTTTTGGAGATCCCTCCAAGACATCAAGCATGAGATTAGGACGGGGGTATCCCACTCCATAGGAGATGGAGCGGGGACCCTGTTCTGGCTTGACTCATGGCTAGGTGGACGACCTCTTAGATGGGACTTCCCACAATTGTTTGCCATTAGTTCTGACCCGTTGATGCGTGGGAAGCGTTACGTGCTAGACTGCCCGACTCTCTCTCGGCCTCCTCAGACTGCGTTTCGTGGCACCTGTCTCCTTCGGGGATTTTCACGGTTAAGTCCGCATATCGGGCCCTATGTAGAGGGCATGTTCTGGCGTGGACGTCCCCTTTGTGGAAGGCCCCACTTCCCCTTAAAACCAAGATATTTGTGTGGCAGTTGCTGCGGGATCGCCTTCCCACTTCGGTGGAGGTGGCAAAGCGTCATGTGCCAGGTAATGGCCTGTGTCCCCTTTGTGACGTCCCAGAGACGACTCATCACATTATATTTGCCTGTCCTGCTGCCCGCTTCTTATGGAGTTTCCTTGCCGAGGCCCTAGGTCCTGAGTGGCAGGCCTTTGACCTTGGCGAATTCCTGGAGGCGCGTGCCAACCATACCGGTGGGAGGAGGCGCCTCTTCTGGCTCGTGTTTGCCGCGATGTCCTGGGCCTTATGGACTATTCGTAATAAAATGGTGATTGAGCATATCTTCCTAAGGCGGGCATCTGACTCTGTGTTCAAATTTTTGGCCTTCTTGCAGCAGTGGTATCCGCTATGTAGGCAGCGGGACAGGGAACGGCTGGACAGCATGCTGGAGGATCTTCTATTGGCGGCACGCCAATTATCTACGCAGTCCAGCCGTTGAGGTGCTCTACACGTCACGTGGGAGCTGTATCTTTCTTCTTTATCTTGTTGGGCATGTCTGTGCTGTGGCCCCAGCAAACCTTTTTCGCTTTTGCTATGTTGGATACTTGAACTTTGTATGGTTGTGGTTGCTTTATTTATAAAGCGGGGCGAAAGCCTGTTTCGTCATGTTTCCAGCATAAGCAGTGCTGAATCCTCCTCTTCCTCCTGAGCGAGATTTGCCTTTTCTCGCTTTGGCTCAGGGCAGTTGGATTGGAAATGACCCTTCTCGTTACAGTTGTAACACCTGACCTTGGCGATGTCAAATTTTCCCTTCTTCTTCTGCTTGCCTCGGTCACCGTCAGAGTTCTTCCCTTCCTTCGTGTGATCGGTTTTCCCACCGGATTTCTGACCGGTAGAGGAGCCAGAACCGCCGGCACCACAACTTTTCTTGTTCTGCAAGAGCTGTTCTAGCGCCCGGGTCATGAGCATGAGCTGGTCCTCCTTCGCACCGCTGCTGCGGTGCCGCCCACGCTGCCCGCTCTCAAACGCTGGTAGTCTGCCGATGGCCTCCGAGACTGGCATAGTCTCCATGTCGCCCCATTGCTCGATGGTATTCACCACATCTGCAAAATTGTCGGGCACAGCATTGAACAGAACCTCGATGACAGACTCATAGCTAATTTTCTCACCTAGCGTGCGGATCTCCGCGACGAGCGTGGTCAGTCTTTGACCGAACGCCGTCACCGACTCGCCGTCGTCCATCTGCAGGCGATCGAGCTGACACTTCAACTGCTTGACGGGCGCCTTCTTGACGCGGTCCATACAGACCCGCATCTGCCAGATCGCCTCCCACGCCTCCGCCGCGGTCTCGTACTCCGCGATGGCCATGACCATGGCATCAGGGAGCGACTGCGAGAGTGCGGTGAACGCATCCTCGTCCCTGGCCTGGTCGAACTCGCTCTTGCCGTCGACCGCCGACCAGCATCCGAGGGTGCGCATGATGATGCGCCTCTTGACGGACCACACGCCGTAGTTGGAGTCGGTGAGCTGGGGGTAATGCACCGGTACCCCGCCGCGCGTTGGAGCCCTGGCGACGAGAGCTCCTCCGCTCGCCCCTGCATCGACGTCCTCCGCCTTCCCTGGCGGCTTGTCACCGACTTTCGGCATCACGGCACGATCTGCCACTCCACCGCCACCAACTCGCCTCCTGAACCCGAAGGCTCTGATACCAAATGACAGAACACAAGCCTATGGATTTACTCAACTCGATCACAGTGGATGGAATTCGTGGGAATTATGTGAGACACGCTCTGAAACTCTGCTTCTCTCTGACGAACACACAAGGACACTTCAGAGAGAGACTCAGGAATTTTTTTGGCGACGCGTACTACCTGCGTCTTTTCTGTTACTATCCTTTTATTCAGCAAGATCCTAACAAGCCGGCCACGATCCGTTTATCCCGCGCCATCCCATGGACAAGATCGTGCCCAACGTTCACACGATTACAACGAACGAAAAGGTAAACGCTAGACCTATTCAACCGCAGCACGAACGCAGCGTGCCTCTGGTTTTATTTTCAGCAAACGAAAAAAAAATATAACATGGTTCAGTTCAGGCCGATCGAGGTTAACACAACAATGATCAAGACTCTCAACCAAGAGGATCTCACCAGGGTACTGGTCACCTTATGGGCGATCTGGCATGCCCGAAGGAAAGCAATACATGAACAGCAATACCAAAGCCCCTTGTCGACACATTTTTTCGTACAGAGGTTTATAGAGGACCTCCGAGTAAGTAGAGCTGGGAAGCAGAAGGCTAAGGCGCCGGTTATGGCGTCGTCGGGCTGGCTACCTCCTCCTCCAGGCTTCCTGAAGGTAAATGTTGACGCTGCGGTAGGGAAAGCATCGGGACATGGCTCTGTAGCAGCGGTGGCGCTATCAGAGGATGGAGTATTCCGGGGCGCCTCGGCAGTAGTGTTTCCAGGTAAAACTGAACCTGAAACGCTAGAGGCTTTGGCTTGCCGGGAGGCGATGGCGCTTGCATGCGATATCAACAATCGCAGGATCATGATTGCGAGTGATTGCAGCGCTATGATTCGGAGTATCGAAGAGGGATCATGAGGAGTGTACGCACACATCGTGCAGGAGATAGCAGACTCCAAGACTGAGTTTGAACAGGTAGCCTTCCGCCATGAACGAAGGACTCATAATAAAGAAGCACATAATCTAGCTAGAAGTGTAGTGTCAGATGGTTTTGGACGCCAAGTATGGCTTATTAAACCGCCGACGCCGTACATTACGTACCGGTTCCAACTGGAACTTGAATTGGAATTGGATTGGAGAAATTGTGGGATATGCACGCGATCGTTTGTGTTGGGTTTGACATACCATACCATCACCACTGATTGCAAATAAATATGTACGCCGGCCCGGCCGGGGCAGCAGAGCCTCCTGCAGAACAAGACCCAGCAGCATCGACGACAAGATCAGATGCTCCTCCTCCAGAAACCCGCTGCAGCTGACGACAGGAAAGAGCTCGAGGAGGCGATCAGCCGCAGCAGCGACATGATGAAGAAGATTGATCTGGGGGAGGCCTGTTAGCAATAATCACGTCCGTAGCCCGTCGTCGATATGACCTCGGTGTGCTTCGTGACGCTCCGTGTACGAGTAGTAACCTGCATGTATACGAGTAGGAGTTAGTACCGGTTTGGACTAGTTTGAGTCGGTAGACTGCCTAGTATATATATGCTTGTAATAGCTACGTTGTAACACCGTGAGCTGAGTAATAAAATCAACAAGGTCCGACACGGGCCTTTGGCTATCGATCGTGTTTTCGTGTGCTGTGTTGAGGCTAGCTGATTGGTATCGATCAAGTGCTAGCTTAATCGATCCAAGGCTTGCGTGCTAGCTAGCTAGCTGATCTGGTTGTTGTGTACGAGCGTATCGGCGGAACTTGACGTCTACGTACGTGCGCGTCTCTGTGGAGGTTTCGTCGGAAGTTACTCGACAAGCGTATTTGTTGCAGGTTGTATCGACGGATCGTCCCGGCGAAGGTACTGCCGGGTCTGGGCCAACAAGGCCATGGCCATGGAGACGGAGAAGCTGCAGCTCACACCTTCCCAGTACAAGCCCGCCAAGTACCAGTACTCGAAGGATGAGGACACGGTGCTGACGCCGTCGGACAAGGAGAAGTTGGACATGGAGGAGGTATCCTTCGACGCGTACCGTCAACAAGCTGAAATCTGGTGCCGCAGCTCGTTCGAGCGGATGAGTAAGTCATTACGTAGTATATACTAGTATATGACGATCGATGTACTATTAATTCATGCTAGGATCGATCGATGTTACCAGTCCTTCCTTGACCTAATTTGTTCGGCTGTGCAGCCCCTTTGAGCTCCATGATGTTCACGCACTACACGCCCAGACAGATCCCGCACAGTGTTGTTAACACACAGGCCAGCCTGCAGATCTTCTCCTTCAAGATTGCGAGCTGCGAGTTGAGCTGGCCGCTCTACGTGTACGGCGTCGTCGCGGCGCGAGACCACGTGGATGACCTCCGCAACGTCATCTTCCAACGCTCCAGATACAACGCCCAGCTAGTCACCCGAGATGTACGTATATACTCTATTACTCTTTGTATTTTTTTCCTTCTTTCCTATGTATGTTCCATATGACCTCGTTGTAACGATGATGATGATGATTGTGGTGGTGCTCGCAGGATCCCTTCTTAAGCCTATTTGGCCCCTCTCGGGCGATCTCGGCTCTAAACCCTGTGAATTTTGAGGTCGACCTAAAACTTAAGGGCAGAACGGAGTTTCGCGACATACCGTTGATGAGGCGAAGAGGCCACTGCTCCTGCTCTTACACTGGTTTCTGTACTATTAACTTCAGCAACTGCCTTTGCGAAGCGGAGTTAAGCCTGGAGCAACTCGGTAACTCACTCCAGGCTACTTTTCTGAGTGTCTGCGTTGCTGAAGGCGGTCCGTGCGCTTTCAAATACGGTGGAAGAGTGTATTGCATCTCGCTTGCTCACCAAGTCATGGTCACGGATAGCCATGGCGCTGTTGAGCAGGTTACGGATCCCCTGTCCAGCCAGGTTGTGCTGCAAGATTCTCGTCATTGCGCGGGTGGAGAGATGCCAATGGATAAAAATGGTCTCATTGATCTTGCAAAGTGTGTCGTTTCTGTACCGTTAGAAAAAGAGAATGACTATTCTGAACAGTTCGACGAAAGCCTCAAAGTTGTCGTGCAAGCCTACTCAGAGTCCGGTGGTATTGCTGCGCAAGCTCAGGTCAACGTGAGGCCCAAGCTTAGCAACACAAGCCGAGTTAAATGTCTCCTTGGCAACTCTAAGGTGGAGATTATCATTGCTTGGTCAGTCATGCTAAAGAGCAATATTTATCTTCTCTGAGGAGGATATGTTTGATGGTGCTCAACTATTTGTGGATCAATCAGCTATGTAACATGCTTAAGTATATTTTATTTTAATTTGCCTCAGACCAGTTATGTAAGATGTCCAACAACTATTTGTGGGTCGGTCTGCTATATTTGGTTTCCAAAAACTAATTTGTGTACCCACTTCAGTTTGCATGTTATGCTTAGAGAAGTGTCCCATGGCCTATCTTCTAGTATTGCTTACAGGCGATGCTCTGGGAGGTTTTGAGTATTCCCGTTTTTTGCCCATCTTCTTTTTTCTTTTATAGCTTGTAGGCCATGCTTTGGAAAGTATTGCGTGTTCATACTTTTTGTCAAGATGCAAAATAGTGGGCTACCATGGGGAATAGCTACGCACCCCAAACCAACCGTTGGATCAGCTATAGGGCATTTTTCCACCGTAGATGGGGTAGACGCCGTTAACGGAACACCCGTCCTGAAAAAGGCTACTCGTGCAACCCACCTACTCCGCAGCCCCACCCAACATGCCCATCTTCCTCTTCTCCTCCCTTTGCGCCGCCGGGGACCTCCCTTGGATCGTGCTCCCGCGGCTGTCGCCCCTTCCCAGTCATCACCTCGCACGACTCCATGCCTCTGGCCCTCCTCCACTCGCTCCACAGCCGGCCGATTTTACTCTGCGCTGGCCCGGCCATCTACCTCAAGGAGACGCGGTGATCTCTCATCCCAATCAGCTCCACGGCTCTCTCGATCTGCGGCCATGGTGGCTGGCATGTGCTGCCGGATCCGTGCGTGAGGCTGCCGCCTGCAGGAACACTAGATTGTCCTTAGTTAACACAACTTTGTTATTTAAGAACCACATGAAAATTTTAATCTTTAATGGAATTTTCAATTTCCATAAGTATGTACGTAAAAATCTCGTATGACCATTCAACAAGTCTAAATACATAGATCTAACTGTGAAAGCATGTGTAGATGTAAGCTTCCAAATAAACTTATCCGGGTTATCCGATAGCTGAACCATGGTGGCTGGCATGTGCTGCCGGATCCGTGCGTGAGGCTGCCGCCTGCGGAATTGGCATGGGTGTACTAAGTGTTGTTTTTGCGACTCGGATGAGACTGTCGGGCATTTATTTATATCATGTCCATTTGCACGTATTATCTGGCGCATGGTCGATTTTACTTATAATATACCTCCTCCAACTAATATTACTAATATGTTTAGTAACTGGTTGAGTGGAGTAGACAAAACTGATAAAGCAAGAATACACATTGGTGTGTCTGCTTTATGTTGGTCTATCTGGACTTGTTGAAATAATTTTGTGTTTAATAAACATGTGGGTACCAATTTTCTGCAGGTTATCCGTATGGCTGCGCATTGGATACAGTTATGGTCCCTGCTTCTCCAGTAGGATCAGCAGGAGCCTATGGTTACTGGGTGCAACCGGCTGCTGACGGTGACACGGGACTTCTATTTCCAGGCTACTGGATGGAGACATACTAGTAGACTTCAGAATGGATAGTCACTTGTTGCTTTTACTTTATCGATGTGTTGATACATGTCTCAACCTTAGCTGATCCATGATTGTAATACTTTGAATTTTTAAACTGCGTAATAAATCGATGTGTGCATCATCTGATGCAGAGGCGGGGGCTATGCTCCATTTCAGAAAAAAAAAGTCGGTTAGGCTACATCAAAGGAGATGTCACATGGCAATGGTACCAGCCTGGCAATGGTCCAACAAGTATTTGTGTATCAACTTCAATTTGAATGTTATACTTAGAGAAGTGTCCCTAGCTATCTTCTTGTATTGCTCATAGGCTATGCTATGGGAAGTTTTGAGTAATCCGATTTTTTTTGCCCATCTTCATTTCTTCTATAGCTTGTAGGCCATGATTGGTGGAGGAGCCATGCCTTCAAACCTGTGATGTCATTTCAAATTTGTGATGTCAAATACATGAGTTTTTACAAAAAAAATCATAATTTATAATTTTATAAAAAGGATTTGCCAAAAAACCAGTGGGGCCAACTGACCACACAACTCTCAAGCGTGTGATGAGAACCTTAGATGCATGCCTCGGTTTTAGGCTCCTACCAAATGCAAATTCTTTTCTTGGTTGGTGATGCAAAATAGGATTTGGATGTCGGATAGGCTACAACATAGGGGATGTCACATGGCAATGGTCCATCCTGGCAATTGTCATCCATGGTCAATAAATAATTCTAAAAGCTAGCATCTCTTGACCTTTTCGTTATAAAATCGGACAAAGGGGATGTTCCACTCGGCCCAAGCCTCCCAGCGATGGGCCTCGCTCCACTTACTTTGTAGAAAAATTTAGATCTCATATAATAGGTTTGTGGTAGTAGCTTGTTATATCTCTCTCACGTGTTATGATGTTGTAGATCATACACTAGTATGATCTTAGATGTAATTGCACTATGGTGGATCTTGTGATAAATTGACAAGTAATGAGATGCAATGTTCAGTGTGTATTTGATGTATTTATCGATAAACATTAGTACCTAGTTCATGTATACATTTTTTTTATTAAAATGGTACGTGAGGGGGGAACACAAGTGTTAGATGGAGTAAACTGGTGGTGAAAACTAAATAGTAACAGAAAGTTTGGAAAGGGTTTTCACCTTTCTGTTGTTTACCTCAATAGGAGAATATGTTGTGCTTAAATTTCCTAGTGACAGAAAAAGGTAATCCCGCCTGTTCGAGTTAATACACATATAATCCAACATCATGTCGATGTCAGGAGGAGCGCCAGTAAGCATTTTTTTTGCCAGTAAGCATGTTCCGCGGATGTAGGTGTTGATCCCGGAACCGCATTATCATTGTTGTGATTGCTTATCCTCGATGAAGCAGTTTAGAGTCTCCAACGATAACAAGCAATAACAAGTTAATCTAATCTATGCTTGATTGCCTGATGAATTGGAATGGCAAGCCGCCCCCATCAAAGTTTTACTAGCAACGGAGTACATACGGATATAGTAATATCGAGTTACTTATTTGTTGTACTTTGAGCTGGCAGATATATGTTTGATGATTTGTGCCCAACGCTGTCTGCGCTATCTATTATGTTCTTCTTTCTTTGTGTGTGTTGCGTTGCTCACCTCTTCTGGTATTCCGCTACCGCAGGGGCTCACATTCTAGATTGGAGTCACTTGCTACATAACAAATGGTAACAAAGGGACATGTTGATGGTCGCCTACCTAAAATTGATGGGTGTGTGTGCGGTGATCAGTGTCATATTTGCATTGTTTTTGAAACATAATTCTCTATATTTTATTAATTAAATTTATACCTTAAAATCAATCCTGGCCAAATTACCTTTGAGCTTTCACTCTGGCAGATTTTTTGCGTCAATGCATAATTTTTTTCTTGCAATTATGACTGTGCTGCTGCCCATGCACACTAAGTATCTGTGACACCACACTCAGCCAACAGATTATAAGTATCGGTGACACCATGAGCTCTGGACATCTGGTGACACTGGTTTCCAACCACGTCAGCCATATAGTCAAGCCAATAAGTGAAGAAAAATATGAAAAATCTTTAAAATGTAACTGCAGCTTTGCATCCCAATCCAAGTCAAGGTTACTTTTGTAAGATAATGACAATAACGGTACTTATCAGTGGCACTTTACACATCACCGACACCTTCTGAGTGGAATAGAAGAAGAAAAGGAAGTCTATCCTCACGGACAAGAGAGGAAAAGCAAGGGATACAATACTTAAGTTACATGTTAGTACCACTTTACACATGACCAACACCTTCAAGTGAAAAAGAAGAAAAGAAAGTTTATCTACTAGGTACGTACGTAGACAAGAAATTAGAAGTAACGGCTACAATGCTTATGGTACATGTCATGCAATTCTCAGGTGACAACGTCCTCTATACCAACGTCATGCTGCCTTGCTATAAATGGGAATGCTTCTTTGCTCAGAACATAGTGGGCTTTAGATCCAAGAAATAAGAGAGGAAGAGATAGGGAAACATAGAGAATGCATAGAGATCTAGAGCTCTCCAAGGATGAGCTACTGGAAAGAGTTCATCCCTCCATGTATGGTTCTCTGCTTCCATCTCTTTATCAACAACACCATCACGCAGTGATAAAGTCTCCTCTTTCCCTATCTCTTTCTTTTGATCTTCTCCTGCTGAGTTTGTAACTACAAGTAGAAGAAACCTGAGTACGTACATCCATTAATCTGTCAGTTGAACAAGATTGTAGATTAAGTGTTTGAGTAGTAACCTGAGTAATTATCCATGTGATTTGAGTGCTTATTCTTTGTTTTTACTGTTCTTTTTTAAGCCAGTTTCCTTTGTTAGTGATAGTCGTTTCCGGTGGCAGAGCTAGAGCATGCAACACTAGGGTGACACATCAGAGAAAAAAACATCTTTTTAGTTTTCCCCGCTGTCCTTTCTTGCATGTGGATCTGCCAATGGTCCTTTCTATGAGAGATTTATTTACTTTCTGTGAAAGCAAAAAATTCCCAAATATATGATGAGTGTTGTCTATGTAGTGCAATGTGCCTGATCTATACTTGCTTCTTCCCTATCTCAGTCCATTGCCAGAAGAAGTTTTCTCTGAGTTTCAACTTCCAGTCTCATTCTCAGTACTTGACTATGAGTCTTCGTAACAGTGCACCTTGCTTGTGTGCGTTCCATCATTCAAAAACAACAAAAACATGTCTAGATTTTCTACCTCCGTCCCAAATTAGATGGCGTTCCAATTTTTTTGGAACTGAACTTTTTAAAATATAATTGAGACAATGTGTTATCTTTTATCATTATCCTTAGAGATTAATATAATTAATTAAAATTATTAGGAAATTATATTGCTAAAGGGGGACATATGGTTCAATGGAGAAAATATTCTTCTCTTATCCCATAAGAGATCTGAATGGAATATTTGTTGGTGCTATTCCACGAGAAAATAGTGTTCACTTATTCCATATATTATTTAGGGAATATTTATTGGTGATATCTCACGTTTTAGAAACCTCATTTAAGTGCATTAATGTTTGCCTTTCTTATCTGATAATTTTTTGCGATAAGGTCTTATCTTCTCTTATCTGATAATTGGATGCGTAATTCTAATTAATGTGAATTAACCAGGTACCTTGATAAACTTTCATGCACCCTGGGATGCATATATATCAAACCATCCCTCTCTAATCATCAGGATCAGAAGCACTCATACCAGCCACGGCTAGTAACCCCAATGGGCATCAGTGTCATCATGTCGGAGCTGGTCAAGCCGAGTGAGGCCACCCCGCACGGTCCATTTTGGCTATCCAACCTCGATCTTAACGTGCGGAGCGGCTATTCGCCGATGATCTACCTGTTCCGTCCCGGCGGCGACGGACCCCCAGGGTTCTTCTCGGTGGACGTCCTAAGGGCAGCACTCGCCAGGGCGCTGGTGCCATTCTACCCTTTGGCTGGTCGCCTCGGCGTGGCCTCAGACGGGCGGGTGGAGATCGATTGCAATGGCGAGGGCGCCGTGTTCGTCGTCGCACAGTCCGATGTTGAGCTAGACGATCTAGAGGACTTCACGCCCTCGAAAGCGATGTGTGACATGTTCGTGCCTCCCTATGATCAGAAAGAGGCCGGCGTCGGCGACCCCTTGCTCCTGCTTCAGGTTTGGTGAAGTAAATCATTCCTCTCTCTCAGATAGAAATAGATTTGCTGAATCTGAATTAATGGCAACTGGTCATTTTTTGGTAATATAATCAGGTTACATTCTTACGTGGAGGAGGAGTGGTACTGGGCACGGGCATGCACCACTATGCCCAAGACGGCCGCAGCTCTTTTCACTTCGTCCAGACATGGTCCAGCATGGCCAGGGGCGCCGCCATTGCACCCCCGTTCCTCGACCGAACGTCCCTCCGCGCACGCTCCCCGCCGGTCATCCTCTTCGACCACAGCCATGAGTACACCGGATCTGCAACCAGCGTCAGGCCGCCGTCGGAGCTAACCGGTGCCATCCTACGCGTGACCAACGCGCAGGCCGCCGCGCTCCGTGCGCGCACCGGGGAGTCCTTGTTCCGCTCTCTCGTGGCTCACATCTGGCGGTGCACGCTGACGGCGCGTGGTCTGGCCCCCGACGCGAAGTCCCGGCTCTACACGGTGGTCGACATGCGTTCCCGCCTCTCGCCGCCGCTTCCCGGCACCTACTTCGGGAACGCCGGCGTGCGTACGTCGGTGTCGGCCAAGGTCGGGGACATCCTCGCCAGCCCCCTCAGCTTCGGCGCGCAGCGGCTCCGCACGGCGACGGGCCATGGCGACGAGTTCGCGCGCTCATGCGTGGACTACCTGGAGACGGCTTATCTGGGGTGTAAACCGGGGAGGGAGCTCCCAGAGACGGACCTCCGGGTCATAAGTTGGATGGGCATGGCGTCGGGCGATGCCGACTTCGGGTGGGGCGAGCCTGCACTCCTCGCGCCGGCTGCCGTGTCCTACACTTGGTTCGTTTACAGCATTGGAGACAGCGGCGATGTCGCGGTGGCCGTAGCGATGAGGCCGGATCACCTCGAGCGGTTCAAGGAGCTCTTCTTCGACGAGAATGAGATGGCATGCTGAGTCCAGCAGATGCATGCAAATCTAGTGGCAAAATTCAATATTCAGTAAACATATATATCTGCATGTACTCAAGCTTGTGTATACATGGAAACCAAACAATAAATGTATTGTACCTCTATTTTCTATTTGATGCATGGAATCAGACTACCGTACCATGCATTTTCAGTGCATTTTGTACTGCATATATGAACGGAAATTGATTTTGCAAGGTTTCGCAGCAACGCACTGGTTCCACTCATCAGGCTGGATGTGCCAGAACTGTCATTTTTTTTCTTGGGATTTACTCCGGCTTTTGTTTTTTGTTTTGTCTGTAGGCGTTGGGTTTCTTAAGGCAAAAAAAGGGCTTTGGTTTCGGTAGCATGAAACAACCCAACATACTCCCTCCGTTTTTATTTACTCTGCGTTCCGAGTTTAGATAAAGTCAAACTTTATAAAGTTGATCAAATATATCAAAAAATATTAATATTTATATTACCAAGCTTGTATAATACGAAAGTACACTTCGTGGTGATTCCAGTAATACTGCTATTATATTTTTAATATTCATACTTTTTCTACATATTTCGTCAAAGTTAGAATAGTTTGACTTTGACTAAACCCAGAACACAGGGTAAAATAAAAACAAAGGGAGTATAAAAGAAACTAGATTACACACGAGAACATAGATCTGACCGATCCAAAACGCACTACAAAATAGAAATACCACATTAAAATTAGTTGCCACAGAAACACAACTCAAGCTTAGTACTGATAAAGTGTTTCAAGGATAAAAAATTAAGTGGTCTAGTTGCACATTCCCAACTCATATGATTATGCGTATTTAAAACGTGAAACCACATGCCACAAAAGCGCAACTCAGATTTAACACTAATGGTATTGGTCAAGAAAAGAGAAAAATTAAAGTGACCTCGTTGCACATTTTTTGTATACATTAGTATACATACTTACAAGGTGAAATTGTGTCGATGCAACTCACAAATTAGTATAGTCCGAGTTAGTATGTGGGATCAATATTGTATTGCAAACACACACAAAACTACCATAAATTTTTTGAAGTTTTGTGGAAAGAAATATGACAATAATAAACATAATACAAATCCTAAAAAATAAACTATTGCAGAAAAAATTCATATGGAATCAAATATATAATTGTACTAAACAAAAAATTTGAGTATGGAAAATGATTAGAAAAATCAAAACTATTTTGGAAAACAAGGAAAAAATATAATGAAGAGAAAGAACTAGACATCACTGTTTATGGAGAAAAGCTAATTTTGGTTGTTTATAGAGATATGCAGTTTTGACTTAACGGAAACAAATTACACTTCAATGCAAAGAAAAATATACTACACTACAAACAATATGAAAAAAAATGGGTTCTTAATCAACAAGCCAAATGAACACATGACACAGGACATGCCAATCACAAGGCCAAAAAAACGTACATGATGTAAAGGCGTAGACCACATAAGACCAAACATACGGGGCCAATCAAACACTGAAGTAAGCAACCAAATCTCGTTTAGATCGGACGGTTAAATAGGAACAACAATTTTTTAATCAAATTTCTGGTGCAAACCGAAGACGATTATTCCTCTTTTCACTCAATAATAGACTCTCTCTCTCTCTCTCTCTCTCTCTCTCTCTCTCTCTCTCTCTCTTCCTCTTATAGTGCACCTAGGTCCCATGTCCTTATCAACGGACAATTTTCATGTATGACATGTCGTTCGGTTCAAATATATCACATAATGAAGAGACTTGACCTTATAAGGTTGAGTCTTTGTCCTTACATTCCTAGTCCATGGATTGTCTCTCTAGCACACACTTCTATTGAATATCATACACAAGTGCATCATTTATTTAAAATGCAAATATTCAATGATCTAGAATTTATAGGATATCAGGATACTACAAGTTGCATAGCTCAAGGATAGCTCAAAGTAAAGATCTTCAAGAGTTCCATCAATGCCACAGATGAAACATATTGAGTGGAGACTCGTGACCTATGTTTACTCACTTGTCGTCGAAGAACTTGCAACATTGATCATTTCAGTCATGAATGGTCAATAGATTGAATGAATTGGCAAGTGTCACTAGGAATGTATTTAAATGACTTATCAATTACATGCATATTTAGCTAAGTGCAGTTCGAGCTTATTTTCTAAAAAAATCATACTTTTATCCTAGCTTTTAAAACAGTTTAAATCTTCTAACTTCACTAGTGTACATGTCAGTAAGTCAAGACCATGGACCCTACCATGACACTCTCGAATCCACTACTATGCAGGCTCGAAGCTTCTACCACATGGCACTCTCTGATACGTTGCAAACGTATCTATAATTTTTTATGCTCCATGCTTGTTTTACACCAATTGTTTTATGTTTTGTTTACGCTTCGTGGCATTTTTATGCATTTTCTGGAACTAACCCATTAACAAGATGCCACAGTGCCAGTTCCTGTTTTATGCTGTTTTGTATTTCAAAAAAGTTATACAGGAAATATTCTCAGAATTGGACGAAACAAAAGCCAAAGTTCCTATTTACCTGACACGAAGACGGAGTCCAAAGGAGAGACGGAGAAGAGCCGGGAGGCGGCCACACCATAGGGTGGCGTGGCCCCACCCCTGGCCACGCCAGGCCCTGGTGCGGGCCCCCCAGGCGCCCTCTGACATCGCCGTTGCGCCTATAAATTCACTTCATCAGGAAAACCCTAAGGGCCCAAACATCTATCCATGAAAAGTACTGTAAGCCGCCGCCGTCATCGACCCTAGTTTGGGAGGGTCCACAAGCTCTTCCCGGCACCCTGCCGGAGAGGGGAATCATCACCGGAGGCCTTCTTCATAGCCATGCCTTCCTCCGGATTGATGCGTGAGTAGTTCATCCCTAGATTACGGGTCCATAGCTGTAGCTAGATGGTTATCTTCTCCTCCATACGCCTCATGCTTAGATCTTTTGAGTTGCCTATCATGATCAAGATCATCTTTATGTAATTCTACATGTTGTGTTTGTTGGGATCCGATGAATATTGAGTACTATGTCAAGTTGATTGTTGATTTATCTTGTTTATGTTATTTGTGATCTTTCATGCTCTCCGTTGCTAGTAGATACTTTGGCCAAGTAGATGCTTGTAACTCCAAGAGGGAGTATTTATGCTCGATAGTGGGTTCATGCCTCTAGTAATCTGGGAGAGTGACAATAACTTCTAAGGTTGTAGATGTGTTGTTGCTACTAGGGAGAAAACAACAATCTTTTGTTTAAAGATAATTGTATTGTTTACATTACACACTTTGCTTAAGGCGATAATCTGTTGCTTGCAACTTAATACCCAAGGGTTATTCAGATGATATCCTGCGGGTGGATTATTAGTCATAGATGCAGTTGGATTACGGTCTATGTATTATGTTGTAATGCCCAAATGAATCTCATAGTGATCTTCATGACATGTACATGCATTATTATGCATTCTTTATTTTGTCAATTGCCCAACTGTAATTTGTTTACCCAGTATGTTATATCTTTATGGAGAGACACCTCTAGGGAACTGTGGACCTTGGTCCATTCTTTTACATTTATATTAACATCTACTGCAAACACTGTTTACTTTCTGCAAGCATTATTTTACTTCACCGCAAACAAACATCTCTTTCCACACTATACATCTAATCCTTTATTTTCAGCAAACCAGTGAGATTGACAACCTCACTGTAAGTTGGGGCAAAGTAGTTTGGTTGTGTTGTGTGCAGGTTCCACGTTGCTGCTGGCGCCAATGCTCCCTCGTCAACCACGCACCAGACTGTTTTCTGGCGCCTTGCCAAAGTCGGCTAGCAACAACCTTCAGAAGTGATTTCTTTCACCTACTGGTCGATTAAATTTTGGTTTCATACTGAGAGAAAACTTGTTGTTGTGCTCATCATACCTTCCTCTTGGGGTTTCCCAACTGGTCCTTTGAGACATCAAGACTGTTTTCTGGCGCCGTTGCCGGGGAGAAAGAGGATTTCTCCAAGGGGAGTCTCTCACTTCCAATCTCTTTACTTTGTTATTGTTTTGCTTATTTTCTTTACTTTATTTTTTTTACATCTTTTTATCAAAAATACAAAAAAAATAAGTTCCTTTTATAGTTGTTATTTTTGTTTGTCTGTTTTAATTTTGCTAAAATGAATAATCCTGAGAACACTAAGTTGTGTGACTTTACTAGCACAAACAACAATGATTTCATCTACACACCTATTGCGCCACTTGCTCCTGAAGCAACTTTCTATGAAATTAAACCTGCTTTGTTAAATCTTTTTATGAAAGAGCAATTTTCTGGTGTTTGTACTGATGATGCTGCTGCTCACCTCAATAATTTTGTTGAGCTATGTGAGATGCAAAAATATAAGGATGTTGATGGAGATATTATTAATCTTAAATTGTTTCCTTTCTCTTTGAGAGGAAGAGCTAAAGATTGGTTGCTATCTTTACCTAGAAATAGTATTGATTCTTGAGTGAAATGCAAAGATGCTTTTATTGGAAAATATTATCCTCCTGCTAAGATTATATCTTTGAGAAGTGACATAATGAAGTTTAAACAATTTGATAATGAACATGTTGCTCAAGCTTGGGAAAGAATGAAGTCTTTGGTAAAGAATTGTCCCACCCATGGACTGACTACTTGGATGATCATCCAAACCTTTTATGCAGGACAAAAATTTTCTTCAAGAAACCTTTTGGATTCAGCTGCTAGAGGTACATTTATGTCCATCACCTTGGGCGCCGCAACAAAGCTCCTTGATAATATGATGATAAATTATTCTGAATGGCACACCGAGAGAGCTCCACAAGGTAAGAAGGTAAATTCTGTTGAAGAAACCTCTTCCTTGAGTGATAAGATTGATACCATTATGCCTATGCTTGTTAATGGTAAAGCTCATATTGATCCAAATAATCTTCCTTTAGCCTCTTTGGTTGCTCAAGAAGAGCATGTTGATGTGAACTTCATTAGAAATAATAATTTCAACAACAATGCTTTATAGGAATAATGTTGGTGGCAACAATTATAGGCCATATCCTTCTACTAATGGTTATGGTTATGGTAATTCTTATGGTAATTCCTACAACAACAATAGGAGTGCGCCCTCTGATCTTGAAGTCATGCTTAAGGACTTTATTAGTATACAAACTGCTTTTAATAAATCTGTTGAGGAAAAGTTTGGTAAAATTGATGTTCTTGCTTCTAAAGTTGATAGCCTTGCTCTTGATGTTGAACTTCTGAAATTAAAGGTTATGCCTCATGATGTTAAAGAAATCAAGACTTTGAAATCCATTCAAGTTAGAATTGATGACAATGTTAGGATGTTAGCAGAATTGCATGCTAGGTGGGAAAGAGAAGATGAGATTGCTAGAAAGAATAATATGACTAAAGTTTGTACTATTACCACCACTAGTGATGTTGAAGTTTCAAATGCTAGCAAACCTCCTACTTTTAATGGTAGAGTGATTGGTGTAGAAAAAGTCCCCACTCCTTGTGCGAAATTGCCTAAAACTACTAAAACTTTTTCTAATAAAAGTGCTGAAATTTTTCGACATGTGGGAGACAATGGTCCTACTACCTTTGATAGTAATGATTTTGATCTTGATGGTTGCAATATCTCTAAAGTAATTATGTTCTTACAAAATCTTGCTAGAAGTCCTAATGCTAGTGCTATGAATACGGCTTTTACAAAACATATTATAAATGCTCTCATGCAAATTATAGAGGAAAAGTTAAAACAAAAAGTTTCTATTCCTAGAAAGTTAGAAGATGGTTGGGAGCCCATCATTAAGATGAAAGTGAATGATTTTGATTGTAATGCTTTATGTGACCTTGGTGCTAGTATTTCTGTTATGCCTAGAAAAATTTATGATATGCTTGGTTCACCACCTTTAGGAAATTGTTATTTGGATGTTCCTCTTGCTGATATTGCTAAGAAGAAACCTTTTGGAAGGATTAATGATGTTCTTATTATAGTCAACAATAACCTTGTTCCCGTTGATTTCTTTGTTTTGGATATTGAATGCAATGCTTCTTGTCCTATTATTTTGGGAAGACCTTTTCTTAGAACTGTTGGTGCTATTATTGATATGAAAGAAGGTACCATTAAATATCAATTCCCACTCAAGAAATGTATGGAACACTTTCCTAGAAAGAGAAAGAAGCTACCTTTTGATTCTATCATTAGAACAAATTATTAACTTGATGCTTCTTCACTTGAAAATACTTGATTCTTACTTTTTGCGCCTAGCTGAAAGGCGTTAAAGAAAAGCACTCTTGGGAGATAACCCAATGTTTTATTTCAGTAATTTTTCTTTTGTTGAGTATTGGAAGTTGTTACTAATGTAATAACCTCTCCTTATCCTTTTTATTTCGTTTTTGCGCCAAGAATAGCCTCTAATAGGAAGAAGGTAAGATTTGGGGAAGTTGTTGTCCTGAAACAGATTTCTGCGCTTTGCTGTAAAAATTCATGAAAAATCCCAGAATGTCGTATTGATCTGCAATTTTTTGTGCACATTCCCCAGGTTATTATCCAACTTTCGTTAGTTTGGCACTTTTATATTTGAGCAACAGAAGAGTTTCGAAAAAATCGATCTTTACCTACTGTTCTGTTTTGACAGATTTCTGCCACTATTTGCATTTGCTCTTGATCTCTTTCTTTTTGAGTTCTTTTGATCGGAAGAGCTTTTAGAAGAAGTTGCTACATTAGCTAATGTTTTAATGGATGTTGTACTTGTGTTAAAACTGAACTAAAAGTGGATCTACTATCTTGCATACACTAATGTTGCTAATGAGAATTGTGTGAAGTTTTGTATGAAGGAAGTTTTCAAGTGTAGGGAAAGGAGAATGATGAGATGAGATGAAGAATGGACAAAAGTTCAAGCTTGGGGATGACCATGTCACCCCAAGAAAAATCCAAGAAGTACAAGCGTCAAAGCTTGGGGATGCCCAAGGCACCCCCTTCTTCATCAACAAAAATATATCAGGTCATCTTTCAAGACACTATATTTTTATTGCTTCATATGCTATGTGTTTTTCTTGGAGCGTATTTATTTTTGCTTTCAGTTTTTTTGTTTTGTTTTCTGCAATAAATGGTTGGACCCCAGCATATTTCTTTTGGAGAAGACACACTCCATTTTCATTGCCTAGAACACTCTAGTTTTCACTCTTATTGTTTTGTAAGTGTTCTCTTTTGCTAGTATTGCGTTTAGCTTTTGTTTCTCACCCTTATTTTGTTCAGAATTTGTTAGTTATTTTTAGTTAGGTGTGTTTAGCCTTCTGGTCTTTGTTGATTATTATCTTTGAGAGTTGTTTCAAATAAGTTGATTGGTGTTGGAGAAGAGTAAAATATTTCATGCTTATATTGGTGCAAAAGGAAGCTTGTTTAGACTGTGGCTTAGACTTTAGCATGTCATGCTAGATATTATTTTGATTATATGCTTAGTAGTTATTATTGTAGCATGACTTGTCTCAAATAACTGAGAGTGCTTAATGTGCCATTGAAAGAATCATGCGTTGTTTTTATCATATAGAAGCATAATATTGTGGTATTCTCCTTTGATGCTTTATTTGGGTTGACTTGGCGCATGCTTACACCATATTATGACTATGAACTAGTCACCTCAAGCCTCTATGATCATTTAGTTTTTGACTTGTAATATCACTTTATGCTTAGATTAATAATGTTTTGTCGGTATGCATGATTATGGCTGTTATTGCTCTCTTAGTTGGTCGCTCCTAGTCTTTTGCTAGCCTTCACCTGTACTGAGTATGAGCTCTACTCGTGCATCCAACTCCCGAAAACCAAGTTTGCCAATGTGTCCACCATATCTACCTATTAGCATTATTGCTATTCCAAGTATATTCATCATGCTTTTATCTATCTTCCAAATTATATTTTTTATTATGAGAAAATTAGTTAGTAAAGCTCTCGCGAACTTGATGGCACATTTACTTTCTTGCACTTAATAAACTTGACCATTGTGATTCTCTTATGAAGTTTATTTGCTTGCAAGTTGTAAGTTGGGAATTAGCACAGCCATGCTTTCGTGGGGGCACGTTTTCAACATTGCACTTATTCCTATTTAGTTGATATCATGATCTTTTGTTTATGAATGCCTAGCGGTGTGAAATAAGTTGGAAACTTGTCAGCTCATGGAGTTTGTATATGTGTTAGAGAAACGTCTGGGCCGCTAATCTAAACCATGCATCATTCATGGTGGAAATTTATAGCATAACCATAGTGGACATTCGACGACGCATCTCAAAATAAAAAGCTTTACCCAATGGTAAATAAAAGAGATGTCAAGGTGTTCATTGTCTGTTTGTCTTGTCATTTTGATATGGGAAAGCTTCCATATCATTGGGTAAGAGGTACCCGTTGGCATTCTCAATGATACATGTATGCTTACAATGACAAGAACTTGCTTGGGACCTAAGTCGAGTAGCATGCGGTTTAGGTACTCGTATTCAAGGGATATGATATTTTCAACTTATGGTTTGTGAAGCATATAACTCATACTTGCTCTCGCATTAACCTTAACCATTCAAGATGCCAATGATAGGGGCAATGAGAGCTCAAAGCAAATAAGTACCATAATTTTTGGAAGCTTGATAAAACTTGTAATCACTACTTCCCTCTGCAAAGGGCCTTTCTTTTACTTTTATGTTGAGTCTTCATCTTCTATCTTTATGCACCAATTAAGAGAGCATAGTTGTCATTATGAGTCTAATGTGCATAGTCCCAAAATTTATTATTGATTGATTCATGATTATAGTATTGCTTGTTCTCAAATTATTTGTATCTAATCACCCTTTTGAACTTTGAAGGTGTCCTATGCATTTATGTTTTGCTATTCCATGAGGGACAAGATGTATATCACTTTGCTATGTTTTCTCTATGCTCGAAACAAACAAATAACTTTCAATGCATTATTATTCATGATCTTTTGTTTGTGTTGCTTTTCATGTTCTAACATGGTTGCTAAGTTATATTGTTAAGATTATATCTTTTATGCCCATGTTTAGAGTACTTTGATCTCAGCTTGCAATGCTTTACATCGACTTGATCAAGTTTGTGTTGGTTGCATGCCACCTCAAAAATTATTTTATTTTGTTATCACTTACCTACTAGAGGACGAGCAGGAGTTAAGCTTGGGGATGCTAATACGTTGCAAACGTATCTATAATGTTTGATGCTCCATGCTTGTTTTACACCAATTGCATTATGTTTTGTTTACACTTCGTGGCATTTTTATGCATTTTTCTGGAACTAACCTATTAAGAAGATGCCACAGTGCGAGTTCCTGTTTTCTGTTGTTTTTGTATTTCAGAAAAGTTACACATGAAATATTCTCGAAATTGGACGAAACAAAAGCCAAAGTTCCTATTTACCTGGCACGAAGACGGAGTCCAAAGGTGAGACGGAGAAGGGCCGGGAGGCGGCCACACCATAGGGTGGCGCGGCCCTACCCCTGGCCGCACCAAGCCCTGGTGTGGGCCCCCCCAGGCGCCCTCTGACATTGCCCTTCCGCCTATAAATTCACTTCATCGGGAAAACCCTAAGGGCCCGAACATCTATCCATGAAAAGTACTGTAAGCCGCCGCCATCGTTGACCCTAGTTTAGGAGGGTCCAGAAGCTCTTCCCAGCATCCTGCCGGAGAGGGGAATCATCACCAGAGGCCTTCTTCATCGCCATGCCTGCCTCCGGAGTGATGCGTGAGTAGTTCGTCCCTGGACTACGGGTCCATAGCAGTAGCTAGATGGTTGTCTTCTCCTCAATGCGCCTCATGCTTAGATCTTGTGAGCTGCCTATCATGATCAAGATCATCTTTATGTAATTCTACATGTTGTGTTTGTTGGGGTCCGATGAATATTGAGTCTATGTCAAGTTGATTGTTGATTTATCATGTCTATGTTATTTGTGATCTTGCATGCTCTCCTTTTCTAGTAGATAGTTTGGCCAAGTAGATTCTTGTAACTCCAAGAGGGAGTATTTATGCTCGATAGTGGGTTCATGCCTCTAGTAATCTGGGAGAGTGACAATACCTTCTAAGGTTGTAGATGTGTTGTTGCTACTAAGGAGAAAACAACAATCTTCTGTTCAAGGATAATAGTATTGTTTACATTACACACTTTGCTTATGGCGATAATCTGTTGCTTGCAACTTAATACCCAAGGGTTGTTCGGATGATATCCTGCGGGTGGATTATTAGTCATAGATGTAGTTGGATTACGGTCTATGTATTATGTTGTAATGCCCAAATGAATCTCATAGTGTTCTTCATGACATGTACATGCATTGTTATGCATTCTTTATTTTGTCAATTGTCCAACTGTAATTTGTTTACCCAGCATGTTTTATCTTTATGGAGAGACACCTCTAGTGAACTGTAGACCCCGGTCCATTCTTTTACATTTATATTACCATCTACTGCAAACACTATTTACTTTCCGCAAGCATTATTTTACTTCACCGCAAACAAACATCTCTTTGCACACTATACGTCTCATCCTTTGTTTTCAACAAACCAGTGAGATTGACAACCTCACTGTTAGTTGGGGCAAAGTAGTTTGGTTATATTGTGTGCAGGTTCCACAATGCTGCTGGCGCCGAGGTTCCCTCGTCAACCATGCACCAGACTGTTTTCTGGCGCCTTGTCCAAGTCAGCTAGCAACAACCTTCAGAAGTGATTTCTTTCTCCTACTGGTCGATTAAACTTTGGTTTCATACTGAGGGAAAACTTGTTGTCGTGCTCATCATACATTCCTCTTGGGGTTTCCCAACTGGTCCTTTGAGACATCACTCTCCAATCAATTAAGCTCTATTGTTCCACTTGTTCACATGTCAGTATAACGGTCTCAAGGTCCTTACCATGTCACTCTCCAATCAACTAGTATACATGTCAGTCACTTCCTGACCATGCCACTGTCCAATCCACTAGTGTACATGTCGGTTGGTCAGGCTCAAAGCCCCTACCATGCCACTCCCCAAAAATTAACCTCTGCCATTTCACTAGTGCACATTTTAGTTAGTTAGCCTAAAATACCTTACCATTCCACTATCCAGTCAACTATTGTACATATTAGTAAGTCAGGATCAAGGATCTTACCATGCATGCCACTTGACATATAGATGTCAGTAAGTTAGGATCAAGGATCTTACCAGTCTCCATTAAATTGTTGTTTTTGTCAAACAAAAATCACCTTTCAACTAAGACATAGTTATGGATTTTCCATCCACGTCTAAAATTAGCATAGCTAAGCAAGCACTGGTATGTTGGTGACAAAGGAATCACGTCAAACACTAGTAAAGAATAGGCCTTCACACACGGCCGAACTGGCCCATCACACAAGGTTGAAAAAACCGTCTCCACATCGGGGTGTGCGATTGGCACACACAAAGGCGACGGTTTCCAAAACTGTGTGTGACAGGTAAAGTTTCGCCCATGGTGTTTGTCCTGTAGTTGTTGGTGAATCTAAGGGCCATCACAAACGAATTTTTATGCTTCGTAGGCATAGTTCGAAGATTGTGAACATTTTATTATGACAAGTGGTATGGTATGTGTTAGCTCTTATCGCACACGATTCTTCGTTGTTCTTGACGTCTATTTATTTCATGATTGCGTATGGTTTTTTATGCAGCGACCATCACTAGTAGACCCATGAAGCATGTATAAATCAACATTTCACGCAAATAAACCAGAACTCATTTCCTTTTTATTGTACATTTCATACACCATATTTACACCTACAGGTCAACATAGATTGAATTCCTAGTGAAATATTTAGATTATCTTGGTTACAAATTTGCTCCATGATTGAGTCCTCAAATAGATCTAGAATGGTCTTTGTGTGGAAAAATGGAAAGGATCTTGGCGTTCATCCATCGTGTCTTCTCGTCACCTTTGGGATATTTTAGCAGCACTGCATAAGACACTCTTAACTAAAAAAGTGGCGTATGCAATACACAACTGTTTCCACTGCTAGTCTATTGAAGTGCATCTAATCTATATAAGAAGAAATCGTGAAGTGAATCAGTTACATGTTAGAAGCAAACTAGATCAATGAAGTTCCTTACAATATATACTTACTTGCAATCATTATGATAGGGGAGCTGAACCCCATATGCCTGAATTTTTTTAGCAGTAGCATTGAGGAGGTTGTTGACTAATAATTGGAGTTGAAACATAAACAGACAATGTAACATTAAGTAAATGCAAGTTGACATGATTTGAGTTTGTACCTTCTATTGTGATGCAAACTTGATGTTGTCTAGATTTTATGCAGTGCCACACAAATATCATCCCTGTTATAAAATTGATGGTACCATTAGTTGAATATATAAAAGATTGGAAAACTATTAGTGCATAGATCTAACACTCAAAGTGAACTTTCCTATTGTTGTTCTTACACATGGCATATCTGCTATATAAAATCAAAGTGAACTGTGAACTGAACTATGCTACTGTTGTGCTTACACATGGCACATCAATTATCTAACACTCTAAGTGAACTGTGAACTGAACTATGCCATATAAAATCCATCCTTGCTAAGTATGCTAATGAGTATACAAACCAAAAACACGAAGGCTAACACATTATTCTATCTGTATTGTTTTAATAGATCTAGCCTTGCTAACAGTGCTTACATAGCTTGATGAAAATCCAAAGTCTAAGTTATATTGTTGTTTTTAGTTTTGTAGTACTGCTATTAGATGTTAGTCCCTGACTGCTCGTCTCCAAAAAATTTATGGACGTCATCTAACAATAAGGAGTATTTTTCATGAGTTAGTTGCGCAAAAAAAGCTACAATCAATGCGGTTTCTAACTTTATTTATTTCTTCCATCAGTCACAATGTGCTCCACATACAATGCATAAGAGCGAACGTGGAGAACTTTCTAAAATTATTGTTTACTCTAATCAAAATGGAAAAATACGATTTATGTAAAAATGAGATAATATATCATTTTATCTTACTTTTTATAAAGAGAATATATTAATACAAGACGAGGGAAATTACACTATATATATCTTTATCTACTTCTCCACTAGCTCCCTAGTTCTAGTATTACAATTTTTTCATGGCCTTGACATAAATATTAGATTTGTTGGCTTCACATATACTCCTTCTATCCTAAAATAGGATGCATGTAGTTTTCAGTCGAAGTGAAACTTTTCAAAGTTTAACCAACTATGTTGAAAAAAGTGTTTATATTTATAATCTTATATTAATATTGTTAGAACCATCATGGAATATAATTTCATATCGTGTGCATTGGATATTGTAGATATTGATATTTTTTCTATATAATTGGCCAAACTTTAAAAGGTTGACTTTGACCAAAAACTATATGCATCCTATTTTGGGATAGAGGGAGTATTTAAAAATAGCCTAAACTAAAATAATTTGGTAATAACTTTCCCAGTCAAATTCATTGTTTATTAAGTACTATATTTGGTAAACTTTTATAAAAAGGATATAATTTGACATAAAATAAATTGTGAATCATTACTTTTAATGATGGATGGATATATTCCAAGTAATAAACAATATACTACTACCTATTATTGGTGGGTTGGGCCATCCTGTGTAACTATATATATGTGTTTTATGTGTGGATTGAGAGAGCAAGCACATGCTAGAGTTGATCTTAAAAGATTCTATCTCATACAAACAAGTTTGCATATATTGTCTCTATGGACAAGCACATAAAGTATGGCCATGCACTAGCCGTATTATTGGTGCTTATTCTCACATACTTTGCTTCACATGCACAGTGTAAGTCTATGTTATCGCTATACCTGATTTGTGTACTTTGTTGCAGGTGGTCGGGTTAGTTATCCATAATGTTTTATCTTTGAATGTGTATCAGTAACGGTTGCTAGATGGAGGACGTTGTTTATCTTTTATTCCTGTTGGATTAATCAATTTCTTGCTTGGCATCATTAACAAAAGATTTTTATACATTTATTGATGGATTATTATTCTCTATTTCATAGGCAGAGTCTTGGAAGATGTGGATAACAAGAAGATTAATTTTCCTGACGGACTATGCGCCCATAAACATGGGCCTCTTGTCTGTAGTCCCGAGTATTGCTTCTGCTGTTTAGGAACGAATTTGTGCTATACGACAATGGATAGTTGCAGAGAAAAATGTAAGGTATCATCTTATTTAGCGCCTGCAAATAGTCCGCCTTGGCTATCCCATAAGTTCTAATTATATGATATCCATTTATTAAAATAAAGATATACTATTGGAACTGATAACTGTTAATTGATAAAAGGATGAACAATCCGTGTTGAATCTACTCCACTAAGTAGTGGAGAAGCGCGTTATGGTTGATTTAAGGATTCCTCACGTGGCATCCCTCTGCATACGGATGGGTCGGTTTGTTGTACATCTGGTTGCGGCGACGCTAGGTCTCGTTGGTGGAGTTCAAAGCTAAGAGAAAAATTGTCGGCCCCAAACATCGCTTCGTTGTCGACCTCCTGGCCGCTACCACATCGACACCTACGCCGCATCGAAGCTGAACCCTCACCAAGCCACCACCGCATCAACACTAAGTAACAAGGTTTTTGCTGATTTTCAGGTTTAAGGAACTGAAAGTAAAATAGCATAAAGTAATTAGAGAACTTCTTATGATTGAAAACTGGACTGGGTATCATGATTTCACTTGATCACCCTCTCTCATAAATATGGTGGTAATAAAACACAAATGCAAATTAAGAGCATGCAAACACACAAAATATCATTGATAAGCATAAAATTGGGCATCACTTTCAAACATAGAATTGATATAAAATAAACACTCTAATACTCCTTTGACAAGGGAGTCCATCTCATATCAAATTTAAGACTTAACAAAGTATTGCATAAATAACTGTAACATGATGTTGAAAACACATATACATCCTTGCAAGCAAGGCATTCTTTGTATCACTAGATCTTTATGCAAGGTAATCCTTTCTCCCTAGTGAGGCAACCATAGAAAGGTAAACACCCATAGCAGTTCAGAGATTTCTGTCACTTCCCCAAACCAACTACAAGATTGCTCCAACTAATGCACACATCCTCCACACACGCCCTATGCATATTAGTTTGATCAGAACAAGCACACAATAATGGGGTAACATATACATCTATGCATACATCAAGAACATAAATATCTTTACATCTTATAAGTCATCTCACAAACATAAATCCACCATAGGGGTAATACAAATATGGTCACAATCATGATAGGAAACTCATGTGACTCTAATCTATGAAGACAAGAGAGAGTTTGATACAAGTTACTTTCACAACCCTATAGTCCAGGGGGTGAACTACTCCCTCTTTATCATGTTGCTGAAGGAGATGGTGTCAATGGAGTCGACGGAGCAACCGGGAGCGGCTTGATACGTCCAATTTGCATCACTATTTTGTATCATAATTTACTGTTATTCATTGATATATTTCATATTTAGATAAGTTACTTATGTTATTTCCTTTGTTTTCACATGTTTGATGATCATCGGAGGAGTTGCTGCCAGAGTCAGGATTCTGCTGGAAAAGGGACCATCAAGAGACCATATTTTGAAGATCAGGAAAATTCCAGGAAAATACCCAGAAATTATATTTTCCCAGAAGACTCAGGAAGCCAGAAGGGGGAGTCGAGAGGAGCCAGGGGGGCTCCACACGCCAGGGTGGCGCGGGCCTACCCCTGGCCGCGCGGGCCCTACGTGAGGCCGCCCTGGCCCACCTCTGGTCTCGCCCCTCCGCGTACATCATCGTCCCCGAAAACCTAAGTCAAGGGGGGGCTCAGAGTTAGACACAGCCGCCTCTACAGGGCGGAGAACACCAGAGAGAGAAAGCTCTCCGGCAGGGAGAAATCTGCCGGGGAAATTCCTTCCCGGAGAGGGGAGATCGTCGCCATCATCATCATTATCTCCATCACCAGCACCTTCATCTTCACCATCACCACGCCATCCCGCTGTAACATCTTGAGTTGGATCTTGTTATATTCATAGGGGAAACTTTCCCGGTGTTGATTACTCTTGTAGTTGATGCTATTGAGTGGAACCGTTGAGTTAAGGTTTATGTTCAGATTGTTATTTACCATTATTTCATCTCTGATCATGATCCATATGATGTCTTGTGAGTAGTTCGTTTAGTTCTTGAGGACATGGGAGAAGTCAAGATGTTAGTAGTGAATTATTGTTGAGAAATATTTAATGGTTGATATTGTTGTGGTGCTATTTCACTAGTGGTGTCATGTGAACGTCGACTACATGATACTTCACCATTTATGGGCCTAGTGAGATGCATTGTGTATTGGGCTACCGATTGTGGGGTTGCTGGAGTGACAGAAACCTAAACCTCCGTTGGGAAACCATTGCACCAGGGAGCGTGGGATCTTAGAGTTTAAGGCTGTGGTTAGATTTATCTTAATTACTTTCTTGTATTTGCGGATGCTTGCAAGGGGTATAATCACAAGTGTGTATTTATCCTAGTAAGGGTAGTGCGCTAGCACAGGTTCACCCCCATAACACCTATCAAACCAATGAATACTATTGGCTCTATGAAGCGAAAGCTCTTGACAGAAACTCCCGTGTGTCGTCGAGAACGTTTGGTTATTATAAGTACACAACCGGCTTGTCCTTTCCTGAATAAAGGATTGGGCCACTTGCTGCAATTGTTACTACTGTCTTTTATTTACTCGCACTTTATTTACTCGTATTACTAAATACCCCTGAAAACCTGTTTGCTAGTATTTACAGTGATTCCTTGATCAAAACCGCTCATCAACACCTTCTGCTCCTCGTTGGGTTCGACACTCTTATTTATCGAAAGTACTATGATACACCCCCTATACTTGTGGGTCATCAAGACTATTTTCTGGCGCCATTGCCGGGGAGTGTAGCGCTATTGAAGAGTGGAATTGGTAAAGGTAACCGTCGCTGTGAGTATTGTTTTTATTTTGTCTTTTATTTTACTCTGCTATGGAGAAGTCTCCATTTGGTTTCCTATTTGGAAACACATCTACTACTGCTGCTGCTGCTGCACATGTGGAGGAACCACCACCGCCACCGCCTGCTGAAATTGATCCTTTTAAAATCCCTATGAAAATTGTTGGGCGTATTATGGATAACTGTTATTCAGGAGATGGAACTGTCCATCCGGGTGATCACTTATTATTTATACATGAATTATGCGAGTTGTTCAGATGTGCAGGTATTTCACCAAGCCAGGTTAAGAAGAAATTATTCTCATTATCATTGAAAGGCAGAGCTGAAGAGTGGTATCGACTACTCCAAGATGGTCCATCTATGGCATGGGAGGATATTGTGCCTCTCTTTTATTCCAAGTTTTATCCTCCAAGTGAAATTCATAAAGACCGTAACCGGATATATAATTTTTGGCCTCATGATGGAGAGAGTATTGCCCAAGCGTGGGGGAGATTGAAGTTACTAATGCTCAAATGCCCCATTCATGAGCTCCCCAATAATATTGTTATTAATAATTTTTATGCGCGGCTTACTCTTCCTGATAAGGATTATTTGGATGCTTCTTGCTTTGGATCATTTAGTCATATGAAAGAAGATGCTAAGTGGAAACTTCTTGACCGTATACAAGAGAATGCTGAAGGTTGGGAAAACGACAAAGGTAGGAAGTCAGGTATAAACTATGATTATGAATGCATTAAATCTTTTATGGGAACCGATGACTTTCATAGTGTTAGCGCTGCCTATGGTCTTGATTCACAAATACTTGCTAATTGTCTTAAGGCTTTTGCCTCTTATATTGATGTTCCAAAGAAAGATTGGAACAAATATCATGCGCCTTACAAAGATTCTATTAGTCATATTCCTGCTGCAGCTACTGAAGTTTGTACTGTTGATAGCATTGTGCCTGAACCTTATTTTGAGAAGACACCTTTCCCTGCTAAGGTAAAAAAGTATTCTACTTTGGTAAGTGTGTCTAATAAAAGTACTAAGAAAGCTGCAGAGCCTGATGAGCAAATTACTATTAAGTCTCCTGTAGCTATATTGAAGGATCTTGTTACTAAAAATGTAGGGGATGAATATATTCTTTTTTGTGAAGATGCTTCTAACATTCTTTCACATCCAAAAAAGCACAGGAAAGCAAGTGTTCCTGTTATTTCTGTCAGGATTGGAGATCATTGCTATTATGGTTTATGTGATATTGGTGCTAGTGCAAGTGCTATTCCCTTAGAGCTTTACAAAGAAATCATGCACGAGATTGGCGCTTGTGAACTTGAAAATATTGATGTGGTTGTTCAGCTTGCTAACAGAGAGACAGTTTGGCCTCTTGGTATTGTCCGAGATGTGGAAGTTCTTTGCGGTAAGACTAAATACCCTACTGATTTTCTAGTACTTGGTAAGGAGGCTAGTAAAACTTGTCCTATTATTTTTGGTAGACCATTTTTGAACACTTGTGGTGCCGTGATAGATTGTAAGAAGGAGAAATTTTTTACTAAATTTAATGGAGAGTCTTATGAGTTTAATTTTTCCAAGTTTGCTAAGACTGCTTATGAAAATGACACGCCTAATGAAAATTTTCAAGTTGAGCAGCTTGCTTCTATTGCTCTTGCTCCTAATAATGCCTTGCAGCAATTCATGGAAGATCACGAAAGTGATGTTTTTAGCAAGGAAAGAGAAGAGATTGATGACATTCTTCTTCGTCAGCCGCCGTTACTTAAACATAATCTACCTATGGAGGATCTTGGTACCACTTTGCCACCTAAAGAAGATCCTGTGTTTGAATTAAAACCTTTGCCTGATGACCTCAAATATGCTTATGTAGATGATAAGAAAATATATCTTGTTATTATTAGCTCTAAAATTTCAGGAAAGGAAGAAGAAAGATTATTGGAGATATTGAGGAAACACCGAGGAGCTATGGGATATACTCTGGATGATTTAAAAGGGATTTCTCCCACTTTATGTCAGCATGCCATCAATATGGAGAAAGACGCAAAGCCAGTCGTGGAGCATCAACGCCGCCTAATTCCCAAGATGAAGGATGTGGTAAGAAATGAGGTATTAAAACTCCTTGATGCTGGTATCATTTATCCTATTGCTGATAGTAGATGGGTTAGTCCTGTTCATTGTGTTCCTAAGAAAGGAGGTATGACTGTTGTGCCTAATGAGAATAACGAGCTTATTCCTCAAAGGGTAGTAGTTGGTTATAGAATGTGCATTGATTATAGGAAGGTAAACAAAGTTACTAAGAAAGATCATTACCCTTTACCGTTTATAGATCAAATGCTAGAAAGGTTGTCTAAGAAGACTCATTTTTGTTTCCTTGATGGTTATTCTGGTTTTTCTCAAATTGCTGTTAAGAAGGATGATCAAGAGAAAACCACTTTTACTTGTCCTTATGGAACTTATGCTTATAGACGTATGCCGTTTGGTTTATGCAATGCTCCTGCTACTTTTCAAAGATGTATGTCTGCTATTTTTCATGGCTTTTGTGAAGAAATTGTGGAGGTCTTCATGGACGATTTCTCCGTCTATGGAACTTCTTTTGATAATTGTTTGCACAACCTTGATAAAGTTTTGCAGAGGTGCGAAGAAATTAACCTTGTTCTTAATTGGGAGAAATGCCACTTTATGGTAAATGAAGGAATTGTCCTTGGACATAAAATTTCTGAAAGAGGTATTGAAGTTGACAGAGCAAAGGTGGAGGCAATTGAGAAAATGCCTTGTCCAAGAGATGTTAAAGGTATTCGTAGTATTCTTGGTCATGTTGGTTTCTATAGGAGGTTTATTAAAGATTTCTCTAAGATTTCAAAGCCTCTTACCAATCTTCTTCAAAAGGATGTACCATTTGTCTTTGATGATGAGTGTAAGGAAGCTTTTGAAACTCTTAAGAAGGCCTTAACTACTGCTCCTATTGTTCAACCGCCTGATTGGAATTTACCTTTTGAAATTATGTGTGATGCTAGTGATTTTGCTGTTGGTGCTGTTCTTGGACAGCGCGTTGATAATAAGTTGAATGTTATTCATTATGCTAGTAAGACTCTTGATGCTGCTCAGAAGAATTATGCTACTACTGAGAAAGAGTTTCTTGCTGTTGTTTTTGCTTGTGATAAGTTTAGATCTTACATTGTTGATTCTAAAGTTACTATTCATACTGATCACGCTGCTATTAGATATCTTATGACTAAGAAGGATGCTAAGCCTAGGCTTATTAGATGGGTGTTGCTTTTACAAGAGTTTGATTTGCATATCGTAGATAGGAAAGGTGCTGAAAATCCTGTGGCTGACAACTTGTCTAGATTGGAAAACATTTCTTTTGATCCTATTCCTGTTAATGATAGTTTTCCAAATGAACAGTTGGCTGCAATTAATGTAACTTCGCGAGACCTTCCTTGGTATGCTGATTACGCTAACTTTATTGTTTCCAAGTATTTGCCTCCGACCTTTACAACTCAGCAAAGAAGAAAATTCTTTTATGACTTGAGGCATTACTTTTGGGATGACCCACATTTATATAAAGAAGGAGTTGATGGTATTATGAGAAGATGCGTACCGGAATATGAGCAACAAGAGATATTAAGAAAATGCCATAGCAGTGCTTATGGAGGGCATCATGCTGGAGATAGAACCGCGCAGAAGGTTCTACAATCAGGTTTTTATTGGCCAACCCTCTTTAAAGATGCCAGAAGGTATGTTTTATCTTGTGATGAATGTCAAAGAGTTGGTAATATTTCTAGACGCAATGAGATGCCTATGAATTACACTCTTGTTATTGAACCGTTTGATTGTTGGGGATTTGACTTTATGGGTCCTTTTCCTCCTTCAAAAGGCTATACCCATATATTTGTTGCTGTTGATTATGTTACTAAATGGGTAGAAGCCATACCTACAAAGAGTGCCGATGGTGAGACTTCGTTAAAAATGCTTAAGGATGTTATTTTTCCTAGGTTCGGAGTGCCTAGATATCTTATGACTGACGGAGGTTCTCATTTTATTCACGGTAGTTTTAGAAAAACTCTTGCTAAGTATGATGTCAATCATAGAATTGCTTCTGCTTATCATCCCCAGACTAGTGGGCAAGTAGAGCTTTCAAATAGGGAGATCAAGTCTATCTTGCAGAAGACTGTCAATAGATCTAGGAAAAACTGGGCTAGTAAGTTAAACGACGCTTTATGGGCTTATAGAACTGCTTATAAGAATCCCATGGGTATGTCTCCTTATAAGATGGTTTACGGAAAAGCGTGTCACTTGCCCTTAGAATTAGAGCACAAAGCTTTTTGGGCAGTGAGAGAGCTTAACAGAGATTTTAAACTAGCCGGTAAGAAAAGGTTGTTAGATTTGAGTTCTCTAGATGAGTGGAGAAACGAAGCGTATGAGAATGCCAGACTTTTCAAAGAGAAAGTCAAGCAATGGCATGATAAGAGAATTCTTAAGAGAGAATTTCATGTTGGTGAGAAAGTTCTTTTGTATAGGTCTCGTCTCAGATTTTTTGCAGGAAAATTACTCTCTAAATGGGAAGGACCATATGTTATTGTGGAAGTGTATCGCTCAGGTGCTATTAAGATTGCTTCATTGAAAGATGATTCTACACAAGTGGTGAATGGGCAAAGACTCAAGCATTATATTTCTGGAGATTCTTATAATGAAGATGTTGACGTTATTGAAACAGTTTCTCCGGAATATTACATCCAAGACAAATTGCAGGAACCTGCAGAGTTCGCTTTCGAATAGGTAACAGTTCTAGTCAGAAAAGTTTCGCGAAAAGTTCTTCCTTTAATATTTTTGCAGTTTTTACTAAATATGAAAAATCACGAGAAGAAAAGGGCAGGAAAAAGAGTCCGTGTGTGTCTCACACACAGGTGGCGCGGGCCCACCCCTGGCCGCGCCACCTGGGTGTGAGAACACCCCGGAACTCGTTTCCGTCCCGGTTTCCTCCTGTGACTTCGCTTCGATGTATAATTTTCGCCTATTTAACCCCCCGGAGTCCCCGAGGTCTGTATATCATTTTCTCATCGTGTTTTGTTTCGAGCTATTTCTGTCAGGAATTGCCCTCGGCTTTGAAGTTATAATGTCTTCGTCTGGTTCATCTAAAGAGAACCCTCCTGCGGATTCCATCAATCCGTATATGAGGGAACTGAAGATGCATCTGAAGGAGTTGTCACTCAAGGATGGGGAGTTGCAGATTAAAGATGTTCAAGGACCCAAGGGAGAAGGGAGTCTCGAAGCAAGGATGGAAGCACTGGAACAGGAAGTTTTCAAATGCAGGAAGATGGCGGAACGCGAGGTGGACATTATCTATAGGATTAATCAAGAGCTTGTCACCAAGTACAAGAAAGAGACTACAGAGCTTTGGAAGGATGTCCTCTCACTCCAAGAGACTACTAGCCAATTACAAGCACAACTCTACGACGTGCATAACCAAAATTGTGAGTATGAAGCTAGATTTCAACAAATGAGTGCTGCTGCAAGTTTTAGGATTTTGGAGACCAAGACATCCTTCTTTGATGGAGGACCTCTGCCTTGGAAGTACGACAACGATGAAGTCCCACCGCCACCACCAGAGGAGTAATTCGTCATCGGTTTAGGCATCTCCTTGGCTTGTTCCAAGCTTGGGGGAGTGCCGCGGTATCACATCATTACCTTTTGCTCATTTACCTTTTAAGTAGAGTCATATCATGAATAGAGAAGTTATCATATAGAATAGTTTGCAGTTGGAAGTATTCTCCTTAGTCAGTTATCTATGTATCCCTTGGTGTGAGTTGCGGTAATGAAATATTAATGAGAAGTTTTATCGTTTACTTTTTGCACACTTTATGTTAGTCTGCAATCTCTTTTATGCGACTAGTCTTGTTGATTGGTATTGGTATCACATTGGGAGCATGAGTAGATTTAGTTGGTTTTGGCAAACCTAGCTTGGTCAGTAGCAATTTTACCTTGAAGTTTGAGTAGAAAAGAATAAAGAAGTGCTTGCAGTTTCATCAGTTCAGTTTTCCCTTATGTTTGGCTTATAAGCATTGTTATTCTTAAAGTTAAAATCGTTGCACTTTCAAGGGAGTTTGCATGATTGTTCTTATTATATGTATGTTTGTTTGTTTCATGCAACTCTTATGCTTGCTACCCAGCCTTGCTAGCCAAAAACCTGTACTGAGAGGAAATACTTCTCGTGCATCCAATCCCCAAAAGCCAAGTCACTTCCAAAGAGTCCACTACAAATTCCTATGCATGGTATTTCAAGCCATTCCAAGTAAATTTTCATGTGCTACCTTTCAAAAACCTTCAAACACTTCTCATTTTGTGCCACTGTTTTTAGCTCATGAGGACGTAGTGGATGGGTTTGTTATCTTCCATACTAAATTAAGTACCCCTCGACTAGGCAGCTTCATCTGCTCGTCATTAATTTTGCAAGGGAGCTGGTCAGACCATTATAATTTCAAAAGAAAAGAAAGAAAAAAAGGCGCTCCTCCATTGGAATGTGAAAGTTGGTCAGCACCCGATGGAATCGGTTAGCCATGGATTGAGAAAGGAAAAAGGTGGGGAGGAGTGCAAAGCTATAAAAGAGCACCAAAGTGCCAATTAATCAAACATCTCGGAACCGCTCTCACTTGTTTAGTATGGAAGATATCAAGAACTCCGTTGCTAGTCGTTGACAAAAGCAACCACCTCTCAAAATAACTTTTACCTCTGCTTTACAAATGAAAAGCTCTAGCACATGTTTAATCCCTGCTTCCCTCTGCGAAGGGCCTATCTTTTACTTTTATGTTGAGTCAACCTATTTCCCTCTGTCTCAAGCAAGCATTTGAGTTGTTATGTTTCATTCATCCATATGTTGATCCGTTTAATCATGTTTATTATCTTCCTTGTTTTGTATAATGCTTTTGTCTGAAGGAATATATCTTTGAAAGCTTTCTTTGAATGCAAAAGTTTACTTTGTTGAGCATATAGTCTTTGCTATATTAGCTCTGTTTTAAAAGGCTCCGTTTAAAAGAGAGAATAGTTTGTTCTCCACCCTTCGACCAAGAACTAAGGTTTGCCATTGCCAATTATAATTTACCTTGTGCATCTTTACATGTGATTCCCTTTTACCTATTGCAAGTCTACATCTTATTAAGGGAAGTTGCTGTCTATTATAATTTGTGCCTTAGTGAATGTGATGCTTCTTGTCCGTATTTTGATTATCGACACTTCACTCCATAAACCTGTGGTCATGTTTACCGAGTTTAGTTTTCGCTTGGGGACAAGCGAGGTCTAAGCTTGGGGGGGTTGATACGTCCAATTTGCATCACTATTTTGTATCATAATTTACTGTTATTCATTGATATATTTCATATTTAGATAAGTTACTTATGTTATTTCCTTTGTTTTCACATGTTTGATGATCATCGGAGGAGTTGCTGCCGGAGTCAGGATTCTGCTGGAAAAGGGACCATCAAGAGACCATATTTTGAAGATCAGGAAAATTCCAGGAAAATACCCAGAAATTATATTTTCCCAGAAGACTCAGGAAGCCAGAAGGGGGAGTCGAGAGGAGCCAGGGGGGCTCCACACGCCAGGGTGGCGCGGGCCTACCCCTGGCCACGCGGGCCCTACGTGAGGCCGCCCTGGCCCACCTCTGGTCTCGCCCCTCCGCGTACATCATCGTCCCCAAAAACCTAAGTCAAGGGGGGGCTCAGAGTTAGACACAGCCGCCTCTGCGGGGCGGAGAACACCAGAGAGAGAAAGCTCTCCGGTAGGGAGAAATCTGCCGGGGAAATTCCTTCCCGGAGAGGGGAGATCGTCGCCATCATCATCATCATCTCCATCACCAGCACCTTCATCTTCACCATCACCACGCCATCCCGCTGTAACATCTTGAGTTGGATCTTGTTATATTCATAGGGGAAACTTTCCCGGTGTTGATTACTCTTGTAGTTGATGCTATTGAGTGGAACCGTTGAGTTAAGGTTTATGTTCAGATTGTTATTTACCATTATTTCATCTCTGATCATGATCCATATGATGTCTTGTGAGTAGTTCGTTTAGTTCTTGAGGACATGGGAGAAGTCAAGATGTTAGTAGTGAATTATTGTTGAGAAATATTTAATGGTTGATATTGTTGTGGTGCTATTTCACTAGTGGTGTCATGTGAACATCGACTACATGATACTTCACCATTTATGGGCCTAGTGAGATGCATTGTGTATTTGGCTACCGATTGTGGGGTTGCTGGAGTGACAGAAACCTAAACCTCCGTTGGGAAACCATTGCACCAGGGAGCGTAGGATCTCAGAGTTTAAGGCTGTGGTTAGATTTATCTTAATTACTTTCTTGTATTTGCGGATGCTTGCAAGGGGTATAATCACAAGTGTGTATTTATCCTAGTAAGGGTAGTGCGCTAGCACAGGTTCACCCCCATAACACCTATCAAACCAATGAATACTATTGGCTCTATGAAGCGAAAGCTCTTGACAGAAACTCCCGTGTGTCCTCGAGAACGTTTGGTTATTATAAGTACACAACCGGCTTGTCCTTTGCTGAATAAAGGATTGGGCCACTTGCTGCAATTGTTACTACTGTCTTTTATTTACTCGCACTTTATTTACTCGTATTACTAAATACCCCTGAAAACCTGTTTGCTAGTATTTTCAGTGATTCCTTGATCAAAACCGCTCATCAACACCTTCTGCTCCTCGTTGGGTTCGACACTCTTATTTATCGAAAGTACTATGATACACCCCCTATACTTGTGGGTCATCACGGCTCCAGCGGCATCTCCCTCCTATCCTCGTAGTCTTCAGATCAGTTTTGTGTATTCTATGTTTCTCCGCCGCCCTGAATAGTCAGTTTTAGCTCAAGACGAATCTGTGGGGATCAAGATTACATTTAAAGAATTCATGTGGCCCATGAGCCCCACCATGCAGCTAGGGTTTTGGCCCACGTGGTGGGCCCTATTTTGCACCTTGTTGCGTTCTCGGTTGACTTCTTTTGATGGTCTTCTATTTCCCAAAAAAAATGACATGGCAAAATTTTTGGATCCGTTTGACGTTTGGAAGGTACCTAAAAATCAAAAACATGCAAAAACAAGAAAATCTGCTTCACGATGTTAATACCAAATGAAAGGTGATTGTTTAGAAAATCCTCGGAATCAATGGAAAACATGTCCAGACCCTCAAAAAGCTATCAATAACTAAGAATATGAGCTAATAAACTACAAAGATCGTGGATGCATTTTACATGCATCAACATCCCCAAGCTTAACCCACTAGTAGAGATTTGCTTATAGCCAACATCACTATCACCAGCGCATAAGAAATATATTCAATGGTGGTAATAATACCCCTGGCGCATCGTTTTGTATTCGCTGGTGATACTTAATTACCCCTGGCGCATCGTTTTGTATTCGCCGGTGATACCCTATTTATCGCTGGCGAATAGGCCCCCGATTCGCCAGGGATAAGACCGACCAGGCCCACCACGGGAGGGCCAGCCCCTATCCACCGTTACCCTTGGCGAATAGACCAGAGATGCGCCGGGGATAAGGGGTGTATTGCCGGCGCACCAGGCTAATGCGCCGGGGATAATGAATTTTTTTCCAGCCACAGCCCACCCCCCTGGATCGCCTTTTAAGTTTGTGAAAAATAGTAGAAAATGATACAAAATTCAAAAAAATTAAAAACTTCAAGATTTCCATATATTATGTGTTCTATTTGATACAAAAAATAACAAACTAAAATGTTGATGTATTTTGCAAAAAAATGTTATGTCACAGTAAAACGATGATACAAAGGTAATCCTTTCTCCCTAAACCCTAAACCCAATATAAGTATATGGGGATTAAGGAGCCACAGTAGGTGTCCATGATCAACGGAAATATAAACTACGGGCTATTATGAGAATAGTATTCAATCTTCTGCTCTCATGGATGAATTGCACCTTCTTAAATAAGGTCTGGCGATAATGAATCTCACGAAAGACATAGTAGAAGCTACAAGGATTGTTGATTAAATTGATTACCTGTAAATAATCCGATTCAATGCCCATATGAGTAACATATAGATCAGCTGCCAATGCAAGGGCTTCTCTACAAGCAATAGCTTCTAAAGTGGCCGGATCAGAAATCCCAGGAACTGCTAGCACCGAGGCCCCTATAAATAGGCCTTCTTCATCTCTACATATTGCTGAAACGGTTCCCCTGTTTCCAAGATTAGAAACAGCTGCATCCACGTTAATTTTAATTGAATTTGGCGGTGGTGCTATCCAAATCGGTGCTGCCAAATTTGGAACAATATGTGCTTGAGGGGTTCTCACCACTTGAATTAAATCAAGATCAGCCAAGTAATTTGTGATGAACCCATAGGTGGTGAAAAATATTTTCATGGATAGCTTTACAGCTTGCTATCAAGATTGCCCAAAGTGTGACAACCACCATGATGAATTTGTCATGTCTCAGTGCATCAATGAGAAAGAAAATCTAGTCCTCTGCATTGCTACACTGATTGATGCAGATGTGCTTGATATGTCTCAAACGTATCTATAATTTTTGATGCTCCATGCTTGTGTATGCACCATTTGCTTTGTGTTTTGTTACACTTCGTGGTGTTTTTATGCATTTTCCGGAACTAACCCATTAACGAGATGCCATAGTGTCAGTTCCCTATTTTCTGCTATTTTTTGTGTTTCAGAAAAGCTACACAGGAAATATTCTCAGAATTAGACGAAACAAAAGCCGAAGTTCCTATTTTTCCCGAAACGAGACAGAGTCCAAAGCAGAGACGAAGGGGAGCCAGGGGCCAGCCACACCATGGGGTGGCGCGGCCTAGCCCCTGGTCGTGCCACCAGGTGGTGGGGCCACCTGGCCCACCTCCTTCCGCCGCACTTCCGCCTATATATTCTCCTCAGCGAGAAAACCTTAAAGCCCCAATCAATTTCCCAAAAAACATACTGCAAGCCGCCGCCGTCGTCGACGCGAGATCGGGAGGGTCCAAAAGCTCTTTCCGGCACCCTGCCGGAGAGGGGAATTGTAACGACCCGGAAAAATCCCCAATATTAGAATTCTTTGTTCTTTTATTTTTTGCATCATCATGAATCTATAAACCTTGCATGCTTTTGTAAACTAAAATTATTTGTGTAACTCTATTTGATTTTTGCTCGTATGGTTTATAAAACCCACCCTCTCTTTTTCCTTATTTTGGAACAAATATAAAATACTAATTTGGAAAAAATCTTTGGAAAGTTTTTCTTAAGAAAATAATGTTTTCAGAATGTTTGCAAATCCTTCCCTCTCACTTTCTTTTGTGCCCGTTCTCTACTCCTTTTTCTCTCGGTTCCCATCAAGCTTTTCCCCTCTTTTTTCTTTGCAATTTCTAATTTCAGATAAGGAGGAAAGGCCACATCTTTAGTTCTTTACCAAACCGAAGCAGCCCACCTGACCTCTCGAACCGAAGCCCACTCCCTCCTGTTATCTCCTTCTTCTTCCTGTACGGCAGCCATCCAGAACCTCCACGTACCCCCCCGTGAGCGATGGGACGTCCGATGTCTGTTCCCCTTCCCTTTACAAAACCAGCCACCTACTTCCCTGCTAACCCTAGCCTTTCCCTACTTAGCGCCGCCGCCCTACTCTGCTTCCCTCTCTCCCGGCGCTCTGGTGCTTCCCCGCCTCAAGTTCATCTTCAAGCCGTGCTCGTTGCTCCGGTCCGTCACCGCGTGTATCCTGCCACGATGACCGCAACGACGTCCTCTGCCTCCGATGCTACTCCTCCCCAGCTCTACCTCGACCTCGCCTGACCGTGCGTGTCCGCGTAGCCGCCCAGGCGCTGCTCTTCCTCGACTCTGTGTGTGTGTCCGTCACCACCTCGCCGTCGCCCCGCTAGTCCAGTCCGTCCGCTGCCAAGAAGAGCACTCCAGCAGCTGCGACTCACCTTCCTCATCGTCTCAGCACAAGAAATCGGACCAGGATTGACTACAGCAACAACCGCGTCCTCTTCTCCCTCCCTAGAAACCGGCGAAATCCGGCCATTCAGGTCCTTCCCCGGCTTCCCCGAGTATGCGTGCGACCTCTCGGTGAGCCCGTGCTCCTTTTCCCCTCTCCAACTTCTCCTGAATCACCATCACTTTCTCTCAGGCGTCCTGCCGCCGTCGTCCGGTGTTTCTCGTTTGCAGGAGTTCGTAGCAAGAGGGCTTCAGACGCTCCATGTACTCCACGCCGCCTCCATTCCTTCCGATGCAGCGCCGTGCAGCTTCAACGGCCACTCCAGCATCCCCGCACCGCCGCACGCGCCTTCCCTGCCTCCGTGCAAGCCTCCTGCCGCCCTTTTCTGACAGCAGCTAGACCGCGCCGTCGCAGATGATCTCCAGCGCCCCTTCTCCGTCAAGCCCGCCACCGTAGCTCGCCGCCAAGGTCGCCCGATATTCTCCTTCATAACGACGTGATCTTCTTCCTGTACACGATCTGATCAGCAGCCCAACTGGTTCGTTCCCTTCACGTCGCTCTGCAGGTCCTGAGTTCGATCACCTGGAACCGAGGATTAAATCCCATCCTTTTTGCACAGATCCGGCGCCCCTGCTGGGCCTCGGCCCAGATCCGCCCAGAGCAGCCCGTCGCTGGCGTGCGACCGTTGCTATCCATCGCCACTCGGGCTCAGGTCTGGACCAACAGCCTTCCAGTTTTTCTGTTTCGTTTTCTGAAATTCCTGCAAGTATTTGCATCTTGCAAAATTCATATCTTTTAAACCGTAACTCGAAATAAAAAGTATTTTATATGAAAGTTTATCAAAAAAATGCATAGAATTTGAATATGCCATCCATATGCTTGTTTGCATCTTGCATCATGTCATGGCGTGATAGTTTGTATCTCATCTAATAAACAACATATGGAACACTTGGGAAATTACCAAATATGGTTCCCCGCTTCATTTAATATTGTGTAGATCACCTATACCTTGTTTTGCCATGTTAAACAACATTTAAATTGTCGCGTAGTAAAACAACTTGAACCATATTTGTGTATGTCGGGATTCCGATTCCGCTTAATTTGAATAGATTGCATTGCATCATATTTGCCATGTCATGCATGCATTCACATGATCATGCCGATTCTTTTGCCGTAGTAGTAAGTGTTGCATCCGTTGTTTGTTGTAGCTTTTTGGTTCTTCGCGAATAGGACGCTTCGTGGTGTTGTGAGCACCGACAAGTTCTTCAGAAGTTCCTCGCCAATGTTTTTCAGGCGAGCCCTTTTCTCTCTACCCATTTAATACTTTTGCTCTCGCTAGATCTATATTCTAGCCTTGTGTCACGATGCTTTGTTCGAGTCACGTGTCCTATCCACTTGTTTATCCAAAACAAAGCCATAGAACCTTCCATACTTCCTATTAACCATGTGCTTGTTGTTTGAGTTGGCCCTGCGAGTCGTAGGCATCTTTAGGTTGTTCGACTTGTTTTATCTTATTGGGTTGGGAAAGTTATCACATGCTCTACTTTATGGATATATGTTGTTGGAGATAATCATGGCTTACTTTATTGTTAATAAATAAAAATTGAATTAAGCAGAGGCATCGGTGAGTCATTTTGCCAGTTTTCTGACGGCTCACTTGTGTCCCCTAGGACCCCGAGATCGCATGAACTGTTTTGAGACTGAGCGCTCTAACCATACGTGGGTACGCTTCTGGGCCTCCCCTTGACACTGCCGGAATCTACATACTTGTCCAGTGGCCACAACTAGTTTGCGGTGTTTCCATTTGGTTTTTGTCGGGCGTGCAGCTCTTGTATCTTATGGTCCGATTTACTTTGGGGGAAGCCCAAGAGTGCCTTGTAACCCCTTTGTTTCTGCACGCTCGTGTAGGTGCGGGACGACTGCAGGTGGGCACCCTCCCCAGAGCGAGGTTCCAGCCCATTATACAGTGCCGACGCAAACAACTAAGTCCGTTCGGAGATTCGGCCGGACTCTCGATACGGGTTAAACTTAGTTAGGTGGCTTTCTGGACTTGTTTGTAGTGAAGGAGAGTGCGAGTCGTGACACCCTGCCGGCACACCATCGGAAATGTGCTTCATCATGTGGCATTAAGGGGTGATCGTACGTTTGGGTACATTTGGGCACTCCTGCAGGGTTAAATCTTTTCGAAAAGCCGTGTCCGCGGTTATGGACGACTTGGAGCTGTACTACTCGATCATAGAACAACTTGCACCTGCTATTTGAATACTAATAAACGTGTGTAGTAAGCTAGCACAACTACAACAATAAACCTGCAATAAAACTTGATAACCGTGTGAGTGCCTTTGATACTTGCTTCTTCGTTTGGTCACGAGGAGGTGATTCATCGGCTCGGTTATGATTGGTGTTAGTTTCTAGTTGGATACTTCTATGCGCTCTCTTATCTCATTCTCTTTAGACAAAAGTTGTAGTGTGTCTCTGCAGTTTAGTGCTTTTGTTGCCGCTAAGTCTACCATATAGCCTGTAGGCGAGCACAGCTGAATTCCAGTCTCGCGAGTACGTGCCTCGGTACTCACCCTCGTTTTTTTTCCTTTTTCTCTTTCTCCCTCCTTGTTCGGCAACCATTGGCCCGACGATTTTTGACAGGTATGGGAGCGACGACGTTAGCAAGGTTACCCTTCCGGCTTGGCCTGGGCAGGGTTATGGACGCCATCGTTTATCTTCAGGCCTCTTAGGCCCATTTGTATTCTTGTCCGTACTCGGATGCTATTTGCTTTATGTATGATTTGGATCTTTGTATGTATATTTGGATATTTTGACTCGTTGGAGTCTTCATGGTTATTATATATTCTTTGTGGGTTCCATCGTGAACTTGTGTAACTGTTGCTACTCAAATCCACCCGCATCGCGTGCATGCTGCGACATGCCCGAGGCGCTTGGTGGTGCGTTTCCAAAGCGACATCATGTAGATTGTGGCTTAATCGCTATAATCTGCAAGGTGCCGGTTTTGGGGCGTCACAAGTGGTATCAGAGCCAAGGTTTTGTCGATACCCACGGGTCCAGTCTGCCTGTAGGTTAACCTTGCCAACGGACGAGTTGAGTCTAGTGTCAAAACTATTTTGTTAAAAATGAGTTGGATAGCTCTGAGTAGCTCTACATTTTTCTTCTTACCTCTATGCTTCTCTCCTCTTACCATTGCGAGTTTTGAGTCTTCTCTCCCTGACCTACCTCTCCAAGTTTAGGTTTCTACGTGGGTGGACGATCTCTTGCATTTATCCTAATAGGTTTGTTCTTTGGAGTTTCATCGTCCGCAACATGAGCAAGCATCCTTTGTTGGTGGTGTCGAGAAGAGACCTCTTGTTAGTGGTGTCACCGTGTTCTACATGAAGCGCGAAGATCCGATAGTTTACCCAACTCCTCCCCCGCCTTAACGTGGATCTCGGGGCGAGATCCCTTGTTAGTGGTGTCGATTGTAACAACCCGGAAAAATCCCCAATATTAGAATTCTTTGTTCTTTTCTTTTTTGCATCATCATGCATCTATAAACCTTGCATGTTTTTGTAAACTAAAATTATTTGTGTAACTCTATTTGATTTTTGCTCGTATGGTTTATAAAACCCACCCTCTCTTTTTCCTTATTTTGGAACAAATATAAAATACTAATTTGGAAAAAATCTTTGGAAAGTTTTTCTTAAGAAAATAATGTTTTCAGAATGTTTGCAAATCCTTCCCTCTCACTTTCTTTTGTGCCCGTTCTCTACTCCTTTTTCTCTCGGTTCCCATCAAGCTTTTCCCCTCTTTTTTCTTTGCAAATTCTAATTTTAGATAAGGAGGAAAGGCCACATCTTTAGTTCTTTACCACACCGAAGCAGCCCACCTGACCTCTCGAACCGAAGCCCACTCCCTCCTGTTATCTCCTTCTTCTTCCTGTACGGCAGCCATCCAGAACCTCCACGTACCCCCCCCCCCCGTGAGCGATGGGACGTCCGATGTCTGTTCCCCTTTCCTTTACAAAACCAGCCACCTACTTCCCTGCTAACCCTAGCCTTTCCCTACTTAGCGCCGCCGCCCTGCTCTGCTTCCCTCTCTCCCGGTGCTCTGGTGCTTCCCCGCCTCAAGTTCGTCTTCAAGCCGTGCTCGTTGCTCCGGTCCGTCACCGCGTGTATCCTGCCACGATGACCGCAACGACGTCCTCTGCCTCCGATGCTACTCCTCCCCAGCTCTACCTCGACCTCGCCTGACCGTGCGTGTCCGCGTAGCCGCCCAGGCGCTGCTCTTCCTCGACTCTGTGTGTGTCCGTCACCACCTCGCCGTCGCCCCGCTAGTCCAGTCCGTCCGCCGCCAAGAAGAGCACTCCAGCAGCTGCGACTCGCCTTCCTCATCGTCTCAGCACAAGAAATCGGACCAGGATTGACTACAGCAACAACCGCGTCCTCTTCTCCCTCTCTAGAAACCGGCAAAATCCGGCCGTTCAGGTCCTTCCCCGGCTTCCCCGAGTACGCGTGCGACCTCTCGGTGAGCCCGTGCTCCTTTTCCCCTCTCCAACTTCTCCTGAATCACCATCACTTTCTCTCAGGCGTCCTGCCGCCGTCGTTCGGTGTTTCTCGTTTGCAGGACACTAGTGGGGACAGGGCCTCCAGTCCCGGCCTGTAAGGGCCTTTAGTCCCGGTTTGCAAACCGGGACCCCAGCCGCGGGACTAAAGGCTGAACCTTTAGTCCCGGCCCGGTTACCAGCCGGGACTGGAGGGTGTCCACGTGGGCAGCTCCGAGCGCATCAGGGCCAGGACCTTTAGTCCCGGTTTGTAACACAGACCGGGACTAAAGGGCATCTGCAGATTTTTGTTTTTTGCTTTAGGGTTTTAGGGTTTAGGGGTTTTAGGTGTTCGGGGGATTAACGTGATGCCTTGTTTGGTGTTCGGGAATTAGTTTATGCATATATATAAGATTAACTTATCTTACAAGCGAGCATATATATATACAATTATATGGAGATCAGAATTATCGGGACTAGAGCCCGTCTATTCGATTACATGGACCAACATCAGTAATGGCCCCTAGCTACACTAAATCGTCCTTTGTCGTCTATAGCTTCTGTCCTCAGAAAGGTCGCTAGCTCCTCTACAACAGCAATCGCGCGTTGCTCTGGTAGGTACTTCTCCCGCATGGCCGTGTACTATATAAGAAGAGGAGATGAATATGAATATCAATCATGATAACAAAGAATGACGGGTAAAAATAGAGGTGTGAATGTTTATTGCTTACATCGTATCGGTAATCCTTGTGCTCAGAGGTAAACGTGCGAATGGTCTCGCAAACGTAGTATCCACATAGATGCGTCCCCCGTGGCTGCTGGTCGCACTTTACGAGAATAGAATATATATAATCAAAATAATAATCTAGCATCACAAATGTATTGAAAATGGAAGTATATCATACTACTACTTACCTGAGCCGCTCTAAAGGTCAGCTTCTCATGCTGGATACCGTCAGTCACGCACTTGAACCGCTTCCAAACCCTGCCCGACAAGGAAAATGATTTGCTAAGTTTTTCATTAATTGATATATCAGAAAATCATCGAAAGAGACCGATAGAGCGCAAGAATGATTGAAATTACCCTTGGAGCATGTCCTGCAGGCTTTGGAACTGTTCCAAGGGTCTCGATAATGGGTCGAAGGCATCAACTCTTCCCTTATCAATTTGAATATCCAACAGAATCCAGTGGTAGCTGCACATGTATATATATATATGTGTCAGTAACTTATCAATTACACTTATAAGTGAATGGACACAACAGAGTAAGACCCTCACCTGAAGTTGTATGGAAACAGTATGTGGTCACAGAAATTTTGATCTGTTAGAAACCTTAGAAGGTTTTCCTCCGTCTCCTTGGGGTTATCAGTTAGCGTCGTTATATGTATTTTATCTGGGTCAATAAACCCAATATTTAGGATGTTCCTACTTTTACATTCCAGAATCTTCATTCTGCATAATAGAGTACAAGTCAGAACGGAACAAGTTATATGTAGACAATGAATTGAAATAACTGAACAAGTTATATGTAGACAACGAATTGAAAAACTTACAGACAATAGCAACTCATAAGCGATTTGTCGAGGGCGTCGGCATTGTACATCTGGAAGAGTTCATCAAAGTCGATATGGATGTCTTCGGGGCGGCCGTAGTACTCCCGTGGGACACGCGCCACGATCATCGTTCTCCCATTCTTTGATTCACTTAAGTACCATGTATGCAAGTAACGCATATTTGTTGGGAGATCATCAAACTTATCTTTGCTGACCAAAGGCGCTCCCATGACAAACTGTGGCTTAGGGGCTACCACAGTCTTGGGTAACCTGTCGTCTTGGGAAGCCAAAATGTCTTCAACCGGGATACCCCATTCAGCCGCCCACTTCTTTGCTAATTCCAAATCTTGCCCCTGCACCAGAGAGGGAACATTCTCGGGTAACACCCTGAGGGGTGGGATCGACTGTTTGGCCTGTTGTCCAAGCTGAGGAACGTCTGATCTTTTTTTGCTTGTAGTTGAACTTGATTTGCTCCCACTTGCACTTGCACGTGATCTGCTCTTTTTTTCTTCCTTCTGCAATGTGCGTGTATAGTCGTCAGGCTTATGGTGTAAGTCATACTGTGATGGAAGGGTCATGAAGTATTTTGCATACGCTATTTGCTTCTCGGTGTATTCCGGGCGGGGCTCGGGTTCCTTCTTTTTCATCTGTGCATCATAATGTTCCTTTGCTATCCTGGCGTTTTCCTCGTCGGTACGATCATAAGGTCTGATAGGAAGATTAGCATGAGGTACCTTTGGGAGGGGCGACAGTTTGCGCTTTGGGGAGCTCCGTCGCTTAGAACTCATCGACGGAGCGTTCTTGCTGGCACGCTTCCGCTTAGTATCCTTAGCGGGCGGCGGCGGAGACGGCCGACCCAAGTCCGGTGGCGGTGATCGAGATGGACTCGTGTTGTGGTGGCCGTCGTCATGTGGAGGGCTTGGAGGTGATGGAGGTGTAGGTGACCTGCGACGACTCGGAGGCGGTGTTGTCCTTGGGGCCGAGCCTGGAAGCTTGATGTAGTTCTTGTCCCATAGGATGACTCCACCCAGTACTTCTCCGAGTGTCCTCTCATCTTCGGGTCCAGCTATGTCGAGCTCCATATCATGAAACCCCGCCATGATTTCATCCACCCCGACTTTAGCAAAGCTAGCTGGAATCTCACGGCCATGCCAGCATGCATCAGGGCCAGAAGGTAAAGCTTGTCCGACGGCCACCTTCATGGATATGTTCTTGAATTTTTGATGGAGTTCACATGATGTTGACTCCTTGATTCCATCCACGGGGTAGCCGGGACCGCCCTCTATCATTCTTCGTGCATCGTCGGGCGGGGCCTCAGATTCAGCCACGCTGCTTTTCCGCTTAGATGGGGCGCCGATAATATCGAGTGCAGGATCTTCCTGGCGCGCTACTCCTCTAAGCTCGTCAATCTGCTTCTGTTGCTCGTTAAGCCTGGCAAGCAACTGGTTGAACTTGTCATTCTCCTCATCATGCTGTCGCTTCTTTGCTCTCGCTCGGCTTCTGTAAGTGTCTTGGTCTCTGGCAAACCCAAGCCACCACGGGTAAGAAGGACCGAAGCCTCGTGTTCGTCCTCCATGTTCGTCATTGCCGAGGACCAGTGTGAGCAAATCTTTCTCTCTATCTGCAGTGAACTGTCTTTTTCCCTCTTTAATTTCTTTCACTATCTTTTTCCAATTCTCCCTGGGTATCCTAAGACCGTCACTGCAGATAAGGTCCCCTGTTTCTTCGTCGTACGAACCACCATGCGCAAGGAACCAATTCCTTGCTCTTAATTCCCACTCATCACGGATGGGTTCAGGTATGATGCCTTTAGCTAGCAAATCTTGCTCTTTCTTATCCCACTTTGGGATGGCAGTCTCATAGCCCCCTGGCCCCAGCGTGTGGTGATATTTCTTCTTGTCGGCATTTTTCTTGTTCTTTTCTGATAATGCCTTGGCATCTTCTGACTGCTTGTACTCCTGAAATGCCTTCCAGTGATTCGCCTGCTTGGCTAGATACCCCTCAAATACTGGCACTTTCTTTGTCTTCAGATAGTCTTTCCATAGCTTCTTCTTCCAGCTACGGAACAGTTCGGCCATCTTCTTTAGAGTCCACTGCTTGACTTTGGCCCTCAGTTTATTTGCGGCGTCTTCATTCTCACATTCTGGCAGGTTGAAATGTGACATGATATCATTCCAAAGATTATCTTTGTACCTTTCGGGACATAGTCACTATCGGCTGCCCCTTTGCGCTTGTTCCACTCCCGAACGCTGATCGGGACATGATCCCTAACGAGAATTCCGCATTGCTTCTTGAATGTGTCAGCAACATTCTTAGGAAGCTTTGGTTCGCCCGTAGGCAATATCACCTCAAAGGTGTAATGCGTCCGTGCGTCCAACTTTTTAGTCGGGCCTCGTTTCGTAGCTTTGCTCGATGTGGAGGCCTAAGAGGGAGAAACATTCGTCAAATGAATGTATATGTATACAATATAGAGCTATCTCCAATATTTTTCACATATTACAAGTGATTGTCGAACTTCATATGTATACCTCGCCGGACTTTATTATTTCTCCACCGGCTTCTCCACCGGCTTCTCCATCAGTGGAGCTATCACCTTCTCCGTCATTGGAGCTATCTCCGGCCCCATCGGCTTCATCTTCGTGTCGATCAACCTCCATTCCATCTCCGGAGGGGTTTAGATATGACGACGGAGATTCAGCTGGTTCAACGTCGGGGGCGTCTTTGATTATATCTTCGAGAAGTTCTTCCTCTTCGAGGTTCCTGCTATGTGGATCCATAGTTCTGCAAAAAACAGACATTTGATTAACTAATAAACTAACAAACTATATATGATGCAAAATAATTCTATTTCTATTTAAAAAATAATTCTATTTCTATTTGCAAATAAATTCTAACTAAATAATTCTAACTAAATAATTCTATTTCTATTTGCAAATAAATTCTAACTAAATAATTCTAACTAAATAATTCTATTTCTATTTGCAAATAAATTCTAACTAAATAATTCTATTTCTATTTGCAAATAAATTCTAACTAAATAATTCTAACTAAATAATTCTATTTCTATTTGCAAATAAATTCTAACTAAATAATTCTAACTAAATAATTCTATTTCTATTTGGAAATAAATTCTAACTAAATAATTCTAACCCTAATATCTAACCCTAACACTAACTAATTCTAACCCTAATATCTAACTCTAATATCTAACACTAACTAATTCTAACCCTAATATCTAACTCTAATAACTAATTCTAACTCTAATATCTAACCCTAACACTAACTAATTCTAACCCTAACACTAACTAATATCTAACCCTAACACTAACTAATTCTAACCCTAATATCTAACACTAACTAATTAACAAATTAATTTTTAAAAAAAATTACCTTGCAGATGGCACGGCGGCGGGCACGTACGGCGGCGGGCACGGCGGCGCGGCGGCGGGAATGGCGCGTGGCGGCTGGCAATGCGGCGGGCGCGGCTGGCGGCGCGGTGGCCGGCGGGCGCGGTGGCTGCAGGCACGGCGGCGGCGAGCTCGGGCGCGGTGGCCGGCGCGGTGGCTGGGCGCGGCGGCGAGCTCGGGCGCGGTGGCTAGCGCGGCGGCGGCGAGCTCGGGCAGCCTGACGGCGTCTCGGTGAACTCCTCGCGCGCGAAACTGCAAGTCCGAACCGGCGGGGAAGAAGTGGCGGCTTTTATACTCTGGGACCTTTAGTCCCGGGCGGTGGCTCAGGCCGGGACTAAAGGGGGCCTTTAGTCCCGGTTTGAGCCACCGCCCGGGACTCAAGGCCTCGGGTGAGGGTTTCAGCACAAGGGCCTTTAGTCCCGGTCTGTGGCACGGACCGGGACTAAAGGCCTATTTTCTGTTTTTTGTTTTATTTGTTTTATAAATAGTTATCTGTTTGCATATTTGAGAATTTAACAAAACTATAAAAATGAAAAGTGTTTGAAATTGAATAAATAATTCAAAACTATTTTCTATTTTAAAAATTAATTATTTTAACTATCCTAAGTATTAACTATTTTGCCATTTTCAATTAAAAACTATGTTTATTAATATTCTTTTTGCATATTTGAGAATTTGAATAAACTATAAAAATGAAAAGTGTTTGAAATTGAATAGATAATTCAAAACTATTTTCTACTTTAAAAATTAATTATTTTAACTATCCTAAGTATTAACTATTTTGCCATTTTCAATTAAAAACTATGTTTATTAATATTCTTTTTGCATATTTGAGAATTTGACAAAACTATAAAAATGAAAAGTGTTTGAAATTGAATAGATAATTCAAAACTATTTTCTATTTTAAAAATTAATTATTTTAACTATCCTAAGTATTAACTATTTTGCCATTTTCAATTAAAAACTATGTTTATTAATATTCTTTTTGCATATTTGAGAATTTGACAAAACTATAAAAATGAAAAGTGTTTGAAATTGAATAGATAATTCAAAACTATTTTCTATTTTAAAAATTAATTATTTTAACTATCCTAAGTATTAACTATTTTGCCATTTTCAATTAAAAACTATGTTTATTAATATTCTTTTTGCATATTTGAGAATTTGACAAAACTATAAAAATGAAAAGTGTTGCCATGGAGAATCTTCATCATGCATTACATAAAAGATTTAATACATTATTACATTATTGCACCAACAATCCTAACTATTATTTCTGTTTTCTTCTAGGTCGTAGCCATGGAGAATCTTCATCATTCAGTAGGATGCTTGGGTCAGTCTTCACTTTGAAGGGCGGAATTTCATGAAACTTATTATAATCTATTGACATGTCTGTCTTGTCATCTACTCCCACGATGTTTCTTTTCCCTGAAAGAACTATGTGGCGCTTTGGCTCATCGGACGATGTCTTCTTTTGCTGATTTCTTTTTCTCGTTTTTGTAGACATGTCCTTCACATAGAAAACCTGAGCGACATCGTTGGCTAGGACGAATGGTTCGTCCATGTACGCAAGATTGTTGAGATCCACTGTTGTCATGCCGTACTTTTGGTCTACAAATACCCCACCACCTGTCAGCTTCACCCATTTGCACCGAAACAAAGGGATCTTAAAAGTAGGTCCATAGTCAAGTTCCCATATCTCCTCTATGTACCCGTAATATGTTTCCAAACAGTGCCCATTCTCGTCTGTTGCATCAAAGCGGACACCACTGTTTTGGTTGGTGCTCTTTTTATCTTGGGCAACCGTGTAAAATGTATTCCCATTTATCTCGTACCCTTGGAAAGTACATATAGTCGAAGATGGTGGCCTGGCCAAACAGTACAGCTGATCTCCAATGGTGTCGTCATTCATGAGATGTATCTGCAACCAACTACCGAAAGTCTTCTCGTGTTCCCCTTTAATCCAAGAGTCAGCCTTCCCCGGGTTTTCGGAGCGTAGAATATTCTTGTGTCTCACGATATACGGAGCCACCACGGTGGAATTGTGTAGAACTGTGTAGTGTGCTTGACAGAAAGAATGCCCGTCCATACATACTTTTGCTTTCCTTCCTAGTGTGCCTTTTCCTGTCAGCCTAGCCTCATACCGAGATTCAGGAACACCAATCGGCTTAAGGTCAGGAAGAAAGTCCACACAAAACTCAATGACCTCCTCTGTTCCATAGCCCTTGGAGATGCTTCCTTCTATTCTAGCACGGTTACGAACATATTTCTTTAAGACTCCCATGAACCTCTCGAAGGGGAACATATTGTGTAGAAACACAGGACCGAGAATTCTAATCTCTTCGACTAGGTGAACTAGGAGGTGTGTCATTATATTGAAGAAGGATGGCGGGAACAACAACTCAAAGCTGACCAGACATTGGACCACATCAATCTATAACCCTGATAGACTTTCTCGATCGATTACCTTCTGAGAAATTCCATTGAGGAATGCACATACCTTCACAATTGCCAGGCGAACATTTTCCGGTAGAATTCCCCTCAATGCAACCGGAAGCAATTGCGTCATAAGCACGTGGCAGTCATGAGACTTTAGATTTTGGAATTTTTTGTCTTTCATATTTACGATTCCCTTTATATTCGACGAGAAGCCAGTCGGGACCTTGATACTGAAAAGGACTTCAAAGAAGATTTCCTTCTCTTCCTTAGTAAGAGCGTAGCTGGCACGCCCTTGAAACTGCCCTGGATGCATTCCATCTCTTCCTTTATGACGTTCCTGGTCCTCCCGTGCTTCCGGTGTATCTTTTGACTTCCCATACAAGCCCAGGAAGCCTAGAATATTCACGTAGAGATTCTTCGTCAGGTGCATCACGTCGATTGCGGAGCGGACCTCATGGACTTCCCAATAGGGTAGCTCCCAAAATATAGATTTCTTCTTCCACATGGGTACGCGCTTATCAGGGCCGTTAGGAACAGGTTGGCTGCCAGGACCCTTTCCAAAGATTACTTTTAAATCTTTGACCATATCAAATACTTCAGCACCAGTACGGATGACAGGCTTCCCCCGGGGTTCTGCCTTGCCATTGAAATGCTTGCCTTTTTTCTTTAAGGGATGCTTGGGCGGAAGAAAATGACGATTGTACGGATACACATTCTTCCTACATTTGTCCAGATATATACTTTCTGTCTGATCTAAACAGTGCGTGCATGCATTGTATCCCTTGTTTGACTGTCCTGAAATGTTACTAAGAGCAGGCCAATCATTGATGGTTACGAAAAGCAACGCTCGAAGGTCAAATTCCTCTTGTTTGTGCTCGTCCCACACACGTACACCTGGTTCGGCCCACAGCTGTAAAAGTTCATCAACTAATGGCCTTAGGTACACATCAATGTCGTTGCCGGGTTGCTTTGGACCTTGGATAAGCACTGGCATCATAATGAACTTCCGCTTCATGCACAACCAAGGAGGAAGGTTGTAGATACATAGAGTAACGGGCCAGGTACTGTGACTGCAACTCTGCTCCCCAAAAGGATTCATGCCATCTGTACTCAGACCAAACCATAAGTTCCTTGCGTCACCTGTAAATCTCGGGAACTCTCTCTCGATTTTTCTCCACTGCCGACCATCAGCGGGGTGCCTCAACTTATCGTCTTTCATACGATCTTCCATGTGCCATCGCAACAACTTCGCATGATCTTTATTTCTGAACAGACGTTTCAACCGTGGTATTATAGGAGCATACCACATCACCTTGGCAGGAACCCTCTTCCTGGGTGGCTCGCCCTCAATCTCACCAGGGTCATCTTTTCTGATCTTATACCGCAATGCAGTGCATACCGGGCATTTATCCATATTCTCATACTTCTCACCGCGGTAGAGGATGCAGTCATTAGGGCATGCATGTATCTTCTGTACGTCTAATCCTAGAGGGCAGACAAGCTTCTTTGCTTCGTACGTGCTGGCGGGCAATTCGTTCTTTCTTGGAAGCATCTTCTTCATCAGTACCAGCAACTTTTCGAATGATGAGTCAGTCACACCGGTCTCTGCCTTCCACTTCAGCAATTCCAGTGTGCTACCCAGCTTCTTCTGGCCATCTTCACAAGTTGGGTACAACAAATTGTTGTGGTCCTGTAACATCTGCTCAAACTGCAACCTCTCCTTTTCTGTGTCGCAGCCTCGCCGTGCTTCAGAAATGACCCGGCCAAGATCATCAGTGGGCTCATCTCGTTCCCGTTCTGCACCCTGATCTTCTTCTTCATTGTCTTCCATTGCGGTATCAGCATACTCAGGGAACATAGATCGGTAGTTGTCATCATCGTTCTCTTCTTCTTCATCGTCGTCTTCCATCATAACCCCTTTTTCTCCGTGCTTGGTCCAAACATTATAGCCCGACATAAAACCGGACCGAAGCAGGTGGCTCTGAATGACTCTTGAGGAAGTGTAATCCTTCTCATTCCAACATTCAACACATGGACAAAACATATAGCCACCACCATGCTTGTTCGCATCGGCCGCATCTCTAAAAGAATGCACGCCTTCTCTGTAAGCGGCGGTGCGTCGATCACCGTACATCCATGGATGGCTCATCTGCGTCATACAACAGTATATCAAACACAATCACGATCCTAAAAATTAGTACCGCACGGTCTAAACGAGGAAATATAGTTGCTATACTTTTAGAATAAGTGGAAATAAAGAGGAAGAGGCTTAAGCGTGGCTCGGACACCTCATATCGTAGTTGTGTTCGGTGAACTAAAGCGGCATCGCTCTAACACACATTTCAACAAACACCTCTAATGCATAGCAATGAAATGGAGAACTAGCACACACCCACACTCCTCCATCCAAGAAAAATACAAGGAAGAGGGGAGAGGGGCTGCTGCCATATATATAGGCAGAAGCCTTTAGTCCCGGTCTGAGACACAAACCGGGATTAAAGGTGGCGCACATGCAGGCTGCACACCGCATAGCCCTTTAGTCCCGGTTTGTGTCTCAAACCGGGACTAGAGGCTCGTAACGGGCCGGGACTAAAGCCTCCCGGGCGGGTGGCCAAATTTGGGGCGATGTGGCCGGGCCTTTAGTCCCGGCCCAGATCGCGGCCGGGACTAAAGGGTCCAGGCCAAAGGCCCATTTTCCACTAGTGGGAGTTCGTAGCAAGAGGGCTTCAGACGCTCCATGTACTCCACGCCGCCTCCATTCCTTCCGATGCAGCGCCATGCAGCTTCGACGGCCACTCCAGCATCCCCGCACCGCCGCACGCGCCTTCCCTGCCTCCGTGCAAGCCTCCTGCCGCCCTTTTCTGACAGCAGCTAGACCGCGCCGTCGCGGATGATCTCCAGCGCCCCTTCTCCGTCAAGCCCGCCACCGTAGCTCGCCGCCAAGGTCGCCCGATATTCTCCTTCATAACGACGTGATCTTGTTCCAGTACACGATCTGATCAGCAGCCCAACTGGTTCGTTCCCTTCACGTCGCTCTGCAGGTCCTGAGTTCGATCACCTGGAACCCAGGATTAAATCCCATCCTTTTTGCACAGATCCGGCGCCCCTGCTGGGCCTCGGCCCAGATCCGCCCAGAGCAGCCCATCGCTGGCGTGCGACCGTTGCTATCCATCGCCACTCGGGCTCAGGTCTGGACCAACAGCCTTCCAGTTTTTCTGTTTCGTTTTCTGAAATTCCTGAAAGTATTTGCATCTTGCAAAATTCATATCTTTTAAACCGTAACTCGAAATAAAAAGTATTTTATATGAAAGTTTATCAGAAAAATGCATAGAATTTGAATATGCCATCCATATGCTTGTTTGCATCCTGCATCATGTCATGGCGTGATAGTTTGTATCTCATCTAATAAACAACATATGGAGCACTTGGGAAATTACCAAATATGGTTCCCCGCTTCATTTAATTTTGTGTAGATCACCTATACCTTGTTTTGCCATGTTAAACAACATTTAAATTCTCGCGTAGTAAAACAACTTGAACCATATTTGTGTATGTCGGGATTCCGATTCTGCTTAATTTGAATAGATTGCATTGCATCATATTTGCCATGTCATGCATGCATTCACATGATCATGCCGATTCTTTTGCCGTAGTAGTAAGTGTTGCATCCGTTGTTTGTTGTAGCTTTTTGCTTCTTCGCGAATAGGACGCTTCGTGGTGTTGTGAGCACCGACAAGTTCTTCAGAAGTTCCTCGACAATGTTTTTCAGGCGAGCCCTTTTCTCTCTACCCATTTAATACTTTTGCTCTCGCTAGATCTATATTCTAGCCTTGTGTCACGATGCTTTGTTCGAGTCACGTGTCCTATCCACTTGTTTATCCAAAACAAAGCCATAGAACCTTCCATACTTCCTATTAACCATGTGCTTGTTGTTTGAGTTGGCCCTGCGAGTCGTAGGCATCTTTAGGTTGTTCGACTTGTTTTATCTTATTGGGTTGGGAAATTTATCACATGCTCTACTTTATGGATATATGTTGTTGGAGATAATCATGGCTTACTTTATTGTTAATAAATAAAAATTGAATTAAGCAGAGGCATCGGTGAGTCATTTTGCCAGTTTTCCAACGGCTCACTTGTGTCCCCTAGGACCCCGAGATCGCATGAACTGTTCTGAGACTGAGCGCTCTAACCATACGTGGGTACGCTTCTGGGCCTCCCCTTGACACTGCCGGAATCTACATACTTGTCCAGTGGCCACAACTAGTTTGCGGTGTTTCCATTTGGTTTTTGTCGGGCGTGCAGCTCTTGTATCTTATGGTCCGATTTACTTTGGGGGAAGCCCAAGAGTGCCTTGTAACCCCTTTGTTTCTGCACGCTCGTGTAGGTGCGGGACGACTGCAGGTGGGCACCCTCCCCAGAGCGAGGTTCCAGCAAATTATGCAGCGCCGGCGCAAACAACTAAGTCCGTTCGGAGATTTGGCCGGACTCTCGATACGGGTTAAACTTAGTTAGGTGGCTTCCTAGACTTGTTTGTAGTGAAGGAGAGTGCGAGTCGTGACACCCTGCCGGCACACCATCGGAAGTGTGCTTCATCATGTGGCATTAAGGGGTGATCGTACGTTTGGGTACATTTGGGCACCCCTGCAGGGTTAAATCTTTTCGAAAAGCCGTGTCCGCGGTTATGGACGACTTGGAGCTGTACTACTCGATGATAGAACAACTTGCACCTGCTATTTGAATACTAATAAACGTGTGTAGTAAGCTAGCACAACTACAACAATAAACCTGCAATAAAACTTGATAACCGTGTGAGTGCCTTTGATACTTGCTTCTTTGTTTGGTCACGAGGAGGTGATTCATCGGCTGGGTTATGATTGGTGTTAGTTTCTAGTTGGATACTTCTATGCGCTCTCTTATCTCATTCTCTTTAGACGAAAGTTGTAGTGTGTCTCTGCAGTTTAGTGCTTTTGTTGCCGCTAACTCTACCATATAGCCTGTAGGCGAGCACAGCTGAATTCCAGTCTCGCGAGTACGTGCCTCGGTACTCACCCTCGTTTTTTTCCTTTTTCTCTTTCTCCCTCCTTGTTCGGCAACCATTGGCCCGACGATTTTTGACAGGTATGGGAGCGACGACGTTAGCAAGGTTACCCTTCCGGCTTGGCCTGGGCAGGGTTATGGACGCCATCGTTTATCTTCAGGCCTCTTAGGCCCATTTGTATTCTTGTCCGTACTCGGATGTTATTTGCTTTATGTATGATTTGGATCTTTGTATGTATATTTGGATATTTTGACTCGTTGGAGTCTTCATGGTTATTATATATTCTTTGTGGGTTCCATCGTGAACTTGTGTAACTGTTGCTACTCAAATCCACCCGCATCGCGTGCATGCTGCGACATGCCCGAGGCGCTTGGTGGTGCGTTTCCAAAACGACATCATGTAGATTGTGGCGTGATCGCTATAATCTGCAAGGTGCCGGATTTGGGGCATTACAGGAATCACCATCGGAGGCCTTCTTCATCACCATGCCTGCCTCCGGAGTGATGTGTGAGTAGTCTACCTTGGACTACGGGTCCATAGCAGTAGCTAGATGGTTGTCTTCTCCTCCATGTGCTTAATGTTTAGATATTGTGAGCTGCCTATCATGATCAAGATCATCGTTGTGTAATTCTACATGTTGTGTTTATTGGGATCCGATGAATATTGAATAATTTGTCAAGTTGATTTATTGATTTATTATCTCTATATTGTTTATGATCTTGCATGCTCTCCGTTGCTAGTAGATATCTTGGCCGAGTAGATGCTAGTGACTCCAAGAGGGGGTATTTATGCTCGATAGTGGGTTCATGCCTCTAGTAATCTGGAGAGTGACCGAAACCGCTAAGGTTGTAGATGTGTTGTTGCTACTAGGGAGAAAACAACAATCTTGTGTTCAAGGACATTTATATTGTTTACATTACACACTTTGCTTAAGGCGATAATCTGTTGCTTGTAACTTAATACCTAACGGTTGCTTGGATGACATCCGGCGGTGGATTATTAGTCATAGATGCAGTTGGATTATGGTCTATGTATTATGTTTTAATGCCCAAGTGAATCTCATAGTGATCCTCATGGCATTTGTATGCTTTATTTATTGTGTCAATTGCCCAACTGTAATTTGTTTACCCAATATGTTATTTATCTTATGGAGAGACACCTCTAGTGAACTGCGGACCCCGTTCCATTCTTTTACATTCTTATTACCGTTTACTATTTACTTGCATTATTTACATTCTTGCAAACTACTATCTTTTACCACACGATACGTTTAATCCTTTGTTTATAGCAAACCGGTGAGATTGACAACCTCACTGTAAGTTGGGACAAAGTACTTTGGTTGTGTTGTGTGCAGGTTCCACGTTGCTGCTGGTGCAAAGCTACACCCTAGATAAGGCGCCATATATAAATTGTCTGGAGCTGTCGCCAAGCCAGCGAGCATCAACCTTCGGAAGTTGGTTCTTTCTCCTACTGGTTCGATAAACCTCGGTTTCATACTGAGGGAAGACTTGTTGTTGTGCCATCATACCTTCCTCTTGGGGTTCCCAACTGGGTGCCTAACAAGCACTATCAAGCAATTTTTCTGGCACCGTTGCTAGGGAATTAAGAAGGAGAAGCTCCCACGCCAACTACGCGCCAGCAATTTTTCTGGCGCCGTTGCCGGGGAGAAAGAGGATTTCTGCAAGTGGAGTCTCTCGCTTCCAATCTTTTACTTTGTTATTGTTTTGCATTACTTTATTTTTTCTTGCATCTTTTTATCAAAAATACAAAAAAATTTGTTCCTTTTATAGTTGGTTTTTCGTTACTTTTACTTTTAGTTCATTATGTTGTTCCCTAAGTACGCTCTGGAGGACCTTTCAATAGGTAGTGGGTCTATAATTGGGAAAGATAACATCGAGGAGTTCTTTAATCATGTTAGTAAGCATAAAGATGTTGAGGATAGATCTTTAGCCGAACTTGCTCCTAGTTATGAAGTTGCAGCTGCTTATTTAGTTCACATGCTGGAGGCTAGGTTTGTTAAGCTTAATCCTTCTATGCAGCAAATGTTTCTTACGCTTCATGATATCAAAGACTCCGAAAAGAAAGATTTTATTTTGGAGACTTTGCATAGAGAATTTAGAGATGTTGTTATAGAAGCTAGGAAAGTTTTTGAGTGTTTTAATATGCTTGGCTCGCGTGTATATGTTGTTGGTACAACCAAGAAAGAAATCAAAGTACCAATACCTTTCAAACTCGTAGGATTGCATGAAGCTTTGGAAAAGAATTTTGATTGGATTGTTCCTGAAAACACTTTTGATGAAAGTAGTGAACCCAAGAGTGTTCATAAGGGATCTTCAAAAACTCATTTGGATACAATACAATGCCTTGTTGAAAAGACTTATGCAATTGATCTTAATGCTTCATTTGAAAATACTTGATTTCCACTTTCTGCGCCTAGCACAAAGGCGTTAAAGAAAAGCACTCTTGGGAGATAACCCAATGTTTTTTTGAGTACTTTTTCTTTTTGTTGAGTATTGGAAGTTATTACTACTGTAATGACCTATACTTATCATTTTTATTTTGTTTTTGTGCTAAGAAGAACCTCTAATTGGAGGAAGGTAAGATTTGGGGAAGTTGCTGTCCTGAAACAGATTTTTGCGCTGCACCGTAAAAATTCGTGAAAATTCTCAGAACATCTTTTTGATCTTCGATTTCTTGTGCACATGCCCCAGGTTATTTCCAAACTTTCATTAGTTTTGCACTTTTCGATTTGCGCAACAGAAGATCCTCAGAAAAATCGATCTTTGTCAGCTGTTCTGTTTTGACAGATTTCTGCCACTATTTGTGTTGGCCTCTCGATCGCTCTCTTTTTGAGTTCTTTTGACCATGGAACTTTTGAGGAAGTTGCTACAGTAGCTTATGCTTTAATGTGTGTTATACTTTAGTTTGAAACTGAACCAAAAAAAGTAGATTTACTATCGTGCTTACACTACTGTTGCTAATAAAATTGTGTGAAGTTTTGTATGAAGAAAGTTTTCAAGTGTAGGGAAAGGAGAATGATGAGATGAGATGAAGTCTGGACAAAAGCTCAAGCTTGGGGATGCCCATGACACCCCAAGAAATATCTAAGAGGTACAAGTGATGGCGCGGTGATGGTGTGTGAAATTAATGAAGTAAATGACCGGCCAGTTGGAAAACCCCAAGAGCAAGGTGTGATGAATATAGCAGCAAGTTTTTCCCTCAGTAAGAAACCAAGGTAGTCAATCCAGTAGGAGGACAAAATACGACTGAAGGTGATGCCCACTAGCTGCGTGATGCTCTAACAAGGGCGCCGTTAATGATAACTTGTTAGCGCGTCTTCAACCAGTAGCAACGTGGAACCTGCACACAACACAACCAAATACTTTGTTCCCAACTTACGATGAGGTTGTCAATCTCACCGGTTTGTTTGAAACAAAGGGTATGAGCGTATCGAGTGGAAAGTGATAATAGTATGCGAGTAAAGTAAATAGTACGAGTAAAGTAAACAGGTGATAGCAATATAAAGAAAATAGGACCGGGGTCCACAGTTCACTAGCGGTGTCTCTCCATAAGATAAAATAATACATGCTGGGTAAACAAATTACAGTTGGGCAATTGATAGAATAAAAACAACGTGCATATGATGAGAGGATCACTATGAGATTTACTCTGGGCATTACAACAAAATACATAGACCGCCATCCAACTGCATCTATGACTAATAATCCACTCACGGGGATATCATCCGAACACCCTGTGAGTATTAAGTTGCGAACAACAGATAATTGCATTAAGCAAAGTGTGTAATGTAAACAAAGCATATGCCCTCGAGCATATGAATGTTGTTTTCCCCCTAGTAGCAACAGCACATCTACAACCTTAGAGGTTTCTGTCACTCCCCCAGATTAAATAGAGGCATGAACCCACTATCGAGCATAAATACCCCCTCTTGGAGTCACTAGCAACTACTCGGCCAAGATAGCTACTAACAACGGAGAGCATGCAAGATCATAAACAACATAGAGATAACATAAGATAAATTTCAGTACATCAACTCAAGCATAACACTAATATTCATCGGATCCCAACAAACCAAACATGTAGAATTACATAACGGTGATCTCAATCATGTAGGGCAGCTCATGAGATCTAAACATGAAGCACATGGTGGAGAAGACAACCATCTAGCTACTGCTATGGACCCATAGTCCAAGGTAGACTACTCACTCATCGCTCCGGAGGCAAGCATGGCAATGAAGAAGACCTTCGGTGGCGATTCCCCTCTCCGGCAGGGTGCCGGGAAGAGCTTCTGGACCCTCCCGGTCTTTAGGTCGACGGCGGCGGCGGATCGCGATGTGTTCTGGAAAACTGATCGGTTCCTTAGGTTTTTCTCGTCGGGGGGTCTTTATAGGCGAAGGGGCATCGTCAGGAGTGGACCGAGGCGGTCTCACACATAGGGGGCGTGGCCCAGCCCCTAGCCGCGCCGCCCTGGTGTGAGGGCCCCTCGTGGCCCCACTCCATCTCCTCTTCAGTTCTCTGGAAGCTTCGGTGAAATTCTGGGCGACTGGCTTTGGTTTCATCCAATTCCTAGAATATTTCCTGTGTAGCTTTTTTGAAACACAAAAACAGCAGAAAATAGGGAACTGGCACTGTGGCGACTTGTTAGTAGGTTAGTTCCGGAAAATGCATAAAAGTGCCACAAAGTGTAACGAAACACTAAGCAAATGGTGTAAAAACAAGCATGGAGCATCAAAAATTATGGATACGTTGGAGACGTATCAGCATCCCCAAGCTTAACTCCTGCTCGTCCTCGAGTAGGTAAGTGATAACAAAATAAATAATTTTTGAGGTGACATGCACCTACACAATCTTGATCATATATGTAAGCGTTGTGCGCTGGGATCAAAAGAACTTAAAACATGGGCATGAAAGATATGATCTTGATAGAAGAAACTTAGCAACCATGTTATAACATGAAAATGAACACAAACAAAAGATCATGAAAATGAAACAATGAAAGTCAAACGTGTGTTCAAATCAGAAGGAAAAACATACAAATGGTTTTCAGCTTGTCCTTCATGGAGAGCAAAACATAAATGCATAGGACACCTTCAAGTTTAAGAGGGCGACTAGATACAAATAATTTGAGAACAAGTGAAACCAACAATATGAATCAATCAATGAAAACTTTGGGACAATGCACATTATACAAAGAATGACAACTATGCTCTCTTAATGGTGCATAAAGATAGAAGGTGGTGACTCAATATAAAAGTAAAAAAAAGGCCCTTCGCGGAGGGAAGCAGTGATTGCAAGTTTTATAGACCTTCAAAAATTATGGTACTTACCGGCTTTGAGCTCTCATTGCCCCCATCATAAGCATCTTGAATGGTTAAAGTTAATGCGAGAACACTTATGCTGCATATGCTTGACAAATCATAAGTTGAAAACCTCGTGTCCCGTGAATACGAGTACCCAAACCTCATGCTACTTTACTTAGAGTCCCAAGCAAGACTCTTGTCATTGTAAGTATATACGTATCATCGAGAACCGCCAACGGGGTACCTCCGTGCCCGATGATATGGAACAAGCCCACATCAAAATGACAGGACAAGCAGACAATGAACACCTCGACATCTCTTTTATTTACCATTTGTATAGCTTTTTATTTTGAGATGCGTCGTCGAATGTCCACTATGGGCATGCTGCAAATTTCCACCATGAATTATGCATGGCTTAGATTGGCGGCCCAGGCATTTCTCTAACACATATACAAACTCCATGATCCCGCAAGATTCCCAATTCATTTCACACCGCGAGCATCCATAAACAAAAGATCACGATATCAACTCAAATAAGAAGTGCAATGTTGAAAGCTTGCCCCATGACGGCATGGATGGGCTAATCTCCAACTTACAACTTGCAAGCATAACAACTCAACATAAGAGACCACAATGTCAAATTTTTAAGAACGAGAAAAATAAAGTGTGCCTTCCGGTTCGTGAGAGCTTTACTGACCAATTTTTGCATAACACTGGTAAGAGTTTAATTTGAAGAGTAGATAAAAGCAAGTCAAATGTACTTTGGAATAGCAAATTGCTAATAGGTATGTATGGTGGACACAATGGCAAACTTGGTTTTTAGGATTTGGATGCACGAGTAGAGCTCATACTCAGTACAAGGTGAGGGCTAGCAAAAGACTGGGAGCGACCAACTAAGAGAGCAATAACGGCCATAATCATGCAAAGCGACAAAACGACATTAAAAGAAGCATAAGATGGCATCAAAAGTCAAAAACTAAATGATCATAGAGGCAATTGGTGACTTTGTAAGAGTCTAACATGTGTGAGCATGCGCCAAGTCAACCCAAATAAAGCATCAAGGAGAAAACCAAAATAATGCTTCCAAACGATAAAAACAACGCATGATTTTTTCAAAGGCTCATTAAGCAATCTTAGTTATTTGAGACAAGTCATGCTACAGCAAAACCACTAAGCATACTATCAAAAAGACATCAAGCACGACATGCAAAAGCCTAAGCCGCAGTCTACACAAGCTCCTTCTTGTACCATTTTTTTGCATAAAGCTTTTTCTCTTTTCCAACACCATTCAAAAATTTTATAAACACATCTTTTGATGAAAACCAATAAAGGTCAGAGGCAAAAATACACCTTGATGAAGAGATATAAGAAGATCTGAACACAAATCAAGGCGAAAATCGAAAGCTAAACACAGTTCTAGAAAAGGAAGAACACTCGCTGAAATTATAAGAATGAAAACGGAGTGTTCTTGGCAAATGAAAAGCAAGGCAACTTCTCCAAAAGAAATTTGTTGGGGTCCAACCATTTATTGCAGAAAACTAAACTAAATTAAACTGAAAACTAAAAACAACTGACACTCCAAGAAAAACGCATAATGCATGAAGCAATAAAAATATAGTGTCTTGAAAGGTGACCTGATTTTTGCCGATGAAGAAGGGGTGCCTCGGGGGCATCCCCAAGCTTTGACGCTTGTACTTCTTGGATATTTCTTGGGGTGATGGATGGGCATCCCCAAGCTTGAGCTTTTATCCATTCTTCAACTCATCTCATCACTCTCCGATCCCTACACTTGAAAACTTCCTTCATACAAAACTAAACACAAATCTATTAGCAACATTAGTGTAATCATAACATAGAATCAACTCTTTTTTGCTTTAGGTTTCAACCTAAAACCACCACATATTACGCATATACTACTGTAGCAACTTCCCAAAAAGTTCCGTGATCAAAAGAACTCAAAAAGAAAGCGATAAAGCGGCAAACACAAATATTGGCAGAAATCTGTCAAAACAGAATAGCTAACAAAGGTCAAATTTTTGAGGGGTTTTCTGTTGCTCAAATCAAAAAGTGTTCAACTAATGAAAGTTTGGATATAACCTGGGGCATACGCACAGGAAATCGCAGGTCCAAAAGATATATAGAGAATGTTCATGAATTTTTATGGTGCATTACCGAAAACTGTTTCAGGACAGCAACATCCCCAAATCTTACCTCACTCAAATTAGAGGCATCTCTTGGCACAAAAACGAAATAAAAAGGATAAGGAGAGGTTATTACAGTAGTAATAACTTCCAAGACTCAAATAAAAGAAAAAGTACTGAATGTAAAAACATTGGGTTATCTCCCAAGAGTGCTTTTCTTTAACGCCTTTGAGCTAGGCGCAGAAAATTGCGAATCAAGTAATATCAAGAGATGAAGCATCAAGCTCATAATTTGCTCTAAGAATAGAGCCAAACACTAATTTCTTTCTCTTTCTAGGGAAGTGTTCCATAACTTTCTTGAGTGGAAATTGATATTTGATGGTGCCTTCCCTCATATCAATGATGGCACCTACAGTTCGAAGAAAGGGTCTTCCCAAAATAATAGGACATGAAGCATTGCATTCAACATCCATGACAAGAAAATCAACGGGAACAAGGTTATTTTTAACCACAATACTAACATCATTAATCCTTCCCAAAGGTTTCTTCTTAGCAACATCAGCAATAGGAACATCATAATAACACTTTTCAAGCGGTGGTAAATCAAGCATGTCATAAATCTTTCTAGGCATAATAGAAATACTAGCACCTAGATCACATAAAGCATGGCAATCAAAACCATTAACATGCATATCAATGATGGGTTCCCAACCATCTTCTAACTTCTTGGGAACAGAAGCTTTTTGCTTCAACTTTTCATCCCTAATTTTCATAAGAGCATTGGTAATATGCTTAGTAAAAGCAACATTTAAAGAACTAGCATTGGGAGTCAAAGCAAGATTTTGCAAGAACACAATAACTTCAGAAATATTGCAGCCATCAACATCAAAATCATTAAAGGAAATAGAGCTATCATCTCCTACACTCCGAAAAATTTCAGCACTCTTTTGAGAAAAAGTTTTGGCAGTTTTAGGCTTTTTAACACAAGGAGTAGGAGTTTTCTCTACACCAATCAAAGTAAGAGGATTGCTAGCATTAGGAGCAACATCATTAGAGGTAGTAATAGTACATACCTTCATTTCTCTAGCCATCTCATCTTCTATTTCCCACCTGGCATGCAATTCTGCTAGCATCCTAATATTTTCATCAATTCTAACTTGGATAGCGTTAGCAGTAGCAAAAACATTGTTCTCTTTCACCTCATTAGGCAACACTTTTAATTTAAGAAGTTCAACATCATAAGCAAGGCTATCAACTTTAGAAGCAAGAATATCAATTTTGCCTAACTTTTCCTCAATAGACTTGTTAAAAGCATTTTGTTTACCGATGAAGTCCTTGAGCATTACCTCAAGCTCGGAGGGCGCGGCCCTAGTGTTGTTGGAGGAATTACTATAAGAGTTACCATAACCATTACCATTGGTAGAAGGATACGGCCTATAATTATTACTAGCAAAATTGTTCCTATAAGCATTGTTGTTGAAATTATTATTTCTAATGAAGTTTACATCAACATGCTCTTCTTGAGCAACCAAAGAGGCTAAAGGAACATTATTAGGATCTACATGAGTCCTATCATTAGAAAGCATAAGCATAATAGCATCAATCTTATCACTCAAGGAAGAGGTTTCCTCAACAGAATTTACCTTCTTACCTTGTGGAGCTCTCTCGGTGTGCTATTCAGAGTAATTTACCATCATATTGTCAAGAAGCTTTGTTGCGGCGCCCAAGGTAAGGGACATAAAAGTGCCTCCAGCAGCTGAATCAAGTAGGTTCCTCGAAGAAAAATTTAGTCCTGCATAAAAAGTTTGAACAATCATCCAAGTAGTCAGTCCATGAGTGGGACAATTCTTTATCATAGCTTTCATTCTTTCCCAAGCTTGAGCAACATGTTCATTATCAAACTGACTAAACTTCATAATATTGCTACGCAAAGCTATAATCTTAGTAGGAGGATAGTATCTACCAATAAAAGCATCCTTACACTTAGCCCATGAATCAATACTATTCTTAGTCAAAGACAGCAACCAATCCTTAGCTTTTCCTCTCAAAGAAAAAGGAAACAACTTAAGCTTAATAATATCACTTTCAACATCCTTATATTTCTGCATCTCACATAGCTCAACAAAATTGTTGAGATGAGCGGCAGCATCATCATTACTAGCACCAAAAAATTGCTCTTTCATAACAAGGTTCAACAAAGCAGGCTTAATCTCATAAAAATTTGCAGCAGGAGCAGGTGGCGCAATAGGAGTGCAGATAAAATCACTATTGCTCGTGCTAGTAAAGTCACACAACTTGGTGTTTTCTGGAGTAGCCATTCTAGCAAACTTAAAAGCAAACAAGTAAAAACAACTACAAAGGATTCTAATTTTTTTTTTGGGTTTTTGATAAAACGAATGCAAGTAAAAATAAAGTAAAGCAAAACTTAAAACAAAGTAAAGGATGTGCGTGTAAAAACTCCCCTCGTAGAAGTCTTCTTCCTCCCCGGCAATGGCGCCAGAAAAACTTGTTGATGGTGCGGTGATGGTGTGTGAAATTAATGAAGTAAATGACCGGCCAGTTGGAAAACCCCAAGAGCAAGGTTTGATGAATATAGCAGCAAGTTTTTCCCTCAGTAAGAAACCAAGGTAGTCAATCCAGTAGGAGGACAAAATACGACTGAAGGTGATGCAGCAAGAATTTCACCATTGGGAGCCGGTGCCTTTCGAAGCACTTTCACGCCCACTAGCTGCGTGATGCTCTAACAAGGGCGCCGTTAACGATAACTTGTTAGCACGTCTTCAACCAGTAGCAATATGGAACCTGCACACAACACAACCAAATACTTTGTTCCCAACTTACGATGAGGTTGTCAATCTCACCGGTTTGCTTGAAACAAAGGGTATGAGCGTATCGAGTGGAAAGTGATAATAGTATGCGAGTAAAGTAAACAGTACGAGTAAAGTAAACAGGTGATAGCAATATAAAGAAAATATGACCGGGGTCCACAGTTCACTAGCGGTGTCTCTCCATAAGATAAAATAATACATGCTGGGTAAACAAATTACTGTTGGGCAATTGATAGAATAAAGACAACGTGCATATGATAAGAGGATCACTATGAGATTTACTCTGGGCATTACAACAAAATACATAGACCGCCATCCAACTGCATCTATGACTAATAATCCACTCACGGGGATATCATCCGAACACCCCATGAGTATTAAGTTGCGAACAACAGATAATTGTATTAAGCAAAGTGTGTAATGTAAACAAAGCATATGCCCTCGAGCATATGAATGTTGTTTTCCCCCTAGTAGCAACAGCACATCTACAACCTTAGAGGTTTCTGTCACTCCCCCAGATTAAATAGAGGCATGAACCCACTATCGAGCATAAATACCCCCTCTTGGAGTCACTAGCAACTACTCGGCCAAGATAGCTACTAACAACGGAGAGCATGCAAGATCATAAACAACATAGAGATAACATAAGATAAATTTTAGTACATCAACTCAAGCATAACACCAATATTCACCGGATCCCAACAAACCAAACATGTATAATTACATAACGGTGATCTCAATCATGTAGGGCACCTCATGAGATCTAAACATGAAGCACATGGTGGAGAAGACAACCATCTAGCTACTGCTATGGACCCATAGTCCAAGGTAGACTACTCACTCATCGCTCCGGAGGCAAGCATGGTGATGAAGAAGACCTCCGGTGGCGATTTCCCTCTCCGGCAGGGTGCCGGGAAGACCTTTTGGACTCTCCCGATCTTCGGGTCGACGGCGGCGGCGGATCGCGATGTGTTCTGGAAAACTGATCGGTTCCTTAGGTTTTTCTCATCGGGGGGTCTTTATAGGCGAAGGGGCATCGTCAGGAGTGGACCGAGGCGGTCTCACACATAGGGGGCGCGGCCCAGCCCCTGGCCGCGCCGCCCTGGTGTGAGGGCCCCTCGTGGCCCCACTCCGTCTCCTCTTCGGTTCTCTGGAAGCTTCGGTGAAATTCTGGGCGACTGGCTTTGGTTTCGTCCAATTCCGAGAATATTTCCTGTGTAGCTTTTCTGAAATACAAAAATAGCAGAAAACAGGGAACTGGCGCTGTGGCGACTTGTTGGTAGGTTAGTTCCGGAAAATGCATAAAAGTGCCACGAAGTGTAACGAAACACTAAGCAAATGGTGTAAAAACAAGCATGGAGCATCAAAAATTATGGATATGTTGGAGACGTATCAACAAGCGTCAAAGCTTGGGGATGCCCCGAGGCACCCCTTCTTCATCGGCAAAAATCAGGTCATCTTTCAAGACACTATATTTTTATTGCTTCATATACTATGCATTTTTCTTGGAGCGTCTTTACTTTCTCTTTCAGTTTTCTTTTGTTTTGTTTGCCGCAATAAATGGTTGGACCCCAACATGTTTCTTTTGGGGAAGACACACTCCGTTTTTCATTGCCAAGAACACTCTAGTTTTCACTCTTTTCGTTCAACGAGTGTTCTCTTTTTCTAGTACTGCGTTTAGCTTTCATTTTTTGCCTTCATTTTGTTCAGATCTTGTTATTTCTTTGTATCAAGGTGTATTTAGACCTATGGTCTATGATGGTTTTAATCTTTAAAAGTTGATTCAAAAAGGTTGATTGGTGTTGGAAAAGAGAAAAAAAGTTCCATGCCTATAGTGGTACAAATAGGAGCTTGTTTAGACTTTGGCTTAGACTTTTGCATGTCATGTTTGATGTTATTTTGATAGTATGCTTAGTAGTTTTTGCTGTAGCATGACTTGTATCAAATGACTGAGATTGCCTAATATGCCTTTGAAAGAATCATGCGTTGTTTTTATTATATGGGAGCATATTATTGTGGTTTTCTCCTTTGATGCTTTATTTGGGATGACTTGGCGTATGCTTACACCATGTTTGACTTTAACAAGTCGCCATAAGCCTCTATGATCATTCAGTTTTTGACTTGTGATACCACTTTATGTTTTGGTTAATAATGTTTTGTCGCTATGCATGATTATGGCCGTTATTGCTCTCTTAATTGGTCGCTCCCAGTCTTTTGCTAGCCTTCATCTGTACTGAGTATGAGCTCTACTCGTACATCCAACTACCAAAAACCAAGTATTCCAAAGAGTCCACTATAAATTCCTATGCATGGTATTTGCAAGCCATTCCAAGTAAATTTTCATGTGCTACCTTTCAAAAAACCTTCAAAATACTTCTCATTTTGTGACATTGTTTTCAGCTCATGGGGACGTAGTGGTCAGATTTGCTATCTTCCATATAGTTTTATTCCAAAAAAGAAAAAAGAAAAGAAAAAAGTCACTCCTCCATGGTATGAGAAAGTTGGTGGGCACCCGATGGAATCGGTTAGCCATGGTTTGTGAAAGGAAAAGTGGGGAGGAGTGCCAAGCATTATAAAAGAGCACAAAAGTGCCAATCTCTCTCAAAACTTTCTTAGTATGGAAGATAGTAAGAACCCCATTGCCAGTCATTGACAAGAACAACCACCTCTCAAAACAAATTTTTTATCTATGTTTTACAAATGAAAAGTTCTAGCACATGTTCAATGACTGCTTTCCTCTGCGAAGGGCCTTTATTTTACTTTTATGTTGAGTCTCCACCTTCTACCTTTATGCACCTTCTAAGAGTGTATAGTTGTCATTCTGAGTATAATGTGCATAGTCCCAAAATTTATTATAGATTGATTCATGATTATGGTTTTGCTTGTTCTTAAATTATTTGTATCTAGTCACCCTCTTAAACTTGAAGGTATCCTAAGCATTTATGTTTTGCTACTCCATGAAGGACAAGCTGAAAACCACTTTGCTATGTTTTTCTATATGCTCAAAACAAACACTTGACTTTCAATGCATTATTACTCATGATCTTTTGTTTGTGTTACTTTTCATGTTATAACATGGTTGCTAAGTTTTATTGTCAAGATTATGTATTTTATGCCCATGTTTAGAGTACTTTGATCTCAGAACTCAATGCTTTACATCGTTTGATCAAGATTGTGTTGGTGCATGTCACCTCAAAAATTATTGTTTTGTTATCACTTACCTACTCGAGGACGAGCAGGAGTTAAGCTTGGGGATGCTTGATACGTCTCAAACGTATCTATAATTTTTGAAGCTCCATGCTTGTTTATGCACCATTTGTTTTGAGTTTTGTTACACTTCATGGCATTTTGATGCATTCTCCGGAACTAACCCATTAACGAGATGCCACAGTGCCAGTTCCCTGTTTATAGCTGTTTTTGTGTTTCAGAAAAGCTACACATGAAATATTCTCGGAATTGGACGAAACAAAACCCGAAGTTCCTATTTTTCCGGACACGAGACGGAGTCCAAAGCAGAGACGGAGGGGAGCCAGGGGCAAGCCAAACCATGGGGTGGCATGGCCTAGCGCGGCCACCTGGCCCACCTCCTGACGCCGCTCTTCCGCCTATATATTCTCCTCGGCGAGAAAACCCTAAAGCCCCGATCCATTTTGCAGAAAACATACTGCAAGCCACCGCCATTGTTGACGCGAGATCGGGAGGGTCCAGAAGCTCTTCCCGGCACCCTGTCGGAGAGGTGAATCACCACCGGAGGCCTTCTTCATCACCATGCCTGCCTCTGGAGTGATGTGTGAGTAGTCTACCTTGGACTACGGGTCCATAGCAGTAGCTAGATGGTTGTCTTCTCCTCCATGTGTTTAATGTTTAGATCTTGTGAGCTGCCTATCATGATCTAGATCATCATTGTGTAATTCTATATGTTATTTTTGTTGGGATCCGATGAAGATTTGGGGAAGTTGCTGTCCTAAAATAGATTTTTGCACTGCACCGTAAACATTCGTGAAAATTCTCAGAATATCTTTTTGATCTGCGATTTCTTGTGCACATGCCCCAAGTTATTTGCAAACTTTTATTAGTTTTGCACTTTTTGATTTGAGCAACAGAAGACCCTCCAAAAAATCGATCTTTGTCAGCTGGTCTATTTTGACAGATTTCTGCCACTATTTGTGTTTGCCTCTCGATCGCTTTCTTTTTTAGTTCTTTTGATCATGAAACTTTTGAGGAAGTTTCTACAGTATCTTATGCTTTAATGGATGGTATATTTGAGTTTGAAACTGAACCAAAAGAGTAGATTTACTATCATGCTTACACTAATGTCGCTAATAGAATTGTGTGAAGTTTTGTATGAAGGAAGTTTTCAAGTGTAGGGAACGGCGAGTGATGAGATGAGATGAGGTATGGACAAAAGCTCAAGCTTGGGGATGCCCATGTCACCCCAAGAAATATCCAAGAGGTACAAGCGTCAAAGCTTGGGGATTCCCCGAGGCACCCCTTCTCTTTTTCTAGTACTGCGTTTAGCTTTTGTTTGTCACCTTATTTTTGTTCAGATCTTGTTATATCTTTGTATCAAGGTGCATTTAGACCACTGGTCTATGTTGGTTTTCGTCTCAAAAGAGTTGTTTCAAAAAGATTGAATGGTGTTGGAAAAGAGTAAAAGTTTCATGACTATAGCGGTAAAATGTGAGCTTGTTTAGACCGTGGCTTAGACTTTTGCATGTCATGTTTGATGTAATTTTGATAGTATGCTTACTAGTTTTTGCTGTAGCATGACTTGTCTCAAATGACTGAGATTGCTTAATGTGCCTTTGAAAGAATCATGCGTTGTTTTTATTATATGGGAGCATATTATTATGGTTTTCTCCTTTGATGCTTTATTTGGGTTGACTTGGCGCATGCTTACACCATTTTTGACTCTAACAAGTCGCCATAAGCCTCTATGGTCATTTGGTTTTTGACTTGTGATGCCACTTTATGCTTCGGTTAATGTTGTTTTGTCGCTATGCATGATTGTGGCCGTTATTGCTCTCTTAGTTGGTCGCTCCCAGTCTTTTGCCAGCCTTCATTTTGTACTGAGAGGGAATACTTCTCATGCATCCAACTCCCAAAAACTAAAGTTTTCCAATGAGTCCACTATAAATTCCTATGCATGGTATTTGCAAGCCATTCCAAGTAAATTTTCATGTGTTACCTTTTAAAAAAACCTTCAAAATACTTCTCATTCTGTGACACTATTTTCAGCTCATGGGGACGTAGTGGTCGGATTTCCTATCTTCCATATTGTTTTATTCCAAAAAGTAAAAAAAAGGAAAAAAGAAAAGGAAAAAAGAAAAGAAAAAAAGGCACTCCTCCATGGTATGTGAAAGTTGGTGGGCACCAGATGGAATCGGTTAGCCATGGTTCATGAAAGGAAAAGTGGGAAGGAGTGCCAAGCTTTATAAAAGAGCACCAAAGTGCCAATATCTCTCTCAAAAACTTGCTTAGTATGGAAGATAGTAAGAACCCCATTGCCAGTCATTGACAAAGAACAACCACCTCTCAAAACAAATTTTTATCTCGCCGTGTTACAAATGAAAAGCTCTAGCACATGTTTAATCACTACTTCCCTCTGCGAAGGGTCTTTCTTTTACTTTTATGTTGAGTCTCCACCTTCTACCTTTATGCATCGTCTAAGAGAGCATAGTTGTCATTCTGAGTTTAATGTGCATAGTCCCAAAATTTATTATTGATTGATTCATGATTATGGTTTTGCTTGTTCTTAAATTATTTGTATCTAGCCGCCTCTTAAACTTGAAGGTGTCCTATGCATTTATGTTTTGCTATTCCATGAAGGACAAGCTGAAAACCACTTTGCTGTGTTTTTCTATATGGTTGAAACACACACTTGACATTCAATGCTTCATTACTCATGATCTTTTGTTTGTGTTACTTTTCATGTTATAACATGGTTGCTAAGTTTTAATGTCAAGATTATGTCTCTTATGCCCATGTTTTAAGTACTTTGATCTCAGCACTAAATGCTTTACATCATTGATCAAGATTGTGATGGTGCATGTCACCTCAAAAATTATTATTTTGTTATCACTTACCTACTCGAGGACGAGCAGGAGTTAAGCTTGGGGATGCTTGATATGTCTCAAACGTATCTATAATTTTTGATGCTACATGCTTGTTTATACACCATTTGCTTTGTTTTTTGTTACACTTCGTGGTGTTTTTATGCATTTTCCAGAACTAACCTATTAACGAGATGCCACAGTGCCAGTTCTTGTTTTCTGCTGTTTTTGTGTTTCAGAAAAGCTACACATGAAATATTCCCGGAATTGGATGAAACAAAAGCCGAAGATCCTATTTTCCCGACATGAGACGGAGTCCAAAGCAGAGACGGAGGGGGACCAGGGGCCAGGCGCACCATAAAGTGGCGCGGTCAGCCACTGGCCCGCGCCACCAGGTGGTGGGGACACCTGGCCCACCTCCTGACGCCGCCCTTCCGCCTATATATTCTCCTCGGAGAGGAAAACCTAAAGACCCAATCAATTTTCCACGAAACATACTGCAAGCCACCGCCGTCATTGACGCGAGATCGGGAGGGTCGAGAAGCTCTTCCCGGCACCCTGTCGGAGAGGGGAATCACCGCCAGAGGCCTTCTTCATCACCATGCCTGCCTCCGGAGTGATGTGTGAGTAGTCTACCTTGGACTACGGGTCCATAGTAGTAGCTAGATGGTTGTAATCTCCTTCATGTGCTTCATGTTTAGATCTTGTGAGCTGCCTATCATGATCAAGATCATCGTTGTGTAATTCTACATGTTGTGTTTGTTGGGATCTGATGAATAGTGATACTTTGTCAAGTTGATTTGTGATTTATCATCTCTATGTTGTTTATGATCTTGCATGCTCTCCATTGCTAGTAGATATCTTGGCCGAGTAGATGCTAGTGACTCCAAGAGGGAGTATTTATGCTCGATAGTGGGTTCATGCCTCTAGTAATCTGGGGGAGTGACAGAAACCTCTAAGGTTGTAGATGTGCTGTTGCTACTAGGGAAAAAATAACAATCTTGTGTTTAAGGACATTAGTATTGTTTACATTACACACTTTGCTTAAGGCGATAATCTGTTGCTTGCAACTTAATACCCAACGGTTGCTCGGATGACATCCGGCGGGTGGATTATTAGTCATAGATGCAGTGGGATTACGGTCTATGTATTATGTTGTAATGCCCAAGTGAATCTCATAGTAATCCTCATGACATTTGTATGCTTGCTTTATTCTATCAATTGCCCAACTGTAACTTGTTTACCCAGCATGTTATTTATCTTATGGAGAGACACCACTAGTGAACTGTGGACCCCGGTCCATTCTTTTATATTGTTATTACCGTTTACCATTTACTCACTTTATTTACATTCTTGCAAACTATTATCTTTTACCACTCGATACGCTTAATTATTTGGTTACAGCAAACCGGTGAGATTGACAACCTCACTGTAAGTTGGGGCAAAGTACTTGGTTGTGTTGTGTGTAGGTTCCACGTTGCTGCTGGTGCAAAGCTACGCCCTGGACGAGGCGCCATATATAAATTGTCTGGAGTTATCGCGAAGCTAGCGAGCATCAACCCTTTGGAAGTTGGTGCTTTCTCCTACTGGTTCGATAAACCTTGGTTTCATACTGAGAGAAGACTTGCTGTTGTGCTCATCATACCTTCCTCTTGGGGTTACCAACTGGGCGGTCATCTACATGCCATCACTCGTCGCGGCCGGAACGCGGCCAGGGCTCCGCGTCCACCGCGTGCTCGTGGGACCACGTCTACGTACCGGTCAGGCTAGCCCGCCGGCTCTACACGAGGGGCAATCCCATGTCTTGGTCGGACGTCAACTTGCCGGCGCGGTGGCACCTCAACAGCCAGCGAGTGCCTGTGCCGCCCGTCCTGCGCGATGGGCTGGAGCGCGTGCGGGAGATACGCCGGTGGCATGTCCTCCTCCCCATGCACCTGCGGCGCGATCCCGCCTTCGACATCGGGTCACCAAACTAGGACACCTTCTCCCGATGGGAGCTGCACCCAGAAAGGCGCGTCGGCTACCTCGGCGATGCCGACTGGGACCCCGATTGGGCGCCCGTCATGTCCTCCGATGACGACGACAAGGACGAGGACGACGAGGAAGAGGACGACGACGAGGACGACCATGTGCCTGTCCAGGCGCCACCTCCCCCTTCTCCTCCTCGTGTCAGCGGCGAGGTCTCCGGCCAAATCTACAATGGTCGGGTGATCCGCTGACCGTGGCGAGGCTTTTGAACTCCCTCCCGAGCTCACCGAGGAGGAGCAGCTCGCTGTCGCGGTCCTCAGCAGCCAGGAGGAGGAGAGGAGGGCGTTCCCGGAGCTTGCGGATGCCCTGGCACTCTTGGTGGCGCCGCCCCCACCGCCTGGGCCGCCACCGATGCAGCCGCCGCGCACTCCACCGGCGAGGCCACGTTGGGAGGCCAGGGCGGAGCCCTGGGACGCCTAGCCTGGAGCTGCACTTGGGTGGCCGGCGGGCGCGCCGCCTATCCTGGGTGGGCTCCCGGGACGCCAACTCCCCCACTAGGGCCTCCACCGCCGCCCATAGCCAACTGGTCGTGGCCGCAGGGGCCATTTTCATCGACCTGTCCGGTGATGACGACGATGAGTAGGCCCTGCCGGTGACGCCACAACCCTAGTTTAGGCTAGGATTTTATCTTTTCTATATATTTCTATTTTTTGCTTTTTAAATTTGTAAAATATCTATATTAATGGAAGAATGGCCCACCTGTCAGGGCAAACCCCCCCCCCCCCCCCCCCCACCCATCCGGACAGATATATTTTTAGTGTCCGCGGCCCGACCCAAACGGACCGATTCAAACCATTTCGGACACCGAAATGGGTCGGCCCGCTGAAGATGCCCTTAGTGTTCCAAAGAGTAGTCCAAAATTTCTGCTCAGTTGCCTCCTCCTTGATAAAGGTATTTATGTGGGACTAACGTGAGCTGCCTCGGTCAGATGGGCTTTGTAATGCGGCCCAGGATATACATAGAAAAAGAAAAGGAAAAAAGAGATAACAATTTGGGCAAGACCCAATAGGAAAAGAAACAAAACAGAGGGAAGAGACCGTGGTGGGCTGCGGCTGGGCTGGCCAGCTAGGCTATTTTCGGCTGATCAGCCTAAATTGGTCAGCTCAGTTTGTTTTATTCCTTTGTTTTTTGTTTTTCTGATTTTTTTATTAATCCTTACATTAGCTCAAATATATATTGATAATTTCATTAAAAACATTAAAAAATAGGTGTTTCGTCCTAGAGAAGCTATTTACAATCCAAAAAATATTTTGTAAAAATCGTTTTATCCTCGTGGCCTTGAGTGGCTATAATGCTCCAACTCTATTCAAACAACTTTCTGAATAGTAGTATGTTCAACTATGGAACATATGAGAACCATTTAAATATCTAAATATGAAATAGAAATTTTATATTGAAATAAGACCAAATAAAATAATCTCCATACATATTTGTCATATACGAAAATGGCATGTTATTTCCCTCTGTTTTAAAATATGTATTGAAAAATACTGGAGAGATTCAAGATCCAAATTAAGAGTTTAAGAACCAAATGGTACATGTTAAAATATTAATCCACCACAATTGGGCAAGTCACTTTTGATCCCTCATAAATAGTTCAAGCATGGTTGGATAGATATTTTTTAAAGGATCCAAGTGGCTGAAAGAAAATTCAAATGGGGAAATTTGGATTTGTAAAAAATTCCTGTCCAAGATTTATAATTTGAATAGTTCCTTAATCCACTCTGGAATGTTTTGAGCATGGTTGGATAAATGTTTTGAACAAGTCAGCAAAAGTTTCGATTCTCCGCGAACCAAACAGAGTCAAACATTTCAAAAACTTTATATGGAAATATGCTACTTGCATTCTACTCAAGATCATTTAAATTCACAGAAATATGTGTACTCTGTGTGCTGGTACTCTTGTTTAACCACTTTTGTCCTTGTCCTAACCAGCTTTTTTTTCGAAAGGAGGTCAATGTCTCAGCATCTGCATTGATCGATGCATACGGCTTTTTATTGCTTTATAAAAGGTTCAGGTCTTAACTAGCTGCGCTCTTTTCTTTGAGATGAGACTGAGAAGAGTGTGGCTGGCCATGCTACAGAAAATGGCGTCCAACGTCCGAAAAGGCTCTTTCCGAGAAAAGGCCACGAATTGAACCGTCTTTGCTGCCAGCAAAGCTACATGATTGCATGAACAACTTCCGTCTCTCGCCGCAATACCATCTTTTCGAAATGGGATTGTATATTTTTAATTGCTGTTGCCATCCACAGATCAAATCACCTCTCAGTTCTGAATTTCTCTGGTCGTTTCAGTAACTGCATCTTTACCGCACCATTAGACAGATTGGCCACATGCACCTAAATTTGTAAAGGCTACCACTACACCATGAATTCCTGGATAGCCTCTTGCAAGACAAGACAAGACAAGATGTCACAAATTCTAATGGTTATTCACACTGTTAGTAACATCTGTGCATGTGTCATGCAGCTAGATAGATAGCTAGGGAGTCTCTATCCGGATATTCTTAAATCTTAATTAGCTCGAGGCTAGCTACCGTAGGCTTCAATTATGAGCACTAAACAATGTTAGAACAGAGATTAATTAGCACCCCACTAACCCTGAGAATACATAGGAGCACTGCTGTGGCGACTCCACAACCACCTCGATCTAATCTTTTAAGAAATATGGTATGTTTCCTGCTTAGAAAGCCTGTTGCGCCTGTGGTCCTCATGCTCTTCACCACCAGAAGTGCATGTATAGATGCAGATATGCCATCTATCTCGTTTGTTTGTAATGTGAGGACGTACGGACAAAGCCATCTTGCTAGTGAAGTACTGATATACACCACGTCCCTTGCTTGACCGCCGTCGCCTGTCCAGACGGAGATGGTAGATTCAAATAGTCTTCCATTGCCAGCTACATCAACTTCTCAAAGAAATCATCCTATGCGACCAGGCGTTGCCCCAGTTCTTTTTCTTTTCTTTTCTTTTCTAGATCTTACTAGTATAGATTTTCAGATGCTTAAAGTTTCAGTTCAAAGTTGCGGATACACAAGGTTTCATTCTGTGACTCCTGGTCAATCAGAAACTTACCTCTCACCCAAAATTACAGTACAATGCTTACGTGCGCGCTGCCGTCAGATTTGGACGATGCTGTCTGTCTCCAAGAAGAATCAATCGACATGTTTATGATTTGGTTAGTTGTCAGTAGTGGCGCGAGTACTACAACAGATGCCTTTAACGACAAAGAGTCAATGTCTGCTCCTCGCATCGCAACAAGTGGCAGTTAACTAACGAGAGGGACACATGAGAAAGAACCAGGATGGTCCTGATTCATATGAAAAGTTCAAAGGTTTGTTAACATAAAAACGATATGCAGGAGCAGGTTGCTAGTGCAGTGTTCCCTTTTTACTGCCTGCCACATAGACATAGAGAAAGATTGCGCTGATCATTCAGGTAAAATAAAACTGCACTGAGTGATTTAACACTAAAACGAATGGATAGCTAGACCGCACGGCGACAAAGCGGATGGGCGCTAAAGGTGTTGAAGCTTCCATTATGTGGCAGGGCTCGAGGATGCGTTTGGTAAGCAGCAGCATGGGTTGGGTACATGACAATATGCTCAATGATTGATTATGATAACTAATCGAGCATCTCAGAGAAGACATCACATTTGTTAGTGATCGTGCATGGGAAGCTGCCCTGAACAAAACATGACGCCTCACCTACTCTTGTCTGCTGGGTAGTAGTGTTCATGATTCGGTTCATGCACATTCAGCAGGTTCAAACTCCACTTTAAAATGCACAATTAAAGAAGGTTAGATCTTTGGTGCAGATCAAAATTTTAGAACTTGGGCACTCTTGATCCGCAACGGAGAGTAAATTCGTTAAAAAGATACGAGTTCATAAATTCAGCAGAGGTTCAAACCCTTTGGAAAATGCAGACGGAAGTTGAGATCTTGGTGCAGAGCAAACTTTTAGAACTTGAGAACTCCTGATCCCGAATAGACGTGATCCTGAATAGACAGTAAACTCGGTGAAAATATCAGATAAATTCAAAAACTCGGGAAGTGCATGTACTTGCACCGTTGCACAGTTATGGTTCCATAGGAACAGGAGAACATCTCAGAGGACTGCACCATTTTGGACACACTCTGCTTTGTTCAGGAACTCGTTTTTCAGGTAAAAGCCCCAGATCAAAGTTTCATTCAGCTGAGCACTGTACCAAGAAACGTAGAACCCAGCCGTGATTTCTGTATATTGCTAGGGGGACAGTAAGAGGAGGGGCAAAATGCAGTTTTTCGAACACTCTAAATCCAGCTTCAGATATTACAGAATTCTAAACCGTTCATTCTCAAGGAAGCCTGTAAATATAAAGAGCCAGAGATTTTAGAGAATTCTCGGTAATTTGTATTGCCGCATACTCAACTGTTCTATACTAGTACTACAAATTACATTGAGGAGAGGCAGGGTTGCTAATGTTGAGCCGGTGGACGGGACAGCTGCGTGATTATGCGGCGAGATGGAGAACAGAGCGCACAGATGCCGGCTTGATGACGGGACAAACGCCTCGCTGAAAATCGACGCCATCGCCGACCCCTCTGCTTGAACCAGGTCCCTGACATGGCCGCGCGCCAATGCAGGTCGCCAAGCGCGGCACGCACGGAGGACGGAAGGTGGATGGCGTGCCAGTCGTGGCGACGTCGGCGCTGGTTTGGCAGAGGAATGGCAGAAGGTGGTGGCTAGAGAGCATCGGGCGAAAGAAAACTTTCGATCGGAGGAATTACTGCTGCCGGCCGAAGGAGTGGTGGATCTTCTTGATGAAATCGTCGGACCGCTTGCTCAGCTCCGCCGCGCCGACCGACGGCTCGCGGGCCCTCGCCCGCGGAGGCGACGAGCGTGGCTCGGGCTCCCTTGGGGAGGAGGATAAGGCCGGTGCCGTCGCGGGACGCGTCCTCTGCATGATGGCGCTCCACGTCGCGTCCAGGTCGTCGTCGCCGCCGTGGTCCTGATCGGTGCCGTCGAAGTGTTCGTCCGTTGCCGACAGGGCAGGTGGCGCAGGCAGAGAGAACCCACGCTCGACGAACGCGCGCTCCTGCGCCGGCGCCGGTGCCACGCTCCGCATCGTGTCGGCGGTGGCGTCGTAGGTCGACGCGGCGACGGAGTAGGAGGCGGCGTCCTCTTCGTACTCCGTGGTGACGCACGACTCGCCGCCGCACGATCCAGGGGAGACGACACCCTCGTCGACCGGCCAGGCGGCAGCCTCGAGGTGCTCCTCGTCCCGAACGGCGACGACGGCGGGCGCGAACTCCACCTTGCCCTTCACGGCGGACAGGGCGACTTCCTCGGCGGGGTGGTGAGGCACCGGAGCCCAGGGGTCCTTGTGGGCGGCGGCGTGGAAGTGCTTGTTGTCGGAGAGCTTCCAGATGACGAAGATGATCACGTGGACGGTTACGAAGAGGTAGAGCTTCCATAGGAAGGCGTCGGCGCCGGACACGAGCTGCGGCACCGCCACGCGCGCCAGGGACGCCGCCGCGGCTAGCGCGGCGGACGCGAACGCCACCTTCGCCGCCAACACCGTCGTCGCGCGCAGGCCGCCGTCCGTGCCTACCCCGCCGCCACGAAGCCGGGAGGAGTAGCTGCCTGACATGGCTGGTTTGCTGGATCGAGCTGGGCGGCGCAAGAGCGGCGAGCGGTGAGAAGTGACGGAGCGTGAGGAGGTGATGGGCAGAGGGGGAATACGGGGTTGGCGAGGTGGAGGTGGTACGGGGCTATTTATTGGGAGAATGGAGCCCATTTTTTCCTTTCTTTGGAAATTATTAATTTCCGGACGGCTAATGAAATTTCAAAGTTTATCGGAATGAGATTGTGATATGGGAGAAATTCGGATCGTCTCCAAACGATTGAACGTGAATATGGCTTGATATGTTTCCATTTCCACGAGATTACATACCATAAATTAGGTAGAAACGCAATCATAGAAATTATATCAGATAATATTATATGCGTATGCTACACACTTATTTTTTGAATAACAAATATATTTTAATATCAAGAAGATAACAATCACAATCAGCCTCTACAACAGCGCAATGCGCTAGTAAAAATACGGATGCACACAATAAAAAAAGAATTACAAAAAGAAAAGTCTCGTTTTAGTGATTACTTTCTTGTAGCAGTAGGACTAACACCATCAAAATAATACTAGAAGATCAACTTCTCCAAAAGCGACGACTCCGAGAAAGAAACAATGCATAACCATCATCGTTGTCCAATCATAGATTTTATATTTTCACCCTATAGAAAGTCCTCAATCACAAAAATAATGGTTTCAATAAAGTAATTGTCAGACACAACTAATTAAAATTAGACCTTAGATTCTCATCCTGCAAGGTGGGACTTTGAACTTATGATGTGTTGTCGCCTCAATTTCGATATCGTTGTTCCTAGTTACGAATCACCAAGCCATTCTAGCTCGCCACAAAGACTCAAACCACGATTGTTAGTCTTAAGATCTTTACTTCTATGATATTATTTGTTCACTGACTTCATCATGGAACGAGAAATCATGCCACATGATGGTAACAGTCAACAGAACTTCATAACGTTCCCTCTGAAACCAAGAACATAGATGTAACTTTCAAAACATTAATATTCTTTGATGTGAAAAATGGGTATGATAGTACACCAGCAAACTTTTTCGGTATTGTTAAAATAGTTGGTAGATATAGACATAAAAAATTATCAAGGCTGCCGGTGATCCTAAAAAAGACAGTGCGCCGAGCGTCGGCAGTGGCACTGTTCTCTTCTGCCAGCAGTATACCCATATGGCCATCTCATGGCATCAAAGAAAAAGTACACCCATCCCGTGCCAATCAGCTACTCGGATCTGAGTACAAGAGAGCGGCGTTACAAGTCAACTCCTCCACTGATACAGCAATACTATAAAAATGCATAATTTCTAATCACCAGACTCATGCTAAGTATTCATCGACCAGATCTGTCGACCTGGCTCGTTTTAGTACAGATGGTCAGATGCCACGCGGCTAGGGCAGTTGGAATCAAAAGCACCGTGCCTTTCAGCTAACCGTTGTGGTCAAACGAATGGTTGATTAATCACCGACTGCTAATTTCTCATCGATGTAGAATATAAGTCCATGAAATCAAATTTTACCTGAGATCGACCAGCAGTCCAACGCATATTTTACCTGGACAGAGAGTAGACTTCCTGCTCATCTTCTACTGACTTTCCGCGTGACTTTCTCAGGGGAATTCACGCGTAAGTAAAGTAGAAGATCGTTCCAGCAAAAAACAAATACTATGCATCAACATGGACCGTGCCACCGGCCTGTTCTCAGCCGCTAACGCTTAATTAGCACTGAAGTTTAAAAAAAAATGGATGTGTGCATGATTATTTTTTCTTATTCTGTAAGGGGTGAATCACGAGCTATCTATCATATACTCCCTCCGTTCTTTAAAATATGATGTATCTAGATACATTTTTAGTGTCTAAATACATCTATATTAGCAGTATGTTTTATGAAATGAAGGAAGTATATATTTTATTAAAGGCTAAAAGGGATGTCTTCATTCAGATGAGTGGTTAGTGCGGCCAAATGTTGAACGAGTTACATGAAGACATTTATTGAAAATTTAAAATAATAATTTGAATTTTAAAATATGTAAACAATTTTTTTAAAAAAATGCATTATGGAAAGCCCTACATTAATTTTTTTCTTAAAATAATAATCAAGAACCCAAATCTGCATATCCTTGTGCACTTGAACATAGGTGATTAGATTGTACATCCAGTTTCATAATAAAAAAAATTAAATATGGAAAATGATTTATTGTAATAGTGTACAAAAATTCTATGTGAAATAATACGTAGTTTGGGCTGTGCAAAATTAAAAAAATTGTACATTTGAAGTAGTTGAATAGTGCAACTTTTCAAATCTTTAAATTTAGCAGATTTTGTCATTTTTGTGTAGCTTGGAATTGTATATATTATGCTTCAAGACTTAGCAAATTGTAGAATGCAGCATTGACTATATCTAGGATTTTTTTTGTAGCTTTTGAAATTTCATAAAATACCGGACTATCTGGGTACCATATGTGGTTTCTGAAGCAAACGCGCCCTGAGAAACGGACTATGTACGGTACAAAGAAGGAGCGGAGGTGCTGACATTTTAAAACTGTACTTTCTTTAATTTAAATCTTGACACGTACGTTTGTTCCCCATGGCGGCATGGCCGCGCCCGCGGGAGCGGTGGATTGCATGCCGACAAGGAGCACGTCCCCAGCAATTTTGGACGGACACATTCGTCTAGAACACTCTTTCAGAAAGTGAGGCCGACGTAGTGCGTTCGATTAACTCAATCTCATGGGTGATTATTAATTCGTCGTATGAAACAATCAAGCAGTTTGTTGCTTTATTTTGTTAACCTGGTAAAACCAGCTGTAAAGAATCCGTGTTTGCTTTTTACAACGCAGGGCCAGATGGCCTTTCCTCTAAAAACGATCAAGCAGAGGAATGTGTGTAGAGAGTGAGGAAAGGTAATAGCTTTTTTTTCTTCTTCTAGAAACTCGACCTAGATACGACACACAGATGACACAAATTGTTGTAACTGCCCACTCCTCCAGTGTCGTCCCTGCTCGGGCAACACCGAAGCCCCTAGCCCTCCTCCCCCGTCATTTCCCCTCCTCTACCGCCACCCGAGAGGACGTCGTGCTTGCTCGCACGGGTGACGTTGAAGGTGGCGGGAAGGCTCATGTCGCTCAGTCTTATGACGGAGGACCCCAGGATCTGGGTGGCGGCCCTCCAAGGCTTGGCGACTGCGTCCTTTGGTGGGTGGCTCTAGCTGATGTCCTCGAATTCGTGGGAGGTGAGGCGGCGGTGGGCAATGGACTTGACCGTGGACCTCCTTCCCCGCCAAATATGAGGTAGTTGCTCCTCTCCTTGGATCTCTCACTCATGTTGGTTCCTGCTGAAAGTGGTACCGCCACCAAATGTGAGGCTTCGTGGGTGCTTGGTGTGTAGTTCTGGACTAGGGGAACCCCTAGGCTGGTTGGTCCGGCCCAGCGACGATGATGTCCTTGGGCTCTGTTCTTCCTCATTGGAGGTGTGGCTGAGGTACCCTCTATCAACCCCCAACCCATGTCTCAGATGGAAGTCCAAAATCTCTGTGTTGTAAGGTGTTCGGAGTTCTCTCTTGTATCGTTCCGCCGTTGTGGTGTGGTGTTGTGTTGTTGTGGGCATGTGTGGTTCGGCCGCCATGGTATGTTGTGGTGTTGCATTTTTCTAGGGCCTTGTGTAATCTCTGGCCGGTTGATGGCTTCGTTAATTCAAAGTCATGCTCGTGTCGAGCTATTATCTAAAAAAAACTCAAATTAGACTTTATTTTCCTCTTTCAACTATGTATCCATACTAATACAATTCCTAAAATGAAAACTACTTTTTCCTCTCCTTAGGGCCTTAACCAGGTTTACCGCCGCTATACCGCGTTATGCACTGCTTATTTGAGTAATATTTTTTTCATAGTTAGCTGTAAAATTAGGCAAAAGTAGGTCAGAACAAACACTAAAGTAAGGAACATTCGGTGGGACAAACGGATTTAATATAATCCACCGCGATGCCAAGAGAACCTTTAAGATCAAAACAATCTAGGTTTAGCCATGCCTTCCTTTACAATAGATTTGATTAATGTCAGAGTTTTCACACAAAAAATATTAGCCGGGTCATTGAATTAAAAAAGAAAGAAATGGTGGAATTAAAGTTTTCTTTTCTCGAAACCCATCTAATTTGAATAAAAGTGGAAAATAAAATTCTGAATATAAACAATCAGGATCATTCGAAAATGATTTATAGAAGTTGAAAAAATTTAATCAAAATGTGTGCTTACAGAACAAAGTACTTCATTAGAAAATAGAAAATCAATGTGAAAGTTATAAAGCACAAACATTCTAGAAATTTATTGCCAAATATTGAAATAAAAAATACAGAAATTAAACATCTACTAAATTTATTGAAGACCTGTAGTATGGAGTACTTTTTTACAATCAATACCATATATATTTATAAAAGTAAATAATATACGGTAGAGATACATAAGTTGTCTCAAGCAGTTATGAAATAAAGTCTTAAGAGAAAAGAAAATCTTCGAGGTCTTTGTACTCTTTCTTTTTCCATGACACAATTTTGTATTTTCTATAAGGCAGCCAAACAAAACCAAACCACGGACCTGAAAATACAAACAAAGGTTCTTCTATAATTTTAATTTAAGCCGCAATGCCAAGACTACGTACACACACGCAACCATTAATATAGTCAATCGCCATTAGCAAGAGTACCAACACCATTTACCAGGTAAAAGCAACAGAATAGCATGGTCGATATTGGTGGAAGCCGAGAGTACGAATCACCATTATCGAGCACGTAGCAGCAGGGAAAAACATTGCAAGGACAATACTCCTCGGGGCAACCGTAAGAAAAGATCCAAGATCAATCTGGCGAAGTATGATCTAAAGAATAGTACCTCGAGAAATTTATTCTTCCAACACTGCTAACATTGGGATGATCTCATCGACGACGGAAGGACCGAAGATCAATTATTATAGATGATGCTATCTCTATTAACGCGAAGACCCAAAAAAAAATGGCCACCAAACCCTAGCTTAATCTATTAAAAATAATGTTTACAAAAATCTCTATGCATAGATTGGATTTTCCACCCTCAGCGAGGCCGGCCGGATAAGGGAGAACCGATCTATGGTGAAATAGAAGATGAAGGCAGCCGCTGCTTTTGATTAGTATGTGTTCTGAAATTCCTAAAATTGAGAGTAAACTTTAAGTAGAATACTGAACGGTGGATTCACACGTTAACGTACAGTACTATTTTCCGACGTCAGAAAACGAAAAGGACACAAAGTGTCTGCGTACTCCCGTGATAATCCCCGGTTACCCATCTAGGACATATCCCGGCATAGACGGATCGCATAGCTCACCATGAAACGCCAACCTTTACAACGTACGTTCGTTTTGTTTCTGGATCAGGCGAGGACGACCGTCGAGCTGCCGCCGACCAGGCCCGATGTCCGGGGTACCCATCCGACAGTTACTATCAATCAGTCCATACACAGGCCTGTGTCGACTCGTTCTAGTCAATCGAAACAATCGGTTGAATGGATCAGTGAACTGTAGAGTGAAACGCCTTGCTAAGAGCCCATGACAGCCTGACGGCGACGCCATTTGGACGGCGTCGCAAGCTGACCGGCAGCTTTCTTCTCTCTCTGTCCACGGAAATATCAGTTGTTGTTATTGTTGTTGTTGTTGCTGTCGCGGAGCATGGCCACACAGCCCACGGTCAGTCCACGCGTACGGACGACGGCGAGCAAAAGGGTAGTAGTGATCCATTTCATTTAATCACGTCGCGGCGCGGGCAGTCCAAATCGCGCGAGATCATGGTGGATACCGGTGGGGTTAACCTCCCCGTAAGGATATGGCCCCTCAACAAATACAAATCAAAGGAAATTAGCCGTCACATTCAGATTTTGGAAATCAAAAACGGTATAGCGAACCGTCGTCGTCGAGGCTCGTAAATAAGAGACCAGGGACAGATTTTTGTCCATGTACTTTGGCTTTACGAATCGGTCTACCTGCATCCATGACGCAGGGAGGCTGGTACATGAGCATTGTTCATGCATTAGGAATTGGCTCTGCCGTTCCATCAGAGGCTCATCAGAAATCATCGTGCAAGGAAAGAATTGCCCCATCACTCAATAGATTAGCTAGACTATGGTGGTTCCGTGGCATGTTTAAGTTAATGATTACGCCTTTTGTCGTAAACAAATAACAAGCACAGGTTTAAGACCAAGCAAGCATGCATGATTGAAAACGAAATCATACTACAGTGAGATAAAATACAAACTTGTATTGAAAAAACAAGCAAGTGCATATGTAGGTGCTACATTTTTAAAGAGATCAAATGTACGGTATTTATGCATTTGCTTTGTTAAACCAGAGCACTATTGGCAAGGGGTTTGTCCTGCTAATTTTAAACATGGATCAGTTCCAAAGCGGAAACGCCAACCCTAACCACCGATGTCTAATTTGGTTCCAGTTCAGCAGAGGTGGCTTTGTTTGATGCTCTCTTTAGTTCTTAATTAAGTACAACTTTATTCGTTGCTTCTCCTAGAACAAAAACTACATGATGCATCAACAGATATATAAAATACGATAAAGTGATCATGCGTGCTTAGTAGTAGTTGCTCTTCATTCAGTTATTGTTTAGCTGGAACCACTAGGAGTGATCTAATTAAAAACTGGTTCAGAATATCTGATGAGAGGTCAACTACATAGGCATTATAGGGAATCAGACTAATAATTCTTAAATACTAAAAACTAAACTTTTTGAAACGGGGAGGCAAAAGCTTTGCCTCATTCATTAATTAAGAGGGAGTTTATAAGAAAGTAAAAGATGGTGAAAAAAAGTCTACTCTCCCGGCATAATACAACCCAACTTCTTTGCACCCGCAATGACCCACAAGCGGGCTTCCTCCTTAATCTTACTTACAACTACAAACAACGGCGAATGTTTGTTATGAAATACTGTAGAGTTTCGCTCCAACCAAACTTCCCACACGGTGAGGAGAGCTAAAGAGGCCAAAGCTTTACGGTTGGGAGTTGAACCGGCTGCCAACATAGACCACCACTCATTGATGTTCAAACCGGACCATTGAGGAGAGCTAAAAACTAAACTTGATTATACATGCAAGTAAGCAAATGCAATGGAAGTAGGAGGCATTTCCATATCCACATGTATTATTCAGGTGTCCACTTGTAGCTTCAGACCAGACCAACTATCCGTGGCTGCTTGGGAAGATTCATATATTTTTTTGATAAAAGATGCTTTATTACTTAAAAAGATTATGCATTATATCTGGTCTCTGCATAACTAAGATGCACAGGGCCGCTCGAGTACAACAAACTGAAAACCAAAAAGGTGCTAAACAATATGTGATTATTATATACAACATTGTTGAATCAATCAGCCATGACAGACATGGTTAGAGCTGTAATGTCTTCCCAAACAAGGTTAAGCACAATTTGAGTAAGACAAGCAATCTAATTAAGCATGGGTTACTGAAAAACACGCTACTTCTGCGACGGCATACACAATACTGAGTTGCATTAAGCAGTGCTAGACTTCTAGTACTCTATCAGTAGCATCAACTTATTTGGCCTCGATTTTGAAATACATGTAACCTTTCCAGATCGAGTTTGAAATGATTTCGAAAGTTCTTGCGTGAATGAATGAATGAATCATGGGCCCATGACAGTATCACAGTAGGCAGGCAGAGAGGCGTCGCTCGATCGCCATCACTCTAGGCAGGGCAGCAATAACGTACCAAAACATGGTGGGGCTATGTAGTTCTTATCTTTCTCCATGGCCGGTGCCATCGTGCATCCCTGGCCCTCCTCTTTCTACCCTCTTCTTCATCTCTTTACACTAACGTCATCGTCGTTCATTAATCCACAACCACATTTTCCTATACATATACTATGATATGGATCATGGATGCACCCCATCTCCTCTTCCTGTCTCTCAGAAAGAGATATGTATAAGGTGAAGAAAGGAATAGGAAGGATCTAAAGCTAAACTATTTCTGAGGAAGGCATGCGATCCCGGTGAAAGCGACGACCATGTCGATCAAGTGGATTTTTCTTCGTTCCAAAGTCTCATGATGATGGATAACAACGGGTAAGCTAAGTGCTGCCAAACGGCCGGTGGCTCAATGCAACGAAATTCCTTTGTCTGCAGATTTCTGTAGTCAAAGGCTGGAAGATCCTGCAATTTTCGTGCAGGGTGAATCTACAGTTTTCTGAAGAAAAAGGAAGGTGTTGTGCGTGCCAAATCGGCATCTCGGATTTAACTAACGAACTCTGTACGAATCCGATTCTTCATGCGAAAGAACGGTACGGGAATTGCAGGGTTGGTTTGCAAGCTTTGGTCTGGGTGGACGGACAGAAGGACGGGGTGGATGGTTGCAAGCTTTTTGGCCATTGATCGTGCAGGTGTGGTCGATTCCTTCCTTGTTTGCGCCCCTGCAAACAGCACATTAGCCTTGCGCGAGCTAATCATGCCTTAAGCACCTCTGCTTTACCGCTGGCATCATACAAATCTGGATTCTGTAATCTGATGCCACGATGGTGTACCTTTGATTGCGATCGAGCACTACCGATCAGCTTACTTACCACTACGTCACGGTAGGGATTTAGGGGCACTCCAAAGTGCCCTTAAATGTTAAAAAAGTATCCTTAAAAAAATTTAGGGCATTTTAGCAAAGTGCCGAATTTACTCGTGTCTCTAAAAGTCTTTAGGACACTTTGATCTTAGTGCCCCAAAAAGTTTTTAAGGCATTTGTTCAAAGTGCCTCAAAAAATCTTTAAGGCATTTGTTCAAAGTGCCCCGAAACGCGGCGGCCGCCCCCTCCCTCAAGGCCTATTTATTTCGTGAACAAGAATTGCAGGATTAGGCGCTCGGTTTATGAGCCTATTGGGCCCGCCCAACTAGCTTTCACATGAAATGCAGCGGATACGTGGCCGCAAGATGTCAGGAGGCCACGACGACCACTTCTAAGGAAGGATTGAAAGAGCGCTGCTATTTAAATGGGTCCTCATCTCACTCGCGTGGCGAGGTGGGACTAAAATCAGTAACTCGCGTTAGCTTTGTTGCAGACTAATGTCTGGACACTCCGACCGCCTGATTGGATGGAAGGAAATTTAATTACGTTGCCGCCGCTAAACTGGATGCATGCTTACGTAATAACAGTGACTTTACAGTCGGGACTCGGGCGCGTGTATTATTGTTTCTACTACCTAGCTGGCTAGCTCCCAGGCGAAGTACAAAACTGGATCAGTATTCGAGCCGTAATAGCCTATCTAGCTGTTTACGTAGCTAGTTCCACAAAATGGAATAGAAAATTCAGACAAAAAGGAAAATAAATTAGCTCACATGGATGCTAGAATAAAATATTGAAAAAGATGGAACTAAATTGTCGCGTCCAAGTAATAAAAGTAACACCTTACGGCAGATGAAACAAAACTTTAAGCCCAAAGTGCAAAAATTAGTCCATGGAATAAACCATAACTATTTTAAAAAAACCATCTTCACCTAACAAATCATGGTTGTAGAGAGAAAAAAATAGGCCACAGAACAAATCAAGATTACATGGGACACAACTTCGGAACAAATCACGACCACAAACAAAAAAATTACCAAATCATGACTATCGAGGAAATAAAAATTAGGCTACAAAACAAATAAAAAATACATGGAGAATAAAATTTTAGTCTATGGACCAAATCAGGACAACAAATAATGTACAAAAGAATATGTTCACGGAACAAATCATGACTAGTGAAAGAAAAAAGGCCACGGAACAAGTAAATACTTCATGGGAACAAAATTTTAGTCTGCAAAAGAAATCATGACTACAAAGAAGTAGCAAACTATTAGACCACGGAAATTTAGGCCACTTAGCAAATGAAGATTATATGGGAGACAAAAACTTAAGTCATTGAACAAATTAAGACTAAAAAGGGAACACAAATTTATTTCACATAACAATTCACGGCTACAAAGAAGGAACGGAAACTTAGTATCCTAGAACATATCATGACTACATAGGGAACAAAATATTAGGCAGGATAACAAATTAAGACTATATGTGGAACAATGAGTTTGTAAAAGAATTTACAGATAGGCTAATGTGTTTGTAAAAGAATTTACAAATCTTAGAAGTATTCATGAATTTAATCAACTTTGATCTCGAGATAATGGATGAAGAATCCTTTAAAATAAGGTCACCGTTTTAAATCTAGGATGACATGGAAGAAGGGGAGATTCCTTCAAAACTGTGAGGAATCTGGTGCTTTGATTCAGTGTGAGACTCCTGAATTTGTTCAAGCCTTGCAACGATTTGCTAGGACCCTGGCATTCGATGTGCGAACCTGCCTTGTACTGCTTTAGAAACACACATTTGTATAGCCAGCAGTACCTCTGGAGCAGTCCCATGTTAGACAGGAAACCTTAATATAAGTGACAGAGAGAGCATCGTTTTAGACAGGAAACATGACATGGAAAGCCATTATTTATCTTAATTTTACTGTCTGTCTGTGTCTATATGCCAAAATTACTGTCTGTCTGTGTCTGAGATTGATCCTAAGATAAAAATGTATACAGAATTTAATACGGTTGACAAGGGTATAGTTAATAGAGCCCGTTAGTTGAGTACCCCTAAGGCCCGTATAGCTAGGCCCAATTGTAATGATAGTCGAATACGAATTCCTACCGTATGTCGATATTGTAAACTGTATCGGACCCTACCCGATCCTCGAGACCTGGCCACCTATATAAAAGGGCCAGGAGGGGACGGTGTAGGCCAGATTGAAAGCAAGCCAGGTTAAACACCCAAGTTTACTTTCGACGCACACCTATTTCGACTAACTTTACCTTCGAGTTCATCCGACGCCCTATCTCCCCGATCCTAAGTCCTTCATCTAGGACATTTGTCGAGTTAACCCCTCGTCAATTGGCGCCGACCGTGGGGATCTTGGGCGTTGGAATCATGAATTCGACGGCTTTTTCGCTTTTAGCCAACAGCAGTACAGAAGTCGACGAAAATCAAGAGATGGAGTTGACGATTGGAAGTTTGAGCATCCTCATCGGGCCATCGGGTTCATCTCGCCTGTCAGATCCGACGAAACAAGATTCGTCGGCAAGTGAGCCCAAAACAGTAGCAATGATGGAGTATTCCGACAGCTCTTCTAGCGAGGTAAACTCGCCGGTCAGCCTAGAGGAAGTGCAAAAAGGGAAGATCGCAGAAGACAACAAAACGAGGGAAAAACTCGACGCAGGAGTCCAACTCAATGATCTCATGATCTGCCTCGACGATATCTCAGACAAATCAACAGACACATGGAAGACAGGGCTAGAGCTTTCTGAAGATGGCGAAATAAGAAATTCTCGCGTTTTCCATAAGTATTACAACAGAGCTTATTTATTTTCAACAGAGAACAAAGATTTTTTTTTATGAACCGAAAGGACACGAGTCAATGAACACCTCTAAAGAAACAGAGAAGAATAAGAAATATAACAATTAGAGGGCTTACTCTTGCAGGGATCAGGAGTATATCTGATGTTGGATGGGTACTGCACTGTAAACTACTGCTCATCCAGGGGACCTCTTGATGCTTCAGGTGAATGTGGCAACAGACAGTCCTTGTGCGTGGTGAATGACCAGCCCGTTGGGAACCCCAAGAGGAAGGTATGATGAGTGCAGCGACTAGTTTTCCCTCAGTTAAGAAACCAAGGTTTAATGTCGATCTTGAAGAAGAGAGACGGTGACGACTGAAGGTGTTTGTGGAACCTGCACACACACAAACAAGTACTTTGTTCCCAACTTGCGATGAGGTTGTCAATCTCACCGGTTTGCTTGAAACAAAGGTTATGAGTGTATCGAGTGGAAAACAGTAGTAATATGCGAGTAAAGTAAACAGTGCGGGAAAAGTAAACAGGTGATTGCAATATGATTAAAATAGGACCGGGGTCCACAGTTCACTAGTGGTGTCTCTCCATAGATAAATAACATGCTGGGTAAACAAATTACAGTTGGGCAATTGATAGAATAAAGATAACGTGATATGTCAAGAAGATCACTATGAGATTTACTCTGGGCATTACAAAAAAATACATAGACCGCCATCCAACTGCATCTATGACTAATAATCCACCCCCGGGGATATCATCCGAACACCCCAAAAGTATTAAGTTGCGAACAATAGATAATTGCATTAAGCAAAGTGTGTAATGTAAACAAAGCATATGCCCTTGAGCATATGAATGTTGTTTTCTCCCTAGTAGCAACAACACATCTACCTCCTTAGAGGTTTCTGTCACTCCCCCAGGTGAAATAGAGGCATGAACCCACTATCGAGCATAAATACCCCCTCTTGGAGTCACTAGCAACTACTCGGCCAAGATAGCTACTAACAACGGAGAGCATGCAAGATCATAAACAACATAGAGATAACAAAAGATATAATTCAGTACAGCAACTTAATCATAAACACCAATATTCATCGGATCCCAACAAACCAACATCATAGAATTACATAACGGTGATCTCAATCATGTAGGGCAGCTCATGAGATCTAAACATGAAGCACATGGTGGAGAAGACAACCATCTAGCTACTGCTATGGACCCATAGTCCAAGGTAGACTACTCACTCATCGCTCCGGAGGCAAGCATGGCGATGAAGAAGACCTCCGGTGGCGATTCCCCTCTCCGGCTGGGTGCCGGGAAGAGCTTCTGGACCCTCCCGATCTTCGGGTCGACGGCGGCGGCGGATCGCGATGTATTCTGGAAAACTGATCGGGCACTTAGGTTCTTCTCGTCAGGGGGTATATATAGGTGAAAGGACGATGTCAGAGGAGGGACCATGGCCCCTCACGCGGGCCCGGCGCGGCCAGGGGGGTGGCCGCGCCGCCCCTGTGTGTGGGGGCCACGTGGCCCCCCTCCGTCAGGTCTTCGGATGTTTGGGAGCTTCCCCGTAAAATATGACTTCAGGAACTTGTTTCGTCCAATTCCGAGAATATTTCCTGTGTATCACTTCTGAAACACAAAAACAGCAGAAAACAGGAAACTGGCACTGTGGCACTTCGTTAATAGGTTAGTTCCGGAAAATGTATAAAAGTACCACTAAGTGTAACGAAACAATAGGCAAATGGTGTAAAAACAAGCATGGAGCATCAAAAATTATAGATACGTTTGAGACGTATCAAGCATCCCCAAGCTTAACTCCTGCTCGTCCTCGAGTAGGTAAGTGATAACAAAGAATAATTTTTGAGGTGACATGCACCTACACAATCTTGATCATATATGTAAGCATTGATGAGCTGGGATCAATAGAACTTAAAACATGGGCATGCAAGATATAATCATGACAATAAGAAACTTAGCAACCATGTTGTAAACATGCAAATGAACACAAACAAAAGATCATGATAATGAAACAATGAAAGTCAAACGTGTGTTCAAATCATAAGGAAAAACATACAAATGGTTTTCAGCTTGTCCTTCATAGAGAGCAAGACATAAATGCATAGGACACCTCAAAGTTTAAGAGGGCGACTAGATACAAATAATTTAAGAACAAGTGAAACCAACAATATGAGTCAATCAATGAACTTTGGGACAATGCATATCACACTAAGAATGACAACTATGCTCTCTTAATGGTGCATAAAGAAAGAAGGTGGTGACTCAACATAAAAGTAAAAGAAATGCCCTTCGCAGAGGGAAGTAGTGATTTAAACATGTGCTAGAGCTTTTCATTTGTAAAACAGAGATAAAACTTGATTTTGAGAGGTGGTTGTCTTTGTCAACGACTGGCAATGGGGTTCTTACTATCTTCCATACAAAAATAAAGCAATTTTTGAGAGAGAGATTGGCACTTTGTGCTCTTTTTATAAAACTTGGCACTCCTCCCCACCTTTTCCTTTCACATACCATGGCTAACCGATTCCATCGGGTGCCCACCAACATTCACATTCTTGGAGGAGTGCCTTTTTTCTTTCTTTTTTTTCTTTTTTTTTCTTTTTTGGAATAAACAATATGGAAGATAGCAAATCCGACCACTACGTCCCCATGAGCTGAAAACAGTGTCACAAAACGAGAAGTATTTTGAAGGTTTTTGAAAGGTAGCACACGAAAATTTTACTTTGGAATGGCTTACAAATACCATGCATAGGAATTTATAGTGGACACAATGGCAAACTTGGCTTTTAGGAGTTGGATGCACGAGTAGAGCTCATACTCAGTACAAGGCGAGGGCTAGCAAAAGACTGGGAGCGACCAACTAAGAGAGCAATAATGGCCATAATCATGCAAAGCGACAAAGCGACATTAAAAGAAGCATACGATGGCATCAAAAGTCAAAAACTAAATGATCATGAAGGCTAATGGCGACTTTGTAAGAGTCTAACATGTGTGAGCATGCGCCAAGTCAACCCAAATAAAGCATCAAGGAGAAAACCAAAATAATGCTTCCATACAATAAAAACAACGCATGATTTTTTTTCAAAGGCTCATTAAGCAATCTCAGTTATTTGAGATAAGTCATGCTACAGCAAAACCACTAAGCATACTATCAAAAAGACATCAAGCATGACATGAAAAAGCCTAAGCCGCAGTCTACACAAGCTCCTTCTTGTACCACTATTTTGCACAAAGCTTTCTCTCTTTTCCAACACCATTTGAAATTTTTATAAACACCTCTTTTGATGAAAACCAATAAAGATCAGAGGCAAAAATACACCTTGATGAAAAGATATGACAAGATCTGAATGCATATCAAGGCGAAATCGAAAACCAAAAGCAGTAGCAGAAAATGTAGAATGCTCGATTTTGAATAAGAGTGAAAACTAGAGCATTCTTTGCAAATGAAAACGAGTACATCTCCTCCAAAGGAAATTTGTTGGGGTCCAACCATTTATTGCAGCAAACAAACAAACTAAAGAAACTAAGAAAACTAAAACAACTGACGCTCCAAGAAAAACACATAGTGCATGAAGCAATAAAAATATAGTGTTTTGAAAGGTGACCTGATTTTTGCCGATGAAGAAGGGGTGCCTCGGGGGCATCCCCAAGCTTTGACGCTTGTACTTCTTAGATATTTCTTGGGGTGATGCATGGGCATCCCCAAGCTTGAGCTTTTGTCCATTCTTCAACTCATCTCATCATTCTCCAATCCCTACACTTGAAAACTTCCTTCATACAAAACTAAACACAATTCTATTAGCAACATTAGTGTAAGCATAAAATATATTCAACCTCTTTTAGCTTCAGGTTTCAACCCAAAACCACCACATATAAAGTATATACTACTGTAGCAACTTCCACAAGAGTTCCATGATCAAAAAGAACTCAAAAGAAAGCGATAAAGTGGCAAAAACAAATATTGGCAGAAATCTGTCAAAACTGGACAGCTGATAATGGATGAATTTTTGAGGGATTTTCCGTTGCTCAAATCAAAAAGTGTTCAACTAAGAAAAGTTTGGATATAACCTGGGGCATATGCACAAGAAATCGTAGGTCCAAAAGATAAACAGAGAATTTTCACGAATTTTTACGGTGCAGCACCGAAAACAGTTTCAGGACAGCAATAACGCCAAATCTTTACCTCACTCAAATTAGAGGCTTCTCTTGGCACAAAAACGAAATAAACAAGATAAGGAGCGGTCATTACAGTAGTAATGACTTCCAAGACTCAAATAAAAGAAAAAGTACTGAAAAGTAAACAATGGGTTATCTCCCAAGAGTGCTTTTCTTTAACGCCTTTGAGCTAGGCGCAGAAAATTGCGAATCAAGTATTTTCAGAAGAAGCGTTAAGATCAACAGCAGAGGTCTTATCAATAAGACATTGTATTTCATCCACATAAGTTTTAGAAGACTCTTTGTGATCATTCTTTGGCACACTATTCTCATCAAAAAGATTTTCAGGACAAATCCAGTCAAAATTATTTTCAAAAGCTTCGCACAATCCCAAAAGCTTGCAAGGAATAGGTATTTCGGGCTCTTTATCATCTGTACTAATAACATTTATAGGATAACCGAGTTTATTAAAACGTTTAAGAACCTTCCTAGCTTCAACAACGACATCCTTAAATTCTAGGCGCAGAGTTTCCAAGATAAAAGCTTTCTTTTCGGGATCCTCAATTTCATGAAGCTTGAGGAACATGTATTGCATATAGGGATTAAGACTAGCAAACCTAGTTTCCAACATATCAATTAAACAAACAGAAGCAACTTCAATACTAGGAGCAAGCTCAATCCAAGACTTTTCCTCAACTTCCTCATGCATACTAATGTGATTAAAGAACTCCTCAATGTTACTTTTGCCAATAATCGAACCACTCCCTACTGAGAGGTCCTCCAGAACGAACTTAGGGAACAGCATGATAAACTAAAGTAAAGTAAAAACAACTACCAAGGATTCTAATTTTTTGGATTTTTGATAAAAAGCAATGCAGGTAAAATAAAATAAAGTAAAGCAAAACAAATAACAAAGTAAAGAATGTGTGTGCGAAGAACTCCCCTCGCAGAAGTCTTCTCTCTTCCCCGGCAACGGCGCCAGAAAAGTAGCTGATGCTTCAGGTGAATGTGGCAACAGACAGTCCTTGTGCGTGGTGAATGACCAGCCCGTTGGGAACCCCAAGAGGAAGGTATGATGAGTGCAGCGGCTAGTTTTCCCTCAGTTAAGAAACCAAGGTTTAATGTCGATCTTGAAGAAGAGAGACGGTGACGACTGAAGGTGTTTGTGGAACCTGCACACACACAAACAAGTACTTTGTTCCCAACTTGCGATGAGGTTGTCAATCTCACCGGTTTGCTTGAAACAAAGGTTATGAGTGTATCGAGTAGAAAACAGTAGTAATATGTGAGTAAAGTAAACAGTGCGGGAAAAGTAAACAGGTGATTGCAATATGATTAAAATAGGACCGGGGTCCACAGTTCACTAGTGGTGTCTCTCCATAGATAAATAACATGCTGGGTAAACAAATTACAGTTGGGCAATTGATAGAATAAAGATAACGTGATATGTCAAGAAGATCACTATGAGATTTACTCTGGGCATTACAACAAAATACATAGACCGCCATCCAACTGCATCTATGACTAATAATCCACCCCCGGGGATATCATCCGAACACCCCAAAAGTATTAAGTTGCGAACAACAGATAATTGCATTAAGCAAAGTGTGTAATGTAAACAAAGCATATGCCCTTGAGCATATGAATGTTGTTTTCTCCCTAGTAGCAACAGCACATCTACCACCTTAGAGGTTTCTGTCACTCCCCCAGGTGAAATAGAGGCATGAACCCACTATCGAGCATAAATACCCCCTCTTGGAGTCACTAGCAACTACTCGGCCAAGATAGCTACTAACAACGGAGAGCATGCAAGATCATAAACAACATAGAGATAACAAAAGATATAATTCAGTACAGCAACTTAATCATAAACACCAATATTCATCGGATCCCAACAAACCAACATCATAGAATTACATAACGGTGATCTCAATCATGTAGGGCAGCTCATGAGATCTAAACATGAAGCACATGGTGGAGAAGACAACCATCTAGCTACTGCTATGGACCCATAGTCCAAGGTAGACTACTCACTCATCGCTCTGGAGGCAAGCATGGCGATGAAGAAGACCTCCGGTGGCAATTCCCCTCTCCGGCAGGGTGCCGGGAAGAGCTTCTGGACCCTCCCGATCTTCGGGTCGACGGCGGCGGCGGATCGCGATGTATTCTGGAAAACTGATCGGGCCCTTAGGTTTTTCTCGTCAGGGGGTATATATAGGCGAAAGGACGATGTCAGAGGAGGGACCACGGCCCCTCACGCGGGCCCGGCGCGGCCAGGGGGTGGCCGCGCCGCCCCTGTGTGTGGGGGCCACGTGGCCCCCCTCCGTCAGGTCTTCGGATGTTTGGGAGCTTCCCCGTAAAATATGACTTCAGGAACTTGTTTCGTCCAATTCCGAGAATATTTCCTGTGTATCACTTCTGAAACACAAAAACAGCAGAAAACAGGAAACTGGCACTGTGGCACTTCGTTAATAGGTTAGTTCCGGAAAATGTATAAAAGTACCACTAAGTGTAACGAAACAATAGGCAAATGGTGTAAAAACAAGCATGGAGCATCAAAAATTATAGATACGTTTGAGACGTATCACCTCTCTTGTGCGGGTGTGGGTATTTGTGCAAGTGCAAGATAGTAGATGCGCAATACATGACAGTACTTGTAAAACTGAAACTAATTTAGAGAAGCAATGAAAAATTCCATATTTCCCTGCCACTTGCTCTAAACTGAAAAAGCAAAACGCTGAATGGTATCTCCATTTTGGTAGTAACAAAGGCAGAAGACTCTCACGAAATAGATAAAACATACGAAAGCTCTTTTATACCAAATACACATGAATGGTATCTTGAACACACAGTTTATTGTTTCCAGATACGGTATTAACTGCAAGGTCGTCAAGACCTCAAATAAGAGAAAACAGTAACTCAACTACGTGTGAATTCATATTCTTATTCATATGCCGGTATATATGTAGTGTGCATGCATATTATTCATAGGCGTAAGCACACTTCAAACATGAGACATCTTGTACTACCATGAACTATACAAAGTTTCAGTAAAGGGGCGAAATTTATTAACCTGCTCCAGAGCTGAGAACACCATGAACGGGCTGCTTGCCGCGGAAGGCTCCAGGAGAGGAATGGCGGCGGCCCCCTTGCACTTCCGGTCGACCCCCGCTGCAGCGGAGCTCGATCAATGGATTCCGCCTCCGGCCTGCTCGCGGACGCGTTCTTGGGGTCGGTGAACGGGCGCTGCAGGGGAGGTGATGGCGGGGAGGAGGAGGATGCGCCGCCTTCGGCGCTGGGGGGGGGGGGGAGGGAGTCGGGGAGGTGACGGCAAGGAGGAGGAGGAGAAGGGCTTGCTCCACGGAGAGCTCCTCCACCTGCCTCTTCATCTCTGGCGCGCAGGTGTCTGACCACACGGGCCTGCCTCGCCGACGGCGCCGGAGGGGCCGAAAATCAAATCTTGAACTCTAGGAGGACGAGGACAACACGCGTGAAGAAGAAGACGCGGCAATGGCGTGCGAGATGAAGATGGATGCGGCAGGACGGCGTGGGGGAAGCAAGCGGCGGCGGCATGGCGAGAGTGAGGGGGGAGAGCGAGGAGGAGGCGCTGTCGGCGGGGACCTCGAGTTATGTCGGAAATTGGGCAGGGGCTATTTTGCAAACTAACCCCTCCTACATCTTTTCCTGGACGGAGGGGGTATGCAATTTCAATTTTGGACGTTTAAAACTTAGAGAAATTTTAATTTGAGAAGTGCTCGAAAAGGTCAAAACTATTATATCACATCGGCGAAGTGCTCCAAAAGTTTGGACCTTTTAGGGCACTTTAAAAAACTACCCCGAAAGCTATATAGTTTTTAGGGCACTTTGAAAATCTACCCCAAAATCTATATAGTATTAAGGCATTTTAAAGAAGTGCCTCTAAAACTATATAGATTTTATGGCACTTTACTAACATGCCTTCAAAGCTATATACTTTTTAGGGCACTTTTTCAAAATGCCTCAAAATATATATCTTTTAAGGCACTTCTTTATAAATGCCCTAAATTATATATTTTTTAAAGCACTTGTCTAAAATGCCTTAAAATTGGAGCTTCTAGGGCATTTTGAGAAGTGCCCCTATCAAAGTGCCCTAAAAAGCTTACCGTGACCTAGTGTACCGTGGCTGTTAATTGGTAGAGTTGGCGTGAAGCAAGCCTCAGAGAAACAAACTGGTCGCGCAAGAAATGATGTTCCAATGAAAAAGGTTTTACTTTGGCAACGGAAAATGTCCTGTCAAAATCTCGACAGTGGGCTATCATATGTCAGTTCCGATAGAATCCATACTTTCCGACAGTTTCTGAGGTTTGGGAGTACCTGGCCAGTGATCATATTAGCAACGAACAGCTATTTACAGTACTGGAATGGCGATGGAAAACATGAGCTTCTGCAGTACAAGTTGTGAAGGCCAGCCAATAGGCCATATGATCCGATTAGTAGCTACAGGACAGTGCAAGACTAGATTAGACAGTGAAGGACACTGTGCGGTAGATGCAGGGCATGTGTTTTCAGGGCGAGAATCTTGTCGGGCAGCAACAAAACAGTTGGATCGCTACCGGAGAGAACATGGGCACGGCTACATTGATCTATACATACAGTAATGAACTGCAGCTACTCCGATCCGATCCTCTGCTCATGCAACGAACGGAGGAGACCGGAAGCGGTGATCAGTCAGTCTGTGTGGCTGCTGCGTGCAGGGGAACCTCAACCTGAACAGAACCACTTTTCAGGTGCTCCTAGGCCAGCGAAGAAGATGAACTCAGTTGATGCGAAATTTGTTGTGGTTTTTGTAAACGGTAGTCGTGTAGCAGCGAAGAAGATGAACTCAGTTGATGCGACACATTAGCATACCATACAACCTATATAACTTGCATAATAGAAGAAACGGAAAATTTAAGAGCATAAAGGAAATGATGGAACAGTGCCACAATTGTTAGCCATCCTTCTTTTGGCAAGGGATTCAATTGGCTATTGTCCAAATAAGTTAACTTGCTTGACCAGATATCATCTTACAAATGTGAGAAGGTAAATAGACAAAGCATAAAACATCGCATACATGGCAAAAGATGCTAAACTAATCATTCAAATTAACTTTTCTGCGGATCTTAAAAACAACTTTCCTACTCTTCTTACTATGAATATATTTTTTTCTGTGAGAATCTTACTATGAATAGCTGAAATAGAAAGACGTCATCACACGTAGGCACATAAATAATTAAACTATAGATTCGACTTAACACTACATCAGGAGTAAGAGAGGAAAACATAAATTATATTCAGAATATGTAGGCATACAAAGTATAAAAAGTGCAACGAAAAAATGGCAAGGGAAGACAAAGGACCACCTGTGCTTACTACTTACTACTCACACTGCATCTACAGCAGAAAGTGTAACAGCTAATATGATGAACTTCTGGTACTCTGAACAACTTCGCTATTTAATATACTTGTTAAGAAAAAAATGCAAGGTTTCATGAATTCCAATTAAATTACTAATCCAACACACAGAGATTGAGAGAGAGGTGCTTGCCTACAAAAAGCACAATCTTCTCATAAATATTGATTTGTCCCATCAAGGAAATCAAATATATTCTCCATCCTCCTACGATGATTTTGTGGTATCTGTAACAGATACAAACATGCATAAGAAATACATCTGGTGTAAGAATCTACCTATCCATATTAAGAAGGATGAAACCTGATTGTGCTCAGGCATCATCGAGATCTGAGAAGGCAGTTGCTGAAGCATTCGGTTGTCCCAACCAAAAAACAGATATGGTGTAGGCCAAACGAAATATGATAATGGCTTCCAAGTAATCAAAATTTCATACATGAACAATCAAAAGGGAAGAGATCAAGAGAACATGTACCTGTGCAGAGATCGGGATATTAAATAAATACATTGTCAGATTAATGAGCTCATAGGCAAGGACAGTGTACAGACTGGGGCTGCAAATTTGCTGAGCAGCCCAGCCAAGATGGGGGGTGGCGTCCTGGTGTGCTTTGAGTCTCGACAACTACCTACATTAGATAACTCGTGACACTGAACCAAAGCAGGTAATAGCCATAAACGAAGCAGATGCAACCGAGTTTCACATTTACCTGGACAGTAAGGAAATACATGGCTACCATGCAGGGCACTCATATTCAGTGCGAAGGGCGTCATTTCCTTGAGGATAACTGTGGTAAGCTGCAGCGGCAAGATGAAGCAGAGGTAATAAACTCTTCGAGAAGGAAGATGTCTGAAATGAAACGACTATGCACCGAGTTGGAGGGGCGAACACAGCGAAGCAATAGCGATAGGCACCCAAAGGAGATTGAATCAAGAGGAGTGGAGCGGCTAATACAATTGCTAAGAGATGCTGGGCATAATATGACGCACCAAAATTAATTGCAGCAGCAACCATTGATAGTACAATGGAAACTGAACCGCAGACGTATTTGGCCGCTGCTCTCCCCACTACATTGATGGATGCGCTGTTGCCTTTTGCTCTACACCAATATGGACCTGGGGGTTACAATCCGATGAAACTAAAGACCATAGATTTCAAATCTGATGGACAAAAATAATAGGGGTGATGTGGCTCCATGAGGTTTCAGCTTGCAAACATTAATTACATCTTAGTGGGGATGAACTTTATAGTTATTATAGATTTGTTCAGTAGTGGCGACAGAGCACTACGTCGTGATGTTTGCTCCAATGGATTTTCATTTATTTTGTGTTACGAATCCGTGGATTCAGCTCGGGATTTGCCACGTTGCACATGGTTTATAAATTAGGTCGTCTTAGGTTTAGTCTCACATCGATTGTGGTAGAAGATGTGAAGCGCTAAGGGTGTTTCTTTCTGACAGGCTAGTTTTTTTAGGAGAGAGAGCCCCAACGCTATTGTAAACCGGATTGGTCTCCCGTTGGACCGTGTTGGTGCGCCAAGACCCTCGTGTTGTGTGCCTAACAACTGTTACATAAAATGGGATGAACTCATTTTTCTTCGGTGATTTGAGGAAATGATCATGAAGCTCCGTTTGGATATAGATATTGAAGCTCACGGAATTGAGTTGCTTTCAATACTAAACCAGCATGATATTGGAAATTTGCAGTAAAACCAAATCTGTCGTTTGGTTGTACATAGAATTTTTTGTTGGAATCATCTGAGGTCAAAATAGCAATTCCTGTTTAGATGGTCCATCAATGGAATTGACCCCATTTTCCCTGTCCCACCAAATCTCCTCCTACCCCTCTCTCTATTTGCATCCATCTGCTGCTTCCCTTGCCTTTCTTCTACCATGCGACCGAAACATGCACCCACGACGGTTACTACTTCAAGCGGCTCAACCAATCAGGTCTGCAGGTCCGCGTGCACTCGATGTTGCAGTTTGCCTCTCAGAGCTCCGACGGGTGGAAGTGCGCGGTAACCCAGCACACCATATTATGTGTAGTGTATAAGTAGTTGATATAACACCAATGAAACATCATCTTACTAGTATTACGTCCCTAAGAGTGATACACCAGAAACATCGCAGGTCCAGGGCAGGCTATAGATTTATGATTTTTATCATACAAATGATCTTCTGAACCTCCTCAACACACAGAAGTCAGCTCTCGCGATTAAAGTCGAGAAAGAACATCTTGATGACTAAACTATGACTAGAGCTACAACTAATGCTTCTAGCCTTGCTACTACCGCTAGAGTTAAGATCTAACTAATTAGGTTCTAGGATTAGGAAATTGGATCCTTCCTATTCATATTCTATGTTTCCACCATGCTTGAATATAGGGTTGACTCAGTTAACTCAACTGATAGCTTCTCCTCTTGATCGAACACTTTATCTTCCCATTTGGTTCCTTAAGATTGTGCTCTTTGGTTGCCTCTAAATCTAAGAAAGAGTTAAGAAGGTACGGGTGAGTACGAGCGTATTCACCAAGTTCATAAGGAGATGTGTTTACTGCACTACCTATGACCTTAGACCAATCTTTTGTTAAAAAAAACCATGTCCGTCAGCCTTCGCAGGTTGATTAGAACTTTATGGAGCTCCTTTCCTGCAGTGTTCATAATTTCTTCCTAGAATAAGGAGTGACAAGCCACAATTCATATATTTTGGTGGTTACCATACTATGATCATGCTTTGCCTCCTTCAACATTGATAGAATGCTCCTTCTGGTGGAGAGATTGCGGTAACAAGCTCTCTTTTTGCCACACGGAGAAAGATGGTACTCATCATGCACCTAAAATATTAGGGCATAAACCCTAAGCCCTAAAATATCAGTGCCACATTGGGTGATCAAGACAAAGCTCCATGGATCATGCCAATTAACAATACTACCAGTGCTCCCTAAAAAAAACTATACTACCAGTGAGTTATATTACGTTATCAGCAAACAATAAACTGGCAGCATCGGCCACACGGTGACGAACGGACGGAGGCTAGGCTAGAGAAAAGTTGTTGAAGCTTCCATTGTTTGTGGGGCTCGAGAATGTCTTAAGTAAACTATAACATGGGTTGGGTACATGACAACATGTTCAATGATTGATTAAGATAACTAATCGAGCATCTTAGAGAAGACCTCACACATTTGTAACTAGTGCATGCGAAGTAGACCTAAACAAACATGGCCGATTATAAGCTCTGTTTGTTTGGTAGTAGTGTTCGTGGTTCGGTTCATGCACATGGGGCATGGGATGGTCAGTTCGAACTTCAATGGAAAATGCAATAAAAGGTTGAGATCACGGTGCTTTGGACGTAGCGCAGATATGTGCATCTGAGATGATTAGACTTGGAGAGTGCATGCACTTGCACCGTTGCATAGTTATGATTTGGGGGATACATATTTCTTCCCATATCCATAGAAACAGGGGAACCACTTTTTTTTAGAGCAACCACATATTTTTTTAATTGAAAATCTAGTTACAGTAAGCAACACATGTAGAAACTAAAAGACAGACCGGGATAAAATGGTTATCCTGAATTTGCATATTAAATCCTAAGAGATCGAGAAATACAAAACGATCTCTAGGGTTTCCTGCAACCACCGTAGCGAGCGGCCGCCGCCCAACTCCAGCACCGCCGAGACGAACGCCGAAAGAGACGCCGAGCCTCCACCATTCCAAGATCCAAGAAAGCACCATTGCCAATAAGGCTTTATGAGTCGATGAACAGGCTTGTTGCACGCAGCAAGGCACATGTCGTTGTGGCACGTCGACCGGGGGATCTCCCCGTGCTGTCTTGGACCAAGATCTGTCGCCTCCCCTCGACGAAGTCGGAGAAGAACGACAAATCCACCACCTCTGGACCAACATCCTCGCTCCATAAGAACCACCTCACCCCGGACGCCAGCGTCGTCGCGGGTAACCACGAATGTCAGCGACAAATCAATAAACTAATCTCACCAGATCTGAAGACCGGTGAGAAGACCAAGTTGCCGATCTGAAGGACCGGTCATCTCATGTTTTCATCAACTCCAAGACGTCGTCATGAAGGTCGTCGCTAATGTGGGAGAAGATTGGAGGCAGGTTTATTCGCATAGACGCCACTCCCACCATCCCAACGACGTGCCAAAGAAGACAAAACCTAACCCTAACTACTAGGCCAGAACGAAGGAACGAGGTTCCCTTTCCCTCTTGCCGCCGCCGGAGCCGGCAAGCGGAGAGAGAGAGAGAACCAAGACCAACGTCCTAGCCGGCGAAGATTGGGAGGAGTTGGGCTGCCGCCGCCTGTTGGACATAGAGGCGAAGGGCAGAGCATGGCGGAACACTAGAAAGCGAAAATCCTTGAGAAGAATCTTTTTTTTCATAAATTTAGGAGTTTGTGAGACAGTCATCGCTACGGATATGATGTTTTGGCTCATAGGACTTAATGCCCTATTTTGAAAAAAAAAACTATTTTAAAAATATTAAAAAAATTGGACAAACAATTTCAGGTATATATCTAAACATTATATGTACGTCCACAAAGTTTTGGGAGCAAAGATTTTTTGTAGCATGTATAAAAAGACAAAAAAAATCAGGTAAACAACAATTTTGGAGCAACGAAAATTATCTTTTTACACATGCCATAAAAAATCTTTTTCTTGTGAAACTCTGTGAGTGAACATAAAATGTCTAGACGTACATCAATATTTTTTTTTTTTGGAATTACTAGACATTTTAAAATGTGCTTTTTTGGTAGTGGTTGTATCTATATACCCATTAGACAAAGTGGATTTCCGCAATCACTACATCTTACACAATGTTCACCATAACTATAACTGGAACAACGATAATCTTCAGCTTGGACCACCACAACCTTAGGCGTTTTGCAATTTCGCACTTCGCATTTCAGTAGTTGTTACTTGAAGAATTTGAGCGGCGATGTGCATCCTGGTGATACAGATGCCGGGTATAATGCTTACATCTTTTAAATAATAAAATGCCCCTTATTAAAAAACAATTCATTCAGCTTAATATCAGAAACATATTATCCAACCGTAATCTCTGCATATTGCTAGGGAGACAAAAAAAACAAGAGATGCAAAATGCATCTTCAAACATGGTATCCACTGTTCATTATCCACACCCATAGTTTCGTATATACTACTTTCAAAGAGAAATATAGCATATAGAAAGAGAAAAGAGAAAAGAGAAGGAGTAGAAAGGAATTGGAAGGATCTAAAGCTGAACTGTTTCTGACGAAGGCATGCGATCCCGGTGAAAGCGACAATCGACCATGCCAAGTGTATTTTTCTTCGCCCCAAAATCTCATGATGATGGATAACCACGGCTAACCTGAGTGCTGCCAAACGGTCGGTCGTTGGATGCAACGAAACCTCTGCCTGCAGAGAAATCGAGCAGTCAAAAAGGATTCTGTTCAGAGAAAGAATCAATTTCTCACTTATTTTTTGAATGCATTGTAGCAAAAAGGATTTGGTCTTCTGTTTCTGATTTTTTCAATCTTCCTCTAGGATCTGATTACGAGTCTATTGCCAGGTTTTGGTTGACAAATAAAAAGCATGCTGTCATGAATTCCATTTGCGCTGCTGTTTTATGGAGCATTTGGAAATCTCGAAATGCTTTGATCTTTGACAGTCAAACATGGCTTTGCTCAAAACAGGTCTGGTGGATGATATTGAAGTCTATTCGGAAATGGAGACTGATTCTGAAGGAAGACATGCTGGGGAAAGTGGACCTCTTTTCCCAGCACGTCTCGATCATCTTGCGAGCCCCGGAGGCGCTTCCCTGGAGATAGCCCCCAAAACTCCTGCCCTGGCGCCTAGAGAGCCGGTTGCTGATCATCGCTTTGAGAAAGGTGCTCCCTACTGGTTCGGTAGCTGGGCGCAACACCCTCATCAGAAGGCTCTCGTGCTCCCGGCTGAAGATGTGCGGGCCAAGCTGCATCAAATCTGCGAAGGACTGGAAGGTCGAGTTATCTGATTGTCCGTTCGTGTTTTTGGTGGAGCGGTTTCTCTGTAATAATAAGTAATCTCTGGGCTTGTGTTCTTAGACATTTTTGTTTGATTCCTGAACTTTGTAGTCTGCTCTCTGGAGCTTTTATTTTGCCTTTTGGCACTGAATCTTGTACCTTTGGTTTCATTTATATAATGGGACCGGGACTTCCCCCAGGGGGTCCTCTTGTTCTAAAAAAAAAATCGAGCAGTCAAAAGCTCGAGATCTTGCAAATTTTTGCCGGGCCATTAAGGGGCCGGTCTGCAGTACTAGAGCATTATTGTTTTTCCAACTTCACTCTCCTCGAATCTGATTCTGCATGCAGAGGAATGGCACAGAAATTGTAGGGTTGGGTGATTGGGTCTTGTCTCTTGTGTGGACGGACGGGCGGATGGATAGTCTCACGGCCCCTTTGCTTTTGACAATCTGCATCGATCATGCATGTTGTGACCGATTCCTTCCTTCATTCTTAGCACACTTGACACCTCCCAAACCGCACATCTGCTTTGGGGGGCTGGCATTGTGCTAAGCTAATCATTAGGCATCCCATGATCATATCTGCTGTATCTTGTAATGGGACGGTCGATTGCAGAATGATGTACGTTGGATTGCGATAGAGCACTACAAGCTGATGAGGTTACCGTGGTGCTTAATTGGAAGAGTTTGCGTGAAGCGATTCTCAGAGAAACAAACTGGTCGCACAAGAAATGATTTCCAAAAAGGACATCTTTATCGCCGTCGAGATCTCGACAGTGGGGTGTCCTACTACGTAAACCTTAAGATGGGGGAAATCGTGCCTTGCAACAGGGTTGCCGAGCTGATCACCCATCTGGAATCACGGTAGCTCCGGTAGCGTAGCGATCCAACATTGATGTGTACATACAGTAATGAACTGCAGCTACTCCGATCCGATCCTGCTCTGTTCGGATGCAGCGAACACACGGTCCATCAGAGCAGATGGGTCCGGCCGGCGGTGCCGGCGATCCACGGCGGCGCCAGCCAGCTGCGCCGCCGAGCGCCTCAACCGGTCACAGTTACCTATGCCGACGATCGAGCAAATACTAATCTCCAGTCGGCAGTCCGTGCTTGTGCGCGCGCGTGCTGGGCGGCCGTCGCTCTCCGCCGCGGCGACCAAAACGCGACCCGTCGCTTATCAAGATAATCCATCATCATCTATCTCGGCCGTTAACGTCGCGCCCAGCTGTTGTGCATGATCGGTGTCGCCATTAGCGACCGACCGACCATATGCCAGCGACGCCCACATGGCCATGCCTGGGAGATTTGGACCCATTCTATCTGGTCTAGACCATTTGGAGAAAACGACATGATATATGCTCTGGATCAGACACTGCGAACTTGATTACTGATTTGGTTAGTTAAGTAACAGTACTGCTAATACTACTAGCACCGCAGTTCTCAATATTGGTGGGAGTACTACGACAGATGCCTTTTATTGCAAAGACTCAAGTAGGGCTCTAAGAGTCGAGTTTGAGCGAATTAGAATTAGCTCAGCTAAGGTCATACTAAAATTTAAGCGAGCTTATAGTAAATCGAGTTAAACATCAAGCTGTAAAACTTGATTCGTACTTAGCTTGTAACGATCTCGAGTCACTCACGAGTCCCGAGCTATTTTTGCAGCCATAGACTCAAGGGACTGCTCCCTGCAACCACATCATTTTTCGTTATTTAGTTGGGAATTCTTTTCTCCTTGATTAATGTATAATTGATGGTTCATACCCTTCACAAGACAAATTCATCGATGCAATGTTTAGTTCATACCCTAAACAAACATGACGCTCACCTACCGTGTTTGTTTGGTAGTGTTGAGGATTCGGTTCATGCACATGCAGCATGGGAGGATGGTCAGTTCCAACTTCACTGGAAAATGCAGAAAAGGAAAGTTGAGATCTTGGTGCTCCGGATGTTGTCAGATGCGTACATCTCAGATGAGTGAGCTGGGGAAGTGCATGTATGTGCACCGTTGCATGATTATGATTATGAGATGTCTCATCAATTATAAGTACATAGGAACAGGAGAACAGCTAACAGGCTTACATCATTTTTTAACACCATAAACTGCAAATCTTTGAATACAATCTGCATTCTTCAGGAATTCAGAAGTTCTTCAGAGAACGGATATATTTGTCACGACGAGCAGAGTTAAAACTGGAAGAGACAGTACGCCTCACCTACTGTGTTTGTTCGGTACTACTAGTGTTCACGCACATGCAGCATGCGATGGTCAGTCGGAACTTCAGTGGAAACTGCACAAACAAAAATGGTTGAAATCTTGTGCTCCAGATTTAGCACATGTATGTAGGAGCATCTCCAGCCGTTGAAGGCCCCAGGCCGAAATCCGGCGCTATTTAGCGCCGGATGGATGTAAATTTCGGTCTGGGGACGTTCATGTTTCCAGCGGCGAGTCCAGGGGAATATTTAAATTCAAACATAAAGTAGACGAAAAGCGGCAAAGTTAGGCGAAATTTGACAAAAATTAGAGATATTTATATTATATAGGCGAAATATAGACTTATTTTACATAAATAGGCCGAATTCGTCATATATTCGAATTCGGCCAGACCTAAACACGACGATCTACATGCCGTAACGGCTGTACATCTTCGTGTAGTCGCCGCCGTCGTCGTCGGAGGAGTCGTCGTCCTGCGGCGGCGGCGGCGCCTGGCGGCTGGAGCCCTGCCCAGCGTCGCCGAAACGTGGCGGCGTTGGGCGGTAGAGCTCGTCGTCGCTGGACTCCTCCAGCTTGACGACGGGCGGTGCGCCGCGTCGAGGAAGCGTGGCGGCGGCGGCGCGACGCTGTGCGGCGGCCAGGTCCAGCAGCCGCCGCTGCTGCTCCCGCTCCTCCCGCTCCCACTCCCGCCGAGACCACTCCAGTGCCGCTCGTAGCGGCAGCGGAAGAAGGCCGTCCACGCCTCCTGGTTGTCCGGGTAGAAGCGCGGCTCGGCGCGCTGCTCATCCGACATGGTCTCTAGGACCTCGTCGATGGCGGAGGGCCGCTCCCGTCGGCGGCGGCGGGATGGGGATGCCGCCGGTGCTCAGGTGCCATCCGCCGGGCGCCCGGAAGTCCGGCGGCGCCATGTAGCCCGCGGCGTGCAGGAGGCGTCCATCCCACTGGTGCAGCGATCTCCGACCGAAGCCGTTGTTCACCGTGCCGTCCTCGTCGGAAGGGTACCCGCCATTGATCGAGCTCGAGGATGAGTGGACGAGGTGCGCTGGTCGAATGGGAAAGATGGTTGCGGGCGAATGTGGCCGGCCAGACGCGGTAGGCCGCGTTATATAGGCGCGCTGGCATTAACTCGCCTTGCCGCGTGGCTGGCCGGCCATCGGCGGAAGCCTTTACAGCGTGCGGAAGACGATGCGTGCAGGGAAGACGATGCGCGGAAGACGAGACGATGAGGACGACGACCGCCCACTCTCGCCGACAGGTCGGGGCCACACGACCCGCGGGAACATGCGGGAATTTTTCTCGCCTTTTCGCGCGCGTTTCTTTCATTCGGAGTCCCCGAGCGCGCCCCGGAAGGCCGGGTATGGCCTGGGCTCGCCGGATGGATGAAGGCCCAGATCCGGGCGAAAACGAGGATCCGGGGGCGTGACTGGGCCGATTTACGCCGTCCGGATGAAAAAAAAGGCCTCCCCAGGGCCTCGTCGGACGTGTGAGTGGAAATGCTCTAAGTCTCATGAGTCTGGACTTGGGGTTGCAAAGTGCATGTACTGAACGGCTAATGGCCACTCCCTCCGTTTAGAAATATAAGATGTTTTAGCTTTGTGAAGCTAATGTATTTAGACATCTTTTTGTGTATAGATTCGAGAGAACCTATGCACTAAAACATGTCTAGATACATTCACTTCGCAAAAGTAAAACATCTTATATTTCCGAACCGAGGGAGTACATGACTAATTTTTCATAAAGATATTTCATTCCACAAATCCATTTATCCACAGCAACAGGAGAGCAGCTCGCAGGCCAACATCATTTGGAGCACCAGAAAGTGCAATCCTTAAAAGGATCTGCTTTCTTCAGAAATTCAAAAGGAATTGGATAAACCCTACATCTTGCATAGGAACGATCACTAGAATTATAACCAAGACAGACAGTAAATTTCAACCCAACACCGGGAGCAAGGATTCATTCAGCTTAATTGCTATTGGGGCAAAAACAGGAGGCGGAAGCTTCAGGATATCATAGATTCTTAAAACCGTTGTTTCACAGGGAAGCCTGGAGATATACACATAAGTTAACCAAAAATTTCTTGTACAGCTTCACTTAGAAGCAAAACAAGAACCCGATGTGATGGATACGTGTGCACGTGATATGACCACTCCTTACTAAAGGCTAAATATATAATTAGTACCACACCCTCAAAATAGTTTCAGACATTGTTTCTCTTTTTCAAGTAGCATCCGAATGAGTAGGACAAGAACGGTGGTCATGGAAAATTTTGATAGCATCTCAAGGAAATAGAGTCATCTTGGTGGTTGTTCAGGCCTTCTTGGGCTTGCAATCTGCCCCCACTGCTTCCTTGACGGATTTGAAACCATCTCTTTCCAGACATTCAGCTAGCTCAGCCTGGTGAAAGAACAACAGCATCAGAGTTAATGCATGATTACTATACAGAAGGGAATATACAACAATATTTTTGGCCAGGATGGTTGCGATCATTCCTGGCAAACAGTGATAAATGTTGCAATTGAGAGAAAACAAAGGTGCAACTTGCAATCTTCATAGCAAGTAAAAATTTAAGATTGACTAATCACCTTTATTCTTGGGATGAGAGCTGGACCACCATAGGCAAGGGCAGTGTAAAGTTGAACAAGTGTAGCTCCAGAACGTATTTTCTTGTATGCATCCTCGCCACTGTAAAAGGTGATGGAATATTTTTGGAATATGTTGTTACAAGTGCAAAACATCGTTGAGATAAATACACAAATTACATTACCTAGTGACACCACCGCATCCAACGAGGGGAACAGTGCCCTGCAAGATATGTAGTGAACAAGAATTACAAGACAAAGAAATAGCGACATTAAAACTGCAATAACCGGGATGGATGATGTGCAGTAAAGATATATTCCCTCAGTTCCAAAATATAAGATGATTTATGTATCTAGACATATTTTAGTGTGTAGGTTGGAAGCAAAATGAGTGAACCTACACACTAAAAGGCAACTAGATACGTATGCGTCAGAAAAAGGCTAAAACATCTTAAATTTTGGAACGGAGGGAGTAGCATACTAAGTAAGAAACAGGATAGAGACACATACCCCTGTAAGGATATACATATCCCTGAGGACACGAGTAGATGAGTCAAATAGAGGCTTCCCACTTAATCCACCTGTTTCTTGTCCTAATGGATGTGCATCCGTAGGAGGTGGCCTTGCAATTGTTGTGTTCGATATAATCTGTTGTGTTAACAATGTCGATAAATAATACGAAAAAATAGTGAAATTAAATAGGATTATACTACTTAGTGAAGTGCCACATAAAAATGGTCATGGAAGAACTGTCCACCTACCAGGCCATCCAACTTGGAAGAAAGAGCAACCTGGACAACAATAAGAAAAGGGATAAGAAAAGCATGACCAACAGACAAATGAGAATGCAAAACAAGGCTAAGTATAATATGTTACCGCAGCAATGTCCTCAAGATCCTCTTTCGATAAGTCTGGGGCGATCTTCACAAGCAATGGTGGTGGACCATCTTCAGCCCACTGCATCTCATCTCGTGCATCATGCACCTGCACATCCAGTGTAGGTCATGCTAATTTCCCATGCAAATGAGGGGAAAATACCAGTTGAATTAAAAAGACTACAGACCTTCTTCACAAGTTCCCGCAGTTGCTTTCGACCTTGCAATGCACGAAGACCAGGAGTATTTGGGGAGGAAATATTTATGACCTGCATTAAGAGCAAGAAATAAGTGTTGCCGTTTATGTCACAGGTCCATATACATTGCTCATCCAGCAGCCATCACATTTCATGCTTGAGACAGAGAATATAATGATCATGTTTTTCTAAGATGCAGAGCATAGTCCCTAATTTCAATGAGTAGTGATTTGTTTAAGAAGATGATAATAAATGGCATCGTGAGGTACAGTTTCACAAATTAAGCCATTCATTTCTCCATTGTGCACTGATGACAAACCACTCAAGAAATGAATCAACTTTGTTCTGAAGCTAACAGTTCTTCAATTATGCTGTTTTTCTCTCTTTGATCACTTTGCATGTTAGATGAGAATAGATGAACATGAATGAATGCAAAGTTTCGTACTGTAACAATACTATCGATCTGAATCTATGGTGCATATGAAACTGAAACTACCGAACACATGATGTTAAGTTATCTTGCATGATCCAAAGATTGATACCAAGTAATCAGCATATTGTGACAACGAATGAACTCCTTGCACGTAATCAGCAGCAGCATCTTCACTAGTCTTATTCTTGCCAAGATTGACTCCCAGAATTCCAGGTCCTGCTTTCCCTCCCTGCTTTACATTACTGGTTGAGGGATGGCTCGAAGTTTCTTCCATCTTCCGCTTACCATGTTGCGCCCCAAGACGCTTGGCGACTACTACAATCCCTTCACTGTTGAACCCACAGCGATTGATTACAGCACTGAAGAGAAGGCAATAAAACACCATTATAAGAAACTTTCCCAGTAGAATATTAGTTTTTTTCATAACAACATCAATAACAGAATATGAATAGTTACCCATGCTCTTTTAATCTGAATATCCGAGGCTTGGGATTTCCCTCTTGAGGCTGAGGTGTGACAGAGCCAACTTCCACAAAGCCAAATCCAAGACCTAATAGACCCTCAACAGCCTCGGCATTTTTATCAAAACCAGCAGCGAGACCTATTGGATTTGTAAAGTTCCTACCCCAAACCTCTAGCCCAAGAACTGGTGGATCAGGTCTCTTTTCTCTTGGAACAAATCCATGAGCAGCAGCAGTAACAGCCAAACGATGAGCAAACTCAGCATCTAGCAGTGCAAAAAGTGGATTCACCAGTTCTGTTGATTTGAACAACCAGCCACTGCACGATCACAAAGGACATGGACATTAGTGAATAGCCTCCTAGTTGAATAGTTGTACCAAAAACGGTAGAAATAAATATGAACTTATGAACTCCTGAATCCCAGCTGGTGGCAATTTCAAGCATCCATGGGGTGTTTTCATGCTATTTTTGATTTAACTAGAATTGGTGTTGGAATTTAGGTCTAAGAACTTAGTATCATGTACCAAAGCGTGGCCTCATCGGTAGTACTCACGTAAGCACCTCCAGCAATAGTCAACCCTATCATGGCTCCAGTCAAGAGCCTACCCTGCCAAATTTAACAAGAAAGAACAAGACTGGTTAATGAAGTAGACGACACAAAGACAGTAAAGAGACAGATAATCACTATAAGAATCTTAAGATCAATTCAGTCCCGACCGATCGTTCATAACCTTCACAAGACTAATTCATCGATGCAATGTTTGAAATAAAAAGAGAAAAATTGCAAGTTGTTATAATTGTGTGATCAATACACTTTTGTTGATAAAGGATAGAAGTTGCAAGTCAGTATTGTTGTCAAATTCTACAGAGTTGTGCCAGCGGTACATTCTTCATCAAGATAAACAGTAGGAGACAGATTTATCTTCTTCGTATTTACATCATGCTGAGAGAGCGTGCAAATAAGTAATTATGCTACAGAAGGTCAGTAAAAATATTATCTTTCTTCGTTGATACAATGCGTTCAGAAGACAGTAAAGGGACACATAATCACTATAATAATTGTATGATCAACTGAGTCCTGACCTTCTCGATACAAAGTTTTCAATAAAAAGTGAAAAGTTGCAAGGAAGCATTATTATAATTGTATGATCAATGCACATTTTTAATAAAAAAACAGAAGTTGCAAGTAAGTTCTGTTGTCAAATTCTACAGAATAGTCCCGGCAGCACATTCTTCATCTACAGAACAGTAGGAGTCAGATTTACTTCGTGTTTACATGTATTTACATCATGCCGAGAGAGAGATTGCAAGTAAGTAATTATGCTACGTACAGAAGTTCAGTAAAAATATTATCTTTCTTCAGAGATGCAATGCGTTCAGATGGCACGAGAGCATGGACCAGATCAATAGTGCAGCGTGTTAGCAGTAGCACTAGTAGCAAGCACAGCGTCTAAAACACGCTAAACATAGCAGGCACGCAGAAAGCCGTTGCTCCACGCTCCGGGTCCTTGCTTTGCAACAGAGAAAACAGCTCGCAGAGGAGCTCAGCGAAGAGCAGAGCGCGCGCGCGAGGTGTATGCGTTAATGCCGAAGAGACGGCGGTGGCGGGACCAGTGGAGTTACCTTGCGGGGAGGCGGGGGCACCTTATTAGGAGCGGCCGCGGGTCCTGACGCCGCGCCCGACGAGGCCGTGCTTGCCTGCCGGGAGGCGCCGGCGCCGGCGCGCAACGGGGAGCCGCGCAGGAGGGCGCCGCGGAGGGAGCGCCGCAACGCGCTCGCCGCGGTGGATAAGGACATGGCGGGAGGGTGACCAGGCGCGGGAGCCGACGGCGACGGCGGCGGCGGCGGCGAGGTGGGGCGGGCGTTGGGGTCGGCGTGAGGAGCAAGCAGAAGATGCGGAGGAGGGCTTGACGTAGAAGGAAAGTAGGAGACTGTGCTCGGCACGTAGTTGGGTTGGGCCAGGAAACGGCCCAAACCAGCCTATATATCTCACCATTTTATCTTTTACCAATGGTGTCAATTTTATCTTTTCGGGATAAAATTCTACCACAGTTTGCTACTCCCTCCATTGTACGCCGACACATATTTTCGATCGGAGCGAGTAGGTTTAGTTTTTGCAAAAAAAAAGTAAACTTGAATTGAACACGAATTGACATCAATGATGACTGGCGGGACCCATTTTTCATAGCCAGTTTGCTAATGCGAGATCGGGACCCACATGTCTGCCTAATTAAAAATCCCTCCATTTCCCCTCTCTCACTCCTTTTCTCACCACGGCGTGGCACTTCTTGCAGCCAAAGACAACATTTTAAAATATAATGGTATGTAATAGTCAGTGGCGAAAAATTATGAAAACATTTCCACATCGACATGTAATAGTCATAGTCATACATGTTTAAGGGCGGTCGCCCGGGCTGGAGTGTCCTTAGATCCGCATCCGCCCCTCAATAAGTTACACTTTCCACTAAATTGTGGTTAAACTTTTCTTAGCTTTTGTTACTAGGTGATTGCAGTTGCCTCTGATTTAGCAAAACCGTATTTTTTTTATTCTTACACACACCTTGAGAAGTGAGAACCCGGCCGGCCCTTAGGCGTGCATACGTGTTATTACATCTCTCGCTTGTTCAGCATCACCTTGAGCCCATCCTTCATCTGCAGAAGACACGACAGCTTGGTACCCATGGCCTGCCCATCCAACATATCCACATCGAAGTTCCACACGACAGCCGCGACGATGATCTTGAGCAGCGTGATTGCAATGTCTTTGCCGAGGCACAACCTCGGCCCCATGACAAACGCCGGAAACTTGTGCGAGGGCACGTGACGCAGCCGGCCGTCCTTGAGGAGCCATCTCTCCGGCCTGAACTCCTGGGAATCGCTCCCCCAGACAACCTCCATTCTGCCCGTGGACTGGAGGGACAGGAGGACCATGTCCCCGGCACATACCTTATCTCCGGTCGGCATCACGTCGTCGGCGGCCACGGACTTGCTCACTACCGGGATCGGCGGGTACAGCCTCAGCGTCTCCAACAAGACGGCTTGCAGATAGACCAGTGTTTTGACCTCCTCCGCCTCAAACATGGTGGTGTCGGTGGCGGTGGCGCTAGCTTTGCCGGAGCGGGACACGATGGGTGCCAGCTCGTCGCGTATGGCCGACACGACGCGCGGGTGCTTGGCGAGGTTGTGGAAAATCCACGGCAAGGTGGTGCTGACCGTGTCCCTCCCGGCGATCATGTATGTGATGAGCGTCGCTTGGAGTAGATTGTCGTCGTCCTTGTAGTCCGGGTCGTCGATGTAGCTAGAGATGACGTCCACGGGCTCCTGCCCAACAACAATAAGGCCCTTCTTCTTCATCCTCCTCCTCTCCGCGATCATGTCCGCCGCAAAGCGGCGAAGCAACACCTGCGCAGCAGCGAGCCTCCTCTCCGGGCCGACATTCAGGCGCCTCATCGCCTTCCACCAAGACGGCGGCACCAAGTACCGGAGGAATCCCACCTCCATGACCGTATCCATCGCGGCCGCGACGTCCATGGGCGGCATATGGAGCGATAGGCGGGCAGGGTCCACGCCGAGGATGCTCGTGGCGTTCATGTCGAACACGAGCCTTACCATGAGATCGCTCATGTCGACGGGAGCGCCGGTTGTGGCGAGGTGGGCCATCATGGGCAGGAGGCCTTCCTCAACCTTGTCGCGGCAGCACTTGATCATCGAGCCGACCAGAAGCGGGTTGCTCAGCACGCCCTGGTACCTGGCACGCTGCCGCCGAAACGCCTCGCCGTCGACGGTGAAGAGGGAGCCCCTCGCCACGTCGAAGATCTCCGCGAACGCCTCCCCCTTGGGGTAGTTTGCATGGTTGGTGGTGAAGATGTGCTGGAGGTTGTCCGGGTGGGAGGTTATGAAGATGCGTATGCTGGCGATGCCCACCTTGTGGGTGTGCACCGATGAGCTGATCTCCAAAAGGTAGTCGCGCAGCCTGTGGAGGTTGACGACCATGGAAGGGAGAACACCCACTACTGGCCAGTCCGTCGGCACCGATGGATTCTTGGAAGACCTAGACTTGATGTACAAACATAGAACTACAAGTAGCGCAAGCATGGAGATGAGCAGCTGATCCGGCGATGAGGAGATCAATGCCATTGTTACCGCCTGCAGCTAGGGAGTGAGTGAAGAGATGTGCTGCACGCATGGACATTTTATAGGAAAAAAAACTTCAAATGCAGATATGAAACGAGACAACTCTGCTGGTCTTTCCTTAATGAAAAAATTAATGTGACAGGTTGAGCAGTTGGTGCAGCTAGCGTGTTAGTGATACTAGCCATCACGCAGTTGATGGAATTGAAGGTTAATTTGCTGCCACAGAATGAGGTTTAGCTGTCACAGTCAGTTGATGGAGGGGTTTGGCTGTCACATACACACAACTGTGAAGCCAAACCTTCAACCCTTCTGTGCGATGCTGCGATGCGATGCCTATCACTACTAAGACACACCCACTGTGATGGCCAAACCTGTCACATTTATTTATTCATTAAGGAAGAACAAACGAGTTGTCGTTTCTTATCTGTATTTGGAGTTACTCCTAGATAGGGACACAAAACAACATCGTCTATCAATTCTACTAAGTATGTACCTATATATATTCCAAAATATAAAGGTAAATACTCCTTCCAATCAAAAATAAGTGTCGATGATTTTGTACTAACTTATTAAAAAAATTGTAGTAAGTAAGCGACACTTACTTCGGATCAGATGGACTACTATCTATCGTGGCCAATTGGAAACAAATGGTTGGACCTCTTATTTGATCAATCTATGTGTTACTCCCTCTGCTCCTAAAAGTAAGATGTCCTAGTAGTTCAATTTAAACTATTAGAACCAGTATTATATTTAGAAATAGAAGTAGAGTAGTACCTTTCATAAATTAGCGGTGAAAATTCTATAATGTTTGACGTCGAGTTGTTGACATGTGCTTAATGATACACAACACAAGTACGAGGTTCACCGTACACAACACAATGGGAAAAATTGGTGTGAAGTACACATTATCACCAGTGATCCTTTAAAAAAACGAAAACATATTCTGAGTTACAAAAATTTTGAATTTTTTTTTGCATATAGCCAACTATTTACCCACAAACATGATAAAAATTATGTTTAAAATACGAAAATACTTTATATTTTGGGCTACACAGAAATGACAAACTTCTAGATCTGAGTATGTATATTTTCAAATCTACAAATTTTATCAGATTTTATTATTTTTTCAGCCCACAATATAAAGAATTCTGTAATAAAATTTTGCATTCGTGTAGGTTACATCATTGACTATGTATAGATATATTTTCATAGTTTTTTTAAACTTAATATATAATTTTTATTTATTTTTAAAAATAAAGGAATCGCCACAGCTAGGGAGATAAAAAAACACTTTCCGCAAAAATTGCCCAAACAGATAACTGAAGTTGTTTTATGAAAACTGGCGCTGACAAAAATGCTTTGACAAAATTGGCCATGGCATGCCAGCAGTGGAACCGAACATGGCACGCCGCAATGCCACTGCGCCCGCGCGCGCCGCCGCCGCCGCCCCGACGACCTCCTCCTCACTCGACCTCAGGAGAACCCCGCCTGTTCCACACCGCCGTCCAGCAGCAGCGAGAAGAAGAACCCGCCGCCACGTCCCGCTCCTACGCGGCCCTCCTCCAGCGCAGCGCCGCCGCATCCGACCCCCGCCTCGCCTCATCCCTCCACGCGGCGCTCCTCAAGCCGGGACTCCTCGCCTCCGACCAGTTCCTCAGCAACCACCTCCTCATCGCCTACTTCAAGTTGCTGCCCCGCCTCCGCCGCCACGGCCTGCGCCTGCTCGACGAAATGCCCCGCCGCAACGCCGTCTCCTGGGCCGTCGCCATCGGCGGGCTCACGCAGGGGGGACGGCCCCGCGAGGCCCTCGCGCTGTTCCGACGGATGCGGCTCGTCGGGTTCCAGCCCAGCGAGTTCGCGCTCGTGAGCGCGCTCAACGCCAGCTCGTTCGTTGGTGGCGCGCACGCGAGGCAGCTCTACACCCTCGTCGTCCGGCTCGGGTTCCAGTCCAACGTATTCCTGATGAACGCGTTCCTCACGGCGATGGTCCGCCATGGGAAGCTCGCCGACGCGGTGCGGCTGTTCGAGTGTGCCTGTCTCCGGGACATCGTCTCATGGAACACACTCCTTACAGGGCTCGCGCGCCATTCCTGCGTGCAAATGTGGAGTCTCTGGCTGAGGATGGTCAGGGAAGGCGCCGGAGCCGACGGGTTCTCATTTAGCACGGTACTTTCAGGGCTGACGGCGGACATGGCAAGTGGCTTGCAGGTTCACGGGCAGCTTGTCAAGAGCGGCTTTGGGGACGATGTCTGCGTGGGTAACTCATTGGTAGAGATGTACATGAAGAACAGAGCCCTGGAGTCCGGCACCAGAGCGTTCACCGAGATGCCTTGGAGAGATGTCGTGTCGTGGACAGAGATGGCCGCTGGTTGCCTACATTGCGGTGAGCCTGCTAAGGCCATCAGAGTCCTGGGTCCCATGATGCTGGACGGAATCCTACCGAACAACTTCACGCTTGCAACGACAGCAAATGCCTGTGCAATCCTCACCAGTCTGAGGGAAGGCAGCAAGGTCCATGGATATGTCATCAAACTAGGAGAACACTCCGATGTGGGTGTCAACAATGCACTCATCGACATGTACGCAAAGTGCGGCTCGGTGAGCAGCGCACACAAGGTGTTCCAGTCGATGCAGCAGCGACCTGTCATATCCTGGACGACGATGATCATGGGGTTCGCACAGAACAGCCAAGCGCGGGAGGCTGTGATTGTGTTTGATGACATGATCTTGGAAGGTGTCGCGCCGAACCAAGTCACATTCCTCTGTGTTCTCTACGCTTGCAGCCAAGGTGGGTTTGTGGACGAAGGCTGGATATACTTCACCGCGATGGCAGACAAGTTCGGTATCAAGCCTGGCGAGGATCACTACGCCTGCATGGTCGATCTCCTCGGAAAAGCAGGCCATATTGAAGAGGCCGAAGAGCTGATATCGCGGATGCCGTTCCGCCCCGGAGCTCTTGTGTGGCAGGCTCTCCTCAGTGCTTGTCAGCTCCATGGCAATGAGGCTGCAGCAAAGCGAGCTGCAGAGCACGGGCTCGCACTCGAGAAGGAAGATCCGTCGGCATACCTGTTGATGTCAAAGATGCTTGCAGGTAGGTGCAATTGGGACGGTGCTGGAAGGTTAAGAGGGCTCATGGGGGACAGAGATGTCATGAAGCTGCCTGGTTCTACTTGGTTGGAGTCCATGCCTGAGAGTATCCAAGCTTGTACAGCATGAAGCGTAATGGAAAATGCCTATCCCCATGGAACCTGTGTTTTCGATCTGAAACTCTGAAAAGCTTCAGCTAGCAGAGTGAATGTCATTTTGCCTGGGAGCCTTGATGGAATTGGATGCCATTATGGTTGGATGGAAGTGGATGGAGTTTTACTTGGATGGGTTTGTGCATTATCTGAACATGTAAGAAGTACATTACTATCGACCCACAGTAGAACATGGAAGTTCATCACTGGAACCACATGTTGTTCAGTTGTAATGTTTGTCTAATCTGACATACAACCTATCCATTCTGTATAGGAAAAAACACTTATTAATTGACATTTCTTCATAAATCATATAACTGAGTAAGGGTACATTCTCATGATAGCCCTACATATATGCTGTTTTTTTTCCATAGAAAATGAAAAACCATACATAGTCCTGATCGTGTAGGTAATTACAGACTGGAGCTCATGGAGGGAAAAAGAACTCTTCAATATGCAAGATGTGCAGGTGCGGTTCAAGCCAATTCCATTTGGCATCCTGTGAAATGTGAACCGTACGAATTCAGTCCTAGAGACTGCAGGTGATGATGTTAACATATTCGGTCCTAAAGACTGCAGGCTATGATCTTAAGCAACATTTGAGGTCAATAAGAGAGGTTCCATGTAATCCTGGAACTTTGATTTGTTTATTGCACCTTTTCTTCAGCTCCCTGGCACCTCCTGCCCATTCTTGAAGAGAATCAAAGCGCAAGCCTTTTACTTTTGATAATCTGAGTATTTTTATCATGATCAATCTTGACAATCTTTTATCTCCCCTCATTTCCCTGTTTCACGGAAGAAAATAAGTCAACAATCAGAGCTCAAATTAAAATGGCATAGTTCCTCCAAAGTTCTTGATACCAGTGACTGCTGAACCATACTGAACATGTCTTATGCATCCAGAATTCTTTAATTGCAGTCCCTGCGGAGCCATACATAGCATTTCCGATGTACCCTTAATTTGCTTTTGCTAAAAACAAAAGGGATGAGTGATTTATCATACATGTATGCACATGTTGGTCTATTAATCAGAGAGTTCTGCATGACAGCTAAAAGACCTATGTTGGAAGCTGCAAATTTAGTCTTTTCATTGTTCACTTATCTTCCATACTAATTCAGGAAGGCATTACCGGATCACGGCATGAATCGAATCCTTAAGGCCAGGGTTAAGTTTTATGCAATCAATGTATTACTGCCAGTATATTCGCAACCTTGCCTACATATACTTGCCATTGTTCTTATCAAGCAGTTTGCCCCCCTTTCTATTCTGTTACAGACTCACTTAACCTTTACTGTTCTAATATGTACGTCAACTCATACAACTGCAGTGATAGGTTAGGTTGCAGCATCTTGTATCTACCATAGCAAAACTACACTTCTGAGTTCTTTGTGGTTTGGCAGTATTCCGCAATTGAGGGCTGTTCAAGCATGACAAAGCAAGCACCAAGGCATTTTGTGGGTTGGGCCCCGATGGTGTTCAGGATAGCAGATTGAAATCTAGAAGATGGTGCGAAATGATGTTCGTGAAAAGGAATTTATGCTGTGCTGGACGAGAGAAGCTCTAGATGACTTATATTTTTGTTTCAAGCAATTGTTTGAGAGTACAAGGAAAAAAGATAGCTTTTGTTCAGATTGCTGATTTCCAGAGGTTTATGTTCTTTGTGTTTTTCCTGTCATAGCCTGGAGAGCTTGGAGTTGTAAAACCTGATGACTCGGAGAGCTCGAAGTTGTAAAACCTGATGACACAAAATCTGACTGTTTGTTGGTTTCATTCGATAAATGAAATCAGGAGCTAGGATCCTTAATTCGGAAAAGAAACTGAATGACAATTTTTCTGGATGGACTTATGCATGATGCAAACAACAGTTATTCAAATTGTAATGTACAAATGTCCATTGTTGTACAGGATGAAGCAATTCTTAATTGGCCTTTCTTAACAATTGATTAAGTGTACATTCTCATGATACCCCTTCGTATATGCTTTTTCGACAGACAACGAAAGCCATACATAGTCCTGATCGTGTAAGTAATTACAGACTGGAGCTCATGGAGGTTGGGAAAAAACTCTTCAATATGCAAGATTTACAGCTCAAGCCAATGTCATGTTGCCATTTGGCATCCTCTAAACCATATGAGATTCGGCTCTACAGACTGCAGGTAATGATGTCAGGCAACATTTGAGGTCTCCAAGAGAGGTTCAATGTAGTCCCTGAACTTGGCTTTGTTTATTGCACCTTCTCTTCGGCTCCCTGGCACCTCCTGCCCATTCTTGAAGAGAATCAATGCCGGGAGACCGTATACCTTGTACTTTTCAATAATCTGAGGGTTCGCGTCATGATCAATCTTGACGATCTTTAATCTGCCCTCATATTCCTGTTTCATAAAAAAAGTGTCAGGAGCTGGTGATTCCAAGTAAAACCCAGTTTCACAATCGCTGTAGTCGTAATTTGCTTTTGTTCAAAAGAAAATGAGTGATTTATGTGCATTACTAATTGATTTTTCATACAGTGTAAGTCTGTACACATTGGTCAGTTGATCAAAGAATTTTGCTTGATAGCTAAAGATACAATGTTGGAAGCTGTAGTCATTCCATTGTCCATCTGTCTTCCATATAAATTCAGAAAGGCCTCACAAGCTCATGGCACGAATCGAACCCGTAAGTCAGGCTAGTTTTATGCAATCTAAACATATTATCGCTGGTATCTTTACAACCGGACTTATCACATAATTACCATAGTTCTATCTTGTCATAGAGTCACTTATATAGCTTTACTCTCTCATCTTTCTTTTGCGGGGGACCTGTAGATTTACCGTTGTAAGATGTACTGCAACTCAGACGACATATGCATTGATAGGTCAGGTTGCTGGTATACGTTGAAATTTCCTTTGCTTTACATTCACTGTGAATTGATCATCCCAAGGACTTGCAGCTACCACTCAGTCCACAATAGTTCTGTTTCTACCTTCAGTTGTAGCCAATTCCTACAACAGTCATTATCTAGCGCAGCAAAACTACACTCCTGAGGGCTTTGTGGTTTGGCAATTGCCAACTGTGCGAAGATGACAAAGCAAGCAGCAGGACATTTCGCGTACCTCGGAGGCCCAGTCGACGACGGGCGCGACGAGGCGGCAGGGCCCGCACCAGTCGGCGACGAAGTCCACTAGCACGGGCAGCTCCGACTGCATCACCTCCGCCTCGAACTCGCCCTCCCCGACGAGCTTCACCGCCCCGCGGCACCGGACGCGCCCGCGCGCCGCGAGGGCGAGCCGGCCCGCCGGCGCAGGCGCGTGGCAGAGAAGGGCGGACCGAGGAGGGAGCGGGAGGCGGCCGAGCGCGGGGGTGGGGAGGTGGCGGCAGGGGGAGGAGGAGAAGGGCGAGCGGAGGGGAGGAAGAGGGGGCGCGGATGCCATGGGAGGGTGGAGAGGAGAGGAGAGCAGCACGATGGCGATGAGGCGGGGGTAGAGGAATATTCTAGAAGGTGCCACTTGGCCACCGGTTTCGTTTTGAGGCCGGTGGGGCTACGGCCTGGCCTGGTCTATCCAAGAGGCATTATCGTGTGGCCCATGTACACGGTGGTAATATACCAAAAAAAACGTTTCCTCTAAAAATAAAATAACGAATAGTGTATTATTTTCTAGTCCCCTCGTTCCAAATTAATTATCGCAAATTTTTTAAATGGATGAAACTACAAACCGAAACGATATACATGCATACATGGATCAAATTTTTCTAAAGCTACGACAAGCAATTTGGAATGGAGTGAGTATAAAAGTACTAACTCCGTTCCAAATTAGTTGTCCTTACGTTGTCTAGGTTCTTGTTTTTGCCGGGAATATCTACACACTGAAAAATGTGCGTATCTAGATAAAATTAAAATAATTATATTTGAAAATGGAGGGTGTAATATAAGAAGGTGAGTGAGAACATCATTTTCTCCTACAATGTCTCTTCTTTTTTCTACATCCGGTGGCACACCTGTTGCATCCTACTCTTTGGCTATATTGCTCTTTGTTTGTCACCCGCCTTGCCACTGGTGGAAAAAAGGCCATTGGTCCCGGTTTGTAACGCCCATTAGTCCCGGTTGTAGCAACCGGGACTAATAAAGCGGGACTAAAGGCTCCAGCTTTTAGTCCCGGTTGTTTACGAACCGGGACCAATGGTCCTCCAGGTGGCCCGGGGCATGTGCTGCGGCTGGAGGACCTTTGGTCCCGGTTCGTAACACGGACCGGGACTAAAGGTCCATTCAGAATAAAATTTATATTTTATGTTTCGCAATTTTTGTATTTTCTTTATTTTTCTATTATCTAATCATCCTTATTCCTTCCCTACTAGCTTCCAAGATTGTGGTCCTCACTCTATTGTCATGTCAAATTACAAGTACTTGTGATACTCACTTCCCGGTCGGTCACCCATCCTCATACTGCTCCACCTTTAGCACGCTTAACTTCTCCATTCCTTCCATACTAGCTTCCAAGACTGCGCTCGCGACTTGTTGATAATAGTATGCTACCAATTCTATTAACCTATACAATTTGGAAACATATAATATTACTTTTTAAAATTCCAAATAAATTCACAAATTAAGCAACATTGTTTAAGTAATAATAAGCATGAATGAATTCCAAATAATTTTTATACATAATTTAATTATTAATTTTTAATAATTAAAATATTCAAAAAAGGCCAAAAAACTTGAAAAATCCAAAATAGTAGCAATATAATAGACTTGTTAACGAAACAAGAGGGAGTACATTTTTTCATATATATATGCACTCGCACACCACACCACACACACATCTAGCTAGCTAGTAGCCTTCTAGGTTCCAAAAACTCCTAGCAATCTCAAAGCTCAAGCGAGCGTCTAGAGCGGCATACAACACTTGCTTGTCGCTTAATGGAACTTTGGCCCAACCATATATAAGTTCTTCTTCTTCTTCCTCGTCGCCCTTCTTCTTGTTCTTCTTGATCTTCTTCTTCTTCTCAAGCTTTGTCCCAATAGTAGCATTGGACAGATCATATAGACTTGGAATTGGTTTCGTGGTGGGGTTCGATATAATCACTTGGAGGTCGTGCACCGATGAAATTTGAATTCCGTATGGTTGCAGCATGCGCACATCATTGCCGATAGCCGCGCCGCAGAATTTAATGGTGGAGTCCCCCAAGAAATCCAGGAGCAGCTGCGGCACATGATCGACCTGACATAGTTGGAAGAGCAGAACCTCAGACGCCACCGAGAGTTGAAGGAGGGCGGCACGCTGATGAGGCTTATCGCGAGGGGTGGTGAACTCGCAGTCCAGGCCCACACATTTGACCGGTGCGGCGTCGAGGAACCGTTCCTTGACAGCGTGGAGCCACTTCTCCACCGTTGATGCACGGACGGTTTTCGTGATGGTGAATTCCATCCCTTCGGTGGTGAGATTATGCACCCGCGTCACCGGCTCCATTGAAATGAGATGGAGAGAGAGAGAGAGAGAGAGAGAGAGAGAGAGAGCTTGATTGCCGCCGGTGAGAGTGCTTGATTGGCGGTGAGAGAGCTTGCTGCCGGTGAGAGAGCTTGATTGCCGCTGGCCCGGTGAGAGAGAGCTAGCTTGATTGGCGGTGAGATGCTATGGTGGTTTTGAGGAGAGATTACGAGGAAGATGATCAAGAAAGCTAAATGGAGGTTTCTTATATACTAGAGATGGAGAAGAAGAAGATCAAGAGGCCGCCGGTGTTGATTACCGAAACACTCTCCCGATGCGTTTGTTCCATATTACCGAAACGATCGCGTAATGGCGCAGCAATTTCCAAAACGATACGCGGGAGCGGCGGTTCATTTGAACTGCCCTTTAGTCCCGGCTCTTCTTTGGTTCTCTGGAAGCTTCCGGAAAAAATAAGACTTCTGGAACTTGTTTCGTCCAATTCTGAGAATATTTCCTGTGTAGCTTTTCTGAAACACAAAAATAGTAGAAAACAGGGAACTGGCACTGTGGCATCTTTTCAATAGGTTAGTTTCAGAAATCGCATAAAAATGCCACGAAGTGTAACAAAACACAAGGCAAATGGTGCAAAAACAAGCAAGGAGCATCAAAAATTATAGATACATTCGAGATGTATCAGCATCCCCAAGCTTAACTCCTGCTCATCCTCGAGTAGGTAAGTGATAACAAAAGAAATAATTTTTGAGGTGACATGCACCATCACAATCTTAATCATATAGGTAAAGCACTGAGTGCTGAGATCAAAGAACTTAAAACATGGGCATGAAAGACATAATCTTGATAATAGAAACTTAGCAACCATGTTATAACATGAAAAGAAACACAAACAAAAGATCATGAATAATGAAACAATGAAAGTCAAACGTGTGTTTAAATCATATGAAAAAACATAGTAAATAGTTTTTAGCTTGTCCCTCATGGAATAGCAAAACATAAATGAATAGGACACCTTCAAGTTTAAGAGGGCGACTTGATACAAATAATTTAGGAACAAGTGAAACCATAGTCATGAATCAATCAATGCATACTTTGGGACAATGCACATTATACTAAGAATGACAACTATGCTCTCTTAATGGTGCATAAAGATAGAAGGTGGTGACTCAACATAAAAGTAAAAGAAAGACCCTTCGCGGAGGGAAGTAGTGATTGCAAGTTTTATAGACCTTCAAAAATTATGGTACTTACCGGCTTTGAGCTCTCATTGCCCCCATCATAAGCATCTTGAATGGTTAAAGTTAATGTGAGAACAATTATGATGCATATGCTTGACAAATCATAAGTCGAAAACCTCGTGTCCCGTGAATACGAGTACCCAAACCTCATGCTACTTTACTTAGAGTCCCAAGCAAGGCTCTTGTCATTGTAAGTATATGTGTATCATCGAGAACCGCCAACGGGGTACCTCCGTGCCCGATGACATGGAACAAGCCCACATCAAAATGACAGGACAAGCAGACAATAAATACCTCGACATCTCTTTTATTTACCATTTGTTTAGCTTTTTATTTTGAGATGTGTCGTCGAATGTCCACTTGACGAGGGTTAACTCGACAAATGCCCTAAATGAAGGACTTAGGATCGGAGGAATAGCAACGACTAGAGATTCCAGGATCGAGATTGGCACACGACGTACCCAGGTTCACGTCCCCGCGGTGGAGGATCGCTACATCCTGCTAGCAATCTAGTATATGATCACAATGGTGTTTACATGGTGCCGCCGTAGGCGGAATTCTATCTGTCTAATCTATCTTGTATCTCTAATATTGCGTGTCTATGATATTGTAAGTTGTCTATGAGATATCTGATGTCTAAGTTGTCTATCTAATCTCTCTATAATCTATCTTGTCTAGTCTAGATATCTATTGTAAATTGTCCCTCTAGGGGTGCCCATGTCTGGCTTTATATATGCAACCGGGCTAAGGTTTTACAAGTGTCCTAGTCGAATACGGATTAGAACCTTCCTTCTTCGTCTCCAAGTCAATATTCGAGTCCTTGTTCTATTCCACCTCCATAATGGGCCAGACCTGGTATACTAATCTGCGAGTACTGAACGGCATACCCTCGTCAGTAGCCCCCGAGACTCAATTCGAGTTGCAGACTCGGGTTGAGTCTCCAAACTTCAATCTTCAATTCTTCAAATCTTTGACTTCAAATACAATGGCCAAAATTGTCGGGTTCTTGAATCCACTCTCCCGATGGGAGTAAATGTCGAGTTTATTTTCTGGTGTTTGCCACCGATAATGGACTCGAATTTTTCTTCCTCACTCTTCTTCTTGAAGTAATTCTTCATCATTCTTCTCAAAATAATTTTTCATCTTCGACTTGATCAATACTTGACTTCTTCATATCTTCAAATCTTTGACTTGGTCTTTCGACTTATCTTTTATTATAATGTCTCGCAAGGGATTTTCATGAACAAGCCTGACAACTCTGACGGATCAAGAGGTCAGTTAACTGCCGGAACAGATACTTGTCACCTACTTCAAATTCAATCCCCTTGGACTTGAATTCGGGATACCGGTCAAACCCATTCTTTTGCCGCATTTAGGACTTACAAAGAATAAGTCCCAGTGGTTCTCAGGGTACCCAGTGCGTCCACCAGGATTTTCTTTGCGTCGTAGACACGGATACATGCCAGCAGAGCGCATCCATGTGCGTATACCGGGCCACACAGGACGGATCCCAGGGTCTTACCTTCATGATATATTTCAATCACGGCATTCAAGTTTTGTCGCGATGACGCAACTCGAGAATCATATGTCGCAGCCTTGTTTGATTGTTTCAATTCTAAAAATATTCGGGTTATTCAACCTTGATTGACATAAACTCCCTCCTGATGGTAGTAATGATGCTTTTGAAATCTTCTTTCGTCTTCTTTGCTTCATTATTCATGAAAAAACATCGTCGGGTGCGCGCCCAGCGCTCCCGATGGGAGTAGCCCCCGAGGCTATGGTCGGATACTTATAGTCGATCATAGGCTCCAATTTCTTCTTCTTCTTCTCTTCTTGTTCTTCTTGTCAAATTCTTTCTCGAAATTAACTTTCTATCGGACGCGCGACCAGCGCTCCCGATGGGAGTAGCCCCCGAGTCTATGTTCGGGTACTTGTAGCCGGGCATAGACTCAAGTTGCACTACTCGAAGAAGTTTGGCTCTTTGATGACTTTGATAAATTTGTTGACTCCTATAGAAAATATGAATAATTGTGAAATACTTTGTCTCTCGAAGAAATATTGCGTTTGCATATTGTAATGATGCTGTAGTATGTAAAATAAAAACTCGATGTTTTTTGTGCAATTTTGTTGCTCATACGTAAGACCCTTTCGTTAGCCTGATGCACTTCACGGTTCGATCAGCTACTCAGGTCAGACGTAATTCGATGCTTTTCCGCATTTGAATTTCAAGATACTTGCTAAGCCTTTTTGTTAGCCTGACGCCCAAGATTTTGTACCTTGCCAACCGTTAGTCGAGCTTCATGCGACTGTAAACTAAATTGACAAGTATTCGACAAGGAACGCTAGCTACTAGGGCTTTCGCAATTTTTCAAAGTCAATGATATGCAAGTTGATTTTTCATGGCGGAGCCCCCGAGTGTCGGTTGCGGCGAAAGTAAATGATAATTGACCCTTGGAAGAGGAGAACTTAGCTTTTATCAGGTGCGGCGTGGTCGACGCGGCCGTAGTCGATAATGACGTAGTCGAGTTGTTGTCGTAGAATCATGATCACGATCGGAGGCGAAGTTGTTGTCGAGCCCCCGAGCGCTGTTGGGATTGTCGCGTTGCTGATGTCGACGAAATCGCAGGTCATGAGTATGAGCTTCCGCACTCAGGAGCGAGTTGATGTCGAGCCCCCAAGCATTTGCCACTAATTTACGTGAGTGCGCGACGATGAGCCCCCGAGCGTATCAAGCCGCAGTTGACGCCGGAGTCGATGATGTTGAAGACGAAGTAGTCGGAATATTTTTCTTTGAGTTATCTGAATAAACTGTTTGGCGAGTAGTCAAAAAAATTTCTTTGGGTTGTCCGAACGATCGCTGGTAACGCGCCAGTATTATTTTCTGTATGAGCTTGTACTGATTACTGATCTAATTTGGTCCTTCTTTGAATCGTAAAATCCAACGATCTTGAATTGTCCATGTCGCCGAGAATTCTTCTCTTTTACTTGGTCTTGACGTATACCACTTGCTCTTCACGTGAAGTAATATATGTCGCTGTAGCTGATTTTATCCATACGTAACATGATGGCTGATCTTTGCTCTTCCTTGAAACTTGCGCTAGAACGCTGCAGCACCGCTTGGAGTCGAGCCCGGCTTCTGCTTGATTTCGATGAAAGTGGAGACTGACCCGGACTATGTTCAATTAGTCGACTTGAAACAGATGCTACCTTCTGCCTGATTCCGACGAAAAAAATTCGCGGCTGAGTACGCGAAAACAGCATGCCGCCTTGCGTTGATGGTTGATGATTTGACGGATCGATTTCCGTCGGAAACTTAAAATCTTGTTCTTGCTGATCGGATGAGTTGCTGACGCAAAATTTGCGGATCTTCTCGATGGAAAAGTTGAAGGATCCCGCCCGGATAACAAAATCCTAGTCGCTGCGATCCCCACGGTCGGCGCCAATTAACGAGGGTTAACTCGACAAATATCCTAAATGAAGGACTTAGGATCGGGGGAATAGCAACAACTAGAGATTCCGGGATCGAGATTGGCACACGACGTACCCAGGTTCACGTCCCTGCGGTGGAGGATCGCTACATCCTACTAGCAATCTAGTATATGATCACAATGGTGTTTACATGGTGCCGCCGTAGGCGGAATTCTATCTGTCTAATCTATCTTGTATCTCTAATATTACGTGTCTATGATATTGTAAGTTGTCTATGAGATATCTGATGTCTAAGTTGTCTATCTAATCTCTCTCTAATCTATCTTGTCTAGTCTAGATATCTATTGTAAGTTGTCCCTCTAGGGGCGCCCCCGCCTGGCTTTATATATGCAACCGGGCTAAGGTTTTACAACTGTCCTAGTCGAATACGGATTAGAACCTTCCTTCTTCGTTTCCAAGTCAATATTTGATACGTCTCAAACGTATCTATAATTTTTGATGCTCCATGCTTGTTTTTGCACCATTTGTCTTGTGTTTTGTTACACTTCGTGGCGTTTTTATGCGATTTCCGGAACTAACCTATTGACAAGATGCCACAGTGCCAGTTCCCTGTTTTCTGCTGTTTTTGTGTTTCAGAAAAGCTACACAGGAAATATTCTCGGAATTGGACGAAACAAGTTCCAGAAGTCTTATTTTTCCCGGAAGCTTTCCGAAGACCGAAAGAGAGCCGGAGGGGGGCCAGAGGCCGTCCTCACACATAGGTGGCACAGCCCAGGCCCTGGCCGCGCCATCCAGGTGTGAGGAGCCCCTGGCTGCCCCCTGACGACGCCCCTTCGCCTATATAAAGCCTCGGGACGGAAAACCCTAAGGGAGTCGGCGAAATTTCCAGAACAGTTCCGCAGCTCCGCCGCCGTCGAAGACAAATTTCGGGGGACAGAAGTCTCTGTTCCGGCACCCTGCCGGGACAGGGAAGTGCCCCCGGAGCCATCTCCATCGGTCTCCATCGCCGTCTTCGCCGTCTCCATCGACCTCACCGCCATCTCCATCAACCTTGCTGTCTCCTATGATGAGGAGGGAGTAGTTCATCTCCGGGGCTGAGGGCTCTACCGGTAGCTATGTGGTTCACCTCTCTCTCCCATGATGTGATCTTTATGTGATCATGAGCTTTGTATCATGTTGAACAAGTAGATGTTATTATTCAGATATTATGTGTACTCTAGTGGTATTATTAAAGTAATCTATTCCTCCTGCCATGGTGTAACGGTGATAGTGCGTGCATCATGGTGGTACTTGGTCTAGGCTACGATTGTGATCTCTTATGGATTATGAGAATAATTATTACTATGATAGTATTGAAGTGATCTATTCCTCCTTTCATGGTGTAATGTTGACAGTGTGTGCACCGTGTTAGTACTTGGTCTAAGTTGCAATAATATCTATCTTGAATTGTGATTTGATTTGGATATCTCTATGAGTGGTGTTTGTCAAGTACTTGATGAACTTTAAGGGGTGCTTCTGTAGCCACTACGCAATGATTAGTGTTATTCAATAGGAGAGTAATTTAGAGTACCATAGTGAAGGGAAGTTGTTTATTTGTTCAATCATGTTATATTTGTTGGGAGTGTGTCCACTAGTGAAAGTATGATCCCTAGGCCTTGTTTCCAAGCATTGCACACCGTTTACTTACTGTTTTGTTACATGTTTGCTCGCAGCGATTTTTATTCCGTACTACATTTACTACTCATAATCATCACTACTACTTGTATTTCACTATCTCTTCGCCGAACTAGTGCACCTATACATCTAACAAGTGTATTGGGTGTGTTGGGGACACAAGAGACTTTCTGTATCGTAATTGCAGGGTTGCTTGAGAGGGATAGCTTTGACCTCTTCCTCCCTGAGTTTAATAAACCTTGGGTGATCCACTTAAGGGAAACTTGCTGCTGTTCTACAAACCTCTGCACTTGGAGGCCCAACACTGTCTACAAGAACAGAAGCGTGTGTAGACATCAAGCTCTTTTCTGGCGCCGTTGCCGGGGAGGTAAGGTAAAAGGTACTCGCATCCTTCTGTGTGAGTGCTCAGAGTTATTTCCTTTAGATTCTGCAATTACATCTTTTTGTTTCTTGTTTTTATTTTCACTAGTTAGGCTTAATGGAAAGTAACGAGTTCTTTAGTCTTTTTCCTGAGTTTAGATTTGATGAGAAAATTGAAAAACCTTTGGAGCTTAATTTGCATGCTAATAGTGTTGTTAGTATGAATGTTTTGAACACTGTTATTACTAATGCTATAGAAAAGTCTAAGCTTGGGGAAGCTGGTTTTGTTAAGCATGATATTTTTAGTTCCCCAGCTTTAGTGGAGAAAGTTTGCTATGATGATATGTTTGATGAATATGCTTTGCGACATAGTAGTTCTCTAGCTTGTGATGATACTAAACCTCTAGTTTATGATGGCTATGATGATGAGTATAATATTTTTACTTCACCTACTTTTGAGGATAAAATTAGTTATGATTACAATATGCCTCCTATTTATGATGATTATGGTGATGAGAATAATTATTCTATTGAATCTTCTCCTACTACTATTGTTCCTATGGTGAGTATTAATTCTTTTATGCATGTGGCTCATGATAGAGATGCTTTATGTGATAGTTATATTGTTAGTTCTATTCATGATGCTACTGAAAGTTATTATGAGAGAGGGAAACATGGTTTGATGGACCTCAACAATATTGAGTTTCCCCTCTTTATGTTGCAATTCTTGAAGTTGTACTTGTTTTGCCTTCCTATGCTTTTTGCTTTGCGCTTTCATGATTTGTCTCTTTACAAGACTATTTTTCATAGGAAGTGGTTTAGATTTAAATGTGTTCCATACTTGCTTTTTGATGCTATCTATTGCTTTAAGTTCCTATATGGCGTCCTTTGCCTCAAGCTCTTATATGGCGCCTACATGAGCATCTTTGCAAATTACTGCGCCTAGCTCAAAGGCGTTAAAGAAAAGCACTCTTGGGAGAACCCATTGTTTTATTTTCAGTACTTTTTCTTTTATTTGAGTCTTGGAAGTTATTACTACTGTAATAACCTCTCCTTATCCTTTTTATTTCGTTTTTGTGCCAAGAGAAGCCTCTAATTTGAGTGAGGTAAAGATTTGAGGATGTTGCTGTCCTGAAACAGTTTTTGGTGCTACACCGTAAAAATTCGTGAAAATTCTCTGTATATCTTTTGGACCTGCGATTACTTGAGCATATGCCCCAGGTTATATCCAAACTTTCATTAGTTGAACACTTTTTGATTTGAGCAACAGAAAACCCCTCAAAAATTCGACCTTTATCAGCTGTTCTATTTTGACAGATTTCTGCCAATATTTGTGTTTGCCGCTTTATCGCTTTCTTTTTGAGTTCTTTTTATCACGGAACTTTTGGGGAAGTTGCTACAGTAGTATATGCTTTATATGTCATGGTTTTAGGTTGAAACCTGAAGCAAAAAGAGGTTGATTATATGTTATGCTTACACTAATGTTGCTAATAGATTTGTGTTTAGTTTTGTATGAAGGAAGTTTTCAAGTGTAGGGATCGGAGAGTGATGAGATGAGTTGAAGAATGGACAAAAGCTCAAGCTTGGGGATGCCCATGCATCACCCCAAGAAATATCCAAGAAGTACAAGCGTCAAAGCTTGGGATGCCCCCGAGGCACCCCTTCTTCATCGGCAAAAATCAGGTTACCTTTCAAAACACTATATTTTTATTGCTTCATGCACTATGCGTTTTTCTTGGAGCGTCAGTTGTTTTAGTTTTCTTAGTTAGTTTAGTTTTGTTTGCTGCAATAAATGGTTAGATCACATCATGTTTCTTTTGGAGGAGATGAACTCGCTTTTCATTTGCCAAGAACACTCTAGTTTTCACTCTTATCGTTCAACGAGTGTCCTCTTTTTCTGCTACTGCGTTTAGCTTGCATTTTTCGCCTTGATCTTTGCTCAGATCTTGTTTTATCTTTGCATCAAGGTGTATTTGGACCTCTGGTATATGTTGGTTTTCCTCAAAAGAGTTTCCTCAAAAAGGTTTGAATGGTGTTGGAAAAGAGAAAAAGCTTTATGCAAAAAAGTGGTACAAAAAGGAGCTTGTGCAGACTGCGGCCTAGGCTTTTGCATGTCGTGCTTGATGTCTTTTTGATAGTATGCTTAGTGGTTTTGTTGTAGCATGACTTGTCTCAAATGACTGAGATTGCTTAATGAGCCTTTGAAAAATCATGCGTTGTTTTTATTATATGGAAGCATTTATTTGGTTTTCTCCTTGATGCTTTATTTGGGTTGACTTGGCGCATGCTCACACATGTTAGACTCATACAAAGTCGCCAATAGCCTCTATGATCATTTAGTTTTTGACTTTTGATGCCATCTTATGCCTCTTTTAATGTTGCTTTGTCGCTATGCATGATTATGGCCGTTATTGCTCTCTTAGTTGGTCGCTCCCAGTCTTTTGCTAGCCCTCATTTTGTACTGAGTATGAGCTCTACTCATGCATCCAACTCCCACAAACCAAGTTTGCCATTGTGTCCACTATAAATTCCTATGCATGGTATTTGCAAGCCATTCCAAGTAAATTTTCATGTGCTACCTTTCAAAAAACCTTCAAAACACTTCTCGTTTTGTGACACTGTTTTCAGCTCATGGGGACGTAGTGGTCGGATTTGCTATCTTCCATATTGCTTATTCCAAAAAGAAAAAGAAAAAGAAAAAAAGAAAAAAAAAAGAAAAAAGGCACTCCTCCATGGTATGTGAATGTTGGTGGGCACTCGATGGAATCGGTTAGCCATGGTTTGAGAAAGGAAAAAAAGGTGGGGAGGAGTGCCAAGCTTTATAAAAGAGCGCAAAAGTGCCAATCTCTCTCAAAAACTTATTTCATTTTTGTATGGAAGATAGTAAGAACCCCATTGCCAGTCGTTGACAAAGACAACCACCTCTCAAAACCAATTTTTATCTCTCTGTTTTACAAATGAAAAGCTCTAGCACATGTTTAATCATTGCTTCCCTCTGCGAAGGGCCTTTCTTTTACTTTTATGTTGAGTCACCACCTTCTATCTTTATGCACCATTAAGAGAGCATAGTTGTCATTCTGAGTATAATGTACATTGTCCCAAAGTTTATTATTGATTGATTCATGATCATGGTTTCACTTGTTCTTAAATTACTTGTATCTAGTTACCCTCTTAAACTTGAAGGTGTCCTATGCATTTATGTTTTGCTCTCCATGAAGGACAAGCTGAAAACCATTTGTATGTTTTTTCCTTATGATTTGAACACACGTTTGACTTTCATTGTTTCATTTTCATGATCTTTTGTTTGTGTTCATTTTCATGTTTACAACATGGTTGCTAAGTTTCTTATTGTCAAGATTATATCTTCATGCCCATGTTTTAAGTTCTTTGATCTCAGCACTCAATGCTTTACCTTTATGATCAAGATTGTGTAGGTGCATGTCACCTCAAAAATTATTTCTTTTGTTATCACTTACCTACTCAAGGACGAGCATGAGTTAAGCTTGGGGATGCTTGATACGTCTCAAACGTATCTATAATTTTTGATGCTCCATGCTTGTTTTTGCACCATTTGCCTTGTGTTTTGTTACACTTCGTGGCATTTTTATGCGATTTCTGGAACTAACCTATTGACAAGATGCCACAGTGCCAGTTCCCTGTTTTCTGCTGTTTTTGTGTTTCAGAAAAGCTACACAGGAAATATTCTCGGAATTGGACGAAACAAGTTCCAGAAGTCTTATTTTTCCCGGAAGCTTCTCGAAGACCGAAAGAGAGCCGGAGGGGGGCCAGAGGCCGCCCTCACACATAGGTGGCGCGGCCTAGGCCCTGGCCGCGCCACCCAGGTGTGAGGAGACCCTGGCTGCCCCCTGACGATGCCCCTTCGCCTATATAAAGCCTCGGGACGGAAAACCCTAAGGGAGTCGGCGAAATTTCCAGAACAGTTCTGCAGCTCCGCCGCCATCGAAGACAAATTTTGGGGGACAGAAGTCTCTGTTCTGGCACCCTGCCGGGACGGGGAAGTGCCCCCGGAGCCATCTCCATCGGTCTCCATCGCCGTCTCCGCCGTCTCCATCGACCTCACCGCCATCTCCATCAACCTTGCTGTCTCCTATGATGAGGAGGGAGTAGTTCATCCCCAGGGCTGAGGGCTCTACCGGTAGCTATGTGGTTCACCTCTTTCTCCCATGATGTGATCTTTATGTGATCATGAGCTTTGTATCATGTTGAACAAGTAGATGTTATTATTCAGATATTATGTGTACTCTAGTGGTATTATTAAAGTAATATATTCCTCCTGCCATGGTGTAACGGTGACAGTGCGTGCATCATGGTGGTACTTGGTCTAGGCTACGATTGTGATCTCTTATGGATTATGAGAATAATTATTACTATGATAGTATTGAAGTGATCTATTCCTCCTTTCATGGTGTAATGTTGACAGTGTGTGCACCGTGTTAGTACTTGGTCTAAGTTGCAATAATATCTATCTTGAATTGTGATTTGATTTGGATATCTCTATGAGTGGTGTTTGTCAAGTACTTGATGAACTTTAAGGGGTGCTTCTGTAGCCACTACGCAATGATTAGTGTTATTCAATAGGAGAGTAATTTAGAGTACCATAGTGAAGAGAAGTTGTTTATTTGTTCAATCATGTTATATTTGTTGGGAGTGTGTCCACTAGTGAAAGTATGATCCCTAGGCCTTGTTTCCAAGCATTGCACACCGTTTACTTACTGTTTTGTTACATGTTTGCTCGCAGCGATTTTTATTCCGTACTACATTTACTACTCATAATCATCACTACTACTTGTATTTCACTATCTCTTCGCCGAACTAGTGCACCTATACATCTGACAAGTGTATTGGGTGTGTTGGGGACACAAGAGACTTTCTGTATCATAATTGCAGGGTTGCTTGAGAGGGATAGCTTTGACCTCTTCCTCCCTGAGTTCGATAAACCTTGGGTGATCCACTTAAGGGAAACTTGCTGCTATTCTACAAACCTCTGCACTTGGAGGCCCAACACTGTCTACAAGAACAGAAGCGTGTGTAGACATCAATATTCGAGTCCTTGTTCTATTCCACCTCCATAATGGGCCGGACCCGGTATACTAATATGCGAGTACTGAAGGGCATACCCTTGTCAATAGGTATGCTGCAAATTTCCACCATGAATTATGCAAGGCTTAGATTGGCGGCCCAAGTGTTTCCCTAACACATATACAAACTCCATGATCCCGCAAGATTCCCAATTCATTTCACACCGCGAGCATCCATAAACAAAAGATCACAATATCAACTCAAATAAGAGGTGCAATATTGAAAGCTTGCCCCATGACGGCATGGTTGGGCTAGTCTCCAACTTACAACTTGCAAGCATAACAACTCAACATAAGAGACCACAATGTCAAATTTTTAAGAACGAGAAAAATAAAGTGTGCCTTCCGGTTCGTGAGAGCTTTACTGACCAATTTTCGCATAACACTGGTAAGAGTTTAATTTGAAGAGTAGATAAAAGCAAGTCAAATGTACTTTGGAATAGCAAATTGCTAATAGGTATGTATGGTGGACACTTTGGCAAACTTGGTTTTTAGGAGTTGGATACACGAGTAGAGCTCATACTCAGTACAAGGCGAGGGCTAGCAAAAGACTGGGAGTGACCAACTAAGAGAGCAATAATGGCCATAATCATGCAAAGCGACAAAGCGATATTAAAAGAAGCATAAGATGGCATCAAAAGTTAAAAATTAAATGATCATAGAGGCTATTGGCGACTTTGTAAGAGTCTAACATGTGTGAGCATGCGCCAAGTTAACCCAAATAAAGCATCAAGGAGAAAACCAAAATAATGCTTCCAAACGATAAAAACAACGCATGATTTTGCAAAGGCTCATTAAGCAATCTCAGTTATTTGAGACAAGTCATGCTACATCAAAAATCACTAAGCATACTATCAAAAAGACATCAAGCACAACATGCAAAAGCCTAAGCCGCAGTCTACACAAGCTCCTTTTTGTACCACTTTTTTGCATAAAGCTTTTTCTCTTTTCCAACACCATTCAAACCTTTTTGAGGAAACTCTTTTGAGGAAAACCAACATATACCAGAGATAAAAATAAACCTTGATGCAAATATAAAACAAGATCTGAACAAAAATCAAGGCGAAAAATACAAGCTAAACGCAGTAGCAGAAAAAGAGAACACTCGTTGAACGATAAGAGTGAAAACTAGAGTGTTCTTGGCAAACAAAAAGCGAGTTTATCTCCTCCAAAAGAAACATGATGTGATATAACCATTTATTGCAGCAAACAAAACAAAATAAAACTAAAACAAAAACAACTGACGCTCCAAGAAAAACGCATAATGCATGAAGCAATAAAAATATAGTGTTTTGAAAGGTGACCTGATTTTTGCCGATGAAGAAGGGGGTGCCTCGGGGGCCTCCCCAAGCATTGACGCTTGTACTTCTTGGATATTTCTTGGGGTGGCATGGGCATCCCCAAGCTTGAGCTTTTATCCAGTCTTCATCTCATCTCATCATTCTCCAATCCCTACACTTGAAAACTTCCTTCATACAAAACTAAACACAATTCTATTAGCAACATTAGTGTAAGCATAACATTGAATCAACCCTTTTTGCTTTAGGTTTCAACCTAAAATCACCACATATAAAGTATATACTACTGTAGCAACTTCCCCAAAAGTTCCGTGATCAAAAGAACTCAAAAAGAAAGCAATAAAGCAGCAAACACGAATAGTGACAGAAATCTGTCAAAACAGAACAGCTGATAAAGGTCGATTTTTTAAGGGGTTTTCTGTTGCTCAAATCAAAAAGTGTTCAACTAATGAAAGTTTGGGTATAACCTGGGGCATATGCATAAGCAATCGCAGGTCCAAAATATATACATAGAGTTTTCACGAATTTTTACGGTGCAGCACCGAAAACTACTTCAGGACAGCAACATCCCCAAATCTTACCTCACTCAAATTAGAGGCTTCTCTTGGCACAACAACGAAATAAAAAGGATAAGGAGCGGTTATTACAGTAGTAATAACTTCTAAGACTCAAATAAAAGAAAAAGTACTAAAAATAAAACAATGGGTTATCTCCCAAGAGTGCTTTTCTTTAACGCCTTTGAGCTAGGCGCAGTAATTTGCAAAGATGCTCATGCGGGCGCCATATAAGAGCTTGAGGCAAAGGCGCCATATAGGAACTTAAAGTAATAGAGAGCATCAAAAAGCAAATATGAAACACATTTAAATCTAAACCACTTCCTATGAAAAATAGTCTTGTAAAGAGACAAGTCTTGAAAGCGCAAAGCAAAAAGCATAGGAAGGCAAAACAAGTACAACTTCAAGAATTGCAACATAAAGAGGGGAAACTCAATATTGTTGAGATCCATCAAACCATATTTCCCTCTCTCATAATAACTTTCAGTAGCATCATGAATAGAATTAACAATATAACTATCACATAAAGCATCCCTATCATGCGCCACATGCATAAAAGAATTAATACTCCCCACATGAACAATCGTAGTAGGAGCAGATTCAATAGAATAATTATTCTCATCACCATAATCATCAAAAACAGGAGGCATATTATAATCATAACTAATTTTCTCCTCAAAAGTAGGTGAACTGAAAATATTATACTCATCATCATAACCATCATAAACTAGAGGTTTAGTATCATCACAAGCTAGAAAACAGCTATTTCGCAAAGCATATTCATCAAACATATCATCATAAGAAGGAACATGGATAGTACTAATGGTACAACAATTATTAACCTTAGAATCGGTACCAAAAAGATTTTCAATATCAAAAGTAGAGTGTTTTTCCCAATCATGATCACTAACATAGGTAACAGGCATAGGAACATCACATAGGGGAGATAAAATATCATCAGAGCAAACTTTCTCCACTAAAGCTGGGGAACTAAAAATATCATACTTAACAAAACCAGCTTTCCCAAGCTTAGACTTTTCTATAGCATTAGCAATAACGGTGTTCAAAGCATTCGTACTAACAACACTATTAGTATGCAAATTAAGCTCCAAAGGTTTTTCAATTTTCTCTTCAAACACTTCATATCTAAACTCAGGAAAAAGACTAAAGAACTCTTTGTTTTCTATTAAGCCTAACTAGTGAAAATAAAAACAAGAAACAAAAAGATATAATTGCAGAATCTAAAGGAAATAACTCCGAGCACTCACACAGGAGGATGCGAGTACCTTTTACCTTACCTCCCCGGCAACGGCGCCAGAAAAGAGCTTGATGTCTACACACTCTTCTGTTCTTGTAGACAGTGTTGGGCCTCCAAGTGCAGAGGTTTGTAGAGCAGCAGCAAGTTTCCCTTAAGTGGATCACCCAAGGTTTATCGAACTCAGGGAGAAAGAGGTCAAAGCTATCCCTCTCAAGCAACCCTGCAATTACGATACAAAAAGTTTCTTGTGTCCCCAACACACCCAATACACTTGTCAGAGTTCGGAGTTTAGATCACTTACCAGTTATCACCAACTCAAACCACCTAGCTTGGCCAACCAGGTAGCAGATCAGCGCTTCAATCAAACCTACAAAGCTAGTGAGATAGCAATGGAACATTGGTAAGCAAGTAAAACCCTGCAACCCTGAACAAGTTACTTAGTTCTATGTCTAGGAAGTTCTTCAAGAAAAGCTTCTTTAACTATAACATATGCCGTTCTTTGAGGCAAAAGTACAACATGGCGCAAATCATGATTTGGCCGTGGCAGCAAGCATGCTAGAGGAGCAACATAAGTAAAATCTTTCCTATAATTTAAGGCCAACCGGTAACCAGAGTTTGATGTTTTAACATAAGAATTTAAGGCATGCTAGGGTTTGACGTTTTAACATTAGTAAAATCATGATTTGGCCGTGGCCGTGGCAGCAAGCATGCTAGAGCAACAGAAGTTTGTTATATAAATATGCTAACTTGGTTTTAACATAATAATTAGAAACAGAAGTATGAAACCAAGGCTTAGTTGTACATAATGACATAATTATTTCATCACAAGGAAAAAGTGTGTTCGTTATTTCTATATGAGTCCAGTCATGTATTATATAATGGACATGATTTAATTAGACTGTGGAGAAACGTTTCTGAAAAAGGAAAACGTTTTTTCAGATATTCACTACCATTTCACCCCTAAGACTGCACGTTTTTAGTGGCTTCCTTAAAAAATGCAGAGTTGTGTGGGTAGTGCAAAGTACACTTATTTATATTCTCCCTGAGATACCGAACTCCTTGATGTAGTGAAAATATTATGTGGTGTAGCTATCAAACTATTATTAGAAATTGTGGTTCATAAACAAGTCAGGATAAAAAATTATGCTACTGGAGGTCTGACATTAGGTAAAAATTTACAATTAGCAATTTTCCAGGCAGAGCGCACACCGAGCAGATGCAATGCGATTGACTGACCTGCTTGTAGAAAGACGACAATTAAATCTAAACTCACTGCAGCAAACAGCCAAAGAAGAACGTCTTTAAATTGACTGAACCTGAATACTGAACTAGCTATCGATTCTCAACCTTAACGTTAAATGCTGGTAAGCACCCGTACTCGTATTCCAAGTGCTACCGACCCTAATACCAATTAGGAGCCCGACAAATTGAGAGACAATACTTCTGACAGTAAAAACTCAAACACGGACGTGACCCCTAAACTTTAATCCAAACTGCATACTAATAAAGGTTGGAAAACCTGATCCTTTTAGAGTCCAACCAGGCACACTACTTCAGAATTTACTATGAACAAAATGTTTTAAAACAACTGGGGACTAAGGGCATCTCCAGCGGGCCGACCCAAACGGACACCGCGGGTCTGTTTCTGTCCGATCGGACAAACAAGCCGAAAAAACAGCACCCAGCGGGCCGACCCAAACGTGTCCGGGGGGGAGGACACACCCATCCGCGGCCCAAATTTGGGGCAGCGATGGGTCTGCGCGGACACGCGCGGACCGGGCACGCGTCCTCCCCTGGTCCACCTGTCATCGACCCGCGTCGATACGTCTTCTCCAACGCGACGCGTCAGTGCGTCTCGTCGCCTCGAGTCAGAGCGCGTGCGCGTCGGGCGCCCCGCCCTCAGCGGCCGCCTTCAATGTCTGCCGCGGCATCAACGCCGGCGTGGCGTGCCGATTGGGCTGCCGCACGCAGGCATTCATGGCGGCCGCTGGACGCCCGGCCACTGGCCCCTTTAAAAGGAGGCCACAACGGAGCCGCAGCCACCACAGCCTCCATCGCCACAGCCACCGCAGCCGCCACAGCCACCGCAGCAGCCACCACAGCCCAGCCACCACAGCCCAGCCATAGGGTTCTGGAAGAAGGGCAGCCACGACCACGAGGCCAGCGGGTCTCGGCGCCGGCATTCGCCACCTCGACGCCGGTCTCCACAGCGCCGTGCCAGGATGGCCTCGCCGCAGCCACCGCGCCAACGTGATCGCCAGTACATTCCGGTGACTCACTGCCATGCACTGTACCGCTGCGGCCAGAGCGTCGATTGGCCGGACTGCAGCCTCCCCGGCGGGTGGCACCTGAACAGCCGGCGCGTGCCGGTCCCGCCGGTGCCGCGCTATGGCCCGGACCGGGTGACCGAGATCCGCCGCCACCGCGCGCTGATGCCGGCGCGCCTCCGCGCCGATCCCGCCTTTGGCTACGATAGCCAATGGTGGGACAACTTCGGGCCGCGGGAGCGTGACCCGGTGCGGCGGGCGGCCTTCCTAGGGGAGGCCGACCCCAACCCCTTCGCCGGCGTATACATGCCGGAGCCGGGGCCAGAGCTGCCGCAGCAGGAACCCTTCATCGAGGAGATGGAGGAGGACGACGACGAGGAGGAGGCGCCACCGGAGGTCCACGTCAAGCAGGAGGTGGGCGGCGATGACATCCCTGGCGAGGAGCCCAGAGACGACACGAAGGACTTCTGCTGCAGCGTCGCCTACGACATCCTCGACGCAATGGAGCGTGGCGAGGTGCCGCCGTCCCCGCCACCGCTGACCGAGGAGGAGCAGCTCCGGGTCGCCCTCCTCGTCTCCGAGGAGGAGGAGAAGAGGCGGTGGACCGGCTATGAGACTGCGCTGGCCATTTCAGTGCACCAGCAGCACGGCCGGCCACCGTCACCGCCACTGCAGTGTGCCGCGATGCCACCGCCGCCTCCTCCTCCAGGCCCGCCGCCGCCGCCACCTGCTGCCCCTCGTCCTCCTCCACCGCCTGCGGCCAACTGGCCGTGGCCGCAGTCGCCCTTCATCGACCTCGCCGACGAGGACGACGAGTAGGCCGCGGCGAGGACGACGACGCCGCCGCCTGTGCCCCCAAAGCCCTTGCTAGGGCTTTGTATGTTTTTTTTTATTTTCTATGTTTTTTTATTTTCTACGTATTATATAAGTAATGAAAAAAAAATCAAAAAAAAAATTTGCGTCGGGCCGCTGGGTGCACCCCACGCCCATCCGGACAAAGCCGGACTGGCTGTCCGCGGACCGACCCATACGGACCAAATCGGACCTTTTCGGTGTCCGAAATGGGTCGGCCCGCTGGAGATGCCCTAACCAATTGAAGAGCACATGGCCGGCCAGCGATGGAGACGACGAAATAGATTGACGAAGACGGACGCCGGGAGCAGTAGACAGCGACGACTTGAATTGGTTGATTGGTGCAGATCTTCTACAATGAACTGGAATGGACCTGCAAAATGGAGAGGAAGATTAGGAATTTCAGATTTCATTAATGTTCTAGGGTTCAATACAAGGGGGAGATGAAGGGAGGGCGAGATTGCATGCGAGGAGATGGGGACGGGGCGCCCATGGGAGGGGAAGCGGACGGGGGTTTCTTGAAGGAGATACGGTGGAGGACGGGGCGGCGGCGCGGCGGCGGAGGTTGTCCTAGAGCCAGCCCGTGGCCCTTGTTGTCCGAGGAGATGAGGAAGTTCCCCGAGGGGGAGGTGGCACGGCGGGTGATGTTGCAGGGGACTCGAATGGGAGCAGGAGGCGACGAGGAGAGTCCCCAGCAAAGACGGCCTCACCGCCGAGGTACGGCGCCCCCACGCGGTTCCAGAAGTACTTGTTCGTAGCGACTAGGGGTCGGGGGAAATGTGTCACTACAGCGATGGAGGAGATGGGAGAAAAGGTACCTCGACGCCGTGATCTAGAACGCTATCGACGACGCGGCAGAAAAACCTCTTTTGTCCGCTATTCTTGTTGCGATATGGAGGTAGTTTTCGTTTTCTCCTGCGCATCCGGGTTGGTGGGAAAGGAAATACTGAGCCAAATTTTAGCGGGAATTATTTGCCCTGTCCCGCGTGAGTTACTTTACTAGTCTCCTCTCTAGATATTTGATACATAGTATATACTAAAAAATAATACATACATAATGTAGTTCGATTTTATCATCACAATTAATTACATTTCGGTTTCATCATCTCCGACAATCTTCTCTACCCTACCCTCGGAGTGACAATAAGAGGGCTTCAATCAAACGTGAATAAACGCAATATCAAATTCATTTGTACTCAAAACTAATCTATAGAACAATTGAATAACCATGGTGTAGCATCCTAGTGATGGGCCAGCCACACCTGACGCCACTGGTACATCCTGTATACTAGTGAAAGTTGTTTTTAAAAAGTCTGTCATAGGCAATACAAATACCAGTGACAGGCATGTCTGCAAACGCTCACTGGTATTACTAGTGACGGGCACATATAGTCACCCGTCACTGCCAATGCTCTAATGCCACCTGCTGACCTTTAGCAGTGACAAGCCTAATTATGCCCGTCACTGGTACCGTTACCAGTGACGTGCATGTTGGTGCCCGTCACTAATGTGATGGCGTCTATAAGCTATTCTGCAGTAGTGCTATACTACGTCGTCATTGAAGAGATGAACTTCACCATCATGGAGACTCTCCATGCATCAAGGGTGGAGAAGTGGATCCGCGCCGTCAAGCGACGGTTCCTCGATGCCGCACCAATCAAGTGCGTGGGCTTGGACTGTGAGTTCACCACTCACGAGATCCCTCAGCGTTCCGCCGCCGTCCTTCAACTCTCGGTGGCGTCCGAGATATTGATCTTCCAGATATGTTGGGCCAATCGCGTGCCGCAACCGCTCAAGGAATTCTTGAAGGACACCACCATCAAATTCTGTGGTACGGCTATCGCCAATGATCTGCGCATGCTGAGGACATACGGAATTGTTATTCTGTCTGCGTACGATCTTCAAAAGATTGTCCCAAACCCCACCAACAAACTAACACCGAGTCTCTATGATTTGGCATGCTACTATTGGGACACATCTTGAGAACAAGAAGAGGGACAAGAAGAAGTACAAGAAGAAGGGAGAAGAAGAATAAGAAGATGAACTAATATTTGGTTGGACCAAAGTTCCATTGAGCTTTAACCAATTGTTATATGCCGCTTTAGACGCTCGCCTGGACTTTGAGATTGCTAGGAGCTACTGGAAGCTAAAAGGCTACAATAGCCATGTTGATCATCTTAACCTTAATGTTTATTAGGTGGATGCTTATAAATGTGGTTGTGTGAGTCTTATTGTTATTCTATTGGGTGAGTATAATGTTTGGAAAAATGTACTCCCTTTTTTCAGTTAACAAAGTCTATTAATTTTCGAATTTGTGATTTTTCAAGTATTTTGCCTTTTTTGAATATTTTAATTATTAAAAATTAATAATTAAATTATGCATAAAGATTATTTAAAATTCATTGGTGCTTATTATACTTAATCATTGTTGCTTATTTTGTGAATGTATTTGGAATTTAAAAAATTAATATTATATATTAGCAAAGTGTATAGGTTAATAGAATTGGTAGCATACCATTACCAAGAAGTCGCGAGCGCAGTCTTAGAAGCTAGTAGGGAAGGAATGGAGAAGTTAAGCGTGCTAAGGGTGGAGCAGTGTGAGGATGGGTGACTGACCGGGAAGTGAGGACCACAAGTACTTGTAATTTGATATGAGAATAGAGATAATTAGATAATAGAGAAATAAAGAAAAATAGAGAAATAAAGAAATTCCGAAACAAAAAATACAAATTTTATTCCGAATGGACCTTTAGTCCCAATCCGTGTTACGAACCGAGACCAAAGGTCCTCCAACCGCATCACATGCCCCGGGCCACGGAGTTAATTCCAAAAAACCACCACATTTCGGCGGGAAATACGTATAACCACCACAATTCGGCCAAATTGCAGAAATCCACCAATTTTGTGGAGATTCGATGCAATGTGCACTGATTGTCCAATTTCTGCTGGCTAACACGATTTCCGACAGGTCTGGCCCACTGTCAGGAGCTGACGTGGCTAAGTGAGACGGCCGAAGCAGTTTGTCGTTGGGTGGGCGTTAGCTGACGGGTGGGTCCCACCCTGGCCCCTGAAAACCCTAGCGTCTGTCCGAACCGTTCAGTGGCGCCCATTCTTTCCCCCTCTCGCCCATGGCGACAAGAGCTGGCGGCGGCGCCGGAGGCGGAGAAGATGTACTGGGTGGCGGCGGCGCCGGAGCAGTGGTGGGTGGCGGCGCCGGAGATGTGTTGGGTGGCGGCGCCGGAGCTGGAGAGCTGCATGATGTTCCCCTGGTGGCTGCAGAGATCTGCGGCAGCTCTAATCCGACTGCCGGCGATTGCTCTCTGTTCCCGGCGGCTGCGTCGGCGCTGGCGAAGGCCTGGAAGGCTTCTCCCACCGATAGCTACCGGTGGACATCATCTCTGGGTGGCGTGGAGTAAGTATTTGTTTCCTGTTCTCCTGTGTCAGATTTTGCTTCAGATTTTAGGGTTTCTGTGTACTTGGTAGTGGTTTCCATTAAGGATGCATAGGTTAATTAGATGTGTTATTTCTGTAGACTGGATGATGAGATCTGGGATGTTAGGTTCCACTTAGATGGAAATGACAACTTGGAGAGGAGCATTGGTAGAGCAGACATCACTTATTTGAACCTGTTAGCAATGATAGAGCAAGAGGGGTTTGGATGGGGTGACAGCATGTACTATATCAGAGAGCAGGGGGTAGGCATTTCTGGTGTGGCATTAATTAAAAGCATGAAAGATGTTGAAGAAATGATTTCCATGTATGAAGATGTGCAATGTGTTTCAATTACTGTCATAAAGGGTAAAGGTGGTTTACCTGATAGCTTTAATAAGAGTGCATATGAAGACCTGGTCCATGTGTCTGACATAGGAGAGGAGCCTGTAGTATATTCTGTTGATGGGGATGGTTCTTTGTTTGATAGTCAAGATTCAGCAATGCATTATCTGCCAACTCAACAGAGCATGAACCAGGAGAAAGGGAAGGAGATAGTTAATGTGGAGACAGGGGAGGAGTACTTGCTGTCACAGCAAAGCTACATTCCAGTTATCCCAATAAATTTAGAACAAGATGATGACCTTAATGAAACTATTATAAACCTGAAGAGGAAGAGGAAAACAATGTCAGAGGAGAAGGAGGATTATTTCTCAGAGGAAGAAGAATTGTACAATGATTCAGACACAGAATCAGAGGATAGTGATTTCATTATAGAGCCAGAGCAGTTTGAGAAGGAGGCCAGAAATGCAGGCCCTACATCTAGATCTCACTATGAGGAAGGTACAAGCTCAATTCCTGACTATGTGCCCTCTAGTGATGAAGGCAAAGATGAATTTTTATCAGATGATGATGATGGTGTTGAAGCAATGAATTTTGTGCTTCCAAATGGCAAGAAGAGCAGAGCAAAGAAGATGAAAGCAAGAATGTGGTATGATGAGCAGAGGTTGCAACCTGAGGAGCAGCTATGTTTGAAACTGTGCTTTGTGGATGTATACCAGTTCAGAAGGGCAGTCCAACAGCTACACATAGCACAGCTTAGGAACTACTATTTGCACAGGAACTGCAAGGACAGAGTTATTGCCAAATGCCTGGAAAAAGGCTGTCCTTTCTTCATGGTTGGTTCTCAAGTAGGGTCTGAGAGAACATTTTGCTTGAGGAAGATGCATTTGGAGCACACATGTGGGCCAGTAGGAGAAGCATGCAAAGTCAGTGCAAAATGGGTAGTAAAAGCTTATGAAAAAGCAATCAGAACAGATGTTACCACCAAAGTAGACACCATAATTGAGAATGCAAAGGACAAGCATGGTGTGTGTGTCCCAAGAACTATGGCCTACAGGGCAAAGAATGAAGCAGTAAGAGTTGTGCTTGGTGATCATGTAGAGCAGTACAGGAGGATTAGGGACTATCTGAACACTGTCATTCAAACCAACCCTGGCAGCAGATGCATTGTCACAACCAGGATGCAACCTGAAAACCCTAGCAACAACCCTAGGTTTCATGGGTTGTTCATGTGCTTGAATGCATCAATTAAAGGGTTTTTGAATGGATGCAGACCATTCATTGGTAAGTTACAATTTCTTTCCTTGTTGTATGCTTCTTTGTTTGCTACAAGTTTGTTTCCTTGTTGTTTGTTTTCTTGAATGCATTGCTTATCTGTCTTGCACATATGTCTCAGGTTTGGATGGCTGTTTTGTCAAGTTGACTACAGGACAGCAAATCCTTGCTGCAACAGGGAGAGATGGCAATAACAACATTTTTCCAATTGCATTTGGTCTAGTTGACAAAGAAGATCTGTGGATACCAACTCCAAGCCCAGACATAGATCCACCAATATTCAAGGTAGACTTGGGCAGGAAGCAATACAAGAGGAGGAAGGGCAAGTTTGAACCACCTGAGCCCAGGGTTTCTTCAAGAATGGCAACAATAACTTGCAGCAACTGTGCACTAGTAGGACACAGATATACTAACTGCAGTCAACCTTTGAAGCCAGCTCTCCAAGCCAGGAAAAACCAGCATCAGGTAACTCATGAATTTCACAACACTTGCAATTGTTGAATATATTGCTATCTTATGCATGTGACAACCATTCTGTAGGGAAGTAGGGGTTCAGAAGCAGCAGCATCTCCAGTTACCCCAGGTAGTTCTTCTAGCTGCACTGCCAAGGCACCTACAGGAAGGCAAGCATGCTCAGAACCAGCTCCAAGTTCTGCACCAGCTACAGCAGCAAGGACTGCACCAGCACCTAGCACTACTCCAGCAGCAAGGACTGCACCAGCACCTAGCACTACTCCAGCTCCCAGAACTGCACCAGCACCTAGCACTACTCCAGCAGCAAGGACTGCACCAACACCAAGAACTACTCCAGCACCCAGGCCTGCACAGTCCACTCCTGCACCAAGGACTGCTCCAAGCACAAGTGCAAGGCCAAGAGCTCCATTTGCTGCACCAAGGAGCAGCCCAGGTGAGGGCTACAATGCCAGTAGGAGGCCTACAAGGAATAGAAAGCTCCCTCCCAGGCTAAATGGATACTTCACTGCCAGTAGGATCAATGAGAAGTCTGTTGAGGATCTCATGAAGGAGTAATTTCACAATCTGTGGCATGTATGAAGACTGTGTGTTGTGTTAAATGCTGTTTGCATTTTCAGACTATTTGTGTACCAGGTCTAACCTGGCATTATGTGAGACTAAGTGTGGTCTATCCTGGCATTATCCTGTTGTTTGAATTATGACTATTATGTGTGAATCTTACTGTTTAAAACTATTATGTGAGACTATTATGTGTGAATCTTGAGGTTTAAGTCTATTATGTGTGAATCTTGTGGTTTCAGTCTATTATGTGTTATAGATGGTTTGGATGGTTGTCGAGAACCCTCGACGGGTCTCGACAACCTAAAGAATGGTTTATAGATGGTTTGGATGGTTGTCGAGAACCCTCGACGGGTCTTGACAACCAAAAGAATGGTTTATAGATGGTTTGGATGGTTGTCGAGAACCCTCGACGGGTCTCGACAACCTAAAGAATGGTTTATAGATGGTTTAGATGTTTATAAATGGTTTGGATGGTTGTCAATACCACTCGTCGACAACCATTTATTTATAAAACCTAAAGATGGTTGTCGATACCACTCATCGACAACCATTTATTTATAGATGCTAAAGATGGTTGTCGATACCACTCATCGACAACAATCCACAAGATACTAACCTTCATAATTCTAATAAATCACAACATAAGGTTCATAGTTGGACATTCAACCTCAATACAAAGACCTTCACAGCTCACAGGTTCAAATTTAAACATCTACCTCATTATAAAGAGGTTTACAGCTAACAGGTTCTAATTTAGAGATTCTACCTCCATATACAGAGGTTTACAGAGTCCACTAAGCATATAACAACTACTACAACATAGCATTACATATTTCGATTACTCATTGCAGATAGCAGTGATCCTCTCCACTTTGGACTTGTTGACAGTGTTCACCTGAACAACATCATATAGTGCATACTCCACCTTCCTCTTCTCTTCCTTCAGTTGTTGCCTTTCTTTCTCCCAGTCCATCTTGTTGGCTTTCATCATGTCAGCCTGTGTTTTCTGCACCTTCTTCAACTCAGCCACTTCCTTCCTCAGCTGTGCAAGTTCATCAACCTCACCAGATTTGATCTTCTCATAGTTTCTCTGCATCACCTTCCTCTCTGAACCATCTGCCCAAGTCCTTACCTCTTCCAGCAGAGATGCATGCTTCTTCTCTAGCTTCCTCTTCTCTGCTGCAAGTTCTTCAATGAACTTGCCATGCTCTAATTTCTCATCAATCCTAATACTGTTGCTGCTATGATACATTCCCCAAACTTTCAGCAGACAATGCTTCATTGTATCACACCACTCATCATCTACCCAAGAATGGAAACCACAATTCTCCAGATCCTACAAATTAAATTACAACATAAACATTCAATACAAACATATATAGTACTGAACAGAACATAATTATTTCAGTGAAGATTAGCACTACATTATATCAAATAATCTGAAAACTAGCACTATTATTTCAGTGAGCTCTTCTTTCAGTGAAGACTACCACTCTTATTTCAGCGAGCTATGAATGTTCACTAAATTATATCTAGATCCTAACTATCACTATTATCTCCAGATCCTAACTAGCACTATATTATAGCTAATAATGTTCACAGTCTCCTAGTTCACTGTCTCCTACTCCTAAATCAAATTATGCAACCATCCAAACTGGCACTAAATCATTTTGGTACAGAGGAACTCACATTCTGAACTTGGCACATCAGGAATCGACGCCCAGTGTCAGATCCTTCAAAGGCCACACATTTCCGCGGCTCCAGGTTGTGCACTCTGCAAACAGTGCCACATCCTACAGCGATGCCGGTGAACGAGGGGTCCTCAGTGGTCTCCAGAGCATAGTCCATGGGGGTTAGGTCCTATTAGTCAAGGGAAAAATTCAAATCCTAGCTGGAGCACAAGAAATCGAATGACTCCAACAGCTCTCTGAACTACCAGATCTGAAACCCTAGAAACCGACGGCGGCCAACTTACCCCGAGGATGGAGTTGCTCGAGTACGAGCCGTCGCCCCAGCTGGGCATCCCTCTCCTCTCCGGCGGCCCGCACGGAACGCGGCGGCAGATACCCAGGCGGCGGCGGTGCTCCAGTGCTGAGCTCGGGGAGAGAGACAGAGACTGAGGAGGAAGAAGAGTGAGGACGTGGCGAACCGGTACTTACCCCACTCGAGGGTGGGACCCACGCATCAGCTAAGGCCCCCCCCAAACGGCAAACTGCTTCGGCCGTCTCACTTAGCCACGTCAGCCCCTGACAGTGGGCCAGACCTGGCAGAAATCGTGTTAGCCTGCACAAATTGGACAATCAGTGCACATTGCATCGAATCTCCACAAAACTGGTGGATTTCTGCAATCTGGCCGAATTGTGGTTGTTTTCCGAATTTCCCCCACAAATGTGGTGGTTTTTTGGAATTAACTCCGGGCCACGTGGAGGCACATTGATCCCGGTTCGTAAGCAACCGGAAGGACTAAAGGCTAGAGCCTTTAGTCCCACTTTGTTAGTCCCGGTTGCTACAAATTGAACTTTACAAACTGGGATTGAAAGTCTTTTTTCCACCAGTGTCAGGTGGTTATCACTTGTTTGTGAGAGAGGATAGAGCCGAAGAAAGAAACTCTCACAAGGAAAAAATACATTTCCGTAGAATTTGAAAGGCCTCGAAAATACCCTGTAACTTCGGGGTGTGCGAGCGTTCCACGGCCGATCGCTTCGGGTGTCAGATCTAAAAAGGCCAGACGTACATCTTGAAAGGTTTTAAAAGTATACTTACAACAAATTACTTTTAGCCTTTTGCAAAAATAAATAGTTTTAGTCCGTCAACCCTCCATATCTATAATCTATAATATCTATAAGAGTCATCCCCACTAAATACAATTAATGTTTGCAAGCTCAAACCTCATGAAGCCACGTCATCTCTATTATTTTTGTCCATCAGATTGTAAATATGTGGTGTAGATTATATTCAGTTGCATTTACCTCCGATATCTATAAGAGTCATCCCCACTAAATACAATTAATGTTTGCAAGCTCAAACCTCATGAAGCCACGTCATCTCTATTATTTTTGTCCATCAGATTGTAAATATGTGGTGTAGATTATATTCAGTTGCATTTACCTCCGATGAACTGACAATTTCGTTCATTTCTTAGCTGTGTTATCTTCCTCTTCTATAGACGTCCTCTCATCTTCCACGCTTCCTTCCACGACACAAGAGAAGAGAGGCTGCGTCCTTTCCATCTTCTCCACTCTGTCACTCGCAACAAATGCATACAGTACGAAACTGATCCTCTTCTACACGGAATAAATGCAAGGTAAGTAACCTGCGGATTCTCACTCTTGCCTATTTTAAGCACTGGATGTCCAGATCCACTCCATTTTCGTCGTCTCAACGGTGCCTGTCCAGATCAACATCTCAACAGCCGTAGCTTCATTGGTTTCGAAAGTGACGAATTTGATGCCCCCTGCTGATCGCCTCTTGGTTTTCTTTTGTTAGCTTCTCTCTATTCTCTCCCCGTCTCAATTCCCAATCATATATTTCTTTATTGATGCATGTGTTGATGGCGTAATTTGGCTAACTAGTTTTAATGATCAGCCAAATTAATTTAAATGATTGAGGTTAAATTATTGATTGACATATATTTGTGGATTTGCTGTTTAGTTCAAAATGCAGGCTTCATCATATTTCATGTCAAGCAGCACACCAAGCAGAGTAACTATTTACCCAGGACGGATACACAAAGTTCTGCATGGACTATTCCGGTTACGACAATGAATCTATACTCTAAGATAAAACACAGCTGCTTCAGACAAGTTCTAACAGGTCTCGGATTTAGGCTGAAGCATGATGTTTCAGAGGCTACAAGGTCCCGTACGTATGGTCAGTATAAGATCAAAATAATCCGTTGTGACTAGGGCCTTTGCTGGAATACTCTATTGTTTATAGGCCCAACATCAGTTATACGTGACCTTGTTTGAAGTCTGTTACATATTGGCTTGCTATTAGGCAGGTATCGATCGGTAACCGAATATGAAAAGACTATTCGGTTTAGCTTTTGGAGTTTTATTCTTGTACGGCAAGGTCTACGTGAAGTCCTGCGCCCATATAAAAGGGTTTGGCCGATTGAAAGAAACCCCAGCAATCGAATCTATACAATACAGTTTACTACTTTTTACCTTTGTTTCTTTTATCTTTTTTTTATCGTTCGTCTCTGCCGAGCCCTAGGGTTTGGATCATCTTTGCCGCTTTGCGCTGAAAAGCGGTCGTCTCTCCTCCACGAAAGCGAGGGGATCCTTTGTTGCTTTGCTCGGAAAGCATCCGTTCGTCGTCACGAAAGCACGGCGATTATCCTGGTGTTGCGCGGCAGTTTTGCGTGCCAACACAATTGGCGACTCCGCTGGGGACGAAACATCGAGCGGTCTCTAGCCCGTTCCTGCTACGTAGAGATCGTCATCAAGAGGCTGCAATCTACAACGGTAATATGAATACTCATCTCCCTTATGTAGATGCATCTTATTGTTATACTGATATTACTAGATCTTTTGATATACATACTGCATCGGCTAGTCCTAGTTCTTATTATGTGCAAGAGCCGATGCAAAATAGCAACTTCCAACATGTAAATTCAAATTTACATGCATCGGCAACCCCAGAAATTCACATGCCGATGAACAACATGATGAATTATGTTAGTGAATATGAAACACCCAATGTTATAAATTTCAATAGCATGCAAAATAATGTTTCATCCTTTTATCCATCGGCAAATAATTTACAATATTTTGGTTCACCTTCGCACATGCCGATGGACAGAGAAATTAGCCATAATACTACTAATTGTTTGAATAATTATTCTCAACCATCGTATGCTGCACCTTATGTTACTAACTTTTCAGCACCATATGCAACTCTAAATACTCATTATTCGGCTGCACACCTTCACAATACTTACGGCCGAATAAGTGGAAATTCAATGGAAAATCATGTGCCTTCTTCTAATACTGTAGCATGTGGTACACCCCCTAAACAACTGCAGAATTTCGGTAACACCCAATTGTCATTGCCGAAAAATACTGAAAGATTCGAGGGGAGAACATCAAAGGAGTGGGCTGATTTATATCTAAAATCTTGTGAAAATCTTGCAAAAAAGCTTATTGAAATCAGAGCTATGGGAGCCAACCAGGAGAAAAATGGTGACTCGGTCAGTACGGCTAATTTGGCTAAGGCTGAGTTGAACAATGCAAGTGCTGATTCAAATCAACAAAAGATGGTTGACACGTCTGCCACGACCGACTTAGTTCAAGCGGAATTAAATTTTGGTAAAGCTAAATCGGACACACACGCCGAGTTTGTCAACCCGGTAGATACAAGTTTCGCTGAGCAAGAACATGGTGAATGTGAAACAGCGGTGCTTGATTTTTCTAGATGTGAGGGAGCTTTCATGTTGCCCTATGAATTCTGTGCCAAAGAAATTGATGAACATCCAAAGGAAGAGAATATAGCCGAACCATCTTCGGTTGAAGAAGAGCATCTAAGTGAAGAGATGCAAGATCCAGTAAAGAAGGAAGACAAGAATCTAGAAAATCATCAAGAGGTGGAGCAAGATATTGTTCAAGTCGTCCAACGACCATACTCTCCCAACGTCATTGATTTTGACAACAAGAAAATACTTATTCGGTCAGATCAGGCCGAATCTACCATAGGGAAAAATGTTGTCATTGATATTAATGCTGCACCAAGGATGATCAAATCGATAAATTCAAAAGTAGGGGTGCGCAAAGTCAATGAAAGAAAGATAAAATCAGCTCCAAAGCCAAAGCCGACTGTTAAACAATTGTTGGACAAATACACTTCGCGCAAGGCCAACAACATGTTTAGTCGGCTTGAGGGTGCTAAGCATCATAGGTCTCCTTCTCGACCCGGGGGGCATGAGCATTGGCGAGGAAACTCATATGATCGACATGGCTGTTTTCCAATAAAGCCAACATATTGGAGTTGTTCACCTCCTAGGCATTCTCAGTTTTCTTCATGGCATTTTACTCCTTGGGTGCCATATCCAACAAGGCCGGCATGTTATCTTCGACCAGAGTGGGTTCCCTCGAGGCGTATGTTCAGAGCAAAATTGCATGAGAAAAGTGTTCGGCTCAATCAGGATGCAAGGTCACGTGATATAACTGTTAGCCAAGGAAACCGATCCCTGATATGCAATGAAGATGTAAAAAATTGTGAGGGTGATTGCAAGCTCATCTGGGTGCCGGTGAAGCGTGTTGAACCTAAGTTAGTAAAACATTCAGTAGATGTATGTGCTGCTAATGATGTAAAACTTGGAGAACGCCAGTCAGCTGAAGGTCTTCTGAATAATCAAGAAATAAGCAATATTGTTGGAGTAGGTTCAGTTCAGAAAAAAGTTACTGATGAAGAGAAGGACGGTAAGCTGCAATTGATAGGACCTGATCAATTTGCAAAGGAGGCTAGTCTGGAGGCTCACGTACAGAATTGTAAGGATCAAGCGCCTAGCATGTCTACTAGTACAAGCCAGAAATTTGAATCGGCCAACATGTGCACAGTTTCTGCTATGAAAGGCAACGGTTCACGGACATCCATGCGTTTGCAGCCAATGGTTTTCAAACACAGTACTAGTATATGTACCGATCGTGGGGATTCAATCAATAGAGACAGCCAGGGATCTAAAACCGGTCATGTTTTGAAAGTTGTGGAGCCAGAAATAGTTGATGGTGAGAGTGCTATGCAGCAGGGAAGAGAGCATGGTCTGGTTCAAAAGGAGACCGGTTTGGAGTTTAGATTACAGGACGGTGGATATACTGTATCTTCTAGTACTAGTCAGGAAACTGATTCAGCTAGCATATGTACCAATGAAATCATTAGAAGGAGCAGCTTAAGGCCATCCACGAGTATGTCTCCAAGTGGTTTGAAATCTAGTACTGCTCAGAATATTTATTCAGCTGTCATGCGTACTAGTTCAGCTAATATATCTACAGATTTTAGTGAATCAAGCAATAGAGGTAGCCAGCAAATTAAAGTTGGTAATGTACTTGATCAGCGGAGGATGTCTTCGGCCAAGGAAAAATTATTTGCACCGCGAACATCAGTAAGTCAGTATCGGCCGAGAAACTTGGGGGGCAACAAGATTAAGTCAGTAGCACCTGGAACTAAATCAGGACCTCAGTGGTGTCCGACAGGAATCACGCCTACCCAGAAACGACGGTTGCAGCGTCTGCGAGCATCGGAAATCCGAGAAGAGATAGCTGAGAAAAATAACAATGTGTGGTTTAATAAACATAGACCTATGGTTCCTCCGAAGATGACTTGGAAGAAAAAGTGTGTTATGACGGAGGAAAATATAAATGCGGATGACATGGTTGCTAATGGAATTTCAGAAAATACAGGAGATGCACCTAGTGATATGGATATTGATAGAGGCGGATAAGCCAAGCCGCATCACGTTGGCAAAGGCATCGGTTAAGTTGCAATATATTGAGATACTATGTTTGACCGATGCTATAGATAAGTGGCTGCAAAGATGCACATGAGTATCGTTCTAGAATGAGCGATATGCAAGAAACAATTGATGAGTTTGATGGCATAAAAAAGCTTGGACAAGGATTAAGTATCATCGGCTGGCTCACTTCAAGTAATAATATTGGTGATGCAAGCATTCCAAAGTCTACATTTGTTAATGCTAATATGCAAGCCGATCAGAACAACAAATATAGAGTTATCAGCACAGTCTTTGGCGTAAGAAGACAGAAGGAGTACATCATTGCATATCCAGGACACCGCTTGCTCAAAGCCATAAATCGGTATGTGTTTATTGAACAGTAATGCATGTACAATATTTTTGCATTATTTACTTTCTAGTATGTGTACAACAACCGATTCTTAATGATAGGATTGCATGCAAGTGTAAAATCACTTTGCAAATAAAACATCGGTCTGCTTAGAATATCTTTATATAGATAACCAAGCTGAGTATGAAGCTTTACAGTTTGGTTTGCAAAATTTGATAGACATTGGTGTAAAGGATATAGATGCATTTTAGAATTCGCTTCCGGTAGTGCAACAATGAAAAGGCAAATTTCAGTATTTTGTTGGATTACTAAGTAGCTACTTGGACCGATGTTTAGTTATAGTTAAGTCTCCTGATATGGTCACTTTTCATCAAATAGCTAGAGGATAAAATTCTAGAGCTAATTGCTTAGCCCAGCAAGCATCTGGTTAATACATTAGTAAAGGAAAAAAATCATATTACAAAGACCGATGCTAGCTGTTATTTATAGAAAGTGACACCGTCACGGATATTAGATTTGTATAGCCTGCAACTGTTTCTGGTTCAGTTCAGCTATTAGCATTATGCTTCAAAGAGTGTTCAGTACACGTTGCAGCTAGTCTTGGTAAAGAGGAGCAGCTATTAGTACAGGACAATCAAGATTCGGTACCTGATCAACCACAACCGAATCAGAAATTAATTTAGAACCTAGAGACCGGAGAGTTCCTCTGATTAATTATTTGAAAGATCCAATTAAAACAGGAGATAGAAAATTCGGCAAATGATCGCCGAGTTGGGAAGGTCCATATAGAGTTGTACAGACTGTCCATGAAAATTCATATTTTGTACAGGGTTTGCAGGGAGAGAAGTTGTGCAAAGCTCTAAATGAAAAATATTAAAGAAGTATTATCCTAGCATGTGGCCATAGGCTTAATGATACTATGGCTGATATCTTATCTGAAATATCGCCCTAAGCAAAAAATTGGATGATGAGTTATTTGGATATTGACCTAAGAAAAATTGGCCGATGTGTTCTTTGGACATCGCCCTAAGAAAATATATGGCCGGTGAAGTGATCAAACATCGTCCTAAGGTACCGTTACATGTTTTTGATCAATACAATTGTACCAAAAACAGGGGGGCATGTGTTGATGGCGTAATTTGGCTAACTAGTTTTAATGATCAGCCAAATTAATTTAAATGATTGAGGTTAAATTATTGATTGACATATATTTGTGGATTTGCTGTTTAGTTCAAAATGCAGGCTTCATCATATTTCATGTCAAGCAGCACACCAAGCAGAGTAACTATTTACCCAGGACGGATACACAAAGTTCTGCATGGACTATTCCGGTTACGACAATGAATCTATACTCTAAGATAAAACACAGCTGCTTCAGACAAGTTCTAACAGGTCTCGGATTTAGGCTGAAGCATGATGTTTCAGAGGCTACAAGGTCCCGTACGTATGGTCAGTATAAGATCAAAATAATCCGTTGTGACTAGGGCCTTTGCTGGAATACTCTATTGTTTATAGGCCCAACATCAGTTATACGTGACCTTGTTTGAAGTCTGTTACATATTGGCTTGCTATTAGGCAGGTATCGATCGGTAACCGAATATGAAAAGACTATTCGGTTTAGCTTTTGGAGTTTTATTCTTGTACGGCAAGGTCTACGTGAAGTCCTGCGCCCATATAAAAGGGTTTGGCCGATTGAAAGAAACCCCAGCAATCGAATCTATACAATACAGTTTACTACTTTTTACCTTTGTTTCTTTTATCTTTTTTTTTAATCGTTCGTCTCTGCCGAGCCCTAGGGTTTGGATCATCTTTGCCGCTTTGCGCTGAAAAGCGGTCGTCTCTCCTCCACGAAAGCGAGGGGATCCTTTGTTGCTTTGCTCGGAAAGCATCCGTTCGTCGTCACGAAAGCACGGCGATTATCCTGGTGTTGCGCGGCAGTTTTGCGTGCCAACAGCATGTCTCTGATATTCATGTAGATACATTACATAAATGTTCTTGGAGAAGTTCCAATCTACACCTGCGTTACTGCGTAATACGTTTATGTTTTTAAATCTTTCTTTGATTTGTGCATCAAGATTTGCTTATCTAAAGTTGTGATTCTTCTCATACTATCTCTTTGTGCAGTTTTTTTTAATGCACGTAGACAAGGTGTTCGATGATAAATCAAGCAGACTACAGGCGAAATAAATTGGGTAATTTTCCATTATCTACTACTCAATATGTATTTGAAACTTAACTGTAGTCCATGATAACACACATTCATTTTGCATAGGTATTCGTAATTTGCAGTTTCCAAGTAGAAGGAGTATTTATCTGATGGATTCTCAACTACTGTCTATTTAGCACTGTCTGAATCATTTTTTCCTTCGAAAATATGGTATGAAACTTTTATGGTGTCATCTTCTTGATAGGCAAGGTAGATGCTATCTTCATAAACTTTGTTTAGCATTAAAAAGCCTTAGATCTGCCATATAATAGCATCCCACCGTTGTGTCCTGCATCGTTCACCTTTATGTCCCAGTCAGCAAAGTGCATATGATCCATAATTCATGTTTCCTTATTCCTTTTAGTTTATCAATTCTGAAGGTCACTACCTTTATTGATGGATTTTCTGCTTGATCTTGAATAGTAACCATTGCAAATTTGTACTAAGCCGTCCATGCTGCTACAGGTCTTTCTAATATATGCAACTGATTTGGGAAGAGGAGCTTTGATCTACAGTTTCAGTATTGCCAAACCTGTCCGTTGCACACATTACTTTCTAATGTGTATCAAGTTGTTGATGAACGTAAAATCAGGCCAGTAATCTCACTTTAGTACTATACTATAGGCACCTGACAATTTTATACTAAGTTCGATGCATACTGTTAGGAACTGTGCAATTTAAAAATATTTTTCCCAGTTTAAATCTACCGAAATCACTACAAGCTGTATTATGCCTGTAGTTTTTTTTCCTGCTAATGTATGGGGACAAGCACCAAAAAACCTGTAAAACTCTTGAGATGGTTATGGCCGTTTGTTCTAGATAACATCTAAATATGTGGAGCAGTACCTCTGTGCACGAAAAATGATGCATAGTAAATGATTTGCATGTACAGAATTTTGTTACCCATATCAGTTTATTTACAGATATTGCTTTCATCTTTTGTGTGCAGGTGTTTGTAGTAGAACCAACTGGTATTATTGCAAGAGAAATAAAGTTTTTTTTTTCTTCTGGACCACCTCTATCTTTGTACAATATATCATGGACGGAGTACAACTTAAACTGATGTCATGGTTTATATATACATTTAAGGATAACCAGAACCTCCACGTGTTTGTGTTGTGAATGCTTGCATGGCCAAGTAATTATGTTCCTCGGGGTTAATATGGTCCACGAACCATACATCTAAATGTGCCATAAGAGCAACATACTAGCTTCAATTTACACATGTTGGTACATAATGGTAGATAGGCACAGGTTGGGTTTCTTTCGTCAATGTCGAGCACACATGAATATATTATTCTTCCAATATTTCAGGTGTCAACAAGTGGGCACATAAGTAATAAAAAAATGGGCTTTTTTGTTCATTTAGTTAAACATGTCCAAACTTCTTTTTATTGGAAAAGGTTATGGAACCTTACATCACATGAATGTTCTAATATAATTATTTTATCAGTTTGACAAGATTTCTTATTAGAACTTTTTTTGCCTTTGGATTTGAAATTAACAATTGAGTATGACAGTTATCTGCAACCCAGATTTTTTTTGTAGTTGACATGCTTTTGTCTTATACATTCGCAATTGTGCTTCACAAGTTCTCACAAAATATCTTAGTTAGTTTTTAGTCATTTTTATCAAATCTTTTAACTATCCTGTAAGAATTCAGCTCATGCCATATTAATATTCCGCAGCAACGCGCGGGGTATCATCTAGTTATTACAGTTTTTTCTGCATTCCAATAAGTGTCATATTTTACTTTTGTACGGTATCCCCAATATACATTTCTCCAACTACCTTTCAAATAAATATGTAAACTGACATAGTAAAAACATATATTTAAACAACTTATAATTATGTATATCTATTGGTACCATTTGCATCTAACCAATCTAAATCCTTTCTAATTGATTAACGGGCGAAAGAAAAAATAAGCTAGGTCTGGTATTGACTTTCTAAAGGTCATTTGTACTTGTAATGTGCATAACATTTATTTCTTAGTCAACTTTCTTTTTGCGAGTCAAGGTTCTTGACGGTTTCTTTGGATTATAGAATTTTTTATAGGGATTTTTCATAGTATTTGCATATTGAGTAGTTTTTTCTATTTTTTTTCAAATAAAAACCACTTTCAGTCATAGGATTGCGCTTACCAAAATTCCGCGGAATCCATTCTTCTGCATTATGTTCCACTGAAACTTTCACATGCACTTAACAAAAAAAATCCACTGCATTGGCACTCTGTATCGCTACTCTTTATCCCTAATCCTTCAAAACTCTTTTATTAATTTAATACGTACTGTTTGGAGTAATCTTCATATAAAAGTACCATTTGTTTTCTTAATCTAGTAGGCATTCTCATTATGTGACATTTCAATCATCTCTTCTGTTTATTTTTAATTTTTTTGAAAACATGCACTCCAAAGGGATATTGACTATATCTTTTCTCTGTTTGAGTACTTATGTGTTTCGCCTTGTGCAAAAATTACATTAACTTAATTACAAATAAATATCTCAAAGACTAACAAAATATATAATTTACACTAAAATTTTATAGTTCCTTCTAAGCAATTGTTTGTAAGAGGAAACTCTTCACTTTTAAGCATCTGTTGAACTAGATCTCCTTGGATTTTATCCATGGATTCTCACATGTCTCTAACTTGCTCCTTCTTGATCAGGTTTGAGTTCGTTCATTTCCCATGATTGAGCTCTCATAGTAGTTAACACAATTAACCAAATATAACATGTTGCTTTTTTTAAAGAAATATAACATGTTGCTAATATTAATTGTATCATCTTTTGTAAATGTACTTACCTATGTTACTTAAATGTATTTGTAATGCACATTATGTTTATTTTGTACTTCATAAATATTAGCTAAAATTTCTAAAAATCTGCATGAGCCTTACTTCTAAAAGCCATAGTAGTATTCAAATATTTTGGTAAGCATATGCATATAATCTAACAATATCCTAATAGAGATTTCAAGTGTATCATTACGTAATAAAAATATATAAACTTTTACAATATAAATTAAATTGTTGGCATGACTCTGCCGGTGTTTTGCGGTCAAATGTGTCCTGCAGGTTACTATTTGTTTAAAAATAATTTGACAACACAAGCATGCTCTGCTCTTGGTATTGAAATAGCAATCGGAGTAATCATGAGCCACCATGAAAATGTGGTGAATTCAACTTTCCATGCATACACACACACCAAGCGTTCCTCTTGTTCTTCCAAGCCTGGATGTCGCCCTGCTCGACACCATGTCCATTGTCATCACCATCAGGAGTAACGTCATTCTCATTTGGGGCATACTCATCCTTGCCCTAGCCTAGGATCCAGTTTTATAGGATGCAACAAGCAAGAACAAGCTTCACTTGAGTTGGGAAAGTGTGGAATGGTTTCTGGTCAAGGATTTTGAACCTATTTTTCAAGGCAGCAAAAGCTCTCTCAATGGTCACCCTGAGGCTAGAGTGCCTAAGATTGAAGAGCTCCTCTGCATTTTATGGTCTGTTCCTTGAAGAGAACTCGTTCAGATGATACCTAGTTTTCTTGAAGGGGGGAGGATTCCTGGCCGACAAGCGTAACCTGCATCTCCAAGGAAGAACTTACCTTCAGGGAGATGAATGCCATCAGGCCTGTTCAGGCTATCGTTAAGAATGCTGGCATCATGGGCTGATCCTTCCCAACCAGCAAGAACATAAGTGAACTTGAGGTCGAAATCCACAACAGCTAGTATATTCTGGCTGGTGTAGTGTTTCCTGCCTCTATATGCTGCTGATTGGGATTTTGGAACTCTAGCAGTAACATGAGTACCACCAATTGCCCCAATGCAGTTATGTCATGATAATAACAGACAGAGAGTCAAGCTTATGTGCATTTCAGAGTTTGAAATGAGTGTGCAAATGAGAATTCCAGCTCACCTTGAAGTACGGGTACCATCTCTTGATGTATCTTATCTTGCTTGGAATGTCATCTGATGGAGGCTTGATCATATCTCTTGCCTAAGATCCCCAATTGCATAAAGGACTTGGTTGAAATAGCGAGATATAGTCTCTATAGATCTTCTAAAGGTGTTGTGCATAACTCTGAACGAATTTTTGACACATGAGACCACCTGCGCGACTGAAATGCTAGAAAAGACCACTTGCGAAATTTTTTGTCAAAAAAGACCCCCTACGAGTGGCGGCACCCCCTGGCCAGGCGACACGTGGCACGTGCCGCCTGGGCCAGTGCCGGCAGGCCCCTGCCGCCATTGCCATTGGCGGCACCCTGGCAGGCGGTAGACGCAGATGACGTGGCTCACCATGCCGCCGTTGCCATTGGCGACAGGTGACCATGCCGCCGTTGCCATTGGCGGCAGGTGACCATCCCATTTTATTCACTTGCACTTGCTGCTTCATGCATAGTACTGATGACGTCACCTTGCCGGCAACGAGGATGGCGGCAGGGCCCACCCGGCCGACCGGAGACTACGTGCCGGCAACGGCAACGGCGGCAGGGGCCTGCCAGGCACTGGCCCAGGCGGCACGTGGGGTGCCGCCACTCGTAGGGGTCTTTTTTGACAAAAATTTTCGCATGTGGTCTTTTCTAGCATTTCACTCGCGCAGGTGGTCTCATGTGTCAAAAATTCAACTCTGAACCTCTGGTTATGGCCGACAACATGAAGAAACATAACAACTTGCTCTTCCACGGAGGTGTGGATGCTATCTGACAGCAGTCTTCTCTCCCTAAACCTCTTGACTAGTTCATAGAATGGGAATCTTCTCATCCTAAGTATCTGAACAGCCTCAACATCATTCCTGTTGTAGATCCAGTTCAGATTGGCAATCCTCTCTTGATCTCGTTGAAGAATCGAACCATAACTCACGTCTGGATACGCTGCGCGTATGACTGCTCTTTTGTGGAGGAGGATCCAAGCCTGAATCACAACAACTAGTGCTGCTGCCTGGTGGATCAGGGTCATCTGGCCGTCCTAAGGAATAGATCTACAATGAGGGTCTGCTAAATCTACGATAGCACTAACCAGCAATTACAGGGACAGAAGGAGTCGGAGGGCATGGTGATGTACCTGTGGCAGTTGAGACCGCCGCCGCGGATTTGGAGGACAAGCCCAGAGTTGAAGAAGACCTCCGTCGCGCCTTCCTCGGCCAGAGATGGAGTAGAACTCCGCCGTGCTTCCCTCGGCCGGAGATGGAGTAGACCTCCGCCGCGCTTTCCTCGGTCGGAGATGGAGTAGATCTGTGTAACCGCCGCCGCCACCACCGCCGCCGGTGTCGAGATTGGTATGGGGGATGTTGTGTTGGGAGGTGACCGAAAAGAGGAGAGGTGACACTACTAGCCCGCGAAACGCTGCCGCCAATTTCACTATCTCCTGCGCTCTTGAGGTGGTCTTCCGCGCGCACGCCGTTCCCACTTTTTACACCGCTGGCGCCTGCCCCCCGGGGAAACGGTCGATTCGAGAGTATCCAGCGGACCTGGGCCGGAGGTGCTTTACGCACCGTGCCAACTACAATGCAGCCCGCCATATGACATCCAATCAGCCGACTCCTGTATTCCGGAGACCTATTTAAACTGCTTACAGGCTACCAATCACGGCCTTAGGGATGAGGGTGGGCACGTCATCTTCTGCCACGATGCGCTGAAGCTGTGGAAGTCGAAATATGCGCGTGCCTGGAGGGCCTTGCCTACAAAATTCAGATAAAGAATGTCGTTTTCACATAAAAAGCACATCAAATGAAACAAAAGCTGGAAGGGCCACAAGTCAGCCTCTGCAGCATCCACCTGTCGCACCACCAAGCAGATCATGAACCAGGTCCACGCAATAAAAACCCGATCCATCTCGCCTGCACCCTCCTCCTCCTCCGGTCCGGTCTCCGGCTTCGCCTTCACGACGCCTCCTCCCTCGCTGACGCTTTCTCCCCTTTATTCCCACCCAAAACCCACCCTCCGCGCATGGAGGCGCGCGCTCCGGAGAGGTAGGGTTCCGTCACAGGCCATGGCGATGCCGACGGTGGCCGCGGCGCTGCTCCACACCTCCGCGGTCGCCGCCCCGTCCTCCTCGGCCCGGCGCGCCGGTCCCGCGAACGGCGGCAATGCCTCCGTCGGAAACTCGGCCGCGTGCGCGCGTCGAGGGGCCGCGGTGCGCGTGAGGGTGGCGGAGGCGGCGGCGCCGGCCGCGGCGGCCGAGGGCTGCGGCCGGCAGGAGGCCCCCGCCGCGCCCGCGGTCGAGATCCCCGTCACGTGCTACCAGGTGACTGACTCCGTCCGCTCGCCCCTGCACGTTTTCCCTGCTCGCGAGTTCGAATTCCCCGAAATGCGTGGGGCGGCTCCGCTTCTGCTGCCGCTGCGCCGCCGCCTTCGTCGCTCGATCTGGTTGGTTTACGCTCGTTCGAATCGAGTCCAGCCCCGTCGTTGCGGCTACGGGTTAACCGTGGATTCTACCATCGTAATTCATAGCAATTGCTTCATGGAGCCGTAGACAGTTTGCATCTGTAGCCCGTTCAGGCCCTGTTCAGCTGATGCAGTCATCAGGGATTAAATACTGATTTTATCATCGTATTAGTTCAAAGGCATTGTATCAGCTCCCCGGTGAAAATTTGCACCGATAGTTTTAAACGCTTTGAGTAAAATGCCGTGGAGAGGTCCCGAGATTAAGTAGTACCTTTATTTACAGGTCAATTGGTCAAAAGACTGAAGCATGTGGCTTCCTTTTTTATGACGCGTTTGTTGATCTTGTTTAGCTCGTTGTAGTTACATAGAGTTGATACTGTTACGGGTTAATTATGGATTGCATCCTCGTAATTCAGATCCATTACGTCAGGGTGCCACTGAAATTTTACATCTGTAGCAAGTTCAAGCCCTGTAGCAAGTTCAAGTTCAAGCACCGTCGAAAATTAAATCTGCGACTGTAGTTTAACACGCTGCCCTCATTTTTGGGAGTGTATTGTCCTGGATGGGTTCCTAGATTTCGTACTTTTTCCAGGTGACTGAAGCATGTGGCTTCCTTTTTATGACACATCTGTCCAAATGGCAATGCAGATTCTAGGTGTTACAGAGAAGGCCGAGAAGGATGAGATTGTCAAGTCAGCAATCGAGCTGAAAAAATCAGAGATCGAAGATGGGTACACGGAGGAAGTGTCTACTTGCAGACAGGTTGCTCAATGGGTTCAGGAATTACGTGGATACAGTTTTTGCTTGGTTCGGTGGAGGGAATGCAGCAGCGTTGTGGTGTTTAATGTTTGCTTGCTGATTGTCTGTCAGGCTCTGCTGGTGGATGTAAGAGACAAACTTCTCTTCGAACAAGAGTATGCAGGGAGCAAAAGGGCGAAGGTTCCACCCAGATCCTCTCTTCATATACCTTGGAGTTGGTTGCCTGCTGCCTTGTGCATCTTGCAGGAGGTAATGTGTAATGCAAACACCCCCCCAGTCAGTAGATTCAGATGTGCCAATGAAGGACAATTTTCGAGTTTGTTCTATATTATATGTGATGGTCATTATCACGGGCATGCTATGTCCTATGAAAATTAACAAAACAATATATATTTGGTGAACATTGACTGTGTTTCTTGTTTTTCTTATTCAGCCGATTTGAAAAGCTACAGAGTTTTTAAGACTTATTATGCTTTCTTGGAGACTAATAAACAAATTCTTACAACATCATGGTCAATATCTGCATTTAATGTGAGGAAAGTGCAACACTGAATTATGCCCACCATTCGGACTAGGTTGGTTAAAAGTACTGAAATGAAATGTGACCGATGATTAGCTTGACGTTTATGAGATTTCATTTAAGGGCTCAAGCATGAAAGAAAAATATTAGCATCTATTCATCAAGTTGAATGCGCTTGTCGTGTCGTCATGTGTTGTCTTTTTTGTGTGGCATGTACTGGTTTATTTGTTTATTTTCAGTTTAAGATACCACATTATAAGTACTGTTTACAGGTTGGAGAAGAGAAGCTGGTTTTGGACATTGGTCAGGCAGCTCTCAGACGCCCTGATTCTAAGCCATATGCTCACGATGTACTTCTTGCAATGGCACTAGCTGAAGTAAGTACCATACAAAGAATAAAGAAGCATAGCTGTTTGGTACAATCTACACTCTTTTTTATGTCTTTGGTAGTCTTGAATAATTCCATGCATTTTCCTGTAGTGCTCTATTGCAAAAGCTAGCTTTGAAAAAAGTAAAGTATCTCTTGGCTTTGAGGCTCTAGCACGTGCTCAATATCTTTTGAGGAAAAAACCATCTTTGGAGAAGATGCCTCTTCTTGAGCAGGTAACCTGTTGTTGCTTTCACTTGCAGATATGACCATGTATGAAATCTTGTAACAACCTCTTTTGTTGGGTAAACTAGATAGAAGAATCACTTGAAGAGCTTGCGCCTGCTTGCACTCTAGAGCTTTTAAGCCTGCCTCGTGCACCTGAAAACTCTGAACGCAGGCGAGGTGCTATTGCAGCTCTCTGTGAATTGCTTGGACAGGGCCTCGATGTTGAATCATCTTGTAGAGTTCATGATTGGCCTTATTTCTTGAGCCAAGCAATGGACAAGTTATTAGCCACTGAAATTGTGGATCTACTTTCTTGGGACTCTTTGGCTACAACTCGTAAAAACAAAAAATCATTGGAGTCTCAGAGCCAGCGGGTGGTAGTTGACTTCAACTGCTTCTACAGGGCGATGCTTGCACACCTGGCATTTGGATTTGCAACCCGGCAGACTGAGTTGGTACCTTTTTTTTTTCTTCTCCTACTTGGACCCAATAGAAACCAAATCATCCAATTTTTTGCTTTTAAATTCTTTAATTTGCATTTCCTCTGTGCAGATCAGTAAAGCGAAAACCATCTGTGAATGTTTAGTTGCATCTGAGAACACAGACCTGAAATTTGAGGAATCTTTTTGCTCATACCTTCTTGGAGAGGTGACAACCTAATCTCAAATTCATTAAACTTACTAAAGCACATTACTAGAACTAATGGCTAGCTCTCAGGAATCTGGGACCACAGTTTTTGAAAAGCTTCAGCAGCTTCAAAGTAATGGAAGTTCCAATTCAAGGAATTACGGGTTAGCTAAAAAGAAAGACAGCAGTGACAAGGTTACTGTCAACCAATCATTGGTATGCTACATTTTCGGTGCTATGTTTCAGAGCAAATAAATTACATTATGCTAGATTAGTAGATGTATATTTGTGTGAAGTTATACTGTGTTGAAACTTTCTCATGCCAGACAAACTTATTTTTACCAGGAACTGTGGCTAAAGGATGTGGCACTTTCTCGTTTTGCAGATACAAGAGATTGTCCTTCATCTTTGGTATGTGCCATGCTATTTGTAGTATTCAAACCCCTCATAATTGTTTCTATGGATTAATTTGAATATTGTTATCATCTTATGACAGGCCAACTTCTTTGGGGCTCCTAAGCGCATGATTAGCTCTTCCAAGCAAAAACTAGGAGCTACAAGAGTGGTCTTTCTGAGCTCTCAGGCGTCTTCTAGTGCCTCCCCTAGCAACAGAACTTCAGGGCAGCAGAATCCAAGATTAAATTCTACCAGCCATCTCGGGGAAGCTGTAAAGCAACTTGCACCAACTACCCTGGGAGGCCATTCATCAATGGAAAAGCCAGCAAATGGTTTGAGTACCACATCAGTTCCTCTGAAGCGCAATCCTGGATCCCATCCTGTAAGAGCCTTGGAATCGTGGGGCCTGACTGGGGATGTTATAGGAAAAGTTGCCTATACTGCACTCCTGGGCTTTGCTCTGTTCGGTACACTAAAACTGCTAAGATTTCAGTCTGGGCACACTGTACTTGCCCCCTCGACTAGAGAATCTGCAGCCACATCTTCTCTGGATGAAGCATCTACTTCAGAAGGCCCTTTTATCAGTAGCAGCGTTAGGAAGCATTTTGAGAAGTTGTCAAATATGCTTTGGTTGAACAACAGTAAGCTCCATTTGAGAAGTGAAGAAAGTGACCCGTCTCCTGGTTCGAATGACGTGGCTGCTGTAGCTTCCAAGGAAAGGATGTCTCTTCAAGAAGCAGATGCACTTGTCAAGCAGTGGCAAGATATAAAATCTGAAGCTCTTGGCCCTGACTATCAAATCGATATGCTCCCTGATATCCTTGATGGCTCAATGCTGTCAAAGGTAAGTTCCTTTTATCAACCACATGTAGTGGCATATGGAACTCATGCATAATTGTGTGTGTTGTGCATAATCTAATACACTCGTGTTGAGCAGTGGCAAGATTTAGCTTTATTAGCAAAGGATCAGTCATGTTACTGGAGATTCGTTCTGCTGAATCTATCTGTTGCTCGAGCTGAGATACTGCTCGACGAGGCTGGTGATGGTGAAGTGGCAGAAATCGACGCTGTGCTTGAGGAAGCTGCTGAGCTTGTTGATGACTCCCAGCCCAAGAAGCCTAGTTATTACAGGTATTTCAGAAGATGCCATTGTCGTTGATCACTGTTTCCCATCATTTTTATAGACATGGTACTGATGATTCGTATGGTTATAATTGCAGCACTTATGAAGTTCAGTACATACTGAGGAGGCAGAAGGATAGATCATGGAAGATCTGTGAGGCTGTTGTCCGGGACCTGTCATGATCTCTTCCAAAAGGATGGCTAACACGTCAACTGATAGGTGTCTTAAACGAAGTTCCAACATCTTTGAAATACTTAGGTTACTCATAGGTTACGTTTGAATCAGTTCGACCGTTGAACTAATTCGAGCACGTGCGACAGTTTGGTGAGCTCCATTGGGATGCCTGAGCGAGCTGGTCATGGTGATCTCCAGGGACTTTGCATCAGGACTGACACAGTACCCGCTGATTTGCTAGCGTTAGTACAGATGCTAACTTCTGCTTATATAGCATGCCTTTATTTCTTTCCCACTTCACTGTTAGTTTACGATGCTTTGTTGGGAGTGTGAGTGCTCCACATTCACATGCAGCTGAATTGGGTAGCCACTGTTCATTGCTCAGAATTCAAAATGCACCTACATTTTTCCAGTGCTCAACTGCGAACTTCAAGCTTCGCTTCATCTATTTTGCATCTTGGGATTTTTTTTTGTTCAAGTTCCAAATACTTGTTTCAACTTTGATCCATGTAGATACTTCTGAGTCTGAATTCTGTGAAGTTGGGAAATGTGTCATGTGCGCTTCAGTTTACATACGTTGAGGCCCTACGTTGAACCGATTCCCATCCTCTACCACTACACAGAATCTGCAGACTGTAGTCCTATGAGTGGCAGTCTGATTTCCTACTGCGGTAAAAATACATGTTATGTGCAAAGAAATTTGAATTTAGTTTCTTTGGAGACATGTGCCAAATAATGGTTTAGTTTATGATGGATGAGCTGCTGATCTTTTTAGTTCTGTGGGAAGATAAAGTTACCACTTACCAGATTAGGAAAAAGCTGGTAACAGATAAAATAACAAAGGCTAGCTAGACAAACTACTCTGTAATTCATCGTGATGCAGTGCAGCAAAGCAGTAATTTAACCTATTTCTTGACATATTTTCAAAGGATTTTAACTCGAGGAATTTATACATGGACTAAAAAAGTAACTCGAGGAACCACCTGAATACTGAAAGCCTGCGCAGAGTACACAGCTGACCATGCTCCTCCAGCTGCACAACACCATCGTCAGATCTCACCATCTTCCACGGCCGCCGGTAGCATCCCAGCCTATGCCGTTCGCGGTGTCAGACCGCCGCCGATCGAACTCGCCCTCTCCTCTGCGCTTCATCACCACCCTGCCTCCGCCGATCCTCCATGGCCGCCGCCGCCGCCGCGTGGCCGGCTGCCGCGGCGGCGGCGCGCGCGGCCGTCCGCTCTCTCGGGCGCCTCCTCCCCGCACCTACACCCACTCCACCACCACCACCACCACCACGGCTGCATCAGCCTCCTCCTCTCCGGCGCACACCCTGGACGACTACAACCGCCTCTTGTCCGCCCTGGCGCGGGACGGGGACGGCGACGGGGCCCTGCGCGTGCTGCGCCTCATGCGCCAGTCCCCCTCGCCCGCCGCCTGCGCGCCCACAGCCGCCTCCTACACCTCCGCCATGTCGGCGCTCTCCAAGGCCGGCCGCCCCGCCGACGCGGCCGCGCTCTTCGACGACATGCTCGCCAACAGCGTGGCCCCCGACCGCGCCGCCTTCTCCCTCCTCCTCCACATCTACTCCTCCCACCTTGACCTCCCCTCCGCGGCCCGCTCCGTGCTGCTCTGGATGTCCCGCCTCGGCCACTCCCCATCCCCCATCGACTACGCCGACCTCATCTTCTCCTTCTGCCGCGCCGCCCGCCTCCCGGACGCGCTCCAGGTGCTCGACGAAATGCGAGCGCTCGGATACCCGCTCACCACGCACGTCTACGCGCCCGTCCTCCAGGCCTACTGCTCCAACGGTGACATGCAGTCCGCCGACGCGCTCATCGGCTCCATGCGCCTCTCGGGGTGCCACCCCGATGTCGTCATCTACAACATCTACATCCACGGTCTGTGCAAGGTCCGGGAATTTCATGCCGTGGAGCTGGTTATCGAGGAGAGTGTCCGGAATGGGTGGGTGCCAGATGCGGTGACATACAGCACCTACATTGCCGGGCTCTGCCAGTGTGGATACGTCGAGGACGCGTTCCGGCAGCTGGAGATCATGGTAGCCAAGGGGCTGCAGCTGACGGTGGTCGGTCTGAACATACTGCTGGATCATGCTGCACAGGAGCTGGATATGTGGGTAGGCAAGGAGGTGCTGGAGCGATGCCAAGAGCTGGGCTTTGAGGTCGATGTCGTGACGTACAACACGGCCATGGATCATTTCTGCAAGAAGATGAAGTGGCTGCGTGTCCTCAAGTTATTCACGGATCTGCTCAAGAAGCCCATAACACCCGACGCGTATACATACAACATTTTGATCTCGTGCCTGTGCCGAGCCGGCAAGTTCGAGCTCGCCAAGTTCGTGTTCAGCTGCAGGGGGTTTGTGGCAGACACCGTGACCTGTAACATCCTAATCCATGAGTTCTACGGTGCTGGAAAGGAGGGCGAGCTTGGTTTTCTCTTCTCTGATATCAACGCAGCGAAGATTGTGCCTGATACAGTCACGTACAATACACTGGTGGATTGCCTCTGCAGGTCTGGGAGGAGGTCTGAGGCCGCCAATTTGGTGAGGCACATTGATGAGGGCTACCCTGCAGGGCCCGTAGCACACTTAACATTTTGGTTGGTCAGAAGTGGACACGTTCGAGAGGCTTTGAAGCTGTTTGATGACATAGTAGCCAAAGGAGTCGCTTTAGACAGTAGGGTTTTTGCAAATGTGATCAAGGCATTTTGCAGGAAGGGTCCAGTGGAATGCACAGAGATAACACAGTTGTGTTCGGTGTTGGATAGAATGCTTGAGATTGGATGATCCTTATCTTGCTCTCACATATATTAGTTGGCCTCATTTTTGAAGTTGTACTGTTATATTAGTTAGTAGGAAACATCAATCAGAAGTAAAACACTTGTTTGATTTTCATTGTATGCAATTCTCTGTCAGTACATACACCAGCACAATACAATAGTCATTCGGAAATTTATTTTGTTCCTTTCTTCAAATTTCCCTTCAATGGTAAAGTATGTTCTAATCTGGTCTCATCTGTTGTGTCCATGTTTTGGTCATGTTCTCCCCTATCTTGTGTATAATACTTGCTTCGTGTGCAAAACTGCGAAACCATGCAAGTATCAGGCGTTTTGTTGTTCTTTTATGCTTTTATTCTAGACAGTATTCAGGGTTGGGACCTCATAGGGCATGCTTACAGTTTCTGGGGAATCACATTTTCATTATATATTATTTTACATGATTATAGTGGCAGCGAGTATGCCGTTGTTCAATGAAATAGCCACACCATGAAGAATGGCTTCAAAATACTAGTTGGATTCCATATATTCCTGATAGATGTTCTCACCATTGTTCCTTCGGTCCTGCCACTCTTGTACAGTTGTACTACAGTACTATAGCTATATCTTTATATGTGCTTGTAAGCTCTTGTAGATGCCACTTGGCCTTACATTAATTAATCTTAGCACAAATACTTGAACATCATTAGGCTACGGGTAATTTGCAGATGTGCTACCTTCAGAATCTGAATCTCATGCAAAGAAAAGCTGCAGCTTCAGATCCAGCGTTTCTGGTTATGTCACCTGCATTCGCCCCATTCCTAAAAGTTTAAATCATCCAAAATTCCGCTCTGTCTGTACTCTGACGATGGTGGTATATGTATGCATGTACTTCCTTAATGCTTTTTTGTTTGTTTCGTGAGTGATATGAAAAACTGTCAACCAATGAAATACATTATGGATAACAGGGAACATGAATACGTTGATACTTCGAACATACAGTATGCATACATCTGAGCGAAATGCATAACTCATAAGGCTATCCCACTTTGTTTTAGAGACATCTTTTCTTAGTACATTAACATGCCTAATTTGGTATTAATTGGCTATTTAGAATCTGGTACCTACGGTAGTACTAATCATGACTAAACAAGATGAGGTACCGATGAATCTTTTTTTTTTGAACTCTGAAACCTGTTGCTTGTATTTAAAATTGAGTTAACAAAGGTTCCTTATTGTTGTTGTGGCACTAGCTTAAATCCTGGTGGTCTGATCCCAGGTAAATATCTGCATTTCCACGTTTCTGTCTGTAGCTAGCTGATCTGTCCTTAATCACTGCTCTTAAAAACTGCTCTTAATCAGTGCTCAATTTTGAGTTGGTCCCAAAATAAAAGTTGTAATCCTGGAGTTACAGTTTTAGCCCAAAACAAGGTTCTGTCCATCCGGTGCTACCTCTCCTGTAGGCACTAGCATGTCTGACGAAGCATCCCCTTGTAGCTGCGGCGTCTCCCGAACTCGTCGATCAGATCGCAATGTATACGGGCGTGTTCGGAAACGGTCCCGCTTCCTCAAATCCTCCGATCCTGCTTCTCAAACGCGACTCCGGCGTAGCTAATGGAGATAGAAACCTTCGCTGCAGCTCCTCCCTTCTCGTTGGGCTGAAATCCTATTTATCTGAGATGGCCCAACCAAAGTCTAGTTCGGCTAGACACAATTTGCATATGGTTATACATTACTATATTATTCTCTTGAATGGTAATTCGTATCATGTCCGATTTTTTGTGTTGGCATCAACGTCTAGTATACCCTAATAAATAGGGAATTGATTCACGTTGTGAGCTATCACATACTCGCTGATTGGAGGAAAATAGGACAACTTTTCTAATGTCTATTAATTGTGTTTAACGCCAACGAGTTGTATATTTATTCCCTTTTACCCTCCCTCTATTGGGATTGATTACCATGATTGTTGATGGTTAACGCTGAAATAAGATGGGCTGATCGTGAGAGTTCCATATATGTGATTTCTATATTCCATATTAATTAGGTGTGATTGGCGTTTCAGTTTTTTTTTTTTTTTGGGTAGAATGGGAAATCGAATGATGTAGATAAAAGTGGCTTTCACGACCAACTCCAATTTAATAGTAAAGAAAAAGAAATATGCATAATTTTTCATGCACTCACGAGCTAGCAGCAATTCCTCACTGTCCATTCTCTCCTCCTAGAGGTCTACGTGCAGAGGTGTGACCATTAAATGGAATGGTTACAAATATGTGTTCATTCCTAAACTAATGCAGATTGTTGTAAGCTATTAGAGACCTACGACGTGCTCCAATATTTTGAGGAAAATCAACCATGATCTTATTGGGAAATTGATCGCACTATCGAAGTGTTCATGTGTTCCTACGGAGATCCTAAACTTGGTATAATTACAAATTATACGCACCCCAAGTTGTGTACTCATGGGAATTTTTAGTTTAAGTAACCATTTCATAGTCATATAAAAAAAATTGAGTCTCAGTGACGATTTCATGGTCATCTAAAAAGGTTGGGATTGTATGAAGAGAATATTCACACAATCAAATGTTCAAACCTATACTCTTCTTTTTCTTTTCCAACTAAATAAAAGGATTTCTAAAAAAGGCAGTCCAGACGGCCCAACTGGGGCAATCTGGCCCAACAACGACACCGTGCTCACGTAGGCAAACCCTATACACCGCCCATCGCGGCCTGGATGGGCGCACCGTGTACCTCTCTAGGCGTGCGGGCGGAACTGGACCGGGCCCGTTAGCAAGGGAGCGACGCCTTCGTTCTTCCTCGATAACAACTTGGACAGCGGCGCTCGATCTCGTAGACGACAGGAACAACGCGTCTGGGCACGGCGCCTCGGCGGAGGCGAGGCCAAGATTTGTGCGAAATATATTTCATTATATTATTAGTATGAGTTAAAATTTATTCAAATTTATATAAAATTTTGTTGATTTGTGCGAACTAATTTTTGAAAAGTACAAAATTTCGTGGGTTAGCGAAATTTTTATGCGAACAATTTTTCTTAAGGAACTACGGCGTAAGGAAAATTTTGTGGGTTTAGGGGATTGCTTCGAGACTTGGTAGCGCAAAATCATAGTCTTCTTGAAGTTGTAAACTAGGTGGAAGATAAAAAACAAACACTGAAATATTTGCTCGAACATGTTGCGGATCTCGCTAGCCCGAGAACTGGTAAGTAGAGGCATGTCTGTCGTGGGCGGGGCATGTTCCCGTGGAAGGTGGGTGTAGGTGGGTTCACGGAAGCGGCAGCGGTGCGTAGCGCACAACGGAGGACAGTGGTCGGAAGTGGGAGGGCGGTGGCTAGAGAGGCGCGCGGCGGAGCATCTTTGGTCGGATCGAACACGGGTATGAGGATAGACTGAGCGCGAAGGAGGATCACCGGTGGGACTTGGGGACGGGACGTCGGGAGCGGGAGCATTTTATGTTTGATCGGTATCGTCTGTGGCTTTCCACTGCTTTTTGTTGGTTAAACAGTGATGCAAGTTCTTTTTTTTAGTTCATTTTTACTAGGTCGACTAGTACGGTGAGTGAGATACATGGAGATGTGGCTCCGGGCAGAAAGGGGAACGCTCGTTTGACCAAAGCCGACGAAAATGCAGAGGTTGTGGGGGTTGACCGGGACAGGGGAAAGGCGGCGTGGCGGCGTGGCGGCTCACACTCACACAAGAGAGTCAAGTCATGGAGTGTCACAGGGGAAACGCTTTTTTCAGGAAATCAATCGATCGATGAAACATGTGTTGCAGCCCTCGGAATTTTCCGGTTGTAAACGGGTTGAAACTTTTATTTTACCCTGTTCCACATGAGTTGCAAATGGCACATAAGTTTAAATTTAATCTAGTTAGTTACACATAATTAAGTTGCAACTAAGGTTCTTCACACAAGTGCAATATATTCGGGACAGGTTACAGTGAGCTGTGTCCAAATTTGTAGTCCTTTTTTGACTAAAATGCATTTCATTAGGGGCGAAGCCTTGTCTCGAGATGAATCTGGAGTAGTATATTAGAATGTCAAATCTAGCCGGTACAAACAATACGGCGAGTAGGAAAAACGAAGGGAATATGTATATATTTCTTGTACGGTGAAAACATAAACGTACACACAAGGGTGTCAAAGCTCTGTACAAAATATATAAGACATTCAAAGAAAATAGGACGCTGCTACCCGGCGGCGCCGCATATATACGTTCCCGTGTGGCGGCCCAGCTTTTCTGTTTTAGCGCGCCCCGAGGCCCAACTTTTTGTCCTTGCGGGCAGTAACTCCCAGTAGCAAACTAGTAAAGTACCCCATGGCATGCAGTGACTTTCTGTAGCAAAGTACCCCACGGCATGCATTGACTCCTTGTAGCAAAGTACCCCACGACAGAGACAACCGATGAATTTTTACTTGTATATAACACAAAAGCAGCTCCTGACGTAATTTGCAGTACAAATATTGATATTCGTATCACTTTCACAGAAATCACAACTATTCACTGTTTGACACATCTCAAATTATATAGGTGCACTTACAAGATTGTTTCGGACATACTTTAACACAACAAATCCTGAATTGTTTAGAAAAACAACCACCTGATATTCATCTTTGCTGAAGTGCATCACCAACTTGATGATGCATCCATCTACAAAAATGTACAAACTATCAGATTACTGAGAGGCAACTACCATATTCTTTGAAATAATTACCAAATTTTTTCTAACAATTTTCAGATTATTAACAACTACCAGATTACTCACAAACAATACCACGTTTTCACTATATAACTATCTGATTATTTATAGATAATAACCACGTTTTAGTAATACAAATTATAGGATCATTTAGAGAACAACTACCAAGTTTTCACTATTACCAGATTATTTATACACAATCACCGGATTTTTTAGACACAAATTATCAGATTATTTATACTCAATTAACAGATTACTACTATGCAAACTATCAGGTTGTACATCAAACCAATTATCTTACCAATAACTACTTGGTACTTACCGGATTTTTTTACACGATTACCAGATTATTTAGACTCAATTGCCAGTTACAATGCAAGACTATCAGGTTATATATTAAACCAATTTTCTTACTAATAACTATCAGGTTTCAACACAACAATTACCAAAAAAATCACCCAACTACCAGAATATTTTCACCCCAAGCAATCCATGTGTCAGATTGAACAAAAACCAAAAATGGTATAGCAGCAGCTACAAATTTCAGGTACAGTGAGGCTTGATCTTAGTGTTATCCCGCCTATACCATCCGCAGAGACGCGAGATACAGAGACAAGATGTGGAAGCTGGGGGGTTGAACCTGTAGCCGGAGAGGAGGACGGCGACCTCACTGACGAGGCTTGCTGAGCCTCGTCATGGATCCGGTTAGCCCCAATGGGGGGAGCGCGGCATCGCGACAGGCTGACACCCCTGCAACCTCATCAAATGGCGGCGAAGGTGGGCATGCGCGTAGATGTGGCCCTCCCAGCATCCGCGCCGGCGTCGCCGTGCATGCTCCCGCATCAGCGCCCGCGCCGCCATGGCAGCTCCATCCTACGCGCCACCTGAGTCTCACTCATGGCTGCCCACACACCACGCACACGCCTCCATGTACTTGCCATCGAAGATCTTCTCGCGCTAAACGGGAGCAGCCTCCTCAAGCTCGACGGAGATAGCCTCCTCCCCGACCCGACGGCGGCGGTGCTCGCCGACGGCAGCCTACCCGCTGCGCGGCCGGCTGTGACGTCCCCGCGCGAGGGACGGAAGCATCCTCCTCGCCTCGTCGAAGAGGGCCTGGTGGAGCCCTCCCCATGTCGCGCCTCCTCCTCGCGTTAGGGTTAGGGTCCTCCTTCTCGAGCTCGTCGGCGGCAGCAGGGCCCTTCCTGCGTTGCGCCTCCTCGCGCTAGGGATGGAAGGCTCCTCCTCGAGCTCGACGGCGGCAGCCTGGCCGAGCTCTCCTTGCCTCCGCGCGCTCGCCGGCGGTGGCCTGGTGGAGCCCTCCCTGCGAGGCGCCGCATCCTCGCGCTCGCCAGCGGCGGCCGGCGGAGCCCTCCCTGCGAGACGCCGCCTCCTCGAGCTCGCCAGCTGCGGCCGGCGGAGCCCTCCTGCGAGGCGCCGCCTCCTCGCGCTCGCCAGCTACGGCCGGCGGAAGGCCCTCCCTCTGAGGCGCCGCCTCCTCGCGCTCTCCAGCGGTGGCCAGAGGAGCCCTCCCAACGTGGCGCCGCCTCCTCCCGCTCGCCGGCGGCGGCCGACGGAGTCCTCCCTGCGAGGCGCTGCCTCCTTGTGTCGCCGGCGGCAGGTCACACTGCACAAGTTTGGTGGTTTCAGAGGGAATGAATGGCCAGGAGTAGGTGACGGGATAAGAGAGAGTGTGGATAAGGTTGTGCAACGCACCGCGATACTTTTCGCGAATCGCGACGCACCGCCGCACCACGAGCAGGACCGTGCGGCGCCTTACAGTATCTTTTTCCAAGAAAATAAACACCAAGGAGGCAGGGTTCCGGATGGGTTTACTTTGGGTTACGGCTGGGTTCTGGGTGGGTTTTGGGCCGCCCTAGGTTGCGTATGTATACGTTTAGAATACGGTGTCGTGCCAGTCCGACGTCGTGCCGGTCGTATTTTGAAAATAAAACTTACTTAATTTAGAAAACTACTAGCACAAAGCCCGTGCGTTGCTACGGCACCCCATTAAATTAAACGAGCAGATTTTGTATGTTTCAATTTGTACATCAACTTATATTCGACATCGAGTTCTTAATGTTTTGGAGAACTTTCACCCCAGTTACATAAAATTTGATGGAATATCATAGATCCGTGATCACTGTATTCATACATCACAAAGATAAAATCTGCATGCTTTAGCTTGCAAACTGTAGTTAATAGGCACATAGCTGCAAAGTGAATCAAAAAACAGAAGCACAAAGCTCATCAGGACTGGAAGTCAAAATGAGATTCCTGACTGCGAGAAATAGAGATAGAAAGAAAACGTGTGGTTAAGACCTATTAATCTTCTCGATGGCGCGTTGCCACAGAATAAAAACGGTTGAACCGTCGGAACTTAGATTGTCATGGATCATGATTAGCATTCATCTGAAACACCAAACAACTAACTAAACATCAAGCAATCACACCCCATCTTGCCTGATCATCGCCCTGGCAATATGAGCCATCAACATTAAACTATAAACTCGTTTGTGTTACTGAAAAAATCTAGTATTATTTCTGCATACCAAAACCGGACCTGATATGGGAGTCTCACCTTCTCTAATCTTATTTATGTTGTTCCACCAATGCCACCAAGTGGTGAAGACCTGAACACGTTTGTCCTGTGGACGCTCCTATAATTGCTCCGATAGTACTCCATGAAAAAAAGCGCTCATAGTACTCTCCTAATCGGAAACTCGTTCTCAAGCTTGCTTCTTGTTTTCTAAAATCACCACTCTCTTTGTCAGGTTGGTATACAAAATAATGTGCCACTCTGCAAGTAAACATTCTGACTTTATTTGGGCAAGGTAACGACCAGATACACTGCCTGTAGTTGTTATCACATCTATACAAATTCCCTTGGTTGCCTTGATGTAATCTCTATGTATTCTCTGAACTATATACAAAATCATGATGAGTACAATAGGAAGCGGTGAGCCGTGCCAAGAGAAACTTTGTGTGCATGAGAAGAGTTCCTCTTCCTCCTCTGTCTGTTTGTGTCAACTACGGGTGGGGATGGCAGGTGATTGATGTCGCCAAGACGTTCTAGCAACTGTTGTCCATGACGGAGGGTGCGGATGAGCATGCAACTGTTATGCCCGGCGCTGATCGCCATCACGTCATCGACGATAAAGACCTGGCTCCCTCTAACCTCTGATCATGTCCATGAGGTAAGCGATTTCACGACATCGGCCTAGGAAGGTTCCAGTCTTCCAGAGCAGGTGTCCGATGAGGAAGCACCTGCAACCGACAATGTCCTTGGCTGACCGTATCACTACCAACACCCGTTTGGGAGGATCCAATCACACCCTCTCCCGGCACCGTCCTAGAATCATGCCACCGCAGCCTTGTCATCCTCTGCTAATTTTTGGTAGTTGGACGGTGTAGGCCATCCCTGGTAGTTAGCTACGGTGCTTTGATTCAGTTGGGACTCTGTTGTGGCTTGCCCGCCGCCTGCTGGTGGCTTTGTCGGCCGATACCGCCAGCGTTTAGACCACTCTGATGCCAGTGCACATCCAATCGGACGCACTCGCGCGACGCTGCGGTACAACCAGGTGCACCACAGCAGGCCGGTCCATCGAGCGAGGAGCGCCGATTGCTGATGCGAGGAGAAACCTGCCCCTCTTTCCATGCGGCACGATGGTAGTAGCGTGTAGCCAGTTAGCCATAGATCGCATCAAATCCATTATTGGCTTCTTTAAAGCATCTTTGCTGTCCCCAAATCTAGTGTCAATCCTTCGATAGGCACGCAAGCAAGGGCGTCATCCCAAAAACGGATTCAGAAATCAAACCAGCATCAGCTGGCAAGGTCATCGCCGCCCAGAAACAATTAACCATAATTCCATGCAAGGATGATGTTCACCTCAAAGTCCATTGCCTGGGTCGGCTGACATACTTTAGCAATAAAAGCTAATACGCAGGTCGGCGGCCCTTTGATGTGGCCTGGGCTAGGTTGCTGTTCAGTAGGAATTCGTCGGCGTGGGTGCAATGTTGCCTGTCGTTGTCAAGTGGCCGCTCCTCAATAGCCCGCCCCTCTCAGAGTCTGACTCACGGCAGAGCTTCTGTGCGGGCGGCAAAAATCAGAAGACGGCACCGCTTCGGACCATATCGTCTTCATCCCAGCCGCTCGAGTCCTGCTCAGCTATGGTCGGAGGTCGCCATGGCTGGCCGTCGGATGGCCTCCGCCTGCGAAACAGCATGCCTGGGCGTGGTCCTAACCGAGCAGGCCATGGCAAAATTTCTTCCCTCCATAACCCATGGCAAAATTTCTTCCCAAAATCCTACCTCGAAGCATTAACTGGCCATGGGGATCGATCGCAAGAGAACTCGAATCGGACGTCAGGTGCTTCACCCGGTCGCCAGAGTGCTCGATCTGGTTGTGACTCGAGCTCCCTGGCTCCCCTTCCGTCTGGACCACCTCCCTGACTCGAGCTCCCTGACTCGCGTGGTCGAGCACTGGAACCGCGGACCTGCTAGGAAAACGTAGCAAGTACTGGAGTGGATCTTCGGTCGACGGCGGCTCCTTGTGTAGAGGCATCGTGTTGTAACTACGGCACCAAGACGGCGGCGGCTAGGTTTACCAATCGGACGCAGGGAAGAGGAAATAGGTGCTTTTCGCTCGTCCTTTCCTTTTATATCAGGAAATTGGGCCAAGCCCAACACGGAGGAAAGCAAAGAAGCCCGACGCGCGACGAACGAAGCCAGCCAAACCAATCGTACAGGTTTGACGGACGGACGGACGACGGTAACATACGAACTAACCACGAAACCTTACGTCCTAGGTATATAGAAATACGGCGTCGGTCGGTCAGGACATAATTTAGAAAAGTAATTAAAAAAACTAGTTCTAACGGCGGCCGGTCGGTGCGCCGCTGTCAGCTTCGTCGCCGCCGTCTGCCCCGCCGTCGTCGTCGCTGAGCTTCTCGAAGAAGGAGGTGTGCAGGCTGCTGCTCGACGGCTCCGTATCGCCGTACGGCGAGCCGCCACGCTCCGCGTCGGAGTCGTCCACCTGGATGACGTTGCCGCACTCGAACGCCGACCACCACTTCGCGTTCTCGTCGTCGGCGATGAAGCGGCGCTGCCGGTCGGCCTCGATCGACTCCTGCACCGCCTTGGCGTAGCCCGGCGTGTCTTCCAGGTCGTCGGGCGCGCGCATGGTCGCCTGCTGGAGAAGATACGTTGCCGCCTTGTCCACCGGCTGCGTCGGCGGCGGCGTCGAGGAGGAAGGCCGCCGCAGGCCAAGTCGGCTGACGTCCTCCGGCTCCGGGTTGGGGACGGTGGGGCGAACCGGCGGTGACTCCGCAATGTAGAAGGGGCGGAAGGGGTGACTGCGCGGCGGCGGGTCGGTGCGCCGGTAGCCGCGGTCGGCAAAGAAGCGGTCGGCGTCCACGCGTCGCCACGCTGCACGCCGGCCCAGGCGGTTGTACGGTCCGCCGTACTGCCCGTACCCCGCCGTATTCCTATACGGCGCCGTAAGCTCCGCGTCGCGCTCGGCGGCGAAGAGCGGCTTCCAGAGCTCCGAGGTCACCGCCCAGCTGGGATCGGCCTGCGCCTCCGGCGTAAGCGAAGCGTGCCGCCGCCTAATGTACTCGGTGAGGCGCGGTCCCTCCGGCAGCGGCGGGACGAGGTAGCCACCGGTGGATATCTTCCACCCCGACGGTGCCCTCCAGTCCGGCGGAACGAGGAGGCGGCGCTCGTAGAGGATGTGGGCCTCCCCGAGACGCAGGCTGCTCGGCCGGTGATCGTCGTCGCTGTTGTCGTCCGCCGGCGCTCGCCGTCGCAGGCGACCGCCGCTACCGCCGGCCTCTGCGTCGTGTGCCATCGCGCGTGGCCGAGGGAGAGAGGTTTGGGTTAATGGGGGAGGGGTGGGGGGGTGGGGATTGGTGAGGTGTGTGGGAGTGGCGCAGACCGGCCGGCGTCGCCATCACTAGTAGAAAAATGGGCAACGGTCTACGCCTTTAGTACCGGTTCCCGTATGAACCGGTACTAAAGGGTACATTAGTACCGGTTAATCTGCCCAGCCCGCCGAGCAAGATTAGTACCGGTTCGATGGGGGCCTTTTGTACCGGTTCATACTAGGAACCGGTACTAAAGGGTTTTAGTGGGCCAGAGCTGAACCTTTAGTACCGGTTCATATGAAGAACCGGTACTAAAGGCCCCTGCCCTATTTCTAGCACCCGATCATCCCTGCATCCATTTTCCCTTCTTCTCTCTCACATTTCCAAACATTTTGCACCTCTCACACTCCAATAAATCTTCATTTTTATCCACCATTTTATCAAGATTGACGGCACCCACCTATCTAAGGGTTAGCAATATCATCCTTTCTTCCGGCGTTCCTAATTTAGCTCATTTCTTTGCTAGTTTAACTCGTATTATTTTTCTAGTGCTAGCAAGGTGTTTGATGAAATGCCTAAGTTAGGGATTTCATTCTTTTTGTATGCAATTGAGCTCAAATTAAAGTATGATTTGTAGGTTTTAGTATCGTCCCCGTCCTCACCGCCGTCGATCGCCAGCGTCTTCCCCTAGCCGGCACTGTACCACCTCGGTGAGCCTCTTTTTTTTAATAAAAAAACTTAGTTTTATGTGATGAACTTGAATATTAATTAAGTTGGTCACTCATATATCCATGATGTTGTGTAATTAATGATTTTTGATATACTTATATAATGCAGATGAATCGACAATGGATGTACGGTGACCGATGCCATCCCGACTTCATTACTGGCATGCATTATTTTCTCAACGTGGCGGAGGCAAACAGGCGGTCGAATGGTTTCATTTATTGTCCATGTAGTTCCTGTATGAATACGAAGGATTACTCTACCTCAAAGACCCTTCACTTCCACCTGCTTGAGAATGGTTTCATGCCCGGCTATAATTGTTGGACCAAGCACGGAGAAAGAGGGGTTATAATGGAAGGCAACGAAGAAGAAGAGGATAGTGACAACTATCCTATATTCACTGAAGACGGTGATAGTAGTATGGGGGAAGACGAAGCTGAAGAAGAGCCCATTTTTGATGAGCCCATTTTTGATGACCCCGATGACGATTTGGGTCGGGCCATTCTTGATGCGAAGATAAACTGCGGAAGTGAAAAGGAGAGGTTGAAGTTGGAGAAAATGTTAGAGGATCATAACAAACTGTTGTACCCAAATTGCGAAGATGGCCAAAAAAAACTGGGTACCACACTGGAATTGCTGCAATGGAAGGCAGAGAATGGTACTTCTGACAAGGGATTTGAAAAGTTGCTGAAAATAATAAAGAAGATGCTTCCAGGGGAGAACGTATTGCCCTCTAGTACGTACGAAGCAAAGAAGGTTGTCTGCCCTCTAGGATTAGAGGTGCAGAAGATACATGCATGCATCAATGACTGCATCCTCTACCGTGGGGAGTACGAGAATTTGAATGCATGCCCGGTATGTGGTGCATTGAGGTATAAGATCAGGCGAGATGACCCTAGCGATGTTGAGGGCGAGTCCACCCACAGGAAGAAGGTTCCTGCGAAGGTGATGTGGTATGCTCCTATAATACCACGGTTGAAACGTTTGTTCCAAAACAAAGAGCATGCCAAGTTGTTGCGATGGCACAAAGAGGACCGTAAGAAAGATGTGATGCTGAGACACCCCGCTGACGGATCGCAGTGGAGAAAAATCGATAGAAAGTACAAGTCATTTTCAGATGACGCAAGGAACTTAAGATTTGGTCTAAGTACATATGGCTTTAATCCTTTCGGGGAGCAGAGCTCCAGTCATAGCACCTGGCCAGTGACTCTATGTATCTATAACCTTCCTCCTTGGTTGTGCATGAAGCGGAAGTTTATTATGATGCCAGTGCTCATCCAAGGCCCGAGGCAACCCGGCAACGACATTGATGTGTACCTGAGGCCATTGGTTGAAGAACTTTTACAGTTGTGGCGTGAAGAAGGTGTACCTATTTGGGATGAGCATGAACAAAAGGAATTTAACCTACGAGCGTTGTTGTTTGTAACCATCAATGATTGGCCTGCTCTTAGTAACATTTCAGGACAGTCAAACAAGGGATACAATGCATGCACACACTGTTTAGGTGAGACTGACAGTATATATTTAAGAAACAAGAATGTGTACATGGGGCATCGTCGATTTCTTCCAAAACAACATCAAGTAAGAAAGAGAGGAAAGCATTTCAGAGGTGAGGCAGAAGACCAAATGAATCCTACCCGCCCTACTGGGGATGTTATATATGATATGGTCAAGGATTTAAAAGTGATCTTTGGAAAGGGTCCTGGCGGACAATCTGTTCCGCATGATGTTGACGGACATGTACCCATGTGGAAGAAGATGTCTATATTTTGGGAGCTACCCTACTGGAAAATCCTAGAGGTTCACTCTGCAATCGACGTGATGCACGTGACGAAAAATCTTTGCGTGAACCTGCTAAACTTCTTGGGCGTGTATGGGAAGACAAAAGATACACCGGATGCACGGCACGACCAGCAATGTATCCACGAAGGAAACAACCTGAATCCAGAGAAGTATCAAGGTACTGCCAGCTACGCTCTTACCAAAGAAGAGAAGGAGATCTTTTTTGAAGTCCTGAGTAGCATTAAGGTCCCGTCTGGCTTCTCATCGAATATAAAGGGAATAATAAACATGTCAGAGAAAAAGTTTCAAAACCTAAAGTCTCATGACTGCCACGTGATTATGACACAATTACTTCCGGTTGCATTGAGGGGGCTTCTATCAGAAAATGTTCGAGTACCCATTGTGAAGCTATGTGCGTTCCTCAATGCAATTTCTCAGAAGGTGATCAATCCACTAACTCTACAAAATTTACAGAAGGATGTGGTGCAATGTCTAGTCAGCTTCGAGTTGGTGTTCCCACCATCCTTCTTCAATATAATGACGCATCTCCTCGTTCACCTGGTCGAAGAGATTAGTGTACTCGGTCCTGTATTTCTACACAACATGTTCCCCTTTGAGAGATTCATGGGAGTCTTAAAGAAATACGTTCATAACCGTGCTAGGCCAGAAGGAAGCATCTCCAAGGGCTATGGAACAGAGGAGGTCATTGAGTTTTGTGTTGACTTTATTCCTGACCTTAAGCCGATCGGTATTCCTGAATCGCGCTATGAGGGGAGACTGCGTGGAAAAGGCACGCTAGGAAAGAAAGCAACAATGTGTATGGACGGACATTCTTTCACTCAAGCACACTACACAATTCTACATAATTCCAGCTTGGTGGCTCCGTACAAAGTGGAACACAAGAATATTTTACGCTCTGAATACCCGGAGCAACGTGAAGATTGGATTGATGGAGAACACATGAAGACTTTCGGCGGTTGGTTGCAAACACGGCTCATGAATGTCACTGATGAAGAACAGCTATACTTGTTGGCCAAGCAACCATCTTCGACTATATCGACATTTCAAGGGTACGAGATAAATGGGAATACATTTTACACATTCGCCCAAGATAAAAAGAGCACCAATTAAAACAGTGGTGTCCGCTTTGATGCAGCAGAGGACAATGGGAAGAAGGTCACATATTATGGGTACATAGAGGAGATATGGGAACTTGACTATGGACCTAATTTCAAGGTCCCTTTGTTCCGGTGCAAATGGTTCAACCTGAAAAATGGGGTACAAGTAGACCCGCAGTACGGAATGACTACAGTGGATCTCAAGAATCTAGGGTACGACACCGAACCATTCGTCCTAGCCAGTGATGTGGCTCAGGTTTTTTATGTGAAGGACATGTCTACCAAACCGAAAAAAAGAAAAGAAAGGCAAGAGGACACATCATACGATGAGCCAAAGCGCCACATAGTTCTTTCGGGAAAAAGAAACATCGTGGGAGTAGAGGACAAGACAGACATGTCAGAAGATTATAATAAGTTTGATGATATTCCACCCTTCAAGGTGAAAACTGACCCAAGCATCATTTTAAATAATGAAGATTGTCCATGGCTGCGTCGCAATCAGAAGAAAGGGAAACACAAGAAGAAAACTCAGAAGACTAGATAGGGATCATAACTTGTGTATCTGAATATGGAAATGACTTTCCCATTTATTTTTGTGTAATGATGTTATTGTATGAGGGAAATTTTTCCGAGACGGAGCTTCCGAAGATGCCGTAGGGCGTGAGCACCAACGACATCTTCGAGAAACTCCGCCGCGGGAGATTTCCCAACCCTTTACCCAAAACTGTTAGAGGAGATAGAGTCTTTCACGGGCTTCTCATCGAGCAGTGCATCCACCCACGCGTCCTTATCCTGCCGACATCTTTAGTCTCGGTTGCACCCACCAACCGGGACTAAAGGTTACCCACACATCCTTATCCCACCGACAGTTTTGTTAGATGACACAAAAACCACCTTTAGTCCCGGTTGTACCCACCAGCCGGGACTAAAGGTTAGATGGTTCCCCGCGCCACTGCGTTTCCGCCTATTTTCTTCCTGCGCTTTCCACCGCTTCTACTTTGTCTTGTTCCTCCGACAAGGGCATCGTGCGTCCACCCACGCGTCCTTATCTCATCGAGCAGTGCATCCACCCACGCGTCCTTATCCTGCCGACATCTTTAGTCTCGGTTGCACCCACCAACCGGGACTAAAGGTTACCCACACATCCTTATCCCACCGACAGTTTTCCACCGCTTCCCGCCTCCGTCTTCCCGCCATTTTTCACTATATATATGTAGGCTTGGCCTCCATTCACATATCACATCTAGACTCATATCTGCAAACCTCATCACTCTCTTCCATGGCTTCCATCGTATCTCTAACCCCCCGGGAGGCGGAGGTGCTTTGCGCCTCAAACTACCCCTGCCCGCCGGGCTACCGCGTCCCCCCCGGCTGGATGCTGAGCGTCGGAGGCGTACCGGTCCCTCCTGTCCCTGTAGGTGTGGCACGCCAGATGGCCATCACGAACCACTACTACTTCGAGCTCACGCCAGAGCAGCGGAGGAATCCTCAGTGGCATCCCGACTATAGCCTGACTTGGGATGCCTTCTTCATCAATCGGCGCGAGAGTGCGCTTGCCAGGCACGAGGAGGACAGCTCGCCTCGATCGAACTTCAACGAGGCCGGCCGTCGGCTATGGTGGCGCAGCCGGACTCTCCAGAGCGTCATGGCCTACCATGGCCCCCGCCTGCGCTACCCTCAGTCTCAGTCCACGCGTGCTCACCAGTCGAGGTTCGACTACCGCGACCCCGATGCCAGCGACGATGACACCGGCGACTACGATGACTACAGTGGCGACGTTTATAGGGCTAGGCACGACTATGACTGAATCACTCCAACATTCAAAAACAAGCTCGGCCGATTGTGACTTAATCTGGCCATGTATCTTAATTTTCAGTTGAGATATGTACTTCTTTTCCTGTTCAATCGTTGAAATAAAATCGGTCAAATGAAAATCAAAAGAAACTGCAAATGAAAATCAAATTAAAATCAAAAGAAACTGCAAAAGAAAATCAAAAGAAAAAGAAAAAAAGAAAAAGCAAAAGAAAATCAAAAGAAACTGCAAAAGAAAATCAAAAGAAACTGCAAAAGAAAAAGAAAATCAAAAGAAACTGCAAAAGAAAATCAAATTAAAATCAAAAGAAACTGCGAAAGAAAATCAAAAGAAAAAGAAAAAAAGAAAAATCAAAAGAAAATCAAAAGAAACTGCAAAAGGAAATCAAAAGAAACTGCAAAAGAAAATCAAAAGAAAAAGAAAAACGAAAGGTTAAACGCGCGGAAGAATTTCCTAAAATACCTTTAGTACCGGTTTCTGTTACGAACCGGTACTAAAGGTGACCTTTAGTACCGGTTCGTAACAGAAACCGGTACTAAAGGTGATTTAGGGCTTTTTCCTTTACCCCCACCGACGGACACAGCCATTTCTTCCTCTGCCTCGCCGCCGCCGCCGTCACGCCCGCGCTCGCCTCTGCCTCGCCCCGCGCCCGCGTCCGCCTCGACCGCGCCGTCACCGCAGAGGAGGGAGCCTGCCACCCTCTTGCTCCCTCTCTTCCCCACCCCCCCTCACTTCTCCCTTCTGCCACGCCCTCTCTTCCTCTTCCCTGCGAGCGCCCGAAGCCCACCGTCGTGCTGTCACTTTGCGCCACCGCGGGAGTCCTCCCCAAGCTCCAGTGAGAAGCCCAGAAGCTCCGCCTCGATCTCCTCTACCTCCACGCCAGAGGAATCAGCCGCGGGTGGCCTCAGTCGTCGTCGCCGTCGCCGATTCCCCGCAGACGGCCGAAGCTCCGCCGCCTTCGATTTGCGGCCACCCGACGTTCCCCACCGTCTTCGAGACCTGCATCGTGTTCAGGGTGAGCTGGCCTCCTCCCCTGCTCCTCCTCTTCTCAGAACCCTTGCTCCCCTGAATTTTTTTACCTCATATGCTTGAATATTTAGCTTCAGAACTGTGACAACGAATTAGTATTACATGTATTGTTGCTTGTAATCGCTGTTCTGGCTGATTGTAGTGTTGCCAGTAGTGTTGCCATAACTGAGTGTTGTTTTGATGGACATTTTTCATAGACATTGCTGCATGTATTTTTCATAGAAAGTGCATTTATGGAACTTATTTGCTTTGATTTTCTGCTCCTTTTAGTTTTCGGTAAGTCGAAGACGAGATGCTTGTTTGTACAACTTTGATCAGTGCCTGCAGAGATGCGATGATTTTCGCTAAGGAGAATCACATGACCCAGGTGGCGCTGGAAACTGATTGTCAGGTGATGGTGGAGCTTTGGTAGAATAGGAGCAGCCAAGACCATGCTGGTGTGCAACTGATTAAGGAGGCGGAGTCGTACGAGAGCTGTTTCCAGGGCTTCAAGCTAGTGTATGCAAGATAGGATCTAATCGGGCAGCACATGCTTGCGCGAGAGCAACTTTCGAGTTAGAGTCTGTTGTGTACTTTATCATTTGTTATTGTTATGCTAGTGAAATAGGAGTAATATGGTGCATCATTCAATTACTCTGTTCTATCTTTTGTGCTTTGAGAACTTCCTCTGAGTGAAATGCATAAGCCCATTGCCACTGCCACTTCTATATACAGTTTATGTGCTGTTGTATCTATTTAGTGAGTAGGACAGTAGACCTTCTGAGAATATGTTGTTGGTTACATCTTGAAAGGATGCAACATTGTTTTGTTATTCTGTTTAAGTTGCAGATACAATGTACTATAGATTTTAATTCGGCATGCTCAACGCTAATGAAATGTGTATGTTTGATATTGTAACTCAACGCTAATGAAATGTGTATGTATCCATGAAGGAAGCTGACACTCGCTCTTGGGAATGCGGAACACGTTGGACGGATACGAGCCCTCCCAGGTGTCACCATGAAGGAAGCATGGCCGGAGTGCGCTGACACTTATAGAAGCCGTTCAAGAAAGAAGAAGCAGGACTTAGACAGGTTAGCGGAATTGATAAATAGGGTGGAGGTGCTTGAGCAAAATCAGAGGGCACCTGATCAGCCGCTGTTTATACAAGATCCTCAAGCCGATGCCGCCCCATCTCAGCGAAGAAGCAGTGTGGGTTCCTCGCATCTTGAATGTGCAGGAAGCTAACCCGTGGATTATGTCACGGAGAAGACAGACTGCGAGCTACATGTGCAAATGAGGAACGTGTCCGTTAAGGTGGCGGTCGGCTATGTTTACCCAAATGAAGATGGAGCAACGCACCATCATATGCCCATTCCAGCTGGCTGTGTTCGTGTCGGGGTGGATGACGTTGTTCCGGGTTTTGAAACAATGGACCTTGATTTTCCTGGAGGTGACGAAGAGAAGACACTGGCCGATGTCAAGCGCGGTTTCGCCATATGGTCCAAGAAATACATCGTCCTTTTGCCAAGGCCACCGACTCCTCCTCGTAGTAGTCCACATGAGCAGCCAAGGCCACCGACTCCTCCTCGTAGCAGTCCACATGAGCAGCAAATTCCACATGAGCAGCAATGGCCATCGACTCCGCCTGGTAGCAGTCCACATGAGCAGCAAAGTCCACACCTACCGGAGAGGGACCCCAGTGCGAGTCCACCATCTCAAGATCCTCCGCGTAAGACTGCGTTTTTTAAGCGGAACGGTACGCCGCCTAGGAAGAGACCTAGAAAGGAGAAACCACTGCCGCCTATCGAGAAGTTACCTTGGGAAAGAACTATCGAGGAATGCAGCGAAATCTCTAAGTCCGAGGTGGTAAAACATTTTGCTAAGAAAGTGCCAGAGATACCTTTTGAGAAGACTCTAGATCCGGTGAAAGTTATTCGTACCGTTGAGAATCTATATGACCCTCCACCATCGCCGCTATCTGACTATAGGCGTTCTATTGAAAAGTCGTATGACGCTATGGTGGAGGTGAAAAAACCCGATCAATCGGTGGTCTCGGCGAAAGCTAGGAAACAAGTGTACCAGCTCGGAGAACAACCCGTTCAATCGGTCCCCCCTCTCAAGGTGTTTGACGAGAAGGCCGTTCAAAGTTCTCGACAAAACACAATTGATTACCCCATCGCTGAAGTAGTATATCAATTTGTTCAAGGGAAAGATCTGGTCGAGAATATCAGGTCGCTACCAACATGTATGCGTAATTTGAATGCGTGGTACACTAATGCCACAAAGAGAGGGATTGATTGTATCATGGTGCGAGTTAAGGATGAGCACTACTTCCAAGAATACTCTGTGAGCGTTGACTTCCTCAAACTTTTTCAGTTATACAATCTCCGGGCCATCGACAAATCTATCATCAGTTGCTATTGTCTGTAAGTGATTTATTAATATAATTTGAGAAGTCTTTAGCTCAGCTCATTCATTGTCTGCAAATTATCCTCAATTTAATCTTTTGTGCGCTATATTATGCAGATCGAAGAAGCTCGAATGCAAAAGGGATGAAATCACGGACATTGGGTTCATTGACCCAGATACAATACATGAAAAAACCATAGAAGATCCCATCTTTAACAAGGATACACCAGAGACTTTGCTAAGGTTTTTGAAGCGACAACGTGACAAAAAGACAATACTTTGGCCTTACAACTTCAAGTAAGTGTAACTGTCTTATAACACATTCTATTTTGCTCACCATATGTTAAAATTTTAACTGATGACTTATATCTATGACACTGCATATTTAAACGTGCGCAGGTTCCACTTTATTCTTATCGTCATTAAAATGTACGATGGAGAGGTTGAAGTCTATGACTCACTAACCAAAGAGCCTATACTATACAAGTCGGCTTTTGATATGCTCAAAAGGTAATTTTAATTCTTATCGGTTTTTTCGTTAATTTCCTGATATCAACAAATTAATAACTCTTTTATGCATTTTCTTTTGTCGGGCAGCGTATGGCAAACGTTCATCCAGGAAGATCCGACCGGTGGATGGAAACCGAAGCTGATATGGCGTGCGAACAAAGTAAGTAGTACTACCTAGGTCCACACACCTTTATCATACTTGATTATTATTTGATTGAATTATATTCTTGTACAGAAATGCGCGCAACAACCCGAGGGGACTAATCTATGTGGATACTATGTTTGCGAGAACATCCATAAGATTGTCAGCGAGAGAACGAATAATCAAAGGAATAGAGAGGTACGCTAACAATATTCACAAATTTATTTTGTTACCATAACTTGTGCTAAGTTTCAGTCATAATTGTTTAATTGTGATTTGATATATATATATATATACATAGCTCATGTATTCATTTGAATATCATTCTTTTACAGTTGACAAGAAAGCGTGACAGGCTCCCAATCGAGCACCGCTTCAAAGCAATTGGCGAGAAATTGGCGGGATTTTTCCTTCGGGACGTCATACCTAATTTCGGAGAGTACCACTATGAATGAAGATCTATATGTAATATATAGCTTGACTCGGAGAATACCACTATGCTACATGTAATAGATAGTATGCCTCGGAGAGTACCACTATGCATGAAGATCGATCTTCATGCATGTACTATTTAATTTGCGATCTTATGCAATTACATGTGTTATATTATATGCACCAAGTTGATATGCATTACCTTGATCTTCATGTACTCCTAAATCGAAACACGTTTCTGGCGCATCGACGCGATCCTCGTACAATGAAATGGTCCGATACCCCTAAACCCCTAAACCCCTCCTAATTAAAACCCTAAACCCTGAAATCCTTTGGTACCGGTTCGTGTTACAAACCGGTACCAAAGGTCCCTAGCCCTGCACTCTCCTGGAGCCAACGTGGAGACCCCTTTAATACCGGTTTGTAAGGAACCGGTACCAAAGAGGGGGGGGGGGGGGCTTTTGTTCCGAATCTTTTGTACCGGTTTGATTTCCGGTACAAAAGCCCCTCTGGAACCGGTATTGATGTCCATTTTTGGACTAGTGCATCCATCGATCGATCCTAGCTAGTACGTACTGGTCGGTTCTGTGACCAAGGCATCAGCTTGATCGCGAGCGATCGATCAAGAACGTGGTGAGGCTGCACCGTGCTCATTTGCAAATGTAGTACTACGTACGAACGTGACCAACGATCGACTGATCAGTAGTGGCTTCTCCTTGACCGGCCGTAACAAAGGTCGGTTCGGTCAGAGCAGATCGAGCTCACGCAGGCTACCTAGCTATATAGCTGGTAATCATAGCATAGTTGCAGACTGCTTCCTCCATGATCGACCACCTTTCGCCATCTACTCACACACACCACAAGCTAGCTCTTACGTACTGCCAAGTCCTTGCATGATGTCATAATATATTCGCTAGCTAGCTCTAGGAAACCGGAAGGGGATTTCGTGCACACGAGCGTCAGTGCTCTTGCCAGATGTTTTGTTGTGGTTGGCTCGCTTTTGCATCGATAACTGTGCCACAACATATTTTGGACATATACGAGCGGCTACCAAATAGTGATACGGTGAGTAAAAAAACTAAATACTCCAGTAGGTAGGTGAGGAAGTCAGCAGTGTGTTCAGATGTGCCAGTATATGTGGCATGTTTCTCGTCGCCACGTAGGGCATTAATTTCAGCGGACCTAGCTACTATCAGGGTGAGAGGAGGAGTGATTGCTTTGAATGGAGGAAGACGATGCATTAGACATGGCGTCAAGCTTGCTACTACTAGCGAAAGAGATGAGAGCTGTTGGCAGTAATCAGGTGGGCATACAGGGGACACGTGTAGGCCTGATATATCCACACGTTGAAGTACTGGGCAAATTAGACAGAAATAACCTAAAATCCAAAGAAATTTTAAAAATAAATTTTTGGTAAAATGAATTCACAAAAATAACCCTATTTTACCGCGCCATTCACCATAGGCCATAGCCCGCCGAAGTAGGTTATGTTACGCCATTTCCTTCGACGCGGCACCGCTTGCCACCGTGGCATCGTAGGGTTGGGCGGGCCTAGACCTGATCGTGCAGCGCCTTGCGCCAAGGCGCGACACAGTGCGATGCAACGCCTTTACTCAGTGGCACGGTGAAGTGTGGATGCTCGATGGATCGATGTATGTATGTCTTGGGGCTTGGTCGCTTGGCCACGTCTCGCTCGCTCACGCATGCACACATTGATCGACAGATGGATTAGCTAAACACGGTAAGCTAGCTTAGCTAGCTAGTTTCATAACTTTATCTGGTTCTAAATTTTGTACATAGCCGCGTGCTTTTTTCGGCTTAATTACGATATGTATTTCTTTTTTTACAAGTCCGGGGCTCGCTAGACCCCACGGCGCCATGGTGGCAGCTGTGCTGCGCTGAAGAAAATTGTGTAACATGTTGCGGCGCCATGGTAAGAGGCGCGGAAAAAAAGGATTATTTACGTGAATTTGTTTTACCAAGAGTTTATTTTTTAAATTCTTTTGAACTTTGGATTATTTCTGTCGCTTCTGCCGAAGAACTGTGCAATGGCACATCTATGCGCTGACAACTCCCCTGCACGCGGCAATGACCAAGTCCTACTTTATCTCTCTGCTTGTGGCCACAGTTGCCTAACGCGTGTCAGGGCATTGAATGCAACGTATATGAGAATACAGAGAGGTCAGTTACATACGTGCGCATATAGAATTTAAAAGCTGCCTCTGTACTAAAATCATACGAATAGATGGATGGACAGATTGGTAGAACCAACGGCTGATAACAAGTGCAGGTGGCAAGAGCACTGAAGCTCGTGTGCCAAAAGGGTTTTTCGTAGGAAACCCTCTTAATTTGTTTGAGGTTCAAAAGAACCATTATTGCATGCATGTTGGACACCACCGAATCCTATCCTTTTATTTTCTCCACATATTACTTAATCCATCATTTGAAGTAGTATATATCACATATGTATGGACCAATGCATGAAATTCCAAGATTTTCAAAAATAAAAATATATCAAAGTCCACTTTTATGAGAACGATATATACTCATACAAAACAAGTTACTAAAGAAGAGAATTGCCAAATCAGTAGCTTAGTTGTCATTTATATGTTTAAGACGAAAATTAAGGTATCTCCTCACACCGTACCCCTTGATTGATCATCTCATCCTAGCTAATTACTTGTTTTCTATGACTCAATGATTCTCATGCATGAAAGAAGGCAATATCTAATGGGAACATATCCCTCACATAATGATAACACAACAGAAAATGTACTAGATGGATCCTATGCATGTCCAACATCCTCAAGTTAGATAAACTTACACAAAGTGCATTTGGAACATGCATGTAAGCATGGAGTGGTCAATTTGGATGGTAGTTTTCCTACAAGTCTTCAAATGACAAAAACTTAGATAAAACCACACTTATACTTCATTAAAAATCACTCGCAGTATGGATACATTCATATATAATGCTCCAAGCTTGATATTATTCCAATATAATTAGATGAAAACATTAATGACAGAGCCTCGTAAAGACTTGGTGTTGGATTTGTAGACGATCCCAACCAGGCCCGTCGGAGCTGGGGTGGATGTCAGGGCCGCACGCTGGTTATCACCGCTGGGGCACCCACCCTTGCGCTTGGGCTTGTTGGCGGGTTTGCCCTTGCCCTAGAATGATGTGTCGCCACGACAGCCGGTGCCGGTGCACGACAGAGGTGGAGTGTGAGCCTGGGCGAAAAGGGTAGTGTTGGTGGCGGCGTTGGCCTGCTGCATCTCCTCCATGAGTAGCATGGCACGAACACGGAGGAAGGTCGGCGGCAGGTCGGTCATGGAGATGACCGTGGTGGCGGAGGCAAACTGAGGTCCGGGCCCATGGAGGGTGTTGAGGACGAGGGCGCGATCACTGATGGGAGATTCATTCTCGGCGAGGGAGTCGGCGATCTGCTTCTGGAGACGGTAGTACTCGTGGATGGACGAGGCACCCTAGAGGAGTTGGCGGAAGTCGTTGTCGAAGTAGATTGCCTTGTTGGAATTGTTCGCGGAGAAGAGGTCGCGGGCGGCGAGCCAGAGCTGTCGCGCGGTTTGGTTGCCGGCGAGGATCATGTCGGCGACGTCTTCGTTGATTGTGGCGTGGAGGACGTTGAGGATTGTGTAGTCGGTGGCCTGCCAGGCTTCATCGGTCGGGGGCGGTGGCGATGGTGTGCCGTCGATTTGGCCTACGCGACCAAGGGACGCCTTCATGTAGATCGACCACTTGGAGTAGTTGCCGACGGTGAAGGAGAGGACGACGGGGCTGACGTGACGGGGTGCGCCACCAGAAGTGACCGAGTCGGCGGCATGGGCGTCGGCCTGAGAGGGGACAATAGCACCAGCGGCGGCGGCAGCACCGGAGAGAGGGATGAGAGACATGGTGGGGCAGTGGAGGTGAATGGCGGCGGCGGCGCGCTAGAGGCGGCGGCGGCATGCTAGAAGCGGCGATGGCCTAGGGTTTAGCGGCGGCTAGGGGGTGCGGCGGCTAAGGTGGATCGGTTTAGGTCTAATACCATATAGAAGAGTTTGAGAGAAGTCTCACACGTATAATAACGTGAGGTTTCACAGTATATGTCCATCCGCAGTCTGCACCGTCCAACCAAAAACATAAAGCAGGAGATGGAAAACTGGAAAGTGAATCGAAGGATATCAACTACCCACATGCATTCTCAAACCGAACCAGTGACGACTGACGACTGACGACTCTGGTGCAAAATAAGAAACTCAAAAGGAATAAGCTATGATGACGAAGGGAAAGTACGAAGGCGATCGACTCCCGTCTTTGCTCTGTTGCTCAACCAGTCCCCACCTTTTCCCTAGGACCCGAGTGCATCTGTGGATGACCTAGCTATAGCTAGCTAGATCTAGGCATTTAGCAAGTGATATATTCCGATTGCCTGTAATTATTAATCGGCATGTCACTGTGGCTCATGCCGTGTTCTTGGAAGTGTACCCGTGGAGCAAGACCGCGTCCTGCACGTACGGCCACCCTGAAGGCGTACGAGCACATGGTGGCGAGTCTCCACAGCCCATCCCCATCTCCCCCGGATGCAGCTTCAGTGACTTCACGTAACAAAGTCTCCCAGCGCCTTACCTCTAATATCCACCGTCTATTTTATATCCAACGTACCACATTGGTCCAAATTTTAAACTTAAAATTAAAACTATCCGGAAAAAATTGAAAAAATTCCAATAAATTATAAATGCCTCGTTTTGAACCCTGAGAAAGTTTCATCCAATTCGGATCAGTAGTTTGTGATTAAATAGCTATTTACGTATCGAGCACTAGTTTAACTTAAAAACCTATTTAATCACAAACCGTCAATCAAAATATAGTGAAACTTCACCAGAATACATATCAGAACATGTATGATTTACTGGAATTTTTTTAATTTTTTTGAAGTAGTTTTAGTTTTGAGTTCAAAATTTGAGGCAATGTGGTATGTTGGATCTACAATGAAAGGTAGATATAGAAGGTAAGGCGCTGGGAGACTTTATTAGGTAAAGTCACTGAAGCTGCGTCCATCTCCCCCTCCCCCCCTCTCCTTCTCGCCTCCTCTCCCCCTCGTAATTTGTTATTTGAGGATCAAAAGAACCATTTTTGCATGTTGGACACACCCGAATCCTATCCTTTTATTTTCTCCAGATTTTATTTAATCCATCATTTGAAGTTTCAAATATGGATCAATGCATGAAATACTAAGCTTTTCAAAGATAAAATTAAATCGAAGTCCACTTTTATGTGAACGATATACTCATACAAAACAAATTACTAAAGAAGAGAATTGCCAAATCAAGAAGAGCATGATGTCAACAATATCATCTCCAATAATGTATTATCTTGTTCAATTGAGCACTTCCACATAAGGAACATAGATTCAGTTAACCGTATAACTTGAGTGATAAGCTCACAATGTCAAGCATGATTCTCATTGATGGTTCGGTCAAATATATTAATTTTGTGCAACACTCACTAGTGGAAAAACGGGCTTCCATTCGTCCTATTTGTCCCGAACCAAATTCGATCCGCGGCTAAAGGGTCCATCAGTCCCGGTTTATTTGAAAATGTGGGCCAGGGGGCATTAGTCCCGGTTCAAAATGGACCTTCAGTCCCGGTTTCATCTAACAGCCGGGACTAATGCGCCATATGCCTTTAGTCCCGGCTCGTGGCACAAACCAGGACTAAAGGTCATCCTTTAGTCCCGGTTCGTTCCACGAGCCGGGACCAATGACCCGTTTAAACGAACCGCCCACTTCGCGCCAGTTATCGATCGACGACGCTTCGGATATCGATCGACATTACGAGCGACGATCGGGAACCGGCGCCGGCGACCTTGAAACTCGCCTGCATTCACATCAACGCCGGTGTGCTCCTCATCTTCCCTCTTTCACTATATAAAGCACTCATATTTGATCATCTTCTTCCCCCAAAACATCTCCCTAGCCTCTTCTTCCCCAAAACCTCTCCCACACATCACCACATACCGCCGGCGCCCGCGAGCTCTCTCTCCCTCGACGACAATGGAGGAGCAACTTTGGCCCCGGTCTCGGATCTACTACGTGGTCATCGAAGAGATGAACTTCACCATCACGGAGACTCTCCGTGCTTCGAGGGTGGAGAAGTGGATCCGCTTGGTCAAGCGCCGGTTCCTCGACAACGCACTGGTCAAGTGCGTGGGCTTGGACTGTGAGTTCACCACTCACGCGCGCCCTCAACGTGCCGCCGTCCTTCAACTCTCGGTGGCATCCGAGATATTGGTCTTTCAAATTTGCAAGGCCAATGGCGTGCCGCAACTACTCAAGGACTTCTTGAAGGACACCACCATCAAGTTTTGTGGTGCGGCTATCAACAACGATCTGCGCATGCTAAGGCCATACGGAATTGTTATTCCGTCCGCGTATGATCTTCAAGAGGTTGTCCCAAACCCCACTAGCAAGCTAACGCCGAGTCTCTATGATTTGGCCAATGCTACTATTGGGACACATCTTGAGAAGAAGAAGAGGGACAACAAGAAGAAGAAGGACAAGCAGAAGAAGGAGAAGAAGTACAAGAAGAAGATGATGAACTAATTTTTGGTTGGGAAAAAGTTCCATTGAGCTTCAACCAACTATTGTATGCCGCTTTAGACGCTCGCCTAGGCTTTGAGATTGCTAGGAGATTCTGGAAGCTAAAGGGCTACAATAGCCATGTTGATCGTCTTAACCTTAATAATTAGGTGGATGATTATGTATGGAAAAATGTTGGATGATGAGCTTGCTTGGAAAATGTACTCCCTTTGAGCCATGTCGATGAGTATATGTTTGGAAAAATGTACTCCCTTTGTTTCGGTTAACAAAGTCTACTAATTTTTGAATTTGTGATTTTTCAAGTATTTTGGCTTTTTTGAATATTTTAATCATCTAAAAATTAATAATTAAATTATACATAAAGATTATTTGAAATTCATTGGTGCTTATTATTCTTAATCATTGTTTCTTATTTTGTGAATTTATTTGGAATTTTAAAAAGTAATATTATATATTACCAAAGTGTATAGGTTAATAGAATTGGTACCATACCATTATCAGGAAGTCGCGAGCGCAGTCTTGGAAGCTAGTAGGGAAGGAATGGAGAAGTTAATCGTGCTAAGGGTGGAGCAGTGTGAGGATGGGTGACCGACCGGGAAGTGAGGACCACAAGTACTTGTAATTTGATATGAGATATGGAGTGAGAGCCATAAGTATCTAATTTGATATGAGAATAGAGATGATTAGATAATAGAGAAATAAAGAAAATACAGAAATTTTGAAACAGAAAATACAATTTTATTCCGAATGGACCTATAGTCCCGGTCCGTGTTACGAACCGGCACTAGTAGAAAACTGGCCTAATATTCCAGGGCATTAGTCCCGGTTGCTGTTTGAACCGGGACTGATGCCCCGGGCCCCACCGCTTTTTCGGCCGCAGGACCCCAGAACTCATTAGTCCCGGTTCGTTTTGAACCTATAGTCCCAGTTCGTAATATGAACCGGGACTAATGACTCTGGGGTCGAATCCGACCGTTGTCAGACTCATTAGTCCCGGATGGTAACACCAACCGGGACTAAAGACCCAGACTTTAGTCCCGGTTAGTATTACCAACCGGGACTAATGACTTCCCTATATAAAATAGCTCCTTCTTCCTCCCCGAGCCAGCCACTCCCCCTCTCCACTCTCAAGTGTTCTTCATGCAACAAACCTAGCTCGAGTTCATCCTCTTTGATCAACATTTTGTGTCACAAATTGATGTCCCCACTTCAATCTAAGTGGACTAAAAGGTGAGGAACTCTGTGCTTTTGTCTTTCATTGGTAATTTAGCTCATTTAATGCTCTAGAAGTAGAGAGATTTGTGATTTTTTTATGGGAGCAATTATTTAGATGTTCATTTGATTATGTGTAGAAGTAGGTGAAGATAGAGGTAAAAATAGAGGTAGTGATAGAGATATAGATAGAAATAGAAAATAGAAAATTAAAATAAAGATAGAGAGATGATAGAGATAGAATTAAAAATAAAAATAGAAGTTCCGCGATGGGAGATTTGCAACCCTTTACCCAACACTGTTAGAGGAGATGGAGTCTTTCACGGAAATTTTTCCGAGACGGAGCTTCCGAAGATGCCGTAGGGTGTGAGCACCAATGACATCTTCGAGAAACTCCGCCACGGGAGATTTCCAACCCTTTACCCAACACTGTTAGAGGAGATGGAGTCTTTCACGGGCTTGCAGAGAAATTTTTCCGAGGCGGAGCTTCCGAAGATGCCGTAGGGCGTGAGCACCAACGACATCTTCGAGAAACTCCGCCACGGGAGATTTCCCAACCCTTTACCCAACACTGTTAGAGGAGATGGAGTCTTTCACGGGCTTGCAGGGAAATTTTTCTGAGGCGGAGCTTCCGAAGATGCCGTAGGGCGTGAGCACCAACGACATCTTCGAGAAACTCCGCCACGGGAGATTTCCCAACCCTTTCCTCCATCCATGGGGATGAAACTCTCCCTGCCTTCGAGCTGTGCTTGCCATGGCGTATCGATGCTCCTTTTATAGGCACGGCGCCGCTTCTACTTTTGTCTTGTTCCTCCGACAGGGGCATCATGTGCTACATGCTTTATCTCATCGAGCAGTGCATCCACCCACGCATCCTTATCCTGCCAACAGCTTTAGTCCCGGTTGTACCCACCAGCCGGGACTAAAGGTTACCCACACGTCCTTATCCCACCGACGGTTTTATTAGATGACACAAAAACCACCTTTAGTCCCGGTTGTACCCACGAGCTGGGACTAAAGTTTTGTTAACTTATTCTTACTTATCAAACTAAAATTAGAGATAGAAATAGAAATTGTATATTTGATTTGCGTTTGATATGTACTTATATAATGCAGATGAGCCGAGCATGGATGTACGCCGATCGACGCTCTGGAGATTTCATTAAAGGCGTGCATTCTTTTCTCAAGGTGGCTGAGGCAACCAAGCGGAATGGTTTTATGTGTTGTCCATGCGGTGGTTGTCAAAATGAGAAGGATTACCCCTCCACAAAGACCCTTCACATCCACCTGTTCCAGTTTGGTTTCATGTCCGGCTATAATTGTTGGACCAAACATGGGGAGAGAGGGGTTATGATGGAAGACAACGATGAAGAAGAGAATGATGACAACTATCCTGAGTTCCCTGAAACCACCGATACCGCAATGGAAGATAATGAAGAAGAAGAAGGTGAAGAACGGGCATCAGATATGCCCGCTGATGATCTTGGTCAGGTCATTGTTGATGCACAGATTGACTGTGAAAGTGAAAAGGAGAGGGAGAAGTTGGAACGCATGTTAGATGATCACAAAAAGGATTTGTAACCAAATTGCGAAGATGGCCAGAAAAAGCTAGGAAGCACGCTGGAATTGCTGCAATGGAAAGCAGAGAGTGATTTATCTGACAAGGGATTTGAAAAGTTGCTGAAAATTATGAAGAAGATGCTTCCAAAGGATAACGAATTGCCCGCCAGTACGTATGAAGCAAAGAAGATTGTCTGCCCTCTAGGATTAGAGGTGCAGAAGATACATGCATGCATTAATGACTGTATTCTCTACCGCGGTGAGTATGAGAATTTGAATGCATGCCCGGTGTGCAGTGCATTTCGGTATAAGATCAGGCGAGATGACCCTGGTGATGTTGAGGGCGAGCGCCCCAGGAAGAGGGTTCCTGCCAAGGTGATGTCGTATGCACCTATAATACCACGGTTGAAACGTTTGTTCAGAAACAAAGAGCATGCCAAGTTGTTGAGGTGGCACAAAGAAGACCGTAAGAGTGACGAGATGTTGAGACACCCCGCTGATGGGTCGCAGTGGAGAAAAATCGACAGAGATTTCCCAGAGTTTACGGAAGACGCACGGAACCTGAGGTTTGGTCTAAGTACAGATGGCATGAATCCTTTTGGGGAGCAGAGCTGCAGTCATAGCACCTGGCCCGTGACTTTATGTATCTATAACCTTCCTCCTTGGTTGTGCATGAAGCGAAAGTTTATTATGATGCTAGTGCTTATCCAAGGCCCGAAGCAACCCGGCAATGACATTGATGTGTATCTAAGGCCATTAGTTGATGAACTTTTACAGCTGTGGCAGACTGAAGGTGTTCGTGTGTGGGATGAGTACAAACAAGAGGAATTTGATCTACGAGCATTGCTGTTCGTGACCATCAATGATTGGCCTGCTCTTAGTAACCTTTCAGGACAGACAAACAAGGGATACAATGCATGCACGCACTGTTTAGGTGAGATCGATAGTATATATTTGGATAAAAGTAAGAAGGTGGTGTATCTCGGGCATCATCGATTTCTTTCGCCCAAACATCAATTGAAGAAAAAAGGCAAGCATTTCAAGGGCGAGGCAGAAGTCCGGGGCAAGCCTAAACGCCATACTGGTGATGATATATTTGATATGGTCAAAGATTTAGAAGTAATCTTTGGAAAGGGTCCTGGCAGTCTGTCTGTTCCGAATGACGCTAGCGGACATGCACCCATGTGGAAGAAGAAATCTATATTTTGGGAGCTTGAGTATTGGAAATTCCTAGAGGTCCGCTCTGCAATCGACGTGATGCACGCGACGAAGAATGTTTGCGTGAACCTACTAGGATTCTTGGGCTTGTATGGGAAGACAAAAGATACACCAGAAGCATGTGAGGACCAGCACCGTATGAAAAGAAGAGACGACATGCATCCGGAGGATTCTAAGGGTCCTGCGAGCTACGCTCTTACCAAAGAAGAGAAGGAAATCTTTTTTGAATGCCTGAGCAGTATCAAGGTCCCATCTGGATTCTCGTCAAATATAAAGGGAATAATAAATATGGCAGAGAAAAAAATTCCAAAACCTAAAGTCTCATGACTGCCACGTGCTTATGACGCAATTGCTTCCGGTTGTACTGAGGGGGATTCTACCAGAAAATGTTCGAGTACCGATTGTGAAGCTATGTGCATTCCTCAATGCAATTTCGCAGAAGGTAATCAATCCAGAAGATCTACAACGGTTACAGAATGATGTGGCCCAATGTCTTGTCAGCTTTGAGTTGGTGTTCCCACCGTCCTTCTTCAATATTATGACGCATCTCTTAGTTCACCTAGTCGAAGAGCTTACCATTCTTGGTCCAGTATTTTTGCACAATATGTTCCCCTTTGAGAGGTTCATGGGAGTCTTAAAGAAATATGTGCATAACCGTGCTAGGCCAGAAGGAAGCATCTCCAAGGGCTATCTAACAGAGGAGGTCATTGAGTTTTGTGTTGACTTTGTTCCTGACCTGAACCCGATTGGTCTTCCTCAATCGCGGCATGAGAGGAGACTGAGTGGAAAAGGCACGCTAGGAATGAAATCAGCATACTGTATGGACGGACATTCTTTGAGTGAAGCACACTACACAGTTTTATGAAATTCCATGTTGGTGGAGCCGTATATGGAGCGACACAAGAATATTGTACGCTCGGAAAACCCTGGGCAGTCAAACTCCTGGATTACAAAGTTGCACATGGCGACTTTTGGTGGTTGGTTGCAAACACTTCTCATAAATGACGCCACTGTTGGATATGAGCTGTCCATGTTGGCCAAGAAACCATCTTCAACTATATTGACTTTCCAGGGTTACGAGATAAATGGGAATACATTTTACACGGTCGCCCAAGATAAAAAGAGCACCAATCAAAACAGTGGTGTCCGCTTTGATGCATTACACGACAATGGGACAAAGGACACATATTATGGTTACATAGAGGAGATATGGGAACTTGACTATGGACCGTCTTTTAAGGTCCCTTTGTTTCGGTGCAAATGGGTCAAGCTGACAGGAGGCGGGGTAGTTGTAGACCAAAAGTATGGCATGACAACAGTGGATCTCAACAATCTTGCGTACATGGACGAACCATTCGTCCTAGCCAACGATGTCGCTCAGGTTTTCTATGTGAAGGACATGTCTACAAAACCGAGAAAGAGAAAAGATAAGAAAACGAATACATCACACGATGAGCCAAAGCGACACATTGTTCTCTCAGGGAAAAGAATCATCGTGGGAGTGGAGGACAAGACAGATATGTCAGAAGATTATAACAAGTTTGATGAAATTCCGCCCTTCAGAGTGAACACTGACCCAACCCTCCTCTTAAACAAAGAAGATACTCCATGGTTACGGTGCAGAAGGAAACCCCAACACTAGATGGGGATGTTGGTGATGTGTAATAATGTATTAAACCTTTTATGTAAATGTATGATTTTGGGTTAGTTATTCAAATTTGAACACTTTATATATTCAAAGTTTTATCAAATTCTAAAATATGCAAATAGAATTTTAATCAATATTGTTTTAATTGAAAATGGCAAAATAGTTAATTAGTGTTTGAATAGTTAGAATAATTGATTTTAAAAATAGAAAATAGTTTTGAATTAGTTATTCAATTTCAAACACTTTTCATATTCAAAGTTTTATCAAATTCTAAAATATGCAAAAAGAATTTTAATCAATATTATTTTAATTGAAAATGGCAAAATAGTTAATTGTTTGAATAGTTAGAATAATTGATTTTGAAAATAGAAAATAGTTTTTAATTAGTTATTCAATTTCAAACACTTTTCATATTCAAAATTTTATCAAATTCTAAAATATGCAAAAAGAATTTTAATCAATATTATTTTAATTGAAAATGGCAAAATAGTTAATTGTTTGAATAGTTAGAATAATTGATTTTGAAAATAGAAAATAGTTTTGAATTAATTATTCAATTTCAAACACTTTTCATATTCAAAATTTTATCAAATTCTAAAATATGCAAAAAGAATTTTAATCAATATTATTTTAATTGAAAATGGCAAAATAGTTAATTGTTTGAATAGTTAGAATAATTGATTTTGAAAATAGAAAATAGTTTTGAATTAGTTATTCAATTTCAAACACTTTTCATATTCAAAATTTTATCAAATTCTAAAATATGCAGAAGTTATTTAATTTGAAATTCAAAATTCATATTTTCAAATGAAATCTGAAAAAATCTGTGCATTGGCGCGCATTTATTACATCTTTAGTCCCGGTTCATTTAACCAGCCGGGACTAAAGGTCTGGGACTCGGGTGGGAACTGCCGGAAAGTCTTTAGTCCCGGTTGGAACCACTAACCGAGACTAAAGACCCTTTAGTCCCGGTTGGTGGCTTCAACCGGGACTAAAGACCCCCCTTTAGTCCCGGTTGAAGCCACCAACCGGGACTAAAGGGGGGGGGGTATATAACTCCGCCGCCCCTCCTCCTTCTTCCCCACTGGATCAACACTTAGCCGTTTCATTGCGCGGAGGACAGTATCGTCGATCGTTGCGGTCAGCGAAATTCTCGAGCTGCCGCCGCCGCGCCGCCCTAGCCACCCCGCCCTAGCCGCCGCCCTAGCCGCCGCGCCGCCCTAGCCGCCGCGCCGCCGCCCTAGCCGCCGCGCCGCCGCCCGGCCGAGACCGAGAGCCGCCGCGCCGCCGCCGCCCGAGACCGCCCCCGCGCCCGCAGGTGAGCACCGCCGGCCGGCCCCTGCAAAAAAAATTAGAAAAATAGTTAGGATTTTTTTAGAAAAATAGTTAGATTTTATGTTAGAAAAATAAGTTAGAGAAATGTAGTTAGAAAAATTTATGTAGATTTAGTAGTTAGAAAAATGTAGTTAGAAAATAGTAGTTAGAAAATAGTAGTTAGCAAATGTAGTTAGAAAAATGCAGTTAGAAAAATGTAGTTAGAAAATAGTAGTTAGAAAATAGTAGTTAGAAAAATGTAGTTAGAAAATAGTAGTTAGCAAATGTAGTTAGCAAATATAGTTAGAAAAATATAGTTAGAAAAATGTAGTTAGCAAATGTAGTTAGCAAATGTAGTTAGAAAAATAGAAATACTATTAGAAATGCTATTAGTTAATATGCTAGTAGTTAGAATTTAGTGTTAAAATACTAGCTAGTTAGCAATTGACGAGGGGTTAACTCGACAAATGTCCTAGATGAAGGACTTAGGATCGGGGAGATAGGGCGTCGGATGAATTCGAAGGTAAAGTAAGTCGAAATAGGTGTGTGTCGAAAGTAAACTTGGGTGTTCAACCTGGCTTGCTTTCAATCTGGCCTACACCGTCCCCTCCTGGCCCCTATATATAGATGGCCAGGTCTCGAGGATCGGGTAGGGTCCGATACAGATTACAATATCGATATATGGTAAAGACTCGTATTCGACTATCATTACAGTTGGGCCTAGCTATACGGGCCTTAGGGGTACTCAACTAACGGGCTCTATTAACTATACCCTTGTCAGTAGCCCCTGAGATTCTACCAGAATTGTAGATTTGGGTTGAATCTCTAATCTTCAAATCTTCAACTTGATCAATTCTTCGACTTTATCTTCAAATCTTCGACTTGGTCTTTCGACTTATATTTATGATAATTTGTTCGCAAGGGGTCTTGATGAACAAGCCTGACAACTCTGACAGATCAAGAGGTCAGTTAACTGCGGGAACAGATACTTGTCACCTACTTCAAATTCAATCCCCTTGGACTTGAATTCGGGATACCGGTCAAACCCATTCTTTTGCCGCATTTAGGACTTACAAAGAATGAATCCCGGTGGTTCTCAGGGTACCCAGTGCGTCCACCAGGATTTTCTTCGCGTCGTAGACACGGATACATACCAGCAGAGCGCATCCATGTGCGTATACCAGGCCACACAGGACGGATCCCGGGGTCTTACCTTCGTGACAAGTCACGGCATTCGAGTTGTGTTGCGATAACGCAACTCGAGAATCTCATGTCGCAGTCAAATCTTGACTGAAAATATTCGGGTTTCTTCAACCATAAAACTCGCTCCCGATGGGAGTAACACTCCTGCACTTCTCGAATTATAATGCTTTGCCAAAGAATATCGTCGGGTGCGCGCTCAGCGCTCCCGATGGGAGTAGCCCCCGAGGCTATAGTCGAAAAAGGCTTTTTTCGAGTATAGGCTCAAAAATGTATTGTAATCCATCATACTTCAACTCGAGATATTTTAACTTCCAGATACATCATCTTCGAGATACTTCAATTTCGAGATACCTTAAGGACATCTTGTCGTCGAATACTCATCCACCACTTTAGAGAGAAGTTTGTATTTACCATTCTTGAAAATAGGAGCCCCCATGGCTATAATCGAAACTCCTTCGTATACAGTCTTGTGCACCTACTTGGCATTTGTCGGTGCCACCTTTTCCTCTTTTTTATATTATCTTCTTTATGATATCAATGAATACGTCATTCTGTACCATTGCAAACCGTTGCATGGGCAATGCTGTAAATTTCTCATTTTTTGACCGTTAGTGGGCTTACCGTTTCCTATCTTTGCGCCACGTCTCAGCCCACGTTCTTTCTCCCAGAAGACATATAAAGGGGATCTTGGGGAGTTTTACTGTTTACCAGCTCTTTCTCTCCGCCGCCTCCATTGCTGCTCTCTCGTGCATAGCCCCCGAGCGCACTTCGTACTGGATGCGCGTGAAACACCTGGCCACCAAGAACACCATGGCCAAGACTTCTGCCACCAACTGGGTGCGCTCCGCCATCACCAAGAAGGAGGTGGAAAAGGCCAGGGCGGACGGCCTCATCGCCGCCGAGGACTCCATCAAATTTCCTAGCACTGAGCGGATCCCAAAGCCCCCGAGCGGTTATCGGGTAATGTTTCTTGCTTTCCTCCTCCGCGGTTTCTCTCTTCCTGCCCACGAATTTCTCCGTGGGCTTCTATTTGTCTACGGTGTGCAGCTCCATCAGCTCACACCGAATTCCCTTCTGCACATCGCCTGTTTCGTGACTCATTGCGAGTCCTTCTTGGGCATTGAGCCCCACTTTCTTCTGTGGAGATCAATCTTTCGACTCCGCCCCAACGTTGCTTTGGCTAGGAAACCCGAACTGGGTGGAGCCGTCGTTTCTGTGCGCCCTGAGGCGCAATACTTTGAATTTTCCATGGCCGCATCTGTCCAAGGGTGGAGGATAAAGTGGTTATATATCAAGGACCGCAAATCCTCTCCTGAAGATGAATACGGCCTTCCTCCCTTTGACGCTTCCCAGGAGGTGAAGAAATTGGCATCGTGGGATACGCTCCCCTCAGATGCAGAAGCAGAAGAAATTCTTCCTCTTCTTTCCCGCATCAAGGCTTTGAAAGGAAGTCAAGGAGGTGCTATGTCGGGTATGCAACTCATGGCGTTTTTCATTCAACGTCGAGTTCAACCCCTACAACACCGCCTTACCAGACTTTGGAATTACTCCGGCTTGGAAGATCCTACCCGCATATCTAAAGATCTGATATCAAAAGAAGACGTCGACAAGCGAGTCAGGAATCTTACCAAGCTCACCAAAGAACATGCAGTTGCGGATTTAACCGCTGACTTTTTCGACTCCGTGCACCCTCTGCCTGAGGTATGTATCTTCGCGTTTACTTATTGTCGAACTTTGCTCGGTTCTTTTCTATTGCTCAGAATTCACCGGGGTATCTCCGTCGTCCTTGCAAACGGACGATGATCCTCTTATGGATGCGGTTAACCTACTCGAGGAAAACTGGATATCTATCCAGGAGACTTTTGAGTTGGTTAGCCGCGTTTTATCACGGCTGTTTGCCGGCTTGTGGCCGAAGAAAAGGGCGACAGTTCTGAAGGATAACTTGACTGAACTTGCCAAGTCCTTCGATACCACTGAAGACCCCACTCTCTAGCTGAAAGGTCTTTCCATTAAGCGCGGCGCCGAGGGCGCTATTGCACTTTCCCTTGCTCATGGGACGAATTTCGACTGGGAGAGGGTTAGCTCCCCTCATGGCCACACCCGTGACGAGATGAAGGCTTTTTTCGAGAGGGCGAAGAAGTTGGCACCTGCATTGTTGACAACTATTTCTCCTTCGGCAGCCTCTGCGGTGCCTGCTGCACCAGCTTCAGCGGTGGAAAATCCAGCACCACCATCGACTTCTGGCGAAGAAGTTGCCGTGCCCTCCTCTGCCACGGAACACAACGCTGAGGTGGCGTAGACTCGGCTTTCCTTGTAGTTTTTTAGTTTTTCTCCTTTTGGATGCAAGAATACTCTAATTGCGTGCAACCCGAGAACTTTAGTCACAGGGTCTTGCACTTATGTAAATATATTTCCAGCGTATGAAGTATTATGCTGTCTCTCTGAAATGTTTTCTCCTTTCTTTTCCTTTTTGGCTTGCAGTCGATGCGCGTCAATGATCCTTTGACTCACGGTCCTGCTCCTTCTTCTACCCGTGTGTTTGGTTCTCAGATTTCGTCGACTCCTAGTCGATGCAGCCGATGCGCAGAGTACTCTTCCAGAATTTCCGATCTTGAGGCTCGCCTGACTTTAGCCAAGCGTCAAGCACAGATGGCTATTAACAAAGCTAGCAAAGCCAGTGGTTATATGAAGCAAATATCTTCACTAGACGAAAAGGTCTCCAGCTTGACGGCTAAGATTCTGCATAGTGAAGAATGCGAATCCTTTATCCTTGGCATTGTCGAGTCTGCCTGCGAGATGTTACGATGTGGGTTTTCTTTTGACTCCTCCTTTCCCTGTTTGTGCACTGCTGTTCTTGTGACATCTTTTACCATTGTAGGTACTTGTTTAGATTTTGCTGCTGAAGAACGTCGAGTTGCTGAGCGAAATGCGGCTTTGGAGAAAATGTCAACTGGCAGTGAGACTTTGTGGTCTGATCCTCGACGCCGGAGCGCCATTGTATTGCTTCAAGACCGTGCCCAGCATATTGGCGAGTCAGTTGATGGTTACCGGCGAGCTCTCACAACTATGCACTCCGTTATGCTTTCTCGTAATCCTTTGCCTGCAACTTTCCCACTTCTTCTTGATACTTTCAGATCCAGCCATCGCATTCATAGGTTGATAGAGCTGAACTTAGTGGCTGGTGCCAATTTTGCTCTCGGGTGGATACGCAAGTGGCACCCCAGGCTGAATTATAGCATGATGTCCCTGAGTTTGGCTCCAGGTGGAGCTAGCCTTCGGGTACATATGGAGAACACGCTGCAACCTGCTCGAAGACTCGTAGCTAGGCTTCTAGAGGCGGATGCTGCGTTTTTCCGTGAGTACCATTATTTAGATCCTTTAGGCGTAGATGATTCTGACAACCCGATGTTGTAATATGTTTTTGTATGTGTGTAACGCGAGAGTATTTCATTTTGCGACTTGTATGTCGAAAAAGTTTATCCTCAGAGCGTTTTTGTGCGTTTACCGCATTTCTTTCTTCGAAAGACTTGTAAACTCGAATATGAGGAATGATTCGTCTTTATTATACTTTGTAATGTAAGATACATGGGGTGACCCAAGAGATCCGGCCTGTGACCTGTGTTCTGGATCTAGAGGGCATTTCCCCTGGTATAACTCGTGGCTTTTACAGCCTTATTGTTCTACTCTACTGTCTTATGATGCTTATGTCGTCGTGGCTTTCCCTTTTTCCTCCGTGTCTGTGTCTTCTCCTGATGCTCCTACTCGTGGTTTCTTTGTTTCGGGCTCCGCGACACGTCCTTCGAGTAGCTTGACGCCCTCTGTAGTCGCGCTTTTTGCCTTTTCTACATGGTTGGCTATGACGCCAAAATTTTGCGCCATCTTGTGGAACTCCCTGTCGCAGAGGTCTGAAACTTTAAAACTTCCTTTCACTGTAATTATTCCTCTTGGTCCTGGCATTTTAAGTACCAAGTACGTATAGTGAGGCACTGCCATAAATCGCAAAAACGCGGGTCGCCCGAGGATCGCGTGATATTGAGATGGCCAGTCCATGACTTCAAAATCTAGCTTTTCTCTTCTGTAATTTTGTCGGTTGCCGAAGCAAACGTTGAGTGCTATTCGACCCAATGGGTAATTGGCACTTCCTGGCACGATTCTGTGGAAGGAACAATCTGTTGGCTTCAAGAACTCTAGTGATATATGCATTGCTCGGAGTGTTTTCGCGTATATCAGGTTAATTCCACTCCCTGCATCCATGAATATTCTGTCGACATCATACGCGCCGATTTGAGCTTTGAGTACCAAAGGCGCGTTTCCCGGCCGAGGTACTGTTATAGGGTGACCAGTGCAGATACTCCGTTGTAGCTGGAGGTGAGATGACTGCTAGGTTGACTTGTCGAGTTATGCTCTTCTCTTCTTTGTTTGACTTGGGTACAGGCTGTATCATTGCTGTGATGTGTCCTTTTGATGGAACGTACCCTTCGTCGTCGTCGTGTCCCTGGTTTTGCTGGTCTTGTCCCTGAGGAGCTCCATTGTTCCCTTGCTGATTTACCGGAGGGTTGTTGCTACCTTCGAATCCTTGTCGCCTTGCTTCGATTTGCTTGTTTAGTGCCGCCTCTTGAAGTTTTAGGAATGTTGTGCAATCTTTCATTGCGTGCCTTGATACTCGCTTCCCATCGACGAACGCTGAGTGTATATGACAAGGTCCGTTAAGCATGTCTTCTGCGAAGGGTTGTATTCTCTGGATTCTCTTACGGGGAATTTTTTGTAGTCCTCTTTTCCGTAACTTCGATATCCTGAACTTCTTCGATCACTTCCTTGGTAACTGTTATCTTTGTATCCTGCGGCGACTTGGCTATGAGGGCCATAGTTGTCGAAATTTCTGGACCGTCTCCTTTGACTTCCGTATCTATTTCTTCTATCGTCTTCTGGAGATCGTGTCCTCTTATTGTTGCACGCATCTTCTCCATCTGCGAACCTGTTTGCTGTGTCCATAAGGTCTGACACTGTTTTCGGCTTGATTCTACCCATCTCCTCGACTAGGTCTCTTCGTCTTAATCCAATGATGAACGCATCTATTGCTCTTTCGTCTGAAACTTCGACTGCTGAATTTTTGATAAGGCTCCACCTTTGGATGTATGCTCGCAATGTCTCGTCGCGTTGTTGCGCACATGCTTTGACTTCTTCTATTGATGCTGGTCGTTTGTATGTCGACCTGAAGTTGCTTGTAAATTGCTTTGTGAGGTCTTCCCAGCTTCCAATAGATTCTTTCTCTAGTTTGCTCAACCATGACCTTGCTGCGCCGGTGAGGTGTAGTTGCAAACTTTGCATTGCTGTTTCCTTGGTTCCTCCTAATATTTGAACTGCTTGTAAGTAATCTGCGAGCCATGATTGTGGTTCCTATGATCCGTCGTATTTTTGCTGATCATGAGGTAGCTTGAATCCCTTGGGAACTGGAGTGGTGCGAACCCTGCGGGTAAAGCATGATGCCCCCATCTCTTTTTCGTCGTCTTCATAGTCGCGTTTTTCATTTGGGGATCGTGATCTTCGGGTTCCACCGTGCTGCTTTGGTGATGGCGATCGGGATCGGTGTTTGCTGCTTCTGCGCCGAGGACTATTGTGACGGCGAGGTGACCTTGCTTTGTGCACTTCCTTGTGATGATATGCTTCTTCTCCTTTTGCTGATAGCTTGTGGCCCACCATGTTGAGTCCGTTCAGTGCTGCTCTATGCATATGCTCTCTAGGATCTCCTGGACTTGGTCGAGTTGTAAGTAGATATGCTTGTGCTGCCACTAGTGCTGCTTCAGGAGTTTTTGGTAGGATATTTCCCTGCTCGTCGACCGATAGGAAGGACGAGTCGAGGTTTTTGGAAATACTTTGCCTGTCGGAGTATTCGAGGTTGTCGTACCTTGAACCGTGTCGACGATTTTTCCTTGCGTTGCTGTATGATGCGTCGCTTCGTGCTTTTCGAGCAGCTTCGCTAGCTGCAATGGCTGAATCTTTTCTTCTTTGTATCTCTGTTTTCTCCTTTGCTAATTGCTTGGCCTGCTGCCTTAGGGCGTAGTGATACCCCAAAAGCAGGTTTTTGCTAGAATTTGATGGTATTGGTGTGCCGTGTTCTACGGCTTCTCTTATTATCCTCCATTCGTCGGCTGATAGTCGAATTTTCTCCCTGGTTGTGAGGGATTCCGGTGTTTGCCCTTCTGCTAGGTGATTTGCTCCTCTGTCGATATTTGCTGGGTTTAATACTAGATTGTCGTTTTCGTCGAATTCTTCTGAGTTATCTCCTATAATGGCGAACACCTGGCACTGTTTGCCGGCGTTGCCCTTGAAGCTTGAGAAGATCGAGTTACTATCCTCAGAAAGCTCTAATCCTGTCTTCCATGTATCTGTTGACCTGTCTGAAATATCATCGAGGCAGATCGTGAGATCTTCGAGTTGGACTTCCACGTCAAAATTTTCCTTTTCTTCGTTGTCCTCTGCGATCTTCTCTTTTTGTACTTCCTCTGGGCTGACCGGCGAGTTTACCTCGCTGGAAGAGCCTTCAGAGTATTCCATCATTGCTGTTGTTTTGGGCTCACTTGCCGACAGATCTTGTTTCGTCGGATCTGAAAGGCGAGATGAACCCGACGGTCCGATGAGGATGTTTAAGCTTCCGATTATCAACTCCATCTCTTGATTTTCGTCGATTTCTGTGCTGCTGTTGGCTAAAAGCGAAAAAGCCATCGAATTCATGATTCCAACGCCCAAGATCCCCACGGTGGGCGCCAATTGACGAGGGGTTAACTCGACAAATGTCCTAGATGAAGGACTTAGGATCGGGGAGATAGGGCGTCGGATGAATTCGAAGGTAAAGTAAGTCGAAATAGGTGTGTGTCGAAAGTAAACTTGGGTGTTCAACCTGGCTTGCTTTCAATCTGGCCTACACCGTCCCCAACTGGCCCCTATATATAGATGGCCAGGTCTCGAGGATCGGGTAGGGTCCGATACAGATTACAATATCGATATACGGTAAAGACTCGTATTCGACTATCATTACAGTTGGGCCTAGCTATACGGGCCTTAGGGGTACTCAACTAACGGGCTCTATTAACTATACCCTTGTCAGCAATACTATTAGTAAAATGCTAGTTAGTAATAGTAATAGAAATGCTATTACTATTAGTAATAGTAATAAAAATGCTATTACTATTAGTAATAGTAATAAAAATGAATAGTAATAGTAATAGAAATGCTATTACTATTAGTAAAATGCTAGTTAGTAAAATGCTATTACTATTAGTAATAGTAATAGAAATGCTATTACTATTAGTAATAGTAATAGAAATGCTAGTTAGTAAAATGCTATTACTATTAGTAATAGTAATAGAAATGAATAGTAATAGTAATAGAAATGCTATTACTATTAGTAAAATGCTAGTTAGTAAAATGCTATTACTATTAGTAATAGTAATAGAAATGCTAGTTAGTAAAATGCTATTACTATTAGTAATAGTAATAAAAATGAATAGTAATAGTAATAGAAATGCTATTACTATTAGTAAAATGCTAGTTAGCAAAATGCTATTACTATTAGTAATAGTAATAGAAATGCTATTACTATTAGTAATAGTAATAGAAATGCTAGTTAGTAAAATGCTATTACTATTAGTAATAGTAATAGAAATGCTATATAGATTTTATTTATGTTAGATTTTATTTAGGTTAGATTTTATTAGAAATAGAAATGCTATTAGAAATAGAAATGTTAGATTTTATTTATGTTAGATTTTATTTATGTTAGATATATAGAGTTAGAAAGTGAATAGATAGAAATGTTAGAAATATTGTTAGCAATAATAGAAATAAAAATATGGAGTAATGTTGTTGATCTATGTTATGGATTTCAGTTATGGATTTCGGCGCCGGAAGAGAAGGTGAAGAAGAGATATTGAATATTATAGGAGAGGGTACCACCCGTGCACAAGGAGAGGGTACCACCCGTGCAGAAGGAGACGGCTCAGAATTTTTGAACGAGTCGGGTGACGGAATGGAGGAGGAGCAGCCGCATGAATCGGAAAATGATGATTGCGAGGACGGCTCACAAGGGACTGGACGTGACTTAATAACACGGTCCGGCGAGGTATATATATATATATATGAAGACTAGCTCTATTCATGAATCAGTAGATGACGATGCATTATGTGGTATATATATTAATGAGTGTTTTCTTATTTTAGACCTCTGAATCTTCTAGAAAGAAGCGAGGCCCGGCCAAACGGCTGGCATCGAATCAGCATTATACGATTGGGCGTCTCTCAAATGAAGGCGAACCGTTGGAACCCAAGAGTGTCGCAAATGCGTTCACTAGTCAATGTGGATGTCTTGTCAGGGACATGGTGCCGATAAGCATTCAGTATTGGTATAAGCCCAAGGCGGCAAAGGGAGAGCCAGCACAGCCAGAGCCAGAAGAGGGTGCAGCAGTCAATTATGTCACCAAGGTCTTGAAAGACAGACTTTGGGATTCCCTCATTCCACATTTCAATCTGCCGGTCACCGAGTCCCTGGAAGAAGCAGAGAAACAGAAGGAGAAAGTCAGGGAGTGGGCTCTCAAGAAGATGGCTGCACAGTTCAATAACCACAAAGAAGAGGTTATGGAACGCCTATGTCAACGCCGATCGACAAGCTCCAGAATTTACTGGCCCCAATGAGTTCCTGCGGGATCACTGGGACGCATTTGTGGAGTACAAGGAGTCCGAGCTGGGTAAGCTAAGGAGTAAGAAAAATCAGGCAAATGCCGCGAAAAAGAAATATCACCATAAGTTGGGTCCAGGTGGCTACAAAAGGGCCGAGCCTAAGTGGGATATGCAAGAGGCCGCCCTACGAGAAAAAGGCATCGAACCAGAAACAGAACAATGGCCCAGAAGGTCAAGAAATTGGGCACTTGCCCATGGGGCTGTCTATGATGAGAGAACAGGAAAATTAGTCGAACAGAAGAAACAAATTGCTGAACCCCTGGGAGCACTTGTCAAGACAATCGCCGAGGTTCAAGAGGGGATGTTCAAGCCGGACAGAGAGAACGACAAGCTGACAAAGGCCCTCGGGAACAAAGAACACACAGGACGAACACGGGGTCTGGGTTCTGCCATTCCGTGGAGGTCTGGGTTCGCCGAAGAGAGCCAGACTTATAGAAGCCGAGAGAGAGCGAAGAAGCGAAAGGCGCAGGAGGAGGCCTCACGGATAGAGAGCATAGAAAGGCAACAGGCTGAGCTGAGAGAGTTGTATTTACTGCAGCAGAAGGCACTGGAGGAATTAAAGTCGCAAGGGGCAACTCAGCATCAGCAACACCTAGAACATGCATCAGGCGACCGATCTCAGCGGAGAAGCAGCGTGGCTTCCACGGAGGTATCGATGGATCACTACCCCGTGGATGATATCACCAAGAAGATAGACTGTGAGCTGCATGTTCCCATGAAGAACATATCGATGAAGGTGGCGGTTGGCTATGTGTTGCCATCTGGACCTGGACAAACCTGGCATGGCCGTGAGATTCGAGCTGGCTATGCTAAGGTCGGGGTGGATGCAATTGAAAGGGGGTATGAGTCCCTCAATCTTGACGTCGCTGGACCTGAAGAGGAGGAAAAACTGGGAGAAGTATTGGGTGGTATAATTCTTTGGGATAAGAAACACATCGTGTTTCCAGGCTCGTCGCCAAGGCGGCCACCCTCTCCTCCGAGTCCTCGCAATTCACCACCTCCCGATGACGACAGGGACGACTACCACCATACCCCGAGTCCACATCGATCTCCACCTCAATGTCAGCCGCCTCCGCCACCTCCGCCGCCTCAGCCCACTTGTAAGTCCCAGAGTTATGGCAAGTCCGCTGCTATGTTCACTAGCAATGTCTCTCCGAAGAAACGGGCTAAGAAAGCTAAGGCGGTGCCGCCTCCTCCTATCGAGAAGGCAGCTGAAGAAATTGAGGCGGAGGACAGAGCCAAAGTGAAAAGGAAGCTCGCAACCCTACGCCCGACCCCTACACCAAAGCAGGTATATACTCTGGAACAGAAGGAGTGGGCCATTGATATGCTTACCCAACATTTGCAATATGAATTGCGTAAGTCAGATGACTACAAGCGTTGTTTGGATAAGCAGGTAGATGCAAAAAAAGAAGCTAATAAGACAAGCGCAACTGCAAGAGGGAAAAGAGACGTTGCCCAGCTTGGAGCACAGACCAAAAAATCGATCTCCCCGCTAAAGGTCTTTGCTAGTGATGCTGGTGGGAGTGTTGCTCAACCCAATCCCGCCGACTTTGCTAAAGAAGCTGGTTTGACTCTTTCTCAATTGATACATGAAGATATCCCAAAGGCGCCTATAGCACGGCAATATGAAAAGGGGAAGAGTCTGGTCCCACCTGAGATTGAAATAAATCTACCAACACAAATGCGAAAATTGCATAAGTGGTACCTGCAAGCCGCAAAGGGCACACAGGATTTTCTCCTTATGAAAATCACAAAGGACTATTTCTTAGGTGAAGACTTGGTGCATATTGAGTTTGATGAATTCTTTCAGCTATTCAATCAAGACGCGCTCGACAAATTGTTGGCACGCAAAACTGCCGCGCAACACCGAAATAACTGTCGTGCTTTCGTGACGACGAACGGGTGCTTTCCGAGCAAAGCAACAAAGGATCCCCTCACTTTCGTGGAGGAGAGACGACCACTTTTCAGCGCAAAGCGGCAAAGATGATCCAAACCCTAGGGCTGCTAGGGCTCGGCAGAGACAAACGATAAAAAGAAAGATAAAAGAAACAAAGGTAAAAGAGTAGATGCGTATATTGATAGATCGATTGGTTGTGTCTTTGTCAATCGGCCATAGCCTTTATATATAGGCGCAGGACTTTTGCGAGTATACAGAGCAATACTTGGCGTACAGGATTAAAACATTAAACCTAAAACCGACTATGGCTAGTCTTTTCCCTGATTCAGTTACGATACATGAGTACGTTTATACCTACCAAATTTACTTACAAATATGTACGCACCAGAGTCCAAAGCCCAATCTATGGTCACGTACAAATACTCTTTGGCCCACAAGAATAACAATAAAATATTCGGCCAAAGTGCTAATCACACTAAGAATACGTGATGTGCATGTCAATCCGGTGATGTACCTTTCATCACGTGTCTTCACAGCCTTTGCAAAATTCTTTCAGCTCGGCTTTGCATAATTTGGCATTTGTAACTTACCAGGACTTGTCCTAGTTAGCACTTGTAGCTTATGGTCCATGCAAAAATCCCTGTTATACTTAAACAAATAATCAATTATACACGCATGACTTGACGTATGAAAATAAAACTCTAAAGCTGAAACCGATCAGAACTTGATTCGGTCATCTCAGCACAAATCTGGGCCTACCAAAACTTGCTAATCTGTAATACGTAACACGTATCGGTTCAAAGCTTAAGCCAATTTCACGTACACATACACTTGGGCCTACAGGAAAATAACAAGATACCGGGCAACGGTGCTAATCCCACCAAAATAATGAAGAGACCTTTTACAAATCGTACATGGCACTCTTGTAGACTTGATCATCTGCTTCCTTCATATAACCATATAAAGCTCCATTGATATATTTGGTCTGAGTTAATAATTTGCTACGGCTAATCTTCCGATGCAACATCTGTACTCAACTAGCTCCGATAAATCCTGCATTTTCAACTAGATAGGAAACCCAAACATTTTTGTCAGTCAAATATCTAACCACACATATTTAAATTAAATTTGGCCCATAAATTCTTAATAGCCAAATTATGTCGTCAACACATGCCCCCCTGTTTTTGGTACAATTGTATTAGGTAAACACTATGCATCGTAGTCCGATGGAAAACAATTGGTCGGACCAATCTAATGTCGTCGATTCCTACATGCATCCCGCGGCCAGCAGCAGCTCCCCTTAACTACGCCCATCACTCCAATTGCATTTGATGCCTGTTACGGTGTAATCTTCCACAAAGCCGTCGTCGCCTCCTCGTTTGTCTCCACTAATCTCGCCCACCCCTCCTCCCCTTCCTCCTCCGCACTCACGCCCGGTTGCCGACTCTGGTGGGGGGAATACATGGCCGCAGCTGCCGCCGCAACATGCAGGCGCGACATGCTGCACACCACCACCACCACCACCACCATCCGACGCGGTGTGCCTGCCGGTACCGAAGTATCTCGCAGCTCGTCAAGACGAACGGCCGCTGCGCCTTCCTCGTCGACACCCTTGATCTGGTAATAAATCTACTCCTTCTACTTGATTCTAGTACCAGTATATGCAATTATGCATGCCTCTTTCTCCGGGGAAGTTTGCGCCTGAGAGGTGCTCGATGAAATAAAATTTTGAGATGTGTGTGTGTCATAGATCAGAGGTGATGAATCTGGAGTCGCAGAATGTACAAACGAAGCATCCATCACCATCCTCAACGACAGCCTTGAGAACATCTCCGAGCCCTTCGTTGCCAAAGCTGAGATGTAAGGTGACGCTTATCGCCTACTGACTGTTTTTTGTGGGGTTGGACAAGTTACCTATGTGTTTCCTGGTTCTGCTTTGACCTATGCAGAGTGAGATGCTGTAGGAGGACAACATCTCAAAGTTCAAGTCGCAAATACATACTCGCAGGTATTTTTTAATTTGGAAGCAAACTCTTAAGTTTGCTGAACATGCTGTGCAGGCAGTGCAGCGCAGAAGCAATGCAGACTCGCCATGTAGCCAGCATGATCAAGGTGGCCGTCAATGACATCGTCGAGCTTTGCTTCAAGGACGCTGCATGGAAGACACTCAACCATAAGATATGTGTCCTCTCCACGAGGAGCATGGCAATGATTGCATGAGCATTGCGATAGTTGCAACACCTTGTGTAGGTGTTGCTGGAATCCAAGTCTCAAAGAGGAAAATTATAGCGGGCACCTAATGCTTCATGCCATCGAAGCGTCCGATTCCTCCTGAGAGTGGAGATGTGTCGTGCTTCCGTTGTAACATATGAAATGCTTCTGGCTGTGTATATTAAGTTTCCTAGTTCTCTGTCCTATGTGCTTCCTGGGGTTAAGTACCACGTATGTGCTTCTGCAGTATTTGTGTCATGTTTTGAACTTCTGTATAAAATGTTTCCAAGTACCTACTTATGGGCTTCCTTATTTACACAGCAATGAAAATGCTTTGGTACTACTATGTTCTTGCTTCAACAACTATCAAACTGTGTTTCCAATGGCTCAATACCACAACAACAATATTACATGTGACATGCTTCAGTCACAAGCTGAACATACATGCTTTCTTCCCTTACACTAAGACTATGATAACAATGTTTGGTACAAAAATTTCCATGCTTCAACAACCACTAAACTGTTTTTCAAAATGCGACTACATGGCTTCATAGTATAACCGAATCATGACATTGCTTGGAGAAAAACGTGACTGATTTAGGAAGCATAGCTTATAGCTTTGGGCGCATGTTCAGCGTGTCATGGAAACAAGTTTGGAATGGAAACGAAGCCGTAGATGGAATCCATACGCGATTATATGGATCTGCAGTCAATTTCAGGAGCATATATGGAAGCATTTGTTTTGAAAACCATTGAGGGAGAGGGGCGCTCGAAGCAACGTGATTAACGGGAAGATTTTATTTACGGGCGTGATTAACGGGAGTGGACCGCTATTTAAGGGAACCTCTTTATTATCCCCACGCGCTGGACCTGGTAGAAATCCAACGGAGATATTGCTTCCGATCGTACGGCAAGAAATTGGTCCGATGTGAAACAAAATATCGGGTCCCGATTCCTAGTGGTGCCCATTGTATTAACCAAAAACACTGTAACAATACCATAGGACGATGTCGATCACTCTAACTGGCATTTAATTGCTTAGTATGATGTCCAATAGATAGATCGACCAAATTATTTTCTTAGGGCGATGTCTGAATAACTCATCGGCCAATTTTTGTAAGGCGATATCTGCATTAACGTATCTGCCATGTCATCATCAAGATTCTTGCCACAGGCCAGGATAATATTTTTTCAAATATTTCTCCCCTACAAAGATCGCCCTAAATATTTATTTTAGGAACAATTTCTGCAACTCTATTTGCCGAGTTGTGTATCTTTAGTCGTAATAGATCACACTCCTTTTAGAACCACAATACAAAGTATATTCAAGCTTGTCGCCGAATATTCCTCTAAAGTATTTGATAATTCGGTTGCTTTTTACTCATGGGCACCGAATCCTCTTTGCAACATACTGCTAGTTGCTGAAATGAACCAGAATCATCTACACCCTGTACCAAAAGACTTCCAACAGGGTGGAATCATTTGCAACAATAGCTAGCATCGGTCTTCCAATATGAAGAGTTTTTAATGATAACAACCTTTGCTAATATTATAACCAGATGCTTGTGCCTTAGATATATGCTTCATTATCAAAAAGAATCTAGAGATTCAACTATATCTAAACATCGGTCCAAATAACTATTACTAATCTGTCAAAATATTGAAATTCGCTTTTACTTTGTTGTACTACCAGAAGCGAATTTCCAGCATCTATGTCCTTCACACCCATGTATATCAAATTTTATAAACAAATGTAAAGCTTCATAGTCAGCTTGGCTATTTGTACAAAAATATTCTGAGTGGACCGATGTTTCATAAATAAGATTGTTGGGTGAAATTAAAACAATAAAATTGGCAATACCCCTAATAGTATGCAGCGATTTATATGCTAAGTGATATTCCATTTTCATGCAATCCTACCACTAATAATCGGTTGTTGCAACATAAACTTAAATACGTCGGCTGACATGTTTCTCAACATGTACCAGAAAGTATATAATGCTAAAATTAGGTACATGTATAATATAAAGATAAGCCTAAATTTTTAATAAACACGTACCAGTTCTAGACTTCGAGCAAACGACAATTCATGTATGCAGTGATGTGTACTCCTCCTCTTTATTTACTTGGGACAACACCGAGCCGGTCACTTCATCTTGTGTATCAATGTACAACCTGAACGGCAAACCCGACTTGGCGCTTGCAATACGGAGAACTTGACAAAGTATCGTTTTATATTATTAAAATCCTCCATTTGTTCTGCCCCCCAAGTGAATTCAGCTCCATGATTTAGCCGAAGTAAAGGAACTTTCCCTTGCTTTTCTGATCGGCATCCATGATTTAGCCGAAGTAAAGGAACCTTGGAATACTTCCATCACCAGTATCTATTTGTTCAAGTCGATTAGACAATGATAATCCGAGTCCAAGCTTGTCCATGTTGTCATGAAAATCCTCAATTGTTTCATGCATATCGTTCTTTCTAGAACGACACTCCTCGCTGCATCTTTCTAACCAAGTACTACTTGCATCGGTCAAACATCGTATCTCACTGTGTTGCCAACCAACCGATGCCTCCATCAACGCGGTGCAAGCCGGATCATCCGTCTAGATCAACATCCATATCAGTAGGTGCATCTCCGTTATTGCCTGAATTTTGAGCAGCAACCATGTCATCCGCATCTCTATGTTCATTTGCCGTCGTGCGCTTCTCCTTCCAAATCTTCTTTGGAGGTGCCATTAGTCTATCTCGATGGAACCACTCGTCGCACTTCTTCTTGGCTATATTTTCTCTAACCTCCGATGCTCGCAGCCGTTGTACTCGTCGTTTCTGGGTTGGTGTGAGACCCGACGGACACCACCGAGGTCCCGGTTTAGTTCCTGGTGCAACTGACCTAATCATGCTGCCCCCCAAGTTTCTCGGCCTGTACTGACATATTATTGTTAGTGGAGAATACATTCCCTGTTTGGCCGAAAACACTCTCTGCTGATCGCGGCTTCTATTATGTGAATGTCAGCATCGTGTAGATGTGCCAATATCAGACTTGAAAACAGCCGGAGATAAACTCATGGGAGTTCCCAAGACAATGCTTCTCATAGCTGAAACGGTATGCATGTTAGCCGATTCAGACTTCAGACTCATACTTATACTTGTACTAGGGGATGCAAAAAGTACATTATCTGCATTTTTTGCTTCTCTACCAGCAGCGCTTCCTTGAACTGTACCACACCCGACTCCATCAATGTCACCAGTTTTTGGATTAGCAACAATACGTTCATTTGATGGGTACTCACCAATTTTCAAAGAATGAGCAGTTGTACCACCGGCTCCAACTTTCACACTACTTCCTGGGTATTGACTAGCTGATGCGTCAGCTGATTCACAAGTAGCAGGCGCTGCCTTCTCTAAACGTGTACGCACATAAGGCTCCAAATCAGCATGTAGACTAGTGCCTTTGGCATAAATATTCTTGGTGCATGTATTCTTAGGTCCATCACATGAAACATCATCTTCTGCATGGGTACTGTTACCCTTTCCGTTTTGCAAATTTGGCTCCAAAATAGTATCCTTCTGAATCAGATCAGACCGTTGGTGCTGCTGTTCTACGCTACTGCCCGCGTCAGTTGTTTTTAGCCCCCCAGAATTCAAAGCATAATCAACATCAGACCCATTTGAACATATTGCAGGTGTACTCACCATGATACAATCGACCTTAGGTCCACCAGGCCTCACCGGCACCCACATAAGCCTGCGACCACTTCTTTTATTTTTTTCATATGCATTACGTATCGGTGACCGGCTTTCTTGAATCATAATAGCATCGCGTGCCCTCGTTTCGGGATTGAAACATGCCCTTTTATCATGCATACCTGATCTGCACACATGCCTCGATTGCATCCAACCTGGTTGAGAATAACCCATTTGGCCTGTGGAATATGGCGCCCATGTATTGAATCTCCACGGAAGAATTTGAGGCCACATAGGAGGTGGACTGCCCCAATATGTCGGCTCCATTGGAAAACAGGGCGGCTGGTCATAAGAATTTCCTCTCCATTGATCATGACCCCGGTGTCGATAAGGAGACCTAAGACGCTTAGTACCTCCAAGCCGGCTGGACACTTTGTTGGTCTTGCGCAAAGTGTATTTGTCCAACAGTTGTTTAACGGTCAGCTTTGGTCTTGGAGCTGATTTTCTCTTTCTTTCCTTGACTTTCTGCACTCCTATTTCTAGACTTATTGGTTTGATCATCCTCGGTGCAGCATTATCGTCAATGGCAACATTTTTCTCTTTGGTAGATTCGGCCTGATCTGACCGAATAAGTATCTTCTTGTTCTCAAAGTCAATCACATCAACAGGAAAAGGATTAATATCGACTTTCATCGCAGGACTTTCTGTAAATATCAATCGTCCTTCATCACTGGCCGATTGCACCTCTTTGAAGACGTTGGGAGAGTTCGATGGTTGCATGACTTGAACAATATCTTGCCCTGCATCTTGCTGATTTTCCAACGTCTTGTCTTCCTTCTTTTCTGGACCTTGCGTCTCTTCACTTAGATGCTCTTCTTCAACCGAAGATGGTTCGGCTATATTCTCTTCCTTTGGATGTTCATCAATTTCTTTGGCACGGAATTCAGAGGGCAACATGAAAGCTCCCTTACATCCAGAAAAATCAAGCACCGTTGTTTCACGTTCACCATGTTCTTGCTCAACGAAGCTTGTATCTATCGGGTTGACAAACTCAGTGTGTGTGTCCGACTTAGCTTTACTCAAATTTAATTCATCTTGAACTAAGTCGGTCGTGGAAGATGTGTCAACCATCTTTTGTTGTTTTGACTCAGCGCATGTATTGGCCAACCCAGCCTTAGACGAGTTAGCCATACTGACCAAGTCAACCTTTTTCTGTTGGTTGGCTACCATAGCTCTGACTTCGACAAGCTTTTTTGCAAGATCTTCACAAGATTTCCTATATAAATCAGCCCACTCCTCTGATGATCTCCCCTCGAATCTTTCAGTATTTTTCGGCAATGAAAATTGGGTGTTACTGAAATTCTGTAGTTGTTTAGGGGGTGTATCACATGCTACAGATAAAGCCACATGAGCTCCTATTAAATTCTCACTTATTCGGCTGCAAGCAATGTGAAGGTGTGTAGCCGAATTATGGATATCTGAAGTTGCATATGGTGCTGAAAAATTAGTAACATAAGGTGTAACATATGATGGTTCAGAATAATTGGTTAAATAGCTACTAGTACCATAGCGAGTCGTGCTGTCCATCGGCATGTGCGAAGGTGAAGCAAAAAATTGCAAGTTATTTGCCGATGAATAAAAGGGTGAAACATTATTTTGTATATTATTAAAATTTATAACATTAGGTGCTTCATATTGGTTAACTGAATTCATCACGTTGTTCATCGGCATATGAACTTCTGGGGCTGCCGATGCATGAGAATTTGAATATACGTGCTGCAAATTGTCAAAATTATAACAACTTGAAGGATGCAGATTATTTTGAATCGGCGTTTGCACATAGCAAGAATTAGGGCTAGCCGATATAGTACTCATATTAAAGAATCTAGCAACTTCAGCATAAGAATTATTTGCATCTACAAAAGAAGATTGAGAATTCATGTTACCTTTGTAGACTGCAGCTTCTTGATGACGCTCTCTACGTAGCAGGAACGGGCCGGAGACCGCTCGATGCTTCGTCCCCAGCGGAGTCGCCAATTGTGTTGGCATGCAAAACTGCCGCGCAACACCGAAATAACTGTCGTGCTTTCGTGACGACGAACGGGTGCTTTCCGAGCAAAGCAACAAAGGATCCCCTCACTTTCGTGGAGGAGAGACGACCACTTTTCAGCGCAAAGCGGCAAAGATGATCCAAACCCTAGGGCTGCTAGGGCTCGGCAGAGACGAACGATAAAAAGAAAGATAAAAGAAACAAAGGTAAAAGAGTAGATGCGTATATTGATAGATCGATTGGTTGTGTCTTTGTCAATCGGCCATAGTCTTTATATATAGGCGCAGGACTTTTGCGAGTATACAGAGCAATACTTGGCGTACAGGATTAAAACATTAAACCTAAAACCGACTATGGCTAGTCTTTTCCCTGATTCAGTTACGATACATGAGTACGTTTATACCTACCAAATTTACTTACAAATATGTACGCACCAGAGTCCAAAGCCCAATCTATGGTCACGTACAAATACTCTTTGGCCCACAAGAATAACAATAAAATATCCGGCCAAAGTGCTAATCACACTAAGAATACGTGATGTGCATGTCAATCCGGTGATGTACCTTTCATCACGTGTCTTCACAGCCTTTGCAAAATTCTTTCAGCTCGGCTTTGCATAATTTGGCATTTGTAACTTACCAGGACTTGTCCTAGTTAGCACTTGTAGCTTATGGTCCATGCAAAAATCCCTGTTATACTTAAACAAATAATCAATTATACACGCATGACTTGACGTATGAAAATAAAACTCTAAAGCTGAAACCGATCAGAACTTGATTCGGTCATCTCAGCACAAATCTGGGCCTACCAAAACTTGCTAATCTGTAATACGTAACACGTATCCGTTCCAAAGCTTAAGCCAATTTCACGTACACATACACTTGGGCCTACAGGAAAATAACAAGATACCGGGCAACAGTGCTAATCCCACCAAAATAATGAAGAGACCTTTTACAAATCGTACATGGCACTCTTGTAGACTTGATCATCTTCTTCCTTCATATAACCATATAAAGCTCCATTGATATATTTGGTCTGAGTTAATAATTTGCTACGGCTAATCTTCCGATGCAACATCTGTACTCAACTAGCTCCGATAAATCCTGCATTTTCAACTAGATAGGAAACCCAAACATTTTTGTCAGTCAAATATCTAACCACACATATTTAAATTAATTTGGCCCATAAATTCTTAATAGCCAAATTATGTCGTCAACACAAATCTCTCGTCAGTGCCTATGTTCTGTAAGTGATTCATTATTTCTATAAGTCTCTAGCTCAACTCGTTCTTTGCATGTAATTATCCTCACTACGCTGTTTATTATGCAGAATGAAGAGTATGAAATGTAAGAAAAGGAATGACCTCCAACTTGGATTCATTGATCCAAATCGAGTTAACGGAGCGATGATACAGAGGAGACGCAAGGAGACGGAGGATATCTTGCTAGAGTTCCTACTTACGCAGGAATACCGAGCTAGAATACTGTTTCCGTACAACTGCAGGTGAGTGTGACTATCTTATACACAGTTACTTTTCCTTACTCGATGTTATAAGTGTAATTGATGAGTTTATTAACTTATATAATTAAACTTGCACGCAGTTACCACTGGATTTTGCTAAAGATTGAACCTGACTATGGAAAGGTTCAAATATTTGACTCATTGAATAAACCACTTAATGAATATCAAAGCATCATTGATATGATGGATAGGTAATTTCAATCATTACGGCATTATATCGGTCTCTTTCGTTCATCTATAACTCATCTATTCATTTTGTTTGCTCGGCAGTGTTTGGAAACGGTTTATACGCACAGTTAAAGGTGAATGGAAAAATGAGGTTATTTACCGTCAGATCGAGGTAAGTCGTACGAGCTAGATCCACACATCCCTTTAATTATAGTTTCAAATACCATTAAGTATATCAATCTTGATATGTCACTGACTAAAATCTATTCTCGTAAAGTGTGCGAGGCAGCCTTCGGGGACTAATCTATGTGCATACTACGCTTGCGAGAACCTTCGTGTGCAGGACACCGAAGGAATTGATTTTCAAACAGTAAGTAAACAATATACTGACAAATTCATTTTATTGGCATCAATTTTGTTATGATGATTCATATTCATATTATTCTTCTTCTTCGTAGTTCGAAGCAAAGCGGAATCGGCTCTCACCGACTGAACGCATAGTAGGAATTCAAGAGGAAATAGCCGGATTTCTGCTTGACCATGTCATTAACCCAAAGGGTGAATTTCATGTCAGTTTCGATTAGACAATGTGTATAATTAAACACAAGTCGTGATCTTATGTGTGTGAACAAGTTGTATATATACTTGTATGCATGTATATGCTCGGTGAACCAAATATATTACATATATGTATCGGTTTATATATTATGTTGTAATGCTGTATGAATAAGTATATAAGAAAACTTGTTTGAAATGAATCAAACAATTGAATGGAGCAAAATACAAATATACCCTAAACCCTAAACCCCTAAATAACAATTGAAATCCAGAAAAATAAAGAAGCAGCAGAGGCTGCCACGTGTGGACACTTTAGTCCCGGTTCGTAACACGACCCGGGACTAAAGGTCCTACGCCCACGACCGCCCGGCCCCTGCCACGTGGTCTCTCTTTAGTCCCGGTTCGTATAGCAACCGGGACTAAAGATTGGGCATCAGTCCCGGTTGGTTAGTCCCGGTTGCGCAACCGGGACTGGCCCAAACGAACCGGGACTGATGCCCTGTTTTCCACTAGTGCTGGACCAAAGGTCCTCAAGCCGCAGCACATGCCCCGGGCCACGTGGAGGACCATTGGTCCCGGTTCCTAAGCAACCGGGACTAAAGGCTGGAGCCTTTAGTCGCGCTTTGTTAGTCCCGGTTGCGGCAACCGGGATTAATGGGCTTTACAAACCGGGATTGAAGGCCTTTTTTCCACCAGTGACTCCTTCCCAACCATTCCTTTCACTATGTCCGCATACGTATGCAGCGACGCCATGTCCTGATTTATTTTCATAAATTTTTAAAACTTAAAGCTACGATTTTTTTATTTTTAAAAATGAAGGGTGCTCTAGATCTTGGGAGCCAAGAAAACACTTTCGGTCGATATATGCTCTACTTGTCTCGAGGCCGTTATTGTCTGTGGTTGTGTTCAACATGCCTCATTTGTGTGTGTCCTTATCTGGTGCTAACTATAGTACTCCCTGCGTTTAAGATTATTTAAGTGACAAGTAATTCACAAAAAACTTGACCATAAATTTGGTTAACAAAATATAAATTATATGTCACAAACATTATACCATTCATATAATTTATATTTTGTTAAGAAAATTTATGGTTGAACTTTTTTCTTAAAATGTGTATCACTCTGATAATTTTGAACGGAGTTACTACTCCAAATTACTCTAGTTGGTGCGTGCTTCTTTCCCTATGTCCACATACGTACTCTACTCTGCGTGTTCCCCTGGAGGCCGGAGCAAAAGCAAGCGAACCTACACAAGAAGACCGCTCTCACGAAGAGTGTTATGGGTTCGGTACCCTGACGAGGGAAAGAATCTGTGTCAGACTCACGAAGCGTATGCTGGGTGACGCCCAGCATGCTTCAAGGATCTTCTGAGCTTGAGCTTGGTGTACTCTCGTGAATCGATTAGCTGTGATCTCTCCTCCACTCCTTGTCAAGAAATAGTACTCCATAGTCAGTTAGGCATAGTCGACCAACCTCTGCACTCGCACTGCCAATTTTACATAGAAATACCTAGCTTGAGGCACAGAAAATTGTTGCATATTGCATGTCGATATAGTAATGGCTATATCTGCCCAAAGTGCATTAGAGCAGGGGTTATAGGACTAGATCGAGCTAATCTACCGATTTAGTTACTCAAGATACATCCTCAGTTTATGCTTGAGCACAGAGATTTTCCTAATGCTTTACGTGATTTGTTATATGGGACGGAGAAAAAGAGGTTTGATGCAACAGGTTGTGAACTGGTGGCATACCCAGATGTTCTAGGTATTTGGTTGTGCAGGTGTAGGGCTGGATGAATGATTGGTTCATTATAATGTTGATACTCTATAGAATTATTAAAGTTTACACGGGAAAGATTTATTACTTCCCCCGTACCACATTATAAGACGTTTTAGATTAGTAAAACAGTGAGCTATAACATCTTATAATTCGGTAAAGGTAATACATATTACTACGAGACAATATCCCCTCGCGTCGCTCCCCCGGGCGACGCCAGGGGCAAACCCTAGCGTTGTCGAAGCTTCCCTCCGGTCGAGCCCTCCCTGCCGCTGCCGCCGCCGACCTCCTTTGCGGCGGTGGCGGCACCTTATTGCCGAAGGTGGTCGGGGAGTTCCTGGTCGAGAGGTGGAGGACCGGCTCGTGGGGGCGTTGGCGGTCGGGAGAGAGGAGGCAGCTAAGCCGACGGGCTCGGGTCGGGCAGCGGTGGCGAACGCTTGCTAGCTCTGCGTGTGGTCGCGGGCGCGGGAGGCAGACGGCCTCTACATGGAGCGGGAGCCGTTCCGTGGTGGACGCGGAAGAGGGTGTCCTCTTGGGCGCGGGGATGCGTGGTGTGGTGGCGGGTCCGCGTGCGGCCCTGGCGAGCGTCGCGGGCAGGCCTCATCCGGTGGAGCTCGGAGCGTCGGGGCGGCCGGCCTCATCTGGTGAGGGGCACGACAGCATGTGGTGCCACGGTGGTCTTCGCGCGTCAGCGACGCTGAGCTGCAATGCGGGCTTGGCTACTTCGTCTTGGTTGATAGGCTTCAACGACTGGGGAATGGTGAACTCCGCGTGAAAGCACTGCATCGGCCTCGATCGATGTCGGCGATGTCGTCGTCCTTGAAATCGCTCCCCTCGTTGGAGGCATCGTCGAGGAGCTCCTTCACCTCCCTCGTCGTTTCGAGCCTCAGACTCTCCGAGTGATGAGAACCTTAGCTTTGGCTTTGGCCAGAGCGAGCAGCGGCGACATCATCGTCGCTTCCCCCCTTGCGGATGTTGCCTTGGAGGTCTGGTACCCCGCTAGGTGAAGTTTGATTTGCTATGCTTGTCAGCTGCATCGTCGACCAGGCGGGTGCGCGGTCTCGAGACAGTTGTGGACGTTAAAGTGGCGGCTCCGGATCTCGCGTTTTGGGTGTCTTCCCCTCTTGCTTGGGCGGAAGTGTCGTCGGCTCGTATAGTGCGTTGCCTCGGGGCGATGTATACGTTTGGGGTGTTTCGGTTCTCGCTAGTGTGCATGGTCTCGAGACCAATGTGGATGTCGGAGCGGTGGCTCCTGAATCTTTGTCTCGTGGAGTGTCGTCCCTTCTTGCTGGGGGGGATGGATCGTCGGCTCCAGTAGAGCGCGGCCTCGGGGCCGGTGTGTCGCATTGTGTTGTTTCGGTTTTTGCCATTTTTTCTTATAAACTGGCCGTGTGGGCTTGATTATGTCCTTTAACGTACCCTTGTATGGATTTTCAGCCAGTTTTTCATTATAAACTGTTAATTCGTATTGACGAAGGAATGACAAACGGGCCCCCGATATTCGCCTACCTGGTTTTTGGTCCAGGAAGGGTCTCTCTCGAAAGGCTCTTGAGGCCCATCAGGGCAGCGGACTAGCGTGGCCCAGGAGCTAAACTTGGCGTGCAAGTAAGGACCCGAAGAACTGGAGTTAGACTAGGTTTCGTTTGTTTGAATACCGATCCGATCTGTACTTGGTTTGAGAGACAATCCTGAGACCCAGCCTTCGCATATAAAAGGCTGGGAGGGAGATCTCGAAGCCAGAGACGCTTTTTCACCCACCTCACGCCGGAGTGCTCGACGACTTAGAGCTCTCTGGTTCGGCTAGATCCAATCTACGCCACCATTGTAACCCCATCGTCAAAGCCACCCCATCAATACAAAGTCAGACAAGCAGGACGTAGGCCTTTTACCTTCCAAGGGGGCCAAACCTGGGTAAATCCCGTGTTCCTTTGCTTTCGTCTGATCGCCGTCGAGTTCGCCAGGTCCCCAATACGTTTCCTAGATCGAAAGCCCTTCGACATGGGCATTGCCGGGGATAAACCTCGTCAATTGGCGCCGTATGTGGGGACGACGGGATCTGGATCTATGGATTCACCGGCTCCATCACCAACCACCACCAAGACCGGCATCGACACCATCATCGGCATCGCTGCGCCGACCAGCATCGACACCATCATCGGCATCGTTGCGCCGACCAGCATCGACACCATCATCGGCATCGCTGCGCCGACCAGCATTGACACTACCACCAAGATCGACATCAACACCATCATCGGCATCGCTGTGCCGGCAGTCGTCGACGCCAACTCGGCGGAACCAGAGGTCGACGCCGCCGACCCGATCGTCATCGACAACGTTTCGCCAAGCACCGCCAAGTCCGCTCCGGCGGCGAACGTCATCGACCCCACCTCAGGCACGACAGGGGCAGTGCCCGGAGGCTATGATATGGCCTTCGGATTGTTCAACTTCCGTGTAGACAACAACGGGGCGATGGAATTACTCTCCATCGGTGAATCGGCTCCGCTCATGGCCGATACGACAACACCAGCAGTCGTCGGGGGCAAACCCTCGACAAGCGCACTACTAGCGCCATCGGAGGAGGAACCGAAGCTGAAAACTTCGACCCCATCAGTCGAGTTGAACGATTTCGAAGATCCACCTCCATCCCCGACCACCGCATACTGCGTCGATTGCGACGCATACCACTACGTGGGCGCCGGAGATTTTTCATCCCATGAGATCGCCGGCTGTGAAGATCCTCGGGGGGGGGGCACGGCAGCTGTCTACCCGACGATATCTGAGTGCGATCGGGCTCTCAATGCCCTCACGCTCCGCACTACACCATATGACCTCGACTACGTCGAAGGGTTATACTCGGACTACACATGTTCAGATAACGACGACGACGTCTACCCCGAAGCTAAGGGGAAAATCGGCAATTCAGCAAGCTCCGTCTCACATTGCGAGTCTGCTGCATCCAGCGATGGCTACGCAGCCGATTACGATTCTGACTTCATGATCGAAGTTGGGCCTTACGTCGAAAGCGACGACGTCTACCCTCCAGCGCTGGGCGAAATCAGCGACGATTTGACCCCGTGGTCCGGGGGCCACTGCATGATGGCATCTCACGGCGACGGAAACGAGAACAGAGATCATGATGGTTGAAACCGGACAGACAGCGGCCGCCAAGTGGTCACACACGACCAGATCCGGTTCGCAAGAAGGGTTTACGCGGGCGAGGTGAACTTTGGTCCTAACCCAAGCCCGAGCGATATGGCCGCACTCTGGTTTGTCGTCCAGGAGCAGAAGGACCAGATCAGTGCTGATAGGCAAGTACTGGAACGCGCAGGGAGGAGGCCGATGCGTCCAGCAGAAGACGGGCCGAAAGATCATCCCATTATTCATCAAGCGTCCAGCACAGATCGAGATCACGAACTCAGCCGGGGGCCGATATGAACAATATCACCCGAAATCTGGAGGCAGAGTTCAACGAGGCTGAATTGATGCCCAAGACCAAGGAGGCTGCAATCATGGCCACGGTAGCATACATTGCCGCGAATGCATCCAATGGCGATGAGCATATGCGACACCTGAGAAACCTGGCACTCGAAGGAGTAAGGATGCTTCAAGGCACGCCCGACTCAGGGCATGACGTGACAGCAAGAAGAACCGCCCCACCGGCAGAGCAAGCCAGGCACCCAGCACCGGTGCCAGCCGTAGCACCTCGGACGCAAGTGGTCGAACCTCTCAACAGGGAGCTTCGACATGGTCTGGCCCAGAACAGAGACGATCAAGGGCGAGCGCGGCGCGAGGCACGCCGCTTCGAGGGAGAACGCGAGGCGGAAATGTTGGGCGGCGCCAACGATGGGCTATGTGGAGCAGAATGCTTTAGCCTTCTGATCCGCTCCGCACCGTTGCCGAAGGGAATCAAGCTCAGCGAAGGCATAGTCAAGTTCAATGGGCAGCAGGATCCCTGAATTTGGCTCGATGACTTCATAACCGCTGTCAAAATCAGCGGCGGATCCAGGGACAACGCCCTCCAGTTGTTGTCGCTGCACTTGAAGGATAATGCAAGGGCGTGGCTGAATAATCTCACCCCAGATAGTATACGCTCTTGGGAAGAGTTTCGGCAAGCGTTCATCGCCAACTTTCGAGGCACTTCACGATGACCTACGTCGTTCGAAGAACTATGCTTATGCGTACAGAGGACTGGAGAAAGCCTGAGGTCATACATCTCACGGTGGATCAGCTTCCGGAACACGACCGAAAACATCTCGCCCGAAAGGGCCATCGATGCCTTTCAAGACGGCCTCTTTCGACGCGACTTCAAGGAAGAGCTTGGATGCTGCAAGCCGAAGACCGTCGACCACCTCATGAGCCTGGCGAACGAATGGGCCGATGGCGAAGGCTCCATCGCAGCTCCCAGAAGCCGCCGTCGGTCAGCGGAACGCGACGTCGACGCGAAAGACCAGTTCCACTCCGGATCCCGAAAGAAAGGTCGTCAGAACCGCTACGATGACACAGAGAACACAGACATGGTAGCAGCAGGATACGTGCACGAAGATTGTGACGACAACTGTGACTTACCTCGACGAGGAAACAATTACCACGGCAGCAGCAGTAGAACTGCTAGCCGTGACTCGAAGCCAAGCAAGGAGTGGCGCCGACGACAGCCACAGCTGTCGGCAGAGGAGATGCTTGATAGCGGATGCCCAAGGCATACGTATCTCGACAAGGACGGAGTACGAAGACCGGCACACCTCCTCATCGAGTGTAGAGAATTTCTTCGTCTCAACCGAGCACTTCAAGAGAGGATGGGCACCGAGCAGCCAGTGGCGGGGGCGATAGCCTACAACGCTCCACCACCACCACCTAACCCACTGGCGAACGTCGTACAGCAGGGCCACCAGCCGCCACGATCCAGCAAGTCGAACCACGACAGCCGGCTAATGAGGAAGAAGAGTTCCCACCGCCAAGAGGTTTCGTGCCCATGATTCAGAGGGGGCGACCGACGAATAAAGTTCAGCGGAAGTGCACAAGAGAAGTGTTTCACGCCGAACACACTCCACCAGCCACCCCCGAATACCTGAACTGGTCCGAACATCCGATCGGTTTCGACAGGTCAGATCATCCACCGAAGATCCCACGCCCGGGACATCATGCCTTGGTTCTCGAGGCGCAGATAGGGGGTTTCACCTCGAAGAAGGTGTTCATGGACGGAGGCAGCAGCTTGAACCTCATCTACGCAGATGCACTGCAAAAAATCAAGATTCCGATGAACAATCTCCTACCAATGGAGACCTCCTTCCACGGAATCGTCCCAGGAAAGCCGACGTACGCATTAGGGGCGATACATCTCGACGTCATCTTCGGTACGCCAGCAAATTTAAGAAAGGAGAAGATCGAATTCGAGGTCGTCGACTGGCCCTCGCAGTACCACGCCATCCTCGGACGACCAGCGTTCGCCCGATTCATGGCGGTGCCGCACTATGCTTACCTCATGCTACGGATGCCCGCAAACAGAGGACCGCTGATGATCAGCGGCAGCTTCGCCCGATCCACAAACTGCGACAAGGACTTCAACACCATGTCCCAAACCTTCAAGGTGCACGAGGAGCTGCACCATATTCGGGAAGCCACTGTGATGGACATCGATCCACCGGCGCAGCAGAACGCCCCAGAACTGTCGTTCGATGCCGCCAAGGACACCCGAGAGCACCAGATCCACCCGACGGATCCAACCAAGACGGCACAAGTGTCAAACTCTCTCTCTCCCGCATAGGAAAGCGTGCTCATCGAGTTCCTCCGTGAGCACTGGAGGATGTTCGCTTGGTGTCCAGCAAATATGCCAGGCATGTTGGAATTATGCCCTAGAGGCAATAATAAAGATGTTATTATTATAATTCTTGTTCATGATAATGTTTATATTCCATGCTAGAATTGTATTAAGCGGAAACTTTAATACTTGTGTGGTTTATGAACAACACCGTGTCCCTAGTACGCCTCTATGGACTAGCTCATTGATTAATGATGGTTAAGGTTTCCTAACCATAGACATGAGTTGTCAATTAATAATGAGATCATATCATTAGGAGAATGATGTGATGGACAGACCCAAATAAAGCAGAGCAATTAGATCGTGTCATTGTGTTCATCTTTGCGAAGCTTTTCCTATGTCATGTATTGTATTCCTTAGACCATGAGATAATACAACTCCCTGGTATCGGAACAAAGCTTTGAGGTCATCAAACGTCATCCTATGTGAGGGTGATCATAAAGGTGTCTCTCAGGTGATCGGAAAGTACTTGTTGGGTTGTATGTATCGAGATGGAATTTGTCCCTCCCAAGTCGGAGAGATATACTTCGGGCCCACTCGGTAATCGATATCAACACCGCTTGCAAGCATGTGGTTAAGGAGTTAATCACGAAGTGATATCGGATTACGGAACGAGTAAAGTACTTGCTGTGAACGAGATTGAACTAGGTATGGCGATACCGACGGTCGAATCTCGGGCAAGTAAAATATCGCGAGACGAAGGGAATACATATACGGGATTAATTGAATCCTGGCATCGTGGTTCATCCGATATGATCATCGATGAATATGTGGGAGTCAATATGGGTTTCCAGATCCTGCTGTTGATTATTGATAGAAGATCATGTCTGCATATTCTCGAACCCGTAGGGTCACACACTTAACGTGCATCGACGCTAGGATAGAATGGATAATTGGTTTATGAGTTTTAGTTCGGAGTCTCGGATGAGATCCAGGACATCACGAGAGGTTCCAGAATGGTCCGGAGAATAAGATTCATATAAAGGAAAGCTGTTTTGGATTCTGGAATCGTTTTGGGGTTTATCGGTATTGTACCGGAAGGTTCTAGAAGGTTCCGGAGTGGGACCAATGTGGGCCCACTTGTCGGAGGCCTGCGTGGGCCTAAGGGGAAGTGCCCTGGCCATTTTGGGCCAGGCGCACAAGGCCCCAAAGGCCCAGCCGGCCAGTCCTAGGGGAAACCCTAGGGGAACCTTCCAGAAGGAGGGGGGAAGACTTGCCCCCTACTCTTCCCCCCTAGCCGCCTGCCCTAGAGGCTTGGAGGAGGGGCCAAGGCAGCCGGCCTGCCCCCCATATAAGGAGGGGCAGGGGCGCAGCCCCCTCTCACTCCAACCCTAGCCGCCGGCCAACTGCTGCCCCTCCACCTCTCTCTCTCGCGACTGTGCGTAGGCGAAGCCCTGCCGCAGAAACTCTCCACCATAAGCACCACGCCGTCGTGCTGCAGATCCAATCTATCTCTCCACCATACTTGCTGGACCAAGGAAGGAGGAGACGTCGCTGCACCGTACATGTGCGACTCTCGGAGGCGCCGCCACTTGCGGCGTAGGATCGGATCGGATCGCGAGGAGGAGACGGCGAGTACGACTACGTCAACCACGTTCCGTTGAACGTTTCCGCTGTGCGATTTCTTCAAGGGTATGAAGATCTCATCTACCTCTCTCGTTGATTACATCTCCTAGATTAGATCTTGGCTTTCTTGTTCGCTTCCGTAGGAAAAAATTTTGATTTACTATGCTGCGAATCCCTTTCAGTGGTATCAGAGCTAGATCTATGCGTAGATATGTTTCACGAGTAGAACGCAACATGCTTGTTGCGGGCGTTGATGTTTTCTGTTGCAAACCTCTTTGTTTTGTACTTCTTATGGCGTGGCATAGTGAGATCGAAGCGGTCCAGGCCAACTTTACGCGACCTCGTTCGCGAGACCGGCTCCGCACTTGACGTGTGGCTTGTTCCACACATGCGGCTGGTGGATGCCAGTTTCTCTCACTATAGTAGTCATGAGATTTACAACGGATGTTAGCAACCATAATATCACCGTTGTGGCTTTTCGTAGGTAAGAATCGTTCTTAGCTTGTTACTCCCATAAGCCACGTAAAACATGCAACAACAAAGTAGAGGCGTCTAACTTGTTTTTGCAGGGAGTGTTTTGTGATATGGTATGGCCCAAGACATGATGTGTATGAATTGAGATGTATGCAATGATCATGTTTTGTAATCTTTCACGACTTGCATGTCAACCGGCAGGAGCCATATGGTTGTCTTTATAATTGTGTATGACCTGCGTGTCAACTTCTTATACGCCATGTAATAGCTTTACTTTATCACTAAGTAGTTAGCAATAGTTGTAGTTGCTATTCGTGGTGGAGGCAATCATGGTGGAGTGATGGAGATCATGCCGGCGTGCACAAGATGGAGATCATTGCGCGGAGATTGGCTATACCATGTCACATAAAATTATATGCATATGATGTTTATCCTTTTATGTATCTTATTATGCTTAGATCGCGATGGTAGCATTATAAGATGATTCATCACTTAAAGATCAAGATAAAATTGTGTTCTCCCCTCATATGCGCCGTTGCGAAAGTTCGTCGTTTTCAAGCACCTCGTGATGATCGGGTGCTATAAACTCTACGTTCACATACAACGGGTGCAAGCCAGTTTTGCACACGCGGAAATACTTGGGTTTGACTTGACGAGCCTAGCATGTACAGACATGGCCTCGGAACACACGAACCGAAAGGCTAAACATGAGTCATATGAATGATATGATCGACACTTAGTTGTCCACCATTGAAACCACATCTCTTCTCGTGAAGATCGGATTAGGTGTGGTGAATTTGGATCGTGTTCACTAAACAACTTGAGGGATGTTGAATTTAGTGGGAGTTCATCTAGTAATTTGATTTAGTTAACTAGTTATGATGAACATAGTCTAAAATTGTACTTGAAATGTTGTAGATCAAATGGCTAAGTCCAACTTCAACTTCAACGTGTTTGCTGAGAAAGAAAAGCTTAAGAACAATGGGTCTAACTTCACCAACTGGTTCCGCAATCTGAGAATCATTCTCGCTGGCGGACAAAAAGCCTATGTACTTGAGGAAGCGTTAGGTGACACCCCTGCTGCAACAGCGAAAACTGAAGAACTTGCTGACTTCAATGCTCGCAGAGATGATTGTGATGCGATTATGAGTACCATGTTGTTTTCTATGGAACCGGAACTTCAAAATCGTTTTGAGAAGTACCACGGGCCTTATGAGATTCTTGAGGAATTGAAAATCATGTTTCAGACTCAAGCCCGTTCTGAGAGATATGAGATTTCTGAGAATTTCTTTAACTGCAAGATGGAGGAAGGGAGTTCCGTTAGTGAGCACGCCATTAAGATGTCGGGCTACACTCAACGCCTTGAGCAACTGGACTGCAAGATTCCAGAGGAGCTCAAGATTGACAGAGTTCTGCAATCACTCCCTCCTAGCTACAAAGGTTTTGTAGTTACTCATAATCAAATTGGTTCCACTGATACGATCACTGAGCTCTTCGCAAAGCTGAAAGCTGCGGAGGTGGATATCAAGAAAGACAATCATGTGTTGATGGTCAACAAGACCACTAGCTTTAAGAAAGCTAAGGGTGCAAAGGGATCCTTCAAGAAAGGCAGCGGCAAGCGCGTTGCCCCTGTTGAGAAGAAGCTCCTAAGCCGGACACTGAGTGCTTCTATTGCAAGGACAAGGGTCACTGGAAGCGCAACTGTCCGAAGTACTTAGCGGACAAGAAGGCTGGCACCATTAAAGGTATATTTGATATACATGTTATTGATGTTTACCTTACTAGCGCTCGTTGTAGTGCCTGGGTATATGATACTGGTTCAGTTGCTAATATTTGTAACTCGAAACAGGAGCTACGGAATAGACGGCGGCTAGCAAGGGATGAGGTGACGATGCGCGTTGGCAATGGATCAAAAGTTGATGTGATGGCCGTCGGCACACTCTCCTTAGTTTTACCTTCGGGATTAGTTTTAAACCTTAATAAGTGTTATTATGTGCGTGCATTGAGCATGAACATTATATCTGGATCGTGTTTATTGCAAGACGGTTATTCATTTAAATCTGATAATAATGGTTGTTCTATTTATATGAATAACATCTTTTATGGTCATGCACCTGTCGTGAATGGTTTATTTCTTTTGAATCTCGAAAGCAATGAAACACACATCCATAACATTGAGGCTAAAAGATGCAAAGTAGATAGTGATAATCCAACTTATTTGTGGCACTGCCGTCTGGGTCATATTGGTGTAAAACGCATGAAGAAACTCCATTCCGATGGACTTTTGGAGTCTCTTGATTTTGAATCATTTGACACGTGCGAGCCATGCCTTATGGGCAAGATGATCAAAACCCCATTCTCCGGAATAATGGAGCGAGCAACGGACTTATTGGAAATCATACATACCGATGTGTGCGGACCAATGAGTGTTTCGACGCGCGGTGGATATCGCTATTTTCTCACTTTTACTGATGACTTAAGTAGATATGGGTATATCTATTTGATGAAACATAAATCTGAAACATTTGAAAAGTTCAAAGAATTTCAGAACGAAGTGGAAAACCATCGTAACAGGAAAATTAAATTTCTGCGATCCGATCGTGGAGGTGAGTATTTGAGTTATGATTTTCTCACGCATCTTAAAGCAAGCGGAATCGTTTCGCAACTCACGCCACCCGGAACTCCACAGCGCAATGGTGTGTCTGAATGCCGGAATCGAACTCTATTAGATATGGTGCGATCAATGATGTCTCTTACAGATTTGCCGTTATCATTTTGGGGTTATGCATTAGAAACCGCTGCATTCACTTTAAATAGGGCACCATCTAAATCCGTTGAGACGACACCGTATGAACTATGGTTTGGTGCTAAACCTAAGTTGTCGTTTCTTAAAGTTTGGGGATGCGAAGCTTACGTCAAGAAGTTGATGCCGGACAAGCTCGAACCCAAAGCGGAGAAATGCATCTTCATAGGATACCCTAAGGAAATGATTGGGTATACCTTCTACCACAGATCCGAAGGCAAAGTGTTTGTTGCAAAGAACGGATCCTTTCTTGAGAAGGAGTTTCTCTCGAAAGAAGTGAGTGGGAGGAAGGTAGAGCTAGACGAGGTTATTGAACCTTCTCTCGAGTTGGAGAGTAGCGCAGCACCAGAAGTTGTTCCGGTGCCGTCTGCACCAACAAGAGAGGAAGCTAATGACAAGGATCATGAAACTTCGAACGATGCTACTACTGAACTTCGCAGGTCGACAAGGTCGCGTGCCACTCCTGAATGGTACGGCAACCCTGTCTTAACTGTCTTGTTGTTAGACAACAGTGAACCTGCGAACTATAAGGAAGCGATGATGAGCCCAGACTCTGAGAAATGGCTAGAGGCCATGAAATCCGAATTGGGATCCATGAGCGAAAACCAAGTGTGGACTTTGGTGGACCCTCCTAGCGACCGTAAGGCCGTTGAGTGCAAATGGATTTTCAAGAGGAAAACAGACGCGGATGGTAATGTTACTGTCTATAAAGCTCGGCTTGTCGCAAAAGGTTTTCGGCAAGTTCAAGGTGTTGACTACGATGAGACTTTCTCTCCCGTAGCGATGTTTAAGTCCATTCGAATTTTATTAGCAATTGCTGCGTTTCATGATTATGAAATATGGCAGATGGATGTCAAGACTGCGTTCCTCAATGGCAACATTGATGAAGAGTTGTATATGATGCAGCCCGAAGGTTTTGTCGATCCTAAGGATGCTAATAAGGTGTGCAAACTTCAGCGTTCCATTTATGGGCTGAAGCAAGCATCTCGGAGTTGGAACCTTCGTTTTGATCAAGTGATCAAGAGTTTTGGATTTGTTCCAAATTGCTACGAAGCTTGTATCTACAAGAAAGTGAGTGGGAGCTCGGTGACATTTTTAGTACTATATGTGGATGACATATTGATTATTGGAAATGACATCGGTATGCTTAACGATGTGAAGAGTTATTTGAATAAATGTTTTTCAATGAAAGACCTAGGAGAAGCTGCTTATATATTAGGCATCAAAATCTATAGAGATAGAGAAATACGCCTAATAGCTTTAAGCCAAAGTACATACCTGGACAAAGTTCTGAAAAGGTTCAGAATGGATAAAGCAAAGAAAGGTTCATTGCCCATGTTGTCAGGTAAGATATTGAGCAAGGCTCAGTGTCCAGCTACGGTAAAAGATAGAGATACTATGAGCAAAGTGCCATATGCCTCGGCCATAGGTTCTATCATGTATGCCATGCTGTGTACTAGACCGGATGTGTCCAATGCTCTTAGTTTGACGAGCAGATACCAAAGTGATCCAGGAGTGGAACACTGGACAGCCGTAAAGAACATCCTAAAGTATTTAAATAGGACTAAAGAAATGTTCTTGGTCTATGGAGGTGATGAGGAGCTCGTCGTAAAAGGTTACGTCGACGCTAGCTTTGACACTGACCCGGATGATTCTAAATCTCAGACAGGATACGTTTATATTTTGAATGGTGGAGCTGTGAGCTGGAGAAGCTGCAAGCAAAGCGTGATCGCGGGATCTACAACAGAAGCGGAATACATGGCTGCTTTGGAAGCATCAAGCGAAGGAGTTTGGATCAGGAACTTCATCGCTGAGCTTGGTGTGGTTCCAAATGCCTTGGACCCACTGGAGATATTGTGCGACAACACTGGCGCCATAGCACTGGCTAAGGAACCAAGATATCATCCAAAAACCAAGCACATCAACCGTCGTTTCCATATAATTCGAGATTATATATCAGATGGAGATCTGAAGATTAGCAAAGTACATACGGATCTGAATGTCGCAGATCCGTTGACTAAACCTCTTCCACGAGCAAAACATGATCAACACCTTAATGCCATGGGTGTTAGATTGTTGCCAGATGTAAACTAGATTATTGACTCTAGTGCAAGTGGGAGACTGTTGGAATTATGCCCTAGAGGCAATAATAAAGATGTTATTATTATAATTCTTGTTCATGATAATGTTTATATTCCATGCTAGAATTGTATTAAGCGGAAACTTTAATACTTGTGTGGTTTATGAACAACACCGTGTCCCTAGTACGCCTCTATGGACTAGCTCATTGATTAATGATGGTTAAGGTTTCCTAACCATAGACATGAGTTGTCAATTAATAATGAGATCATATCATTAGGAGAATGATGTGATGGACAGACCCAAATAAAGCAGAGCAATTAGATCGTGTCATTGTGTTCATCTTTGCGAAGCTTTTCCTATGTCATGTATTGTATTCCTTAGACCATGAGATAATACAACTCCCTGGTATCGGAACAAAGCTTTGAGGTCATCAAACGTCATCCTATGTGAGGGTGATCATAAAGGTGTCTCTCAGGTGATCGGAAAGTACTTGTTGGGTTGTATGTATCGAGATGGAATTTGTCCCTCCCAAGTCGGAGAGATATACTTCGGGCCCACTCGGTAATCGATATCAACACCGCTTGCAAGCATGTGGTTAAGGAGTTAATCACGAAGTGATATCGGATTACGGAACGAGTAAAGTACTTGCTGTGAACGAGATTGAACTAGGTATGGCGATACCGACGGTCGAATCTCGGGCAAGTAAAATATCGCGAGACGAAGGGAATACATATACGGGATTAATTGAATCCTGGCATCGTGGTTCATCCGATATGATCATCGATGAATATGTGGGAGTCAATATGGGTTTCCAGATCCCGCTGTTGATTATTGATAGAAGATCATGTCTGCATATTCTCGAACCCGTAGGGTCACACACTTAACGTGCATCGACGCTAGGATAGAATGGATAATTGGTTTATGAGTTTTAGTTCGGAGTCTCGGATGAGATCCAGGACATCACGAGAGGTTCCGGAATGGTCCGGAGAATAAGATTCATATAAAGGAAAGCTGTTTTGGATTCCGGAATCGTTTCGGGGTTTATCGGTATTGTACCGGAAGGTTCTAGAAGGTTCTGGAGTGGGACCAACGTGGGCCCACTTGTCGGAGGCCTGCGTGGGCCTAAGGGGAAGTGCCCTGGCCATTTTGGGCCAGGCGCACAAGGCCCCAAAGGCCCAGCCGGCCAGTCCTAGGGGAAACCCTTGGGGAACCTTCCAGAAGGAGGGGGGAAGACTTGCCCCCTACTCTTCCCCCCTAGCCGCCGCCCTAGAGGCTTGGAGGAGGGGCCAAGGCAGCCGGCCTGCCCCCCATATAAGGAGGGGTAGGGGCGCAGCCCCCTCTCACTCCAACCCTAGCCGCCGGCCAACTGCTGCCCCTCCACCTCTCTCTCTCGCGACTGTGCGTAGGCGAAGCCCTGCCGCAGAAACTCTCCACCATAAGCACCACGCCGTCGTGCTGCAGATCCAATCTATCTCTCCACCATACTTGCTGGACCAAGGAAGGAGGAGACGTCGCTGCACCGTACGTGTGCAACTCTTGGAGGCTCCGCCACTTGCGGCGTAGGATCGGATCGGGTCGCGAGGAGGAGACGGCGAGTACGACTACGTCAACCACATTCCGTTGAACGTTTCCGCTGTGCGATTTCTTCAAGGGTATGAAGATCTCATCTACCTCTCTCGTTGATTACATCTCCTAGATTAGATCTTGGCTTTCTTGTTCGCTTCCGTAGGAAATTTTTTGATTTACTATGCTGCGAATCCCTTTCAAGGCATCCCCAGGAACTCACCGAGCACGAGCTTAAGATCTTCCCCAACACGAAACCGGTCAAGCAGTCCATGCGCCAGTATAATCCAGAGAAGGCCAAGTCGATGGGTGAAGAAATCAACCGCCTCCTCGAAGCCAAGTTCATCAGAGAGATCAAGGAATCCACGTGGCTCTCACCACCGGTGATGGTGGAGAAGAAGGACACCAAGATCTACAGGATGTGCATAGACTTCACGGCCCTAAACAAGCACTGCCCGAAGGACTACTTCCCCCTACCCCGAATCGACCAGATCATCGACTCCACGGCAGGATGCGAGCGCCTTTCGTTCCTCGACGCCTACTCTGGGTATAATCAGATACGGCTGAAAGTAGAAGACGAAGACAAGACGGCATTCATCACCCCTCATGGGGTATATTGCTACATGACGATGCCCTTCGGGCTCAAGAACGCCGGAGCCACCTATCAACGGTGCATGCAGGCGTGCCTGAAGGAACAAATTGGCCGCAATATTGAGGTCTATGTCGACGACATCGTCATCAAGACCGCGAAAGCAGATAGCCTGCTCGATGACCTTCAAGAAACCTTCGCCAACCTCGATAGGTATAGCATCAAGCTCAACCCGAAGAAATGCTCTTTCGGGGTACCCACCGGCCAACTGCTGGGCTACCTCATCTCCAAGAGAGGGATCGAAGGCAACCCAGAGAAGATACAGGCCATCATCAACATGCAGCCTCCAAGGACGCTTCGATATGTCCAACAGTTGACAGGTCGACTCGCAGCACTTAGCCGCTTCATCAGCAAGCTCGGTGAAAAAGCACTCCCTTTTTATCGGCTGCTCCGGAAAGCGGACAACTTCACATGGACCGAAGAGGTGCAAACCGCATTCGACGACCTCAAACGTCGTCTGTCGACCTCCCCAGTTCTCGTCACACCCCAAGAGAAAGAGCCAATGTTGCTATACATCGCGGCTACAAATCAAGTTGTCAGCTCAGTACTTATGGTCGAACGCGCGGAGGAAGGCAAGGAGCACGGGGTACAGAGGCCCGTGTACTATCTAAGCAAAGTTTTGTCTCCGACCAAGCAAAGATACCCCAATTACCAGAAGCTAGCATACGCCATCTACATGACGGGGAAGAAATTGCCGCACTACTTCGAATGCCACTCCATCATAGTGGTGGCCTCGAACCCAGTTTCCAGCATCCTCAACAACCCAGATGCCATAGGGCGTGTATCGCTATGGGGAATCACACTGGGGCCCTGGGAGATCACATACCAGCGCCAGTCCGCAATCAAGTCCCAAGTCCTACCAGATTTCATAGCCGAATGGACGGAAGCCCAGATGCCCGAGCTCCCAGACCTGTCGAATAGCTGGACCATATTCGTCGACGGGTCCAAGCGGGTTTCGGGGGCAGGAGCAGGAGTGGTCCTGGTGTCACCACAAGGGGACAGGATGCGCTATGTCCTCCGCATGCGCTTCCCAAATCCCTCCAACAACGAGGCGGAGTACGAAGCCGTCCTCCATGGCATGCGCATGGCAAAGGCCTGCGGGGCCACCCGCATTAAGATTCATGGAGACTCGAACCTCATCGCCCAACAAGTCATGAAGGAGTGCGACGCAACCTGTGCGAACATGATCGCATATGGCGCCATGTACGACAAGCTCGAAGGCGAATTCGAGGGCTGCGAAGTGACACACATCGGCAGGCAAAGCAACGAGGAGGCAGACAACCTGGCCAATGTCGGCTCAAGGTGCCTCCCAATACCGCCCGGAGTCTTCTTCGAAGAGATGTTCGAGCGCTCCGTCAAGATCAAGCCAGTAACTGACCCGGCGCTAGCAACACGTCCGGGAACTCGGCCGGCCAACACCGCCCCAGCGGCAGGAACAGAAGACCCCCCGAAAGATACAGCCTCAGTCATGCTCGTCAAAGCACCATGGACGAAGCCATATCTGGCCTACCTGATGCGGGGCGAGCTCCCGGAAGATCCTATCCATCGCTGCCAAGTCATGCGGCGTTCCAAGGCCTTCACGATAATCAACGGGGAGCTCTACAAGCGCAGCACCATAGGAGTGCTCCAGCGGTGCATAGCACAGGAAGATGGAATAGCTCTCCTTCGAGAAATCCATGAAGGAACCTGTGGGCACCACGCTTGCAGCCGAACCCTCATGGCCAAGGCTTTTCGGTCAGGATTCTACTGGCTATCCGCCCTCTACGACGCCAGGAACATCATCCAGCACTGCGAAGCATGCCAGCTATTCGCCACCAAGCCTCATGCACCTGCGTCCGAGCTGCACACCATCCCTGTGGCCTAGCCCTTCGCACAATGGGGACTCGATCAAGTGGGGCCTCTCCCCAAATCATCCCGAGGAGGTCATACTTACCTGCTAGTCGCAGTGGATAAGTTCTCCAAGTGGATAGAGGCTGTTCCGGTCACCAACCAAGAGGCGACCACGGCGGTCAAGTTCTTCGAGTCCATCGTCTACCGGTACGGCGTCCCAAACAACATTATCACCGACAACGGCACCAACTTCACTTCGGGCGAATTCCAGGACTTCGCCAAAAACCTCGGCATCAAGCTCAAGTACGCTTCGGTGGCGCACCCCAAGTCTAATGGCCAGGTCGAAAAAGCCAACGGGCTTATATGCGGAGGCCTGAAGAAGAGACTGCTTCGACCTCTCAAGCGCGCAGCAGGCGCCTGGGTCGAGGAATGATACGTCTCCAACGTATCTATAATTTTTGATGCTCCATGCTTGTTTTTACACCATTTGCCTATTGTTTCGTTACACTTAGTGGCACTTTTATGCATTTTCTGGAACTAACCTATTAACAAGTGCCACAGTGCCAGTTTCCTGTTTTCTGCTGTTTTTGTGTTTCAGAAGTGATACACAGGAAATATTCTCGGAATTGGACGAAACAAGTTCCTGAAGTCTTATTTTACCCGAAAGCTTACAGAGATCCGAAGAGGAGTAGGAGGGGGGCCACCAGGGCCCCACACGCATGGGCGGCGCGGCCAGGGCCCTGGCCGCGCGGGGCCCGCGTGAGGGCACCTGGCCCCTCCTCTGACATCGACCCTTCGCCTATAAAGACCCCCCGACGGAAAAAAAACCTAAGTACCCGATCAGATTTCCAGAACACATCGTGATCCGCCACCGCCGTCGACCCGAAGATCGGGAGGGTCCAGAAGCTCTTCCCGGCACCCTGCCGGAGAGGGGAATCGCCACAGGAGGTCTTCTTCATCGCCATGCTTGCCTCTGGAGCGATGAGTGAGTAGTCTACCTTGGACTATGGGTCCATAGCAGTAGCTAGATGGTTGTCTTCTCCACCATGTGCTTCATGTTTAGATCTCATGAGCTGCCCTACATGATTGAGATCACCGTTATGTAATTCTACATGTTTGGTTTGTTGGGATCCGATGAATATTGGTGTTTATGATTAAGTTGCTGTACTGAATATTATCTTTTGTTATCTCTATGTTGTTTATGATCTTGCATGCTCTCCGTTGTTAGTAGCTATCTTAGCCGAGTAGTTGCTAGTGACTCCAAGAGGGGGTATTTATGCTCGATAGTGGGTTCATGCCTCTATTTCACCTGGGGGAGTGATAGAAACCTCTAAGGTGGTAGATGTGCTGTTGCTACTAGGGAGAAAACAACATTCATATGCTCAAGGGCATATGCTTTATTTACATTACACACTTTGCTTAATGCAATTATCTGTTGTTCGCAACTTAATACTACTGGGGTGTTCGGATTGATATCCCCGGGAGTGGATTATTAGTCATAGATGCAGTTGGATGGCGGTCTATGTATTTTGTTGTAATGCCCAGAGTAAATCTCATAGTGATCTTCTTGACATATCACGTTTATCTTTATTCTATCAATTGCCCAACTGTAATTTGTTTACCCAGCATGTGTTATTTTATCTATGGAGAGACACCACTAGTGAACTGTGGACCCCGGTCCTATTTACATCATATTGCTATCACCTGTTTACTTTACTCGTACTGTTTACTTTACTCGCATACTATATTGTTTTCCACTTGATACGCTCATAATCTTTGTTTCAAGCAAACCGGTGAGATTGACAACCTCATCGCAAGTTGGGAACAAAGTACTTGGTTGTGTGTGTGCAGGTTCCGCATCACCTTCAGTCGTCGCCGTCTCTCCTCTCCTGATCGATAAACCTTGGTATCTTAACTGAGGGAGAACTAGCTGCTATACTCATCATACCTTCCTCTTGGGGTTCCCAACGGGCTGGTTATCCACCACGCACAAGGACAGTCTGCTCCCACGTTAACCACACGCAGCAGCTAATTTTCTGGCGCTGTTGCCGGGGAGGAAGAGAAGACTTCTGCGAGGGGAGTTTTTCACACACACATCCTTTACTTTGTTTATTGTTTTGCTTTACTTTATTTATTTTACCTGCATCGTTTTTTATCAAAAACCCAAAAAAAAATTAGAATCCTTGGTAGTTGTTTTTACTTGTTTACTTTCGTTTTGCTGAAATGGCCAATCCTGAAAACACCAAGTTGTGTGACTTTACTAGCACAAACAATAGTGATTTTATCTGCACTCCTATTGCACCACCTGCTACTGCTGCAAACTTTTATGAGATTAAGCCTGCTTTATTGAACCTTGTTATGAAAGAGCAATTTTCTAGTGCTAGTACTAAAGATGCTGCAGCTCATCTCAACAATTTTGTTGAGCTATGTGAGATGCAAAAATATAAGGATGTTGATAGTGATATTATGAAGCTCAAGTTGTTTCCTTTTTCTTTGAGAGGAAAAGCTAAAGATTGGTTGCTGTCTTTGACTAAGAATAGTATTGATTCATGGGCTAAGTGTAAGGATGCTTTTATTGGTAGATACTATCCTCCTGCTAAGATTATATCTCTGCGTAGCAATATTATGAAGTTTACTCAGTTTGATAATGAACATGTTGCTCAAGCTTGGGAAAGAATGAAATCTATGATAAAGAATTGCCCCACTCATGGACTGACTACTTGGATGATTATCCAAACTTTTTATGCAGGACTGAATTTTTCTTCAAGGAACCTACTTGATTCAGCTGCTGGAGGCACTTTTATGTCCCTTACCTTGGGCGCCGCATCAAAGCTACTTGACAACATAATGGTAAATTATTCCGAATGGCACACCGAGAGAGCTCCACAAGGTAAGAAGGTAAATTCTGTTGAGGAAACCTCTTCCTTGAATGATAAGATTGATACCATTATGGCTATGCTTGCTAATGATAGGACTCATGTTGATCCTAATAATGTTCCTTTGGCCTCTTTGGTTTCTCAAGAAGAGCATGTTGATGTGAATTTCATTAGAAACAATAATTTTAACAACAATGCTTATAGGAACAATTTTGCTAGTAACAATTATAGGCCGTATCCTTCTACCAATGGTAATGGTTATGGTAACTCTTATGGTAATTCCTACAACAACACTAGGGCCGCGCCCTCCGAGCTTGAGGTAATGCTCAAGGACTTCATCGGTAAGCAAACTGCTTTTAACAAGTCTGTTGAGGAAAAGTTAGGCAAAATTGATATTCTTGCTTCTAAAGTTGATAGCCTTGCTCATGATGTTGAAATTCTGAAATTAAAAGTGTTGCCTAATGATGTGAAAGAGAACAATGTTTTTGCTACCGCTAATGCTATTCAAGTTGGAATTGATGAAAATATTAGATTATTAGCGGAATTGCATGCCAGGTGGGAAAGAGAAGATGAGATGGCTAGAAAGATGAAGGTATGTACCATTACTACCTCTAATGATGTTGCTCCTACTGGTAGCAATCCTCTTACTTTGATTGGTGTAGAGAAACTCCCACTCCTTGTGTTAAAAAGCCTAAAACTGTCAAAACTTTTTCTCAAAAGAGTGCTGAAATTTTTCGGAGTGTGGGAGATGATAGCTCTATTTCTTTTAATGACTTTGATGTTGATGGCTGCAATATATCCGAAGTTATTTTATTCTTGCAAAAGCTTGCTTTGACTCCCAATGCTAGTTCTTTAAATATTGCTTTTACTAAGCATATTACCAATGCTCTCATAAAGATTAGGGATGAAAAGTTGAAGCAAAAAGCCTCTGTTCCCAAGAAGTTAGAAGATGGTTGGGAACCCATCATTGATATGCATGTTAATGGTTATGATTGCCATGCTTTATGTGATCTAGGTGCTAGTATTTCTATCATGCCTAGAAAGATTTATGACATGCTTGATCTACCACCGCTAGAAAAATATTATTTTGATGTTCCTATTGCTGATGTTGCTAAGAAGAAACCTTTGGGAAGGATTAATGATGTTATTATTGTGGTTAACAATAACCTTGTTCCCATTGATTTTCTTTTTATGGACGTTGAATGACATGCTTCATGTCCTATTATTTTGGGAAGACCCTTTCTTCGAACTGTAGGTGCTATCATTGATATGAGGGAAGGCACTATCAAGTATCAATTCCCACTAAAGAAAGGTATGGAACACTTCCCTAGGAAAAGAAAGAAATTACTTTTTGACTCTATTCTTAGAGCAAATTATGAGCTTGATGCTTCATCACTTGATATTACTTGATTCGCAATTTTCTGCGCCTAGCTCAAAGGCGTTAAAGAAAAGCACTCTTGGGAGATAACCCAATGTTTTTATTTCCAGTACTTTTTATTTTATTTGAGTCTTGGAAGTCATTACTACTGTAATGACCGCTCCTTATCTTGTTTATTTTGTTTTTGTGCCAAGAGAAGCCTCTAATTTGAGTGAGGTAAAGATTTGGAGATGTTGCTGTCCTGAAACTGTTTTTGGTGCTGCACCGTAAAAATTCGTGAAAATTCTCTGTTTATCTTTTGGACCTGCGATTTCTTGTGCATATGCCCCAGGTTATATCCAAACTTTTGTTAGTTGAACACTTTTTGATTTGAGCAACAGAAAATCCCTCAAAAATTCGACCTTTGTCAGCTGTTCAGTTTTGACAGATTTCTGCCAATATTTGTGTTTCCCACTTTATCGCTTTCTTTTGAGTTCTTTTGATCATGGAACTTTTGGGGAAGTTACTACAGTAGTATTTGCTATATATGTGGTGGTTTTGAGTTGAAACCTGAAGCAAATAGAGGATTGATTATATGTTATGCTTGCACTAATGTTGCTAATAGAATTGTGTTTAGTTTTGTATGAAGGAAGTTTTCAAGTGTAAGGATTGGAGAATGATGAGATGAGTTGAAGAATGGACAAAAGCTCAAGCTTGGGGATGCCCATGCATCACCCTAAGAAATATCCAAGAAGTACAAGCATCAAAGCTTGGGGATGCCCCCGAGGCACCCCTTCTTCATCGGCAAAAATCAGGTCACCTTTCAAAACACTATATTTTTATTGCTTCATGCACTATGTGTTTTTCTTGGAGCGTCAGTTGTTTTAGTTTTCTTAGTTGGTTTAGTTTGTTTGTTTGCTGCAATAAATGGTTGGACCCCAACAAATTTCCTTTGGAGAAGTTGCCTCGTTTTCATTTGCAAAGAACGCTTTAGTTTTCATTCTTATTAAAAAAACAAGTGTTCTTCTTTTTCTGCTACTGCTTTTGGTTTTCGTTTTCGCCTTGATTTGCGTTCAGATCTTGTCATATCTTTTCATCAAGGTGTATTTTTGCCTCTGATCTTTATTGGTTTTCATCAAAAGAGGTGTCTTTAAAAATTTCAAATGGTGTTGGAAAAGAGAAAAAGCTTTGTGAAAAATAGTGGTACAAGAAGGAGCTTGTGTAGACTGCGGCTTAGGCTTTTTCATGTCATGCTTGATGTCTTTTTGATAGTATGCTTAGTGGTTTTGCTGTAGCATGACTTGTCTCAAATAACTGAGATTGCTTAATGAGCCTTTGAAAAAATCATGCGTTGTTTTTATTGTATGAAAGCATTATTTTGGTTTTCTCCTTGATGCTTTATTTGGGTTGACTTGGCGCATGCTCACACATGTTAGAATCTTACAAAGTCGCCAATAGCCTTCATGATCATTTAGTTTTTGACTTTTGATGCCATCTTATGCTTCTTTTAATGTCGCTTTGTCGCTTTGCATGATTATGGCCATTATTGCTCTCTTAGTTGGTCGCTCCCAGTCTTTTGCTAGCCCTCGCCTTGTACTGAGTATGAGCTCTACTCGTGCATCCAACTCCTAAAAGCCAAAGTTTTTCCAAAGTGTCCACCATACATACCTACTAGCAATTTGCTATTCCAAGTAAATTTGACTTGCTTTTATTTTCTCTTCAAATTAAACTCTTACCAGTGTTATGCGAAATTCGGTCAGTAAAGCTCTCACGAACCGGAAGGCACACTTTACTTTTTCCTGTTCTTAAAAATTTGACATTGTGGCCTTTTATGTTGAGTTGTTATGCTTGCAAGTTGTAAGTTGGATTCTAGCCCATCCATTCTGTCATGGCCAAGCTTTCAACATTGCACATCTTAATTGAGTTGATATCGTGATCTTTTGTTTATGGATGCCCGCTGTGTGAAATGAATTGGGAATCTTGTAGGGATCATGGAGTTTGTATATGTGTTAGGGAAACGCCGGGCTGCCAATCTAAGCCATGCATAATTCATGGTGGAAATTTGCAGCATACCCATGGTGAACATACGACGACGCATCTCACAATAAAAAGCTAAACAAAAGGCAAATAAAAGAGATGTCGAGGTGTTCATTGTCTGCTTGTCCTGTCATTTTGGTGTGGGCTTGTTCCATGTCATCGGGCACGGAGGTACCCCATTGGCGGTTCTCAATGATATGCATATACTTACAATGACAAGAGCCTTGCTTGGGACTCTAAGTAAAGTAGCATGAGGTTTGGGAACTCGTATTCACGGGGCACGAGGTTTTCAACTTATGATTTGTCAAGCATATGCATCATAATTGTTCTCGCATTAACTTTAACCATTCAAGATGCTTATGATGGGGGCAATGGGAGCTCAAAGCCGGTAAGTACCATAATTTTTGAAGGTTATAAAACTTGCAATCACTGCTTCCCTCTGCGAAGGGCCCTTCTTTTACTTTTATGTTGAGTCACCACCTTCTTTCTTTATGCACCATTAAGAGAGCATAGTTGTCATTCTTAGTGTGATATGCATTGTCCCAAAGTTCATTTATTGATTCATGATGATTGGTTTCACTTGTTCTTAAATTATTTGTATCTAGTCGCCCTCTTAAACTTGAAGGTGTCCTATGCATTTATGTTTTGCTCTCTTTGAAGGACAAGCTGAAAACCTTTTGTATGTTTTTCCTTATGATTTGAATACACGTTTGACTTTCATTGTTTCATTATCATGATCTTTTGTTTGTGTTCATTTGCATGTTTACAACATGGTTGCTAAGTTCTTATTGTCATGATTATATCTTCATGCCCATGTTTTAAGTTCTTAAGATCCCAGCTCACAAATGCTTACATATATGATTAAGATTGTGTAGGTGCATGTCACCTCAAAAATTATTCTTTTGTTATCACTTACCAACTCGAGGACGAGCAGGAGTTAAGCTTGGGGATGCTTGATACGTCTCCAACGTATCTATAATTTTTGATGCTCCATGCTTGTTTTTACACCATTTGGCTATTGTTTCGTTACACTTAGTGGCACTTTTATGCATTTTCCGGAACTAACCTATTAACAAGTGCCACAGTGCCAGTTTCCTGTTTTCTGCTGTTTTTGTGTTTCAGAAGTGATACACAGGAAATATTCTCGGAATTGGATGAAACAAGTTCCTGAAGTCTTATTTTACCCGGAAGCTTCCAGAGATCCGAAGAGAAGTAGGAGGGGGGCCACCAGGGCCCCACACGCATGGGCGGCGCGGCCAGGGCCCTGGCTACGCGGGGCCCGCGTGAGGGCACCTGGCCCCTCCTCTGACATCGACCCTTCGCCTATAAAGACCCCCCGACGGAAAAAACCTAAGTACCCGATCAGATTTCCAGAACACATCGCGATCCGCCGCCGCCGTCGACCCGAAGATCGGGAGGGTCCAGAAGCTCTTCCCGGCACCCTGCCGGAGAGGGGAATCGCCACACGAGGTCTTCTTCATCGCCATGCTTGCCTCCGGAGCGATGAGTGAGTAGTCTACCTTGGACTATGGGTCCATAGCAGTAGCTAGATGGTTGTCTTCTCCACCATGTGCTTCATGTCTAGATCTCATGAGCTGCCCTACATGATTGAGATCACCGTTATGTAATTCTACATGTTTGGTTTGTTGGGATCCGATGAATATTGGTGTTTATGATTAAGTTGTTGTACTGAATATTATCTTTTGTTATCTCTATGTTGTTTATGATCTTGCATGCTCTCCGTTGTTAGTAGCTATCTTGTCCGAGTAGTTGCTAGTGACTCCAAGAGGGGGTATTTATGCTCGATAGTGGGTTCATGCCTCTATTTCACCTGGGGGAGTGACAGAAACCTCTAAGGTGGTAGATGTGCTGTTGCTACTAGGGAGAAAACAACATTCATATGCTCAAGGGCATATGCTTTGTTTACATTACACACTTTGCTTAATGCAATTATCTGTTGTTCGCAACTTAATACTACTGGGGTGTTCGGATTGATATCCCCGGGAGTGGATTATTAGTCATAGATGCAGTTGGATGGCGGTCTATGTATTTTGTTGTAATGCCCAGAGTAAATCTCATAGTGATCTTCTTGACATATCACGTTTATCTTTATTCTATCAATTGCCCAACTTTAATTTGTTTACCCAGCATGTGTTATTTTATCTATGGAGAGACACCACTAGTGAACTGTGGACCCCGGTCCTATTTACATCATATTGCTATCACCTGTTTACTTTACTCGTACTGTTTACTTTACTCGCATACTATATTGTTTTCCACTCGATACGCTCATAATCTTTGTTTCAAGCAAACCGGTGAGATTGACAACCTCATCGCAAGTTGGGAACAAAGTACTTGGTTGTGTGTGTGCAGGTTCCGCATCACCTTCAGTCATCGCCGTCTCTCCTCTCCTGATCGATAAACCTTGGTATCTTAACTGAGGGAAAACTAGCTGCTATACTCATCATACCTTCCTCTTGGGGTTCCCAACGGGCTGGTTATCCACCACGCACAAGGACAGTCTGCTCCCACGTTAACCACACGCAACAAGGAACTGCCTTCGGTGCTCTGGAGTTTGCGAACAACGCCCAATTCTTCGACGGGCTATACACCTTTCTTCCTGCTCTTCGGAGCAGAAGCAGTGCTACCCACGGATGTGCGCTACAGCGCACCCCGCGTGGTCGCCTACATCGAGGAAGAGGCAGGACAAGGCGTTAGCAGACGCCCAAGATCTATTGGACGAAGCTCGAGATGTCGCCCTCGTTCCATCGGCGGTTTATCAGCAGAGCCTCCGCAACTACCACAGCAGACGGGTACGCGGACGCTCATTCGAGCCGGGCAACCTTGTGCTCCGCCTCAAGCAGACAAGCACATCGAAGTTGGAGCCGCTATGGGAAGGCCCGTACCTCATCCACGAGGTGATCCCGGGAGGGGCATACCGCCTACGCAACCCAAAAATGGGGAAGGACGTAGAAAACCCGTGGAATGTCGCGCAGCTGCGCCGCTTCTACCCTTAGCTAGCAAAGTTGTCTCCCCTACCCCCTCTACCATGTAATCAGGCGCCGGCAGCAGTCCGTCCCCATCACTGTGCCTTCGGCACCAAGCAATAAAATTCAAGTTTCTCACTTCATGAATCGACATGTGTATACTTACGCTCGGGGGCTTTGCCTTTCGACCCACGCTCGAGGGCTTCGCTCACGCTCGGGGGCTTTGCCCTTCAACCCACGCTCGGGGGCTTCGCCCACGCTCGGGGGCTTTGCCTTTCGACCTACGCTCGGGGTCTTCGCCCACGCTCGGGGGCTTTGCCTTTCGACCTACGCTTGGGGGCTTCGCCCACGCTCGGGGGCTCTGCCCTTCAACCCACGCTCGGGGGCTTTGCCCACGCTCGGGGTCTTCGCCCACGCTCGGGGGCTTTGCCTTTCGACCTACGCTCGGGGGCTTTGCCCACGCTCGGGGGCTCTGCCTTTTGACCCACGCTCGGATTCCTCGCTAACGTTCGAGGGCTTCACCCACGCTCGGGGTCTTCACCCACGTTTGGGGGCTCCGCCCTACGCTCGAGGGCCGCGCTCTCTCGACCTACGCTCGGGAGTTGCATTCTCTCGACCTACGCTTGGGGGTTTTTTGCCCTCCTGACCTACGCTCGGGAGCTCCGGTTTTTGCCCCAGACGAATAAGACACACATATACAATATATACACAAAGTGGAGGTACAGACGCAGCCACATGGCTAGTTCATGGCGCCGCGGCACCCTGGTTCGCTCTCTGCCGATCACTTTCGGTGATAATCTGCTGAGCGATACAGTCGCCTGTGCCTCTACAAGCAGCATAGTGGTGCTCCATATTAAAACGACCACTGGGCGACGGAGGAAGTGTCTTCAGAAGCTCCAGGTTGACCTCAGGATAGTGAGCACGTACAAAAGCAAGGGCGACCACTGCTCCGCAGCGCAAGTGCTCCCGGACAAAGGAATACACAGCAGTTTCCATTCTCGAATCGGTCGAGCAATGCCGGCAGACCTTCGGGCTGGTTGTTCAAAGGGAACATCACCTGGTGCACCAGCGCGAGGGCACTTCGGCTCGTTTCAGTCAACACTCCAGCCTGAGCAATCCTATCTTGAAGAAGTGTCAGCTTCATTGCTTTTGACCGATCGGCCCAGAAGTTGTCAGCAACCGAATTGGCATGTGTTTGGGCAGCAACAAGATGCGCATTCACCCGTCGGGCTTCGGCTGCACTATCAAGGCACACATCTGCGAAAAGAGACAGAAAATCAAATCCTGCAGACTCAAGTCACAATGCACAGCGAGAGAGGTCTAGAGACTCACACTTCAGGGATTTTCTAAGATTCTCGATCTCATCGAGAAGAAATTTCTCGCAGTCCGTAGCATGCGACGCCTTCGACAGAGCGACATCGACTTTGGCAGTAACTACCTTCAGTTGACGCTGCGTATTCTGGAGTTGGTCGCGCAAAGATCGAATGAGCGCCAATTCGCCCGAGGAAGGCGTTCTTCGCTCAACGGCACCAGAAGTACTGCCAACCGTTTCGTACAGAATAGGCCAAGCGCCAGAGATCGGAGAAGGATCCTGCACGAGAAGCCAGGCATCACACACATGCACCGGCAACCAGATATCAAGTAGATTAACACAATAGAAGAACAAGTTTTACAGCAGAAAGGGGTCCTAGTCAGAGTCGCAGCCCCCGGCATGGTACCACACAAGCTAATTACAGATGGGCGGCAGGAGCACTACTCGCACTACGCTGAGCTACCAGCCTTGCTAGACGGTGCGCCGGATGCGCCACGCTTTCGAGCCCTCGCCGCCGCGCGCTTCTCGTTCCTCTCGGCCAAGAAGCTCGTCATCCGGGCAGCCAGATCACGAGCACGAGCAACATAATTCTTGGCGCACTTGTCGCGTTCGTCCTTGTCTTTGGGATATGTGCTCGTGACCTTGTCAGCATCGAACTCCACATCGTGCATCATCATCATGGAGAAGACAGACTCGGAGCCGATAGTTACCTGTCGGCGAACCGCGGCAACTAACGAGTCTTCGCCGTCCGCCTTCACCGCAAGAGCTTCGATGATCCCCGCAATGGTGTCGCTGACCGAGTTGGGTACATACGTATCCCGAACGCGAACAAGCGTCGACCGCACCCTCGCCAGGAGGTTGCCAACCTCTCAACTAAGGCGCTCGGCGAGACCGACACAGGATTCGAGCCCAGCGGGCTCCTTCATAGCTCTGGCGTCCAATTCGGCAGCGGCTACAAGAAAGAACAAACCGCCAGGTCAACAGTAGGACTCTTCGGCACAAAAACTAATCCAGACGAGGTCGAGGACTCACCACGCAAAGCATCGAGCGAAGATTGCAGACGCTGCTGCAGGTCTTTTTCCTTCGCCTCGGCTTCTATGCGACGCGTCCTGGCAAGCACCTAGGCCTTGGTCGATTCGGACTTCAGCCGGGCGACCTCGTCGGCTAGCTCATCGGTCTTGGCCTTCAGTCCCGAATTCTCGGCCGCGAGATCATCCAGCTGCGCCTTTAAGGACGTCTTGTCAGCGGCAGCTTGCGTGGCGATCCCTGATCATTCGGGAAAGAGCAGCGTTATAGATAAAAGAAGCAAGGCTACAATCAGAGCTGGAAGTTAAAGAAGAAGAGGCAGTACTCACGTCGTATGTCCTCGAGCTGCTCGGACAGTTTTCGGTTTTCTTCTTCCAAGGCAAAGAAACTCCTGCAAACTTTCGACAGGTCCCTAACAACAGGCTAAAAAAGGCACAACAAGAGATAAACCCTCGAGTCATAGTTCGGAGGGCAAACCTAAGTGTAAAGACTTAGACTCGCCCTCGGGGGCTACTGATGGTCAAACACACGAAACGCAAGTTTGGAATCTTCGAACTTACATGGTTGTTAGGACCGGAAGGCTCGCCAGACGAAGACACAAGGACGAACTCGTGCTCTGACATCTTCTTCTTGGAAGAGGTCGAAGGCTTCGTGAGAACGGCTTCGGGGGCGGCAACATCGGCGGCCTTCTCTTGCGAGTCTGCAGTTTGTTCGAGGGCGTCGTCGTGGGGGCGGACTTGATATTGATCCTGATCCCCCGGACAGGTCAACGTCTCCTCGGTGGAAGATCTGAAGCAAGCATCGGCGTCAAAACAAAGCAGTTAATTCGAAGCGAGACCACAAGATGTACGAGTTCGGCAAAGAAAACTTACGACGCGTCAATCCCGAATCTCGGAAGGATCTTCTTCTCTGTTCGAGGAGGAGGACGGCAGCTCAAAGGCGAGGCAGGGATCGCGCTGTTGCCGTCATCGCCCGAAGTGAAATGGGTGTCATCGAAGTCTTCCGAGTCATCGACAACATCCGTAATTCGTTGTCTCTTCAGGGCTCTCGAGGGCGATGGAGCGGCGGAGGTCGATCCCTCCGGCACTTCGGTAAAATCACGCCCCGGATACTCGCCCATCTCGGGCTGGGGCGGATAACATCGAGCCACTTCGATTACCTGTACAGGGATATAAAATGTGTTCAATACTGGTCGATACAGCTATGGAAGCAAAGTGGTGTCCGATTAAGATCAGAATCGTACCTCGGTGCGGGGAAAGACTTTGCTGAAGGCCACCGCGCCGAAGATTTCCAGCACGGGATTTTTCTTCTTAATGTTCATGATGGTGCGCACGCACTCGTCGATCTCAGCCTCGCGCAGCACATCTTGGGAGATGCGGGTCGAATCCCGACGGTCGCGTTAGTCCCACATACAGTGGGCTCGAGCAGCGAGGGGCTGGATTCGGCGCTCGATGAAGGTTCGGATGAGCTGGATGCCCGAAAGCTCTTTTTTCAGAGTAGCTCGGAGCTGCTGGATCTTCTCCATCAGTGGCTCTGTAATCTTCATCTCCTCATCAGAAAGGTCATGCTTCCAAGACACGCGAGGTCGGAGCGTGCCAGTAGGCTGAAATTCCTCGAGTCCAAACTTTTCGTCGTCGGAGGATTTGTCCTTGGCATAGTACCACTTCGTCCTCCAGCCGGGATTGTTTTCGGGCATTTGGAGGTTGAAGTATTCGACGTCCGGGCGCACCTGGCAGCCGAAACCACCGGTCTGGAATGGCAGAGGGCGCCGAATAACAAAAATTCGGCGCCACAGCGCCCAGTGGGGTTCAATCCCTAGGAAACATTCACAGAGCGTGATGAAGCACGCAATGTGGAGGATGGTATTGGGATTCAGATCGTGGAGCTGAATCCCATAAGCAAAAAGAAGACCGTGGAGGAAAGGATGCGGAGGAAGAGACAAGCCCCGCAGCAAGAAGGCAATAAAAATTACCCGGAATCCAGGAGGAGGCCGGGGAATGATCTCAGGGCCGGCGGCAAGCGACTCCACCGGCGTGTTCTTCAGGAGGCCATCTTCTCGGCCTGGGACAGCTCCTTGTCCCCGACCTTGGTCTGGACCCAACGGCCAACGGTGGAGCCATCGGCATCGGCCGTCTTGGCCTTCTTGGCGGCGGCGCCGGTGGCGGCGCCGGCGGCGGTGGAGCTCCTCTTGCCCATGGGTGCAGGCGGAGGAGGCAACTGCTGTGAGGCGCAAGGAGGAAGACGGTGGCGGCGGAGTAGGGTGAACTGTTTACCCCGCCGCTGTTATTTATTTCTCCTCTGGAAATCTATGTCAGATCTTAGCCGTTCACGACGAAGTGGAAACGACCAAGCTGATCCAGCCGTCTACGTGTTAGCGCGTGGGAGCCGCGGCGTCCACTACGCACGGTAATCAAGAAAACCATGCCGGTTATTTCTCACTCACGCGTGGGACGTGCGGTCAAACACTATCAACGGCTGGGACATGCGGCCGGTGGGCCCACCATACGTCTAGTCCTGGCAAGGTCAGGCCATTCCTGCAGAGGATGGTGTGACAACTCGAGGAAGCATATCGTCAGCAATGACGCGATTCTTTGGGCAGGCTGATTCTTTTCGACTCCAAGGGCAAGGCTGGTAAGAGTTTTTTCGAACTTCAAAGGTATGCACCCCTTGCACTCAGGTAATTTCTCGACTGGGTTCCTTTCGAGGTTTTGGTGTTTTTCTCTCTTGTGCTACCCAAACATACGCAAAGTTTTTCGACGACTCGGTCTTTTGTTGAACGCTTCGAATGGGGTTCTTCGAGCAAGGAATGCTTGCTCCTTCGAGGGAATTTTCGATCGAGATTGTTTCGAATTGTCTATTTCGGGCCAGCAGTGCCTTCAAGATATCAGAGGCAGGGCTTCGGTCCCTTGAATTGTCTTTTTCGGGCCAGCAGCGCCTTCAAGATATTTGAGGCAGGGCTTCGGTCCCTCGAATTGTCCTTTTCGGGCCAGCAGTGCCTTCAAGATATTCGAGGCAGGGCTTTGGTCCCTCGAATTGTCTTTTTCGGGCCAGCAGTGCCTTCAAGATATTCGAGGCAGGGCTTCGGTCCCTTGAATTATCTTTTTCGGGCCAGCAGCACCTTCAAGTTATTTGAGGCTGGGCTTCGGTCCCTCGAATTGTCTTTTTCGGCCCAGCAATGCCTTCAAAGTGTTCGAGCTCGAACTACGGACCTTCGAATCGTCCCTTTCGAGCTAGCAGCGCCACTATGCTATTCGGGTATAGACGTCTGAACCCTCGAAACGCATCCCTAGGCCGCTAGCGTCTTCATTCTGTTCGAATATGGGCTGATGCCTTTTCGAACCTTTCTTTCGGGCTATCAACGCTCCTCATTCAACATGCCCGAATCTTGGTGGCTATATACCTGTTCGGATGTCGTATGTCAAATACGAAGGTAAGTCCACGGTTTGCAACACCTGATGGCCCGGTATTCATATCAAACACGCTCTGCCGGAAATTTTCCATACCTACGGTATGAAGTTTGCACCGATGGACGCATCGGGTGCCTCACAAATGAACTGGGCTCCGACCTGGTAAGTCCAACGCGGCTCGGGTCGGGGTAGCACCAGCCCACGCGGGTTCGAGTCGGGGGACTCGAATCTGAGTAAGCTAACCGAATGTTTTTGCGGCTATGCAATTAACTGAGACCCGACGTGAGTCTCAGGCCGGTTATGCGCATCCCTCTGCAAACCCGACTTAGCACTCTCGAGACTCTGAATGAGCATAGCTCGAAAATTTCATATCTGACAAGTACACTACTCGAATGACCTCTGTACATTGGCAGTTCCACAGGCCAGGTGCGCATATCGGGTGCGGTCAGGGAGACTTTTGGGAGGAGTCCCTGCCATAGTCTTCGGCTATCCCAGGCACTCGGGGGCTACTGACGAAGGAATGACAAACGGGCCCCCGATATTCGCCTACCTGGTTTTCGGTCCAAGAAGGGTCTCTCTCGAAAGGCTCTTGAGGCCCATCAGGGCAGCGGACTAGCGTGGCCCAGGAGCTAAACTTGGCGTGCAAGTAAGGACCCGAAGAACTGGAGTTAGACTAGGTTTCATTTGTTTGAATACCGATCCGATCTGTACTTGGTTTGAGAGACAATCCTGAGACCCAGCCTTCGCATATAAAAGGCTGGGAGGGAGATCTCGAAGCCAGAGACGCTTTTTCACCCACCTCACGCCGGAGTGCTCGACGACTTAGAGCTCTCTGGTTCGGCTAGATCCAATCTACGCCACCATTGTAACCCCATCGTCAAAGCCACCCCATCAATACAAAGTCAGACAAGCAGGACGTAGGCCTTTTACCTTCCAAGGGGGCCGAACCTGGGTAAATCCCGTGTTCCTTTGCTTTTGTCTGATCGCCGTCGAGTTCGCCAGGTCCCCAATACGTTTCCTAGATCGGAAGCCCTTCGACATGGGCATTGCCGGGGATAAACCTCGTCACGTATTCTTTTTAGTAAATAGGCAGAGCTCCGAAAAAAATACTACATATTACTACCAAGTATGTACTTTATGTTCCTTTAAAGAAGGTAATTTTACGGTACATCTTACCCCACATTTTATGTATAAGTATGGAAAATCGAATGGTTAGAATTGATTGGCCTAGTTTCGGGCAAAGGAATAACATGGTAATTTCGTTTGAGGGTAGAATTGTCTTCCATGTAAGTGTTTTAGCAACGATTGCAGCCATATGACGTGGCGCCGCCGTCAAGGCCCCCGTGAAGCGCAGGCTGCTGGCTAGCGCCGGCAGCCGCAACCGCTTCCTGGTTCCCTGTCAGCGTGGTGCCACCCACGCCGCTTCCAGCGCTGGGTGGTGGCCTGTTCTTCCCGGGTGTCCGATGACAAAAGATTCTGGTAACCTGCCAGTGGCGGCAGTCGTTGGCAAAGATGAGGCAGAGCGTCACAGCAATAGCAGAGAATATGCGGCAGCGGCGGTCACCATCGTCGAGGATGCTGCATGACAGGAGTTCAATTGCCCGTTGGGCCGTTGACCACTGATCTCAGTGTAAAAAGTTAGTTGATGGTTCGGTGTAGCCATGGTATCATCGTAAAGAAAACAATTTAGTTCAGATTACATACTGAGTTGTCCAGGGCAAAATTGCTACGATTAGTAGGCTGACACTTCCTAAATATCAGTTTAAAAAGAACTCGGATTCAGAAACCAATGTCGTTGCTATCGTCACCGGGTGCATGTTTGCGTATCTCAGAAAGCACCCATGTAGCGCGCGGTATTATAGCTCTAGGACTAGCTTGAGCACTAGTGGGGTGCGTGTGTATGGTGTGAGTTGGTGCTTAAGTTTAGATACTACAGCTGTACTACCAAAAAAGAGATCTCAAAAAAGAAAGCACCCATGTCGATGATACTGCAATTCTGAGCCAGCTTCTCAACATCTTCCAATGCTACCACTGGGAGCATCTTTTCTTGATCATGTTTCCTTGTGCATTGACATTTGGGAAAAACTTCAGTGCTTCTCACTCGTTTGCAACTGGGATCTTCTCCAGCAATGATGTCAAGAAAGCAGAACATAATTTCCTGAGAGGCAGAAGAAATGAGATGATCTGGTGAATATAGATTCCCAAGGTCTCCGATGGGATAGATGGAATATCTGAAAGTTCTTTCTTCAATTCCAGCTTTGGAAGTTGTACATGAATAGAAACGTAACAGACTGATGCTGCAACAACATAGTTTTTTTTAGAGTACGCCAAAGGCGTACCTTACTTTTATAGAAGGCAGGAAATAATTACAAGATCATGCCAGCGATGCAAACAAAGCTGGCAGACAAATCATCTGAAAAGAAAATAAGATACAATCTCAAAAAGGATCAAAAACTCCGAAACCCCCCTTCTACCTAGAGTCCAACTCGAGAACTCGTCTCGCACCCTACTGGCAAGTTCCACCGCCATCAACTGCAAGCGTTGATTGTTGAAAACCCAAGCGCTGTGATTCTTCCACAGGCTCCAAGAGCCTAGGATAACCAGGGCATCAAAATTCTTCCTCGTCCTGGCGGTGAACTTGGCTCGCTCTCGAAGCCACCAATCCATCAACCTGCAGGTGTTAGTTGGTGGTTCAGCAGCCACTGTCGTGTCTCTGAAGCAGATATGCCAGGTCTGTCTAGCATGCACGCATTCTGTGAACAAGTGCGCCATGCTGTCCTCCTGGAGACATGCAAAACAGGCTGAGGTGTGATCCTGCAGATCATGACGAAAGCGTCTCTCGGAGATCCACTGCCTGTCAAGGATAGTTAGCCACATGAACAATTTACACTTAATGGGTGCTGCATTCTCCCAGATTGCGTCAGCCACCGCCATATGGATCAATCCAACGTGAAGTCTTTCGTAGGTGGATTTTGTAGAATAGACTCCACTAGATGAGCACGGCCAGCTGAAAGAGTCCTCGGCAGCAGCATTTCTTGAAATGTCGATGTCGTTGATGCAGAGATCCAGGCGCATGAGTTCGTCCATCGCTTGGGGAGACAGGGTGCCCACAATATTGTCCATCCATCTATCTTGGATCAGCGCAACCTGCACCGTCCGGGCATTTCGTCTCCTGGTGCTGACCTGCTGTAGAACAAGCGGGGCGATATCCTTGACAGACATGCCAGATAACCATCTGTCCTTCCAGAAGAAAACTTTGCTCCCCTTGCCGACCTCAATCTTGACAAGGTTGTCGTACATTTCCGTAGCCATGTTGTCTTTGAGCATCGGTAATCCTTGCCATGGCCGGGCAAGGTCAGTACGGCGCAGCCATTCCCATCTGACCCGAAGGGCTAACCCCTGCAGCTCCAGGTTCTTGATGCCTAGACCTCCCTAGCAGGTGGGCTTGCACATCGTGTCCCAGGTGACAAGACACTGACCTCAGTGCACCTCGTTCTTCCCTGCCCAGAAGAAAGCCCGCATCCACTTGTTTATCTCATCTAGGAACCAAATCGGCGCTTCAGCAATCATAAGGAGAAGAATGGGCCTGGCAGCAATGAAAGAGTTGATCAGGAGAAGTCTTCCCTCCCGTGAGATCATGCCACTCTGCCAGGCGGGAAGGCAGGCTAGAAACTTGTCAAGGGCGGGCTGCCACTCGTCTTTGGTCAAAGGACGAAGAGCTAACTACATACCGAGATACTTGATAACTCCTTAATCTGACGATTCAGAGTCTCTGAAACAAGTGTAACTTCATGCTCGTTACCGTGAATCAGAGTCGTGGATGATTTCAAATAATTTACACGCGGACCTGAAGCGCCACCGAAAATGTGCAGTAGTTCACGGACCACAATCAGGTCACCCAGACGTGGCTTCAGAAATAGCACAACATCATCAGCGTGGAGCGATAAGCGCTGCACAGGCTTGCATCCTCTGATGGTCTCCAGAAGTTGTAATTCAGTTAGTTTAACCACTGCTGCCGACAGAACTTCCATGCTGCAAACGAAAAGGATTGGCGAGAGGGGGTCTCCCTGCCGCAACCCACGTGCATGCCAGATCCTCCTTCCAGGTATTGTCGTTCACCAGGATCTCGGTGCTCGATGTGCTGAAAAGTATGACAATCCAAGATAGGCAGCGATCACTGAAACCCAATTGCCTCAGCACATTAAACATGAAAGTCCAGGAGATGGAATCGAAGGCTTTGGACAGCACCCCAGCTTCACCCTGAGAATTTATTTTCCTTGCCATCTGACAAACAAGCAGGAAGTTATCGTGCAGATTGCGTCCACGGATGAAAGCAGATTGATTTGCGCTAATAATGTCTCCCATCTTAGGCCATAGACGAACTGCCAGTAGTTTGGCAAAAAGCTTAGCGAAGGTGTGGATTAGGCTTATGGGCCTAAAGTCTCCAATTTCAGTAGCATCAGATTTCTTGCGGATCAGAGTGATTAGGGCTCGATTAAGCTTCTCAAAACCTCTGCCATCTCCCATGTAGATCTTGTGAATGGCTGCCATCACGTCTCGCTTTATCCAGGCCCAGGCTCTTTGATAGAATGAACAGATAAAGCCATCAGGCCCCGGAGCTCGCTCTTTTGGCATTTCCTTGATGACAGACCAAACCTCAGAAAACATAGCATCCAGGTCAGACAGATCAAAACGTTGCAGACCGAGCGCCTCCAGGTCCAGATCATAGTCTGTGTTCTTGATTGATCCCAAGAGCCTGTTGTATACGTTGAAGAAAGCCTCTTCTTTTCCTCCTTGGTCGGATATCAGAGCCCCATCTACATGCACGGAGGGGATGAAATTTCTGGCTTTTCTTCCATTGGCTACCGAGTGAAATAATTTGGAGTTTGCATCGCCGTCACGTAGCCAACGCAGTCTCGATCTCTGTCTAGCGGTCGTTTGCTCCAACGAGGACAGGCTTAGAAGTAGAAATTTCAGGGTACGCCGTAGCCATCTTTCTTCGATGGAAAGATCCCTCAGATCCATCGCAGCATCCATCTTATGAATCACCAGATTGGCAATTGCAATCTTCAGCTTGACATTTCCCACTGCACGCTGGCTCCATCTTTGCAATCTTCTGGACGTTGAGCGTTCGAGTGATTCTCCTAGGGGTAAAAGGCTCAGCATCCGGGCGCAGCCTAGCCGAGGATTCGATCTCACGAAGCAGAGGGGGAGCCAGGGTCTTCAGGATATTTGCGCAGAAGGACTTCATTTTGGCGTAGGCTGCTCTTTCTACAGGAAACATGGCACTCTGCTGCTGAACAGGTTCAGCAAGCTCACGAGCAGATGGGGGAGAGGATGAGTACATTTTCTATGAGTTCTCAAGGAAAAGGTCAAATATTCCTTTCATCAGGCACAAAGTAATTATATTCAGAAGCACATTCTCCTGTATGATGCCATTTAATAAGAGAAGAGTTTCCAACATGCCATATGGTATTGAAAGAAGTCCATATACCCCCCACAACTTTTGGATTTGGGACACTAAACCCCCTTAACTATGAAATGGTATACTTAACCCCTCTAACTATGCAATACCGGGTAATTTACCCCCTACAGCTGATGAGAGCAGTATTGGGTGCTGGTTTTGCTGGCCTGGAGCAGTAATTTATCGCTAACGAAATTGACCTTCTGGCCGTCGTGTTCCTGGCGGGCGCTGTCGGACAGGCCTCGGCAATTGCTAGCAGCTTGTCCATCTGGATCATGAACGCGTCCAATACTACGCCCACCCTGGCCAACGCGTACTGCGGCACCGGCGCGGCGGCGCGGTGGCGCGGCGGCGCGGCCGACGACGACCGCCACCGCTGAACCCATGCGGTCGTCCGAATGTCCGACCTCTACCGCCGATGCCCGCCCGACCGCACTGGGCTGTTGTCGACTTGTCGTGGGGGCTCCCGCTGGAGCCGGTGCTGGCTGCGCGGTCGCCGCTGCATGTCGCAGCGGGAACTCGTCGAGGTTTGACGCCACGGCTTCCACGTCGTGCAGCACGTCGCTGACGGACACCGACGGGATCGGCAGGTCGCCAACGCTGGCCTCCAGGAAGCTGATCGATCCATTTTGCTAGTGACAAGCAGTACTCGTACTCAACACAACCGGAGCTATGTGTACGTGCATGGGCTGCCTAGTGCCTAACTCGAGACGTAACCAAGGCTGGACGGGATCCAAAGCAACCTTGTGCGACTGCGGGTGATGGGCAATACGGTGGCTCGTGGATTTGACGGCCGCCATAATGTTCTAGAAAATGTTGACACCGAGCTCGGCGACGTCGTGCGCCCACCAGGGCGACGCCGACGTCGCTTTGGCCGCCATGGAGGCGGCGGCGGCAGGGCCGGCAATGAGGACGGTGATGGCGTCCACGCAGCGGTAGGTGAGGCCGAGCTCCTCGCAGAGCGGCACGCTGTGGCGCGTGAAGTGGAGCATGGCGAGCGCGTCCTTCCAGCGGCGGATGAGGCAGGAAATGAGGAACGACCGAACGAGTCGAGCTTTGCGGCGAGGTTGCCGCGGTCGGCTAACTCCGTCATGCCAAGGTAGGCCACCGCACACTGGAGAGGGAGGGACGAGGTTGCGCGCTGATGGTAGTGATGCCGTAGCACAACTTGGCGCAGGCCTCGAACGCCTTCGTGCCGCAAGGGAACTCCGCAAGCTCAATTCCATCGCCGCCGTCGCGCTGGTTCTTGGATCATTACATACACGTGGAGATGATACAGGCACTTACACACTAGTCAGGGGAAACCTCCGTATACACAGACCTGGACAGAGAACGAAAACTGACCACCACACTTCGCGCTGCACAAAACCGGTGTCCACGTGTGCAAAACCAGCACCCAATACTGCTCTCACCAGCCCGGGGGGTTATTTACCCGGTATTGCATAGTTAGGGGGGTTAAGTATACCATTTTAGTAGGGTAGGTCAAAGTGGTAGACTATGGTATTCAAGTACAATATAAACCTTCACATAACCAAATACAGATTGAAATAAATATATCCTAATAATAACTGGCCATATTCTAGAGTGACTAGACAAAGCTCTAGAGATGCTAAATAGCATTCAACGGCAAAAGTAAAAAAACAGATCATGAATAATATAGTCTATCTCCTTGACAATTAGAAGATGGCATATATTTTTGGAACAAGCATTAGGGAAGGACCAAGAATGCATGCTCAGGAGAACGAAAGGGTAATATTAGTTCAGCATGTCTTTACATTGTCATACACACAAATAACTCAGCCGGAGAATCACTGAACATGCAAGTTGTGTCCTTTTATGCTACTAACAGGAAAAATACTTCCATTATCCTACTATCACCAGTTCAGCAAGCTGCAGGTTACAATTGTTCCTGAACCTTCATAGCATGTGAGGTAAAAAAATGTCGTTCAGTGTTCGACTAGGACAGTAATATAAGTTGTGTAACTTTTATTCACTTCACTCAACATTGCAAATTGTGCTGAACATGAAATCAGTTGCTACCACTGTCTACTTAGCAATAGTCAATTAATTGTTGAGCTACCTAGTTTCACCTCACCCAGTACATCAATAGATTGGACCATACGTCCATACATAAAAGGACTATGTATCACCAGAAATTGTATAGATGATAATATTTTAAATCAAGACATAAAGCAAAAACATTTACTACGACTACTAGTCAGACTAATATGCTCTAGTACATTTATTGTCCATGTATGCAGAACGGAATCAAGAATCCTTAGAGAGAAAAATGTTAGGGAAAGGGGATTTACCGGTATCAGGTGGACTTGTCGGTGCCGGAGTACGAATCAGCAGGCCGAAGAACTAGCCGACGGCACACGGTACAGCCGTACAGGTAGTAGCAGCGAGTTAACACTGGAACCTGTCCTTGCCGGAGGACTCAGCGACGCCGCCACGGACCATTGAGCTCCTCCTTCGGGTCGTCGGCTAGGAGCGCCCGCCGGAGGGCGGCGTGTGGCACGGATGCCTGGGTTCCCCAAGTTGAGCGGGCAGAGAGAGATATTTTAAGATAGAGGGGGAAGTAGAGGTAGGAAGAGGAGGAGGAGCGCCCGACTCTGCTTGCCCCGCGCGCTGCCGCCACCGTAGGAAGCGCTGACAATGGTAGACGAGACGGCGGTTAGATCTGAGTAGCAGAGTACGGGGAATGCTGTGAGCCTGTGAGGGAGGCGGTTGGCGGAGTTGGTGGTGGTGGCCGGCCGCGGTGATGGTGGGAGGGAGAGGGGACTGTAGTCGGCGGCGGCCATGGCGTGCCGGTTGGACGCAGCTTCTTCCAAAATTGTGGCCGCCGGCAGGTCATGCACTCCCAAAATTTTGGGGTGGGCTCCCACATCGCCGATACCAAATACCGGCTTTAAAAAAATATTTAACACAAATGTAATTTAAATAGTAATATGTATAATTTATAAAATATAAATATTACATAGTTTATATAAATAAATAATTTATTACAAACCTTAATTAAATAGGAAATTCAAATATAAAATATAAATATAAATTTTTTAATAGCAAATCACGCGTTTCATTTGAGCGACCAAAGGTACTCGACTAGGTTAGTCCGAAGTCGATGATGTTTCTAGGCATTGCGGATTTCCATATGCATGTCGAGAAAAACAGAAAACTGAGCGGGCACCTGAGCATCAAGTTGTGTAAAAGTACCTATGTAGTCGTATGCATGATCATTATCTGGTTCAGCCCGCTCACTCTCAATAATTATATTGTGCAAGATCATATAACAGTTTATCACCTCTCACATCTGATATTCCGACCAAGTAAGAGCTGAATTAATATTTAATTTAGAAGTAAGGTGAATATGTTTTATTTTAAAAGCCCGACGAAGGAGTTTGACACTAGTATGAGAATTAGAAAAACGGCAGGTTTTACATTTGTTGGGTCTATCCGTAGAAACGCACAGATATTGTGCTAGTTCCGCATAATCTGATTTTCAATGCACTGGAAGCAGCCCTAGACCTGCTTTGTAAATAACTACGGGAATCTGGTGGCTTTTCCAAAATAAGCTGTGAAAATAACCCATTTGGTTAGCTTTTATATTTTTTTTACCAAGAAGCAGGTTAGAAAACTTGAACCAAACGCACCCTTATTTGCAATCCGTTACCCACTCTCCAAATGGCCTCCCCTTTTCAGGGATTGTAGCCCATACTTAATTGCACTCCAAGTCGATAAACTATTTCTAGTAAAGACAGTGTCAATCAAAGACCCCAAAAGATACTTACTCCCTCCGATCGGAAATAACTGTCGGACATTTAGCAGCTGTGCACATAGGCTATTCAGGAATTGTAGCAATCTCCAAGCTTAGCGTGCCAACAGTGTCTGGTTGAAGAGTCTCATTTATCTTAAACCAACACCCCCGTAATCTTTAGGTCTTAGCATTATATCCCATGCTTTTGAGTGTGTCTTCCTTTTTTCATTTTTGCACCTTACCAATATCTTCGCATCATTTTTGTTAACTCATCACATAGTTCTATTGGAAGCTTAAAAACACTCATCACATAGACAGGGATTTCCTGAGCAATTGCTTTGATCAACACCTCTTTAGCCGCCTGGGATTTATGAGTATCATCCCTATCGCTTTAAGTACTCGTTGTAAGAACTGGTGGTTTCTCTTCGTATGAAATGGAACCGGGGCATGAACCCTTTTAGTCTAAAAAAAATGAGTATCATCCCACTCAACTAAGCATTTAGCTAGTTTGACTTGCAGACTCTGGAATTTCCCCTAGTGATCCTCCCTTACGGTGTTGGCAGCCCAAATACTTCGTTTCAAATTAGCTCAATGGGGATTGTTATTTCCAAAGCTATGAGTTTATCGACGTATACCTAGACATTTTGAGTATAGTCATTTCCATAGCTGCAGGGGCGGATCCACCCTTAGCTACCCGGGTGCACAGGACACCGGTTAGCAAAAAAATTCTTTGTAATTTTTTGTAATCTGGCATTTTTTCACCATGTATGCACCCCGTAAAATTATGTTTTATCTGTTTGGGACCCCTGTGTGCACCCTGGTTTCAAATACTCTAGCTCCGCCACTGCATAGCTGTATGCTCTCTGAAGTTGTTGCGGGCAGCATAAAGAAATATAGAAGCAACATTGTTCAAGAGATTCATTATGCGTGCTATTCCTTAACAATTGGGATCTTCTTCCACTACTTCCCAACCACCCTTTGGCCTTTGTCTACACCACAACTATATTTTCTCTGCTCAAACACCCCTAGCCGTAAACTTTAGCAGCTCATACAAACCAGCATCCTTATTTTTCTCACCTTAATATAGATAGTTGAATGTTTTTGAGTTATCGCGGACATGTGTGTCGAACATCACGGCATGTGGCTTCCATTAATTCATATAGCGACATTGGTTCACTCTCCCGCTTCTTTGCCCCTCAACAGTCACTGTCTGTTTACCATCCTCTCCTTGCAATATAAAGTGGCTTCTTTCTCCTTGCCCTCTTTCCCCTACAGTTCAATTCTCTTTGTACTTGCTCTAGCATTGGTCAAGAGGCTATCATCTCTCCTTACAATTTATTAGAACATTTTAAGGCTTTAACAAAAACTATGAAATGGTCTCACGTACATCAAGAGACGATGGTTTATTATCCTTACTATTAAAACGGAGTTGGTGGTACATTTTTTTGGTACATCCCTCCTAGCATCCCCAATATTTATGACAAGGGAATCACCCCTAATTTTGTTTCCTTGAGTTGTACTAATTTTCTTTTCTAAAATAATACAACATATGAGTCATAGGTTTAGAAAGTCGTCACCACTGACCCGTGCAAGATCAACTGACGATGAGCTAGAACAGTGACAAACGGCGGCGCCCCCCCCCACGACCTGAACCTAGCTCCGCCGCTAGGCTGGAAGCCAATTATTTGCAAAAAATGACCATATCTATCCAATTATTCGCAAAAAAATGACGGTCTCTAGCTAATTATTTCTCAAAAAATTGACCGTCTCTTTGCAGTTGTGATCGACTTTGGGCCTATTCCTCTGCTCATTCTTAGTGTTTCTTGGTGTATGTGGTGAAAAACAGAACGCTCTTGGCGCCGCGAAAAGGTACTCTAGCAGATGTCCATGGGAAGACAGACTTGCTCAATTATTTGAATGCTACCTTTTTAGACAAAATTGGATCGCATTACTTGTGAGCTAGTTCATGTTTATTATAAGCAAGCCCCTCATCGTGGACCAGATCCTTCCCCTCCCGACTTACACATCTTTGCCCTCCATTTATATCACTTACTTAAATAAGCTCTTTTACTTACTTTTTGACATCCTATCATTAAATCACCTAATATTCTTAGTGATACAACTTTACCATATATATAAGACACACTCTTATTAGTGTTGGATAATTAGGAACAATTTCCATGATTAATCCTAAAATATTAAACATGACAATACCAGCTACTACCACATGTAACTCAAACATACTAGATGTACTGAACAGTAAGATGAACAAAAACAAGTAGCAGCAAAACATGTACTCGTAGAATATGATGAACATACAAACAGCAGTACACCGCACGTACCGTTCGCTTGCAGATATAGTCGTTGCAGTAACATTGTTGATGACAACGTTTGAGAAGACCGGTCGAAGCAGACGATGATAAAGACGGCGGTAGGCAGCACCGTCCGACTTGGATGGAAGACGACCCGTGATGAAGAACTCGAGCAGTCGCGCAGAGCGCTTCCCAAAAACCTAATTCGCCCTCTCCCGTACAGGATCGCAAAGGCGAGTGGTTTTGGAGACCTGCTCTCCCGCTCACCGGTGCACGCCGGCGCTCGGGATAGAGTAGACTACGAAGGCGGCGCAATTAGCGAGAGGTGGCAAAACCCTAGATTGGTTTCAGGATGTGTGCGGCGGTAGCCGGGCAAGAGTTTATATACGCGTCCGTCAAGGACTCGGTCAAACGCTCGGTTTTCCTGTGCAGCAAAAAGATAAGCTCGGCTCTGAGGCTCAATTCCGCAAACCGCGGCGCGCGCGCACGTCATGACGTGTCGTGTCGTGTCGTGTCCAGACAAGACGAGCGAGCGAGGAGGAGGAGGAGGAACGCGCGTATGGCACTTCTCTTCTCACTCACTTACCAAGTGGTGCAACACCCCACCTTATATGTTGGTCTACATATCTCCTAACTTTCCATGTGGGACTAAACTTAGCTCCCACCTCTTGCCTTTGTGCAGCCAACAACTTGGGCTGCATGTCACATGGGCTTACACACATGGGCTTTGAGATTTCTTAGGAATTTCTAAAATTTAACATGGGCCACTAGTTTTGGGCCCAATATTTCAACAATCCCCCACCAGATCTCAAATGCCCATTTAAAGATTTGCCAAACCTCACTACTTGTTTATATATTAGTGTTTCAGCAGAGACTGTTAAGTTGAACTTCTGCCTAGAACCTTAAGCTACGTCTATCAGCAACTTGAACAATGGACTACACCTTGAATTGCAAGTTTGGTGCCTCAAGATTTCACTTAAAGTCATTACCAGTACATGGTTGCCAGTAGCCTACCCCGCAGGTTGGAGCATATGTGTCGTACTCCATGGTCTCTTTATGAGTTTACCAGAGATCACCCAAATCTCATAGACTGCAACGTTTAACAGTCAAACTCATATAGGTGTGTTCTTTCAAGAATGCTCTGTAGGACAACATCTTTGCTAATCATAGCCAACAGAAATACATTAAGGCATGTTGCCAACCTGTCTTACAGATTTTGAGAGTAATGCATCTTCACATAGAGAGGGTTACAGAATACTCTCATCGGTTAAACCACTAGCTTGTTTTTCCCAGGTCCTAATTCACGGGATCTTCGATCACAAAGGTTGGGTTACCACTATGGCATAACATCTATGGGTCTCAAACCCATCTCCCTTGATGCACTATCTATCACATTGCGTGATAGTCTATTTGTAAAGGGATTTGCCAGGTTTTTGTCTGTTTGAATATACGTAACAGTTATTACTCCGAAGTTTCGCAATTTCCTGATAGACTTCAAACGTCTTTTAACGTGTCTTGATGACTTCGCGTTATCCTTAGAATTGTTCACTTTGATAATAACTGTTTGATTGTCACAATTCAAGAGGATGGTCGGCACAGGTTTTTCAACCAACGGCAAGTCCATCAAGAGCTTACGCAGCCATTCTGACTCTACAGTGGCTGTGTCTAAAGCAGTTAGTTCTACTTCTATAGTTGACCTTGTCAATATGGTTTGTCTATATGATCTCCATGATACGGCACCACCTCCAAAGGTAAACACATACCCACTAGTGGCTTTGATATTATCTACATTAGAGATTCAATTTGTGTCACTATATCCTTCAAGCACAACAGGGTGCCCTGAATAGTGAATCTCATAACTCATTGTACCACATAGATAGCGCATGACCTTTTCAAGTACATGCCAATGATCAATACCCGGGTTTGACATGAACCTACTTAACTTGCTCACAACAAAAGAGATGTCAGGTCTAGTCGCGCTCACTAAGTACATGAGTGAACCAATGATCTAAGAATATTTCAGTTGATCTGTTGGTTTGTTCTTGTTCTTACGTAATATCACACTGGGATCATAAGGTGTTGGAGAAGACTTGCCATCAATAAAGCCAAACCGGCTCAAGATCTTCTCAACATAGTGTGATTGCGATAAATTAATCCTACTCTCGTTCTTATTCAACTTGATGTTCAGGATCACATCAGCTTCTCCCAGATCTTTCATATCAAAGCTCTTTGATAAGAAAGACTTGACCTCATATATTACTTTCATATTTATACCAAAGATGAGAATATCATCAACGTACAAACACAATATAACACCTTCGCCCCCACCATGGCGATAGTAAACGCACTTTTCAGCCTCATTAACGACAAAACCAACATAAGTTAAAGTTCTGTCAAACTTCTCATGCCATTGCTTAGGTGCTTGTTTCAGGCCATATAAAGATTTTAACAACTTGCACACCTTTCTCTCTTTACCTTTTACCACAAATCCATCAGGCTGATCTATATAGATTTCCTCTTCTAATTCTATATTAAGGAAAGCTGTCTTTACATCCATTTGATGAACGATAAGACCATAAGAGGCAACCATAGAAAGTAGTACTCGAATGGTAGTTAGTCTATCGACAGGTGAATAGGTGTCGAAGTAATCTTTGCCTTCTTTCTGTGTGTAGCCTTTCGCTACAAGTCTCGCCTTGTACTTTTCAATATTACCATCAGGCCTTAGCTTTTTCTTGAACACCCACTTGCAGCCCACAGGCTTACAACCATGGGGGCGCTCTGATAATTCACATGTTCCATTAGAAAGAATCGAGTCCATATCATTTTGGACAGCTTCTTTCCAATCATCTGCATCTGGTGATGCAAAAGCCTCAACAATAGATGTGGGAGTATCATCCACAAGATACACAATGAAATCATCGCCAAAGGACTTTGCAATCCTCCGTCTCTTGCTCATTGTAGGAGCTTCATTGTCATCCTTCTCATGAACGTCCTCAAAGACGTTCTCATGTGGTTGCTCAAAATAATCATCAGATGTACTAGATTCAGGAATTATCTCAGAAGAAAATCTAGCAGTGCTATGCATATCTTTCATAGGAAATTTATTCTCAAAAAATGTTGCATCACGACATTCCATTATAGTGTCAACATGCATATCAGGTACCTTAGATTTAACTACTAAAATCTATAGCCAATGCTCCGTCGAGCATAACCTAGAAAGATGCAATCCACAGTCTTTGGTCCGAGTTTGCATTTCTTTGGGATGGGAATGTTGACCTTCACCAAGTATCCCCAAGTCCGCAAATACGAAAGTGATGGCTTTCTCCCAATCCACTCCTCATAAGAGGTTTTCTCTTTATTCTTGTTAGGAACTCTATTCAGGACATGACATGTAGTCAACAAAGGCTCTCCCCACCATGCCTTCGATAAACCAGTAGTGTCGAGCATGGAATTCACCAAGTCAGACAGTGTGCGGTTTTTCCTCTCGGCCACCCCATTAGATTGGGGTGAGTAGGGAGGCGTCCTCTCATGAATAATACCGTGTTCCTCACAGAATTCATCAAAGATTTTAGAAAAATACTCTCCACCACGATCCGACCTAAGACGCTTGATCTTTCTCTCTAGTTGATTTTCAACTTCGGCCTTATAAATTTTAAAGTAGTCTAAAGCTTCATCTTTAGTTCGCAACAAGTAAACATAGCAAAATCTAGTCGCATCATCAATCAATGTCATGAAATATCTCTTTTCACCTTTTGTCAACACACCATTCATCTCGCATAGATCAGAATGTAAGAGTTCTAGAGGTGCCAAGTTTCTCTCCTCGGCCGCCGTATGAGGCTTACGAGGTTGCTTCGATTGCACACAACTATGGCACTTAGAACCTTTGGCAATAGTGAATTTCAGAATTAAACTCATACTGGATAACCGATTCATCAAACCAAAATTAATATGACATAAAGGAGAATGCCAAACACTGGTATCATCACTAACACCGCCGCAAATATGGTTCACGGCCCTTTGAAAAAAAATATGGTTCACGGATTTATTACAGAAATCTGAAAGTGAAAAGCGGAACAAGCCTCCGCACTCATAGAATTTTCCAATAAATTGTCCATGCTTGGAAACGACTACATTATTCAACTCTAAAACAACCTTAAACCGATCTCTGCAGAGAAAGGAACCGCTAACAGGATTCTTGTTCATAGAAGGGACATGCTTTACGTTCCTCGGCTGCACGATCTTCCCCGAAGTGAACTTCAGATCTACCGTGTCAACACCACGAACAGAGGCATGTGACCTATTGCCCATTAGGATGGAGGAATCCCGTGCGGCCTGGTAAGAAGTGAACATAGAGATGTCAGCACACACAAGAACGTTAGCACCCGTATCAATCCACCAAGAGGGAGATTGAAATACTGAAAGAACAGTAAATAGATTACCATACCCATCAGTATTGCTAGCAGTCACGATGTTGACATTTTTGGCCTTTTTCCCTCTGCGGTCTTCACGTTCTGGGCAGTCCTTGGAAAAGTGGTCGGGCTCTCCACAAGTGAAACAAGTCAGATCACTCCTGTCCATATTCAGCTTCTTCTTCTTGAAGGTTGTAGTCTTTAAAGGCTTGTTGAAAGAGGGCTTGAAATTCCCTTTATTCTTGCCTGAGGATTTGCCTTTCTGCTGCACAAAGTTAGCAGTAGCATGACCCTCTCATTTCTCAGTAGTGTTCTTAGCCCGAACCTTCTCCTCAACATCAAGGGACGCTATCAGATTTTTAACTGATATCTCCTGTCTCTTGTATTTGAGAGTTGTGGCAAAGCTCCTCCATGAAGGGGGCAACTTAGCAATAATGCAGCCCGCCATAAACTTGTCGGGTAAGGCACAATTAAGAAGTTCGAGCTCTTTGGCAATGCACTGTATCTCATGAGCTTGTTGAACCACATGAAGGTCCTTAGTCATCTTAAAATCATGAAAGCTCTCCATGATATACAGTTCACTGTCAGCATCTGCAGCACCAAACTTGGCATCCAGTGCATCCCAGAGCTCCTTCCCGTTTTTTATGTGCATAAACACATCACACAGACGGTCAGCAAGAATGCTCAGAATGCATCCCACAAAGACAGTATTGGCTTCCTCGAACATTTTCTGATCCTCGTCAGACATAGTTCCTTCAGGTTTGCCTTTACTAATCTGGAACACTTTTATCGTGGTCAGCCAAAGCTCAGCCTTGTACTGCCACATCTTGAAGTGCACACCGGTAAATTTATCCGGCCTCAGTGCATCGATAAAACCAGTCATTGATAATTCAGAAAATTACCTACAATTAGGTTTTTGGATTGTTGGATAATTAGGCACAATTTACATGATTAATTCCAGAATATTAAACATGACAATACCAGCTACTACCACATGTAACTCGAATATACTAGATATACTGAACATTAAGATGAACGGAAACAAGTAGCAGCGAAACATGTACTCACACAACATTATGAACATACAAACAGCAGTACACCGCACGTACCGTTCGCTTGCAGATATAGTCGTTGCAGTAACGTTGTTGATGACAACATTGGAAAAGAACGATCGAAGCAGACGATGATGAAGACGACGATAGGCAGCACCGCCCTACTTGGATGGAAGACGACCCGTGATGAAGAACTCGAGCACTCGCGCAGAGCGCTTCCCAAAAACCTAATTCGCCCTCTCCCGTACAGGATCACAAAGACGAGTGGTTTTGGAGACCTGCTCTCCCGTTCGCCGGTGCACGCCGGCGCTCGGGATAGAGTAGACTACAGAGGCGGCGCAAGTAGTGAGAGGTGGTAAAATCCTAGATTGGTTTCAGGATGTGTGCGGCGGTAGCCTGGCAAGAGTTTATATAGGCGGCGTGCAAAGGCCTGAGTCGGTTACAGCAGCCCACGATCCGGGAGCGACCCAAACCGGCTAGCTATGACGCGTCCGTCAAGGACTCGGTCAAACGCTCGGTTTTCCTATGCAGCAAAAATGTAAGTTTGGTTCCGAGGTTCAATTCCACAAACCATGGCGTGCGCGCGTTGTGACGTGACGTGTCGAGTCGAGTCGAGTCGAGACGAGATGAGCGAGTGAGGAGGAGGAGGAGCGTGTGTGTGGCACTTCTCTTCTCACTCACTTACCAACTGGTGCAACACCCCACCTTATATGTTGGTCTACATCTCTCCAAACTTTCCATGTGGGACTAAACTTAGCTCCCACCTCTTGCCTTTGTGCAGCCAACAACTTGGGCTGCATGTCACATGGGCTTTGAGATTTTTTAGAAATTTCTGAAATCTAACATGGGCCACTAGTTTTGGGCCCAATATTTCAACAATTAGCTTTTTTAACTTTGATGTTACACATTTCCAACGTCTCTCACTACATCATATGCAGTGTGTTAATAAATTGATGCCTGACAGTCAGCATCAAGGCACATAGACATGGAGCACGGGACTTCACAAGTAGAAATTGGGGTATTAGCACCGGTTTGTAACCCCCATTTACATCAGCTTTGCAACCGGTGCAAAGCATTCGGCACTAAAGCCTCATCCTTTAGCACCGGTTGTGCGGTGAACCGGTGCTAAAGGGGTTCCACGTGGCCCGTGCGGCTGGAGGACCCTTTAGCACCGGTTTAAGATACGAACCGGTGCTAAAGGTCCGGATGAATTTCTGGTATAAATTTCAAAAAAAAATTGAAAAAAAATTGAATTTATTTTTTGGAATTTCTCAATTTTTGGATATTTAAATTGTTTGACAGTTTCCACTCTAATCTCTAATCACCCATATTCTCTCTAATCACCCATCTTCTCATGTCAAAGTATATACTTGTGGTCCCAGTTCTCGGTCGGTCACCCATCCTCACACTGCTCCACCCTTAGCACGCTTAACTTCTCAATTCTTTCCCTACTAGGTTCCAAGACTGCGCTCGCGACTTTCTGATAATACTATGCTATGAATTCTATTAACCCATACACTTTGATAACATATGATTTTAATTTTTTGAATTCCAAATAATTTTAAAAATAAGCATCAATGATTAATTATTAATAAGCATCAATGATTTCCAAATAATCTTTATGTATAATTTAATTATTAATTTAAAACTCAAAATATTCAAAAAAAATTCCAAAATTCCAAAATAATATAAAAACTTCAAAATAACTAAAAAGTAGAAGAAGTAATAAAAGAAATTCAAAAATCCTTAAAAATCATTTTTTTTAATTTTTGTTGACAAAATCTAAAATCTTTCTGCTTTCATATTTCCCTTTGGAATTTTGAGAAGCAAGAATTTGTGCAAACGGCCTTTGGCTGTTGAAATCGGATGTAACTTTTTTCGTAGATACATTTTTATATATTACACGTTTTTTTCGAGTCTGTACGCAAAAGTTAGGACCGTTTTAATTTGGAACAACCTTTTTTTGCAAAAAATATCAAAATTTTAAATTTTCCATGAAAGTTGGTTGCGTGAGGTACATGCATGTCAAAGGATTTTGAAATTTAAAGTTTTTATCATTTTTATTTATTTTTTTAGACATTTTTTCTGTGCAGGAAGGGGGTAGGCATGAGAGGAAAATTGGGGGGGGGGCCTTTAGCACCGGTTCGTAGCTTGAACCGGTGCTAAAGGTTCCTCTTTTGCACCGGTTCATGCCACGAACCGGTGCTATAGGTCACTACCTTTTAGCACCAGTTTGAGCCACGAACCGGTACAAAAGAGGGACCTTTAGCATCGGCTTGAGCCACAAACCGGTGCTAAAGGGTTAGCGCCTGCACGCAACCCCTTAGCACCGGTTTGTGGCTTAAACCGGTGCTAAAGGTCTCTTACGAACCGATGCTAATGCACTGGCCTTACGAACCGGTACTAACCCTTTAGTCTGGGTTTGTAACACAAACGGTGCTAAAGCTCCGAGCAGCTCCAAATAAAAGCCGTTTTTTCTACGGTCGATCCCGAACGGGGCCGTCGCCTGCCGCAACTCCCGCTGGATCAAACCGTCGCCACATCCAGTTCTGCCGCCGTGATGCAGGTGGAAGCGGGCCTCTCCAACAGACCTTCGCTTCGCCGCCTCGTGCCACGTCGTGCTCAACACGCTCCGTAGAGGAGTCGCCGGCCAGCTGCCTGAGGTGGGGCCACATTGCGTTTTGCGGTTCTGTGCTACTAGATTTATTTATTTTTTGAGAAAATTCTGTGCTACTAGATGGTATAGGATGTACAGTCCCTGCTGTTAACGTTCAGGTGTCGCTTCTCAAGCATTGTGATGTAGCACTGAATATTCATTTTATCTTTACAATTCAAATTTTTTAACATTTTATCTGACAAGAATATTACCTGACATGTTATTTCTCTTATTTTTCTTTTTGTGAGGTAATTGAAAAATACAACCTCAACTCTTTTTATGCTTATCTGTTGATTCCGCAGTAATATTCCTCATTGAGTTTTAGGTAAACCTATAACAACTAGTTGAGTGCCGTGCGTTGCCACGTTTTTTTTCACAATATAACCTGATGCATGTAAAATTCTGATCTATGGTGAAAATGTCTACATATCTCTATTATAGGAATACCATCCCATTATCTAAATGAGCATCAAATATATCTTAATCCCAGCCGGGTTGTGCTAATATGAGTGTTTTATTTAGGTAGAACAATATTTGTCATAACGTTTATCATCTCTCATAATTTGCACAAGACATTAGCTAACTAAACAACATGGAGAGTTGCCAGGACGACACCACTTCCCTGCAGGGAGCGAATCTTGTTCCCAAGGATACCGCCGTGTTCCAGAACTAGCGGTGTCCATGGCCAGTAGGTAGCCCAGCGTGCTCAAAGAGACAACCCTAGCAGCAACGAACTCACTTAGCCCTGGAAGCGGTCGTGTAGAGCCCGAGGAAGCTGTCCCTGAGATCAAAGGTGGCGAGCACACGGCCGCCACGCCCCTCGGCGACCTCCACGTCCTTGTCCGACGACTGCGCGAGGAGGTTGATGCAGGGAGCGCGATGAGGCGGGCTAAGAGGACGCGCTTGACGGGAAAGTCAGGATGGAGACCGGCCGCCCGGAGTGCGGGCTTGAGGTTGGCCACTGGGATGCCGTCAGGCAGGCGCACACCTCCTACAACACAGCTGAAATTAGCGCATCCAAGATGACCCCAGTGCATGTGCATGTTCAGTCCGGTGTGGTGAGTGTATCATCATGGAACAACCATTGCAGTACTCTTTTCTTTTTGAATTATCATCATTACGGTTCAATTTTTTCCGAGATGTGTTGTTTCATGCAACTTAAATCATTTTTCTATATCCATGCAATTAGTTTTGACTTCTGTGAATGACAACATCATTACTATGTTTGGCCATAAATTTAAAATGTGTATTAGAAGAACATGGCCATCTATGTTCTTGAAATTAATCTGCTATATTTACCACTTTTGTATGATGTTCAATAAAGATATACAGGTAGTTTTATTTTGAGATAATATATGTTCCTCTAAAAGCTCAGATGGGATTAATGTGCTCTCGATTTGATTACGACGTGCGTTGCACGTGCTTGCTTACTAGTACCTATATAACATCAAGATTATGTTTCCCTCGAGTATAAAGTAACTTCATGCGTGATGCATGCATCCTGTAAACCGGGCCAACTGCAGTTGGATTCAACGTGATGGCTACACTAGTATGAAAAAGCCTTGGCACGGGAATACTCCAATTTTTCACACAGCTTTCCAAGGTAAAATGCATGGAGCCACTAAGCCCTGCGAAGTAAATAAGTAGCACAAAGTTCCATGTGAGGCAAGCAAAACAATGAAAAGTACAGGTTAGGTCTGTTAGATTACTTGAGTTCAAAAGCTTTCTCGAAGTGCTTCCGAGAATTTTGGCAGAACATATCCCATGTTGAATCCTTTATGGGTAAAGTAGCTCTTTGATATAAAAGGGCACCACATTTTGAAGGCTGTGATAGTAAACTAGGGCTAAGAGCATCTCCAGCCGTTTGAGGCCCCCGGGCCGAAATCCGGCGATATTTTCGTCCGGATTGGATGTAAAACGGGCGTGGGTGGGATATTTTTTCCAGTCGTCACCCCGGCGTTCGCGGATATAGTTTCAAAATAGCGTCTTCCTGCTACACAAAAGCATCGCCCACACAAGTTCGGCGATCGGATCAGCCACAATTCGGCGATCGAAACAGAAACTAGACTACAACAGGCTCGTCGACGGTGCCTTCCTGCGCCTCGGGCGGCGAAGTTTCGTCGGCCGCCGGAGTGGACGTCGTCGAAGGGGGGGACAACGCAGTCGACGGAGGGCGGAGGATGGCTTGGCGATGGGCGTCGTACCAAGCCCTCATCTCTTCGTCCATCGCAGCGTCGTTGCCGCCGATCAGGAATGCCAGGTCGGTGTTCCTCTTCTTCGCCGCGGAGGTTGTCTGGAGCAAGGCGATCTGGGTGCCCTGGTTGGCGAGCATCTCCTTCCAGCGCGTGTCGTACTTGGTGTCCCTCTCGGCGTTGTGCGCCCTCGCGTCGGCCCAGCACTTCTCAAAAGACGCCTGCAATCTGTCGGCTGGAGCCCCCGACTTCTTCAGTTCTTTCAGCTTCTTTTGGCCGAACTCGGGGCAGCCCGCCGTAGGAGAGCGGCCCTCGGCGCAGGGCAGGTGAGATGCCCCCGTGCATCGCAGCGTCGAACTCCGGCGGCGACGGGGTGAACCTCGACATGGCGGGGACGTAGGTCTTGTGGAACATGGGCGAAGACGCCGCCGGCGAGTAGGTGGAAGGTGAGCCGATCGTACCTTGGATTGGCCATGAACCGGCGGGGAATTGGCCGACGCGCGGCTGTCCCATGGCCATGGAGACCAGCCTCGCCTGCTCGTCCGCCGCCGCCGCCCTCTTCGCCGCGAGCTTCTTCTCTCTCTCCGCCCTACCGCGAGTTTCGGTCTGCCGGCGCTCCACGTCCGCCGCCCACGCCGTGTTTGTCATACCCGGCGGCCTCTCTTTGGGGTCCCGCGGCTTCCTCGCCTTCGGCGCGGCATCATCGGTGATCCTCTTCGGTGGCATGGTGGTGGAAGAGAAGAGGAGGAGCTGCAACTGTGGAGGATTTCGGCGGGGAAAATGGGTATATGCAGCACATTTTGGAGGGAAACGAAATTAATGGCGGGGAACTACCCTTTCTCTCGCCGACACCGCGGGCCCGCTCGCCGTTTCACGCGTTTTCGTTTTGTCCGGAGTCCCCGAGCGCGCCTCGGAAAGCCGGGGATGGCCTAGGCTCGTCGGATGGATGAAAGCCCAAATCCGGGCAAAAACGAGGAACCGGGGGCGCGGCTGGGCCGAATATCGCCGTCCGGATGTAAAAAAACGTCTGCCGGGGGTCGAGTCGGGGGGGCGACTGGAGATGCTCTAACAGTTCATGTATTTCAACCTGAAAAAGGAGATAAGATGTCAACTCCAACAGTGTCCCAAGTTTACTCAGGAAAAATAGAAGACCAATAAGAGATAACACAAAGGCATCTCATGGGTGAGTATGAAAAAAAAACAGCCTGATGGACATACCTTGTCTAGAACAGTTTTGGCCAATGCTAAACTCATCAACAGGCAGCGTCAACTATGTCTACGACCAACTGGTGTATTCTATTTTGGGATCGCTCACATAAACCGTTCGCTCTGCCCTCTCCTCCCACGAGGCAGAGACGAAACTTCTCCCCACCCCAGATCTCCACCGGCGTGAGGGCTGGTCTCCTCTTCCTCTGCTTGCCGCTCCGGCGGCCGGAGGGAGGGGGGCCTCGTTTCTCTGTTCTGGTTTAGTTTCCAGGGTTAGGGTTTGTCTGTTGTGGTGCGTCGTTGCGGTGGTGGGAGGGACGGTCGGGCGAATAAATCTGCCTCAACTCTACTCCCACACCGGCGGCGTCTCGGAGTTGATGGCATCGTGTGCTTATCGATCCTTCAGATCGGCAGCGTGGTCTTCTCGCTGTTCATCAGATTTGGCGAGATCTGTTTCTTGACGTATCGCTAGCATCTCGTTTTCTGCGGCAACGCTGGGGGCCGGGGCGAGGTGGGTGCTCTGGAGCGAGGATGTTGGTCCGAAGGTGTTGGATCTGTCGTTATTTCCCGACTTCATCGGTGGGATGCAGTGGTTCTTGGTCCAAGGAAGCACGGGGGACGTCCCCCGGTCGACGTGCCACAACGACATGTGCCTTGCTGCTTGCAGCGGGCCTGGTCATCGACTCACAAAGCCTCATTGGTGATGGTTTTTTTTTGGATCTGGCAATGGAGGAGGCTCGGCGTCTCTTCCAACATGCGTCTTGACGGCGTTGGAGTGTGGCGGCAGCCGCTAGTTTCGGCGAGTGCAGAAAAAGCTAAGGATAGTTCTGTATTTTTCTATCCTTTAGGGTTCTCCCTGTAGGATAACTGTTTTCTCCTGGTCTGTCTTTGTCTTTTAGCTTTCACGTTTGTTTACTCATGTAACTTGATTTTTATTTAATGAAATACGTGATTTGCTCTTAAAAAAACTATGTCTACGACCCACCTCAGCCCTTTGAGTTAAAGTTGTATTTGTTCGCCAATCGAAGATGCTTATATGTTTACTACCATCATTCAGCAACCGGTCAACTTTCTATGTAGCATAAAAAATATTGGAAATCCACTTTGGCTCCTAGGTGTATATGCACCCGTTGGCCAAAAATCATTTTTTAAAATGTCTAAAAATTCTAAAAAAAATCCACTTTGGCTCCTAGGTGTATATGCATCCGTTGGCCAAAAATCATTTTTCAAAATGTCTAAAAATTCTGAAAAAAAATTCTTAGCATGCATCTAGACATTTTATGTTCACTCACCAAGTTTTGTAAGAAAAAAAAAATTTGTGACCTGTGTAAAAAAGACAAATTTTTATGCTACAAAATTGCTATTTACGTAGCTGTTTTTTGTCTTTTTTACACAGGACACAAAAATGTCTTTTCACATCAAAACTTTGGTGGATAGACATAAAATGTTCAGATGCATATCAGAAATTTTTTATTCAAATTATTTGAATTTTTTAAAATATATTTTCATAATAGATGCATTTGCTCCTACGAGCCAAACCACCATGTCCAAAATATATTTGTTACGTAACAGAATTAAGTAGAACAACTTCAACCAAAAAGTATAACTACTCCATCTAAGTTTCTTAGGCCTGTTTGGAGATCTCCGGTAACAAAGGAAAAGAGCACGAGTGCTTTAGAGAGGTTTTCAAAAACATCTGTTTGGCCAATAGATTTGGGAAAATGCTTCTGTTAAGCCGGGGGATCGCTCGCGTTCCAGCCTCCGCCTTCCGCGTGTGACGCATGTCCGTGGGCCCCACCACACCGTGTCCCTTCCCTGGCCACTCGATCCAGTTCCCTTATCCTTTATCTTGCTTTTTTTCTGCCGGTCATGGAGTGGAGGCTGTAGAGTGAATCTCCCCGCACGAGCTCCAGCGCGGGCGGCTGGTCAACTGCGGAGGCCCACGACCGAGACAAGCCGGCCGGGGAGCAAGAGGATTCAGGCGTCTAGGGCGGCTCCGGCGGCTGAAGATGGGCGACGAGGGCGGCCGGACCTGGGCGGCGAGGGCGGCGGGACCTGGGCGGCGAGGGCGGTCGGACCTGCAGCACCGTGGCTTCCTACTGCCATAGCCTGCATAGCCTCTGCCCCGACGACGCGACATAGTTCCTTGCGGAGGTACACACGACTACATGCTCCGTGCCCGAGGAGGAAATCCCCTTCCAGATCCGCAGGCGTCAGCACATGAAGGCGTCCCTGAGCTCGTGACAGAGCCAGCGGAGCTCCACTAGTCGCCATCACCAACCAACACCGGCAAGGAGACCATCGACGTGATCCCGTGGGCATGTACAGGCTCCATCACCGCCGCGCCCACAACCTGTTCGATGGTTTGTCCCAGTGGCCGCACCGGGGCTGCGTCCTCGCCACCGACTCCAACCGAGTACGGCCTCGACACCAACATCATCCATGTTGCAGTGGTGCCCCTAGCCATAACGGCAACAGCTACAAGAAGCGGCCAGTGCAAATCGATTGATCTTTTGTGCAAGATTTTTCTTTGTGTGATGCATTCTTTGTCTTCATATGGCACAAATTGTTGAAAGATTGATAGCAGTAATTTCTCATCTTTTTTATCCAAATTCACTGATCTGTTTGCAGCAAAAATCTTCTCATGTTATGCAATTTGTTTCAGAAGTTGCAAATCCTTAGAAGGTTGGTAGCAGATTTTTGCACCTTTAATGCACATTGGTATCTTGTAGCAAAATCTTGTCTGCAATTTTGCGTTCACAAGTTGCAAATCTTTAGAAGCTTCATAGCTGATTTTTTTTCCCCATCCGATGCAACTCCAAATAATGCTTGTAGCAGAATTTATTTTCCGTATGATTCGTTTTCTTCTTCATGTGGTGCAAATTATTGGAAGGTTTGTAGCAGTTTTTTCTCCTTTTGATGCAATTTCATATGATAGCAATAGCAATTTTTTTGCTACAATAGCCTAATTTGTTTTGCTACAATAGCCTAATTGTTTGCTATGAGGTTTGTCTCATTGGAGGAACCATGTCGGAGTTTTTTTTACCATGATGCTACAATATACAACATCTGCGTAATTTTGCTATGATGGTATAAAGTTTTTGCTACAAGAGTGTCCAGCGAGGTTTCAGGACAGGTCGATGTAGACTGGTCTTTTTGTTTTTGTTCTGGCACAATTATATTTTTTGCTACAATGTAGCAAAATCACACATGTTTTTGCTTCACAGAAGCATTTGAGGGATTTGGTGGAAATTAATTTTGCTACAATTGCACAAATTTTTTGCTCAATTGAAATGTTTTTACTGCATTACAGCAACCTACGGGATTAGAGGTCTAGTTAGAACACGTGTCAGCACCTGGCCCGCGGGAAATTGTCAGCACCTGGCCCGCGGGAAATTGTCAGCACTCGGGGACCAGACAGACTTGCAATAAATGCATATTTCGAATGGCAGGCACACATTCGTCGCGTTAATGCAGATTTGGGACCCGGGAGACTTGCAATTATGTGAGAAGTAGTTTAAGAGAGGAGCTTGAAATGGGCCTTATAATCCTGGAAAGCCCAAATATGAAACAGGGCCTAATAAACTTGGAAACCGCAATGGGTTATACAACAGATCATACTTGAAAAGATGTGCACTCTGTTCAACAAATTCTCCTCCTTCCTTTTTCAACAACAAAACCCGTGTACTTGTCACTAGCACTTATATCTTCAGCTTGTGCGATGTAGTGATACAGGTTTCCATAAACATCTGAGTAAGACTCAGAGCTGCACGAATTAGTCAAAAAGATCGTTAGCTAATATCCTCTACCTAATTATGTTTCAGTGCACTTGAAAAGGGAATCTAGCAGAAATGTAACACCCGTCAGCGGATAGTTTTTTGAATTCTTCATAGCCCCTTTTACCTGGGAACAGTACATCAATATTGCTTCCCTAGATCCATCAGATTCATAAATTTCAAAAAGCATCTTTTCACATGAATCAGGTCCATCCAAGAAATTGTCAAGAGGATTATTGACTAATATCGTAAGGTGGTTGTGGAAAGTGTTTACGTATAGCACGCAGCACTCTGCGTAGTTTAACCAAACCAGTTATCTAAAATGATAAATTAGGGATGGAAAATAAATTATTCATTGTAATTGATGCTTTGCATCAAAATGAAACTAAACACGTCGTTAAGAAACTCACAGAAAGCTCTTTTGCATATGGTAAGACATACTGAAACACTTTAGCACATTGCTATTTTGTGTACTGCTAGAGCATCTTCACTGGACCCCGCGCAAAGCGGGAGCTTCATGCACCGGGGCTCCCTAGCTCATCTTTACTGCAAAGAGTCTGGGTTATCTTCAAACCATATAAGCAGAAAAATGCCTGGTCCAATGCACTATCAATACTTGACTGCATTTCCTCCAATTCTGCATCGGTAGAGCATTTATCAGGGTACACACCAACAAAAAAAACTACATTGTTGAGAAAATTCCTTATTCTACACTAAATTAAAATGTGTTTCCCTATTTGGCCCTCCAAACTTTGTCTTCCCTATTAACACTAGGTCTAAATTTTGTTACTGATACGAAACTGCCGTCAACTGTGTTACACTCTACCATCTAGTCCACAATTTGGCATGTCAGTATTTTGTTTCACGGACCAAATTACCCCCTTGATATAGGAAGGTGTAAAAAGAGACTGAACCGTCCGTCCCATTCGTCGTCCCAATCGAACTCTCTCTCTCTCTAGTCCCAACTCTGTCACGGTCTCAAACCATAGCTGGTACGATGGCGGCAGCACGAGGCCCGATCTCTCCCTACTCCTAGATGTCCCCCAGCGCCACAGCCAGGTTTATCCGGGAGAGGGCGACAAGGCAGCCGGCTACGGGGAGGAGGAGGGCGAATTTTTGACTACCACCTGCACCAATGAATTGCCAAAAGAGACCACCTCTGAAAAAGATTGCCAAAAAAGACCCGTTTTGAGTGGCGGCACGCTGGCCCAGGCGACACGTGGCACGTGCCGCCTGGGCCAATGCCGGCAGGGGGGTGCCGCTAGCACCATCGCCGGCATGTGGCCTGGCGGCTGTGCGTGTGGGCCCTGCCGCCTCTCCCAGCATCGGCAGCCCACCTGCCGCCAATCCCAGCGCCGGCAGCCCCGCCTGGCACACCTGCCGCCAATCCCAGCGCCGGCAGCGTCCTGCCAACAGCCGACCGGCCAATTTCCGATGCAAAAGCAAAAAAGAGCGGGAGATTCTCGACCGGCCAAGTTCCGATGCAAAGGAAAAGAGCGGGAGATTCGTTTGCTACTCACTGCTGCTGATTGCATATTTTGTCAATTAAAACGCTGTTTCAACCACCGAAAGGAGTACTCTTTTAGCTCTTTATAAGCACAAGAGCTGTGTGCGAGAGAGTTAGTTGTGCGCTGCAGTTCACTCCCTCACTCTCTGCCTCACTCCAGTTCTAAAGTTTAGCTGTGTAGCGATCATCGATCTGAAGTATCAGCTGTTGAGCAGATGTTGATGTAGTGGACGAAGGAATCATCACAAGGTAATGTTTATAGCTAGAAGTATGTAAATTAGTTGTGTCATCGGTACAAAATTAGCGAGCAGAGAAAAGTAATATTATATAGCATAGTTCTTCTCATAAGACAACAAGAATTAGCCATCATTGTATGTATGAATAGAAAATTTTAGTTAGTTTATCATCATATGCAGATGGCAGCCATTATTACATATTATTCGTAAAATTGCAGAACAGATCAGTGTATCATCATATGCAGATATTCTAACTAGATAATTATGATATTATAGTTGCATGTTTTCCTACTTGGTAATGAAGCATGGATTATTTGTACATGCATTCTAACGAAACCAATGATTTTATGTGGTAGGTGGATTGTAGTATAAATGCGATGTCGCTGTTAGTACATGCAAATTGTGTGCCGCCTAATTCCAAGTGGAGCAATAGTCATTGAAGAAAAGGTGTAAACCTCGTGTCATATTTTTTTTATTCCTGTAGTAGTAGAAGTGTGATTTGTGAATAATTTGGTTGCACATATATTTCAGGTGAAATTTGCTACGAACGTGAGTTAAGTAGTGGTTATTGGAAATATTCGGTCGCATAAAAAGTTGGGGACCGAATAATTAATTATTGGTTATTGGAAATATTCGGTCGCGTTCTTGAAGTTGAGGTATACAATTTATCTCTTAAAAAGTGTTAAGTATTTATTTTGTTGTAGTGTATCCTATATAGTTAAGTTGGTAGAACGGAAATGTGAAGTAATTTTATTCTGTTATTGATAGGATGCATGAAAGAATAATTAATTGTATGCAAAATTTTCAGTTGCATACTTGAAGATTAGGTAGGGCTAAAATTAATATCTTAAAAAGTGTGAAGTATTTATTTTGTTGTAGTATATCACATATAGTTATGTTGGTAGAACAGTAAAGTGAAGTAAGTTTAATCCGCTAGTGATTGCATGCATGAAAGAATAATAAATTATATGCAAAATATAAATTATGTCAGCTCATTTAGTAGAATATTTATATTTGTACATAAATATAAAATATAGCTTCGTGTGACTAATGTCCATTTTAAATTTGTGGGGTAGGTACGATGGAAAATTTATTAGTGTTTTATGGGGATGTGGTTCGCGATGGAATTTCTGGGCTAGATGTGTCTCAGTGCGAGTCTATAAATGTTGTAGTGAGAGGTATGGAGAACCTAGATTTTGCGGAAGTGAGGAAATATGGTACATCCGTAACACACGTACCTTGTTGTCTAATATATTTCTCAATTTTTAGACCATACAATATAAATACAACTGCGATATACAATCAATGGTACATCCGTAACACACGTACCTTGTTGTCGGGTCCTCCGCCTATAGAGCTTACACAGGATGAGCAAGTGCGTGGACCAGAAATCTTATCATCGGCGTACCATCGTGACAGCACGGTACTGATTGTGTTCTAATTAATCATGTCCTAATTAATCATGTCCTAATTAATCATGTCCTAATTGTGATACATGCAGCTCAAAGATTTACGGCAAATCGCTTTTGATGCGCAAAGAGCTATGCAACAGCAGAACTTAAATACACAGGAAGGGAAGAACATATTCAGATGTATTTTCGCTACTGCTGCAAGCGGACTTCGGCGTTTAGGCTGCACCCGTCTTGATGATATTATTGCGCATCATCCCGAAATGCCTGAAGCGCCTTCGTCTAGATCGAGTCTTGCACGACCCAGTGAGCCGCGACTGAGTACCACACCAATGACACATCCCCGACAAGACTCATCACTACTACAACGTTCACTTTCACGTCTAGGATCTCAAAGACGTGCTGCTAGACAGGTACTATGGAACAACCTCTTTTTTCACATTTCCCATCCCCGATAAGACTCTTGTCTACAAAAACACTAAATTCCATAGACAGTAACCATTTCTTTTTTCAATGATTTTGCTAGGAGGAGCCAATTACTATGCCAACTGTTACCCCATCTGGAGGGATGGACTCATACACATGCGACGTGGGAGCACGGCGTGTGCACGAAAATATTGGGACTGCGTGGGATTCAGTGGATTATGATGTTGGCCAAAATATGCCGCAAGCACATGCGACGTGGGATCAAGGCCAGAGTTCACAACAGTTCAATACCACACAAGTATGTGCATATATCTGAACTAATTACACCTTCTCAACCTCATTAACGCGACATGGGTTCTAATATTGTCTATACCCCTTAGGAAACTATTGATCCGACGTGGAACGACATGGGAGCTGGTATTGGATACAGCATGGCTCCACCACAGGGATTTCAACATATGCTGCGACAGGATAACACCAATTTTTTTCCATCTGTCCCTGACTTCTTTTCGTACGATCCAGCTAGCACATCTGGGAGCTTAATCCCTCCACCCTCTGGATCTCAGCACGTGTTTCATACTCCTCCGCCACCACCTGACACTCAACCAGAAGAGGACGAGCGGCAGTACGGCCGAGGCCACCGTGAACCTCATCCCCCCCGTGAACGTCTATCGCCTTCAGGACGTCGGCACAGGCAGCCCAGACCTCGCCGACAAGGCTAACACAATTTGTGTACGCCTATATATATCTATGTTACTATTTCCAGCTATGTAATAGACATATTTCTATGTTCGTTTGTATGGGACAAATAAATTTGCTTTCAATCACTTATTGCGATAATAAGGCCTGCCATTTATTTGCTTGCAACACAAATACAACATAAACTACTAGTAAGATACACATGTCACGAGGCTTCAAATTAAGATACATTACAATGTTTCACTAATCGAATCAACGCTTGCCCGATGATGATGCTGCGTTAGATTTGGCCTTCGATGATGCAGCACTCTTACCCTTAGATTTCACAGGCGCAGGCATGAAGTCATCGTCATTATACTCATCATATGCTGCCTCTGCTAGAGCATCACCATATGTATTCGGGCGGTATAACCCACCCCGCACTGGACCAAATATCTTTTTCAGCCAGGCAAAGTGCTTGATTCTTGTATTGACAAACTCTGCGTCATCAGGATAGTGCTGCATATGACAAATAGAAAACCGGATAATGTCAGTAGTACTACAAATAAATCTTAAGGAATATAAAGTGCGCAAAATAATATATATTACCTGCATGTGCAATGCGTATGTTTTTGGCAGCATCGTGATTTCAGTTGAATCAGTATTGATCCAACTTTGAAAACCAAGACCAGCCTCAATATTTTTGAGCTCAACCACTCTATTCCACCTTGCTTGCTGCCTTAATAGTTCTTGGCGTACCTCTTCTATGCTCCTCAGTGGTAGCTGCATCCTCGGTAACCATATACCTATCTTAGCTACGTGGCTATCTTCAATGATTACCTCCTAGAAAGACATACCGTTACTCTCACAATATGTTCCGGTACGACACAGGATACAATGGGTCATCTCTGGGTGGAAATCACGGTTAGCGGGATCAAAGAAAGGAAGAACATCCGACATGGTTGGAGGCTGTACTGATGCAACAAACCCATGGGTGAGAGGAATGAATGACGAATACCTTGCTTATATAGCCTGCGATTAGTGCCGTCGGTGGTCTATTTACTGCTACGACATAGTGAACGGTGGTCTTTTTCTGTATCAAACAGTTTTTCTAAAGCATCGATTTTATCAGCGCATGCGAGACATTAGCTCAACACATCGAATCTTACACAGTCTACATAAAAATCAGTGCACGGCCGGGAGGTACTGATCGAATGCACGACGAATGCCTTCTTTATATAGACCCCGATTAGTGCTGCCGGTAAGCGAAAACATTAGCAAAAGTGTGTACCGTCGGTGGTCTATTTTCTGTTTCAAACAGTGTACCAAACAGTGTATCAAAGATGTCTATGTATCATCGCATGCAACGAAAGCAACGAATCTGCATCGCCTCGGAGTCAGCGCCGTTTGTCGGGCACCTGCAAACCGCACTGCCAGGGTGCCGGCAGCACCAATGGCGGCAGGCGCCACATCAGCTTGCCGGCGCTAGGAGAGGCGGCAGGGCCCACGCGCACAGCCGCCAGGCCACATGCCGGCGATGGTGCTGGTGGCACCCCCCTGCCGGCTTTGGCCCAGGCGGCACGTGCCACGTGTCGCCTGGCCAGGGGTGCCGCCACTCAAAACGGGTCCTTTTTGGCAATCTTTTTTAGAGGTGGTCTCTTTTGGCAATTCATTGGTGCAGGTGGTCTCTTCTGTCAAAAATTCGAGGAGGGCAGGCTGGTCTTAGAGCATCTCCAGCTGTTTGAGGCCCCTAGGCCAAAATTCGGCGCTATTTAGCTCTGAATGGATAAAAATTTCGGTCTGAGGAGGCCCATATTTTCAGCGGTGAGCTTAGGAGAATATTTGAAATCAAACACGATTAGACGAAAAACGTTTAAATTTTGGCGAAATATAGAGATATTTATATATATAGGGCGATTTTTTACATATATAGGCCGAATTCGTAATATATTTGAATTCGGCCGATAGACTAACTAAAAACACGGCAATCTACATGCCTAATCGGCGGTAGAACACCATGTAGTCCCCGCCATCGTCGCTAGAGTCGCCGCCGTCCTGCGGTGGCGGCGCCTGGCAGCTTGACCTCTGCCCAGCGTCGCCGAAACGTGGCGGTGTAGGCCGGTAGAGGTCGTCGTCGCTAGACTCCTCCAGCTTGACGACCGGCACGCCGCGGCTGGGTTGCGCGGCGGCGGCTGCGCGACGCTGTGCGGCCGCAAGGTCCAGCAGCCGCCACTGCTGCTCCGCCTCCTCCATCTCCCAGTCCCGCCTGGACCACTCGAGCGTCGCGTCGAGCGGCATGGAGTTCTCGGCAGGGACGACGTCTCTGAGAGACCGGGCGATTGCCTCGCGCGTCGCCTCCTCCTCCGCCCGCGCGGCCTCCGCCTCAGCGAGCTCAGACGCGGCCTTGGCGGCTTCGTCCTTCCTCGGCTTGCACTTGTGGTTGCGCGGCGGCGACGAGGTACGCGCCCCCTCGCGGATGACGAGGGCGCCGCTGCTGCGCCTCGGCGGCGCGGACGGCGGCTCCTGCCTGACGGTCCTCGGCGTGGATGCCGACGACCGTGATGCCGACCTCGCCGACCCGAAGGACGCCGATCCAGAGGAGACGGATGCCATCCGCCGTGGCATCCAGGAGCTCCCGTGGCGGCGGGACAGCATCGCTCGCTGTGGCGGCGGCATCTCGAGGACCGGCGAGTTCCCGCGCTCGACGTGTGCGAGAACAGCCTCGAGGGTGCGGCCGAGCGCGCTCCACCAACGGCGGCGGCCGGCAGCGTTGTTGCGCGCAGGAGGACGGGGGGCCGTCGTACGCGGCGAGTTCGCGTCCGTACCTTCGCCGGAAGAACACGTTCCACGCCGGATAGTTGTCCGGGTAGAAGCGCGGGTCGGCACGTTGCTCGTCGCTCATGCCCTCGATGATCTCGTCGATGGCAGCGTCGAGGGCGGCGCCCGTTGGCGGAGGCGGGATCGGGATGCCGCCCGCGCTCAGACGCCATCCTCCGGGGGCGCGGAAGTCGGGCGGCGCCGGGTAGCCCGCCGCGTAGAGCAGCCGGCCCTCCCAGGGAGCACTGGCCAAAGCCGTTGTTGGCCGCGCCGTCGTCGTCCGATCCGTAGCCCGCCATTGCTCGCGTGGAGGAGGTGGATGAGGTGGAGAGTGGATTGGGGAGAAGCGGGTGAATGTGGCCGGCCAGACAGACGCGCGGTAGGCCGCGATATATAGGCGGCCGCGCATTAACTCGCCTCGCGCGCGTGGCTGGATGTCCATCGGCGGCAGCTTTTACAACGCGCGAAAGACGATGCGCGGGGAAGACGACGATGCGCGGAAGACGAGACGATGAGGACGACGACCGCCCTCTCTCGCCGACAACTCGGGGCCAGACGACGCGCAAGAAGTTTCCTCGCCGTTTCGCGCGCATTTCTTTCGTCCGGAGTCCCCGAGCGTGCCCCGGAAGGTCGGGAATGGCCTGGGCTCGCTGGATGGATGAAGACCGAAATCCGGACGAAAACGAGGAACCGGGGACGCGACTGGGCCGTTTTTCACCGTCCGGATAAAAGGGGGTGTCGGCGACTGGGCCGTTTTTCACCGTCCGGATAAAAGGGGGTGTCGGGGACCTCACCGGGTTCGTGGCTAGAGATGCTCTTAGAGTCGCCTGAGGACACCGAGGAGTACCACGCCACGGCCGCCTGCCACGTGGGAGAGGCTGGCCCATTTGTCGAGGCGGTGTTGCAGCTCGAGGCGTTCCCAGATGTTGATGCACAGGACAGCGTCGCTCTGCCAGCTCTCTTCTCACAGTGCCATTGTTGTCTCTCTTCAGCCTCCACTCCGGAGGCCCTCCAAACGGTTCTTGGGATTGATGGTCTCCTAGTCCTAGCGTCGACATCGGCAATGCTTGGACATCATGACAGAGATGCCTACTCGTTCTTGGTGCCCTTTGAGTAGGCTGATACCTTGTGCACCCTCAATATGTCAGCGGCAAAGAACTTCATCAGTTCTAGATCTTTTTTGATCGCTTAGAGGCCTATGCTCCCTTAGCTAGCTTGGTCTGCTGGTGGCAGCTGACATTTTATCTTGTCCGCGGCGAGTCTGGTGTTGGTCAGCGGCGACAACGCGTGGGAGGTCCCAAGGCTACCTGTAGCTATATCCAAGACAGGAGTGTGCTACTTCTGTGTTTTGTTCGTCACGTGTCCCACAGAGGCTGTTTTGCATTTTCTTTTTTCATGTTTCCTCATCTTGTGTACCAGGTTGTAATCAGCGATGGAAACTTCTGGGTTTCCATGCGTACTCTTTTCTAATATATGCAGAGACCTTTGCGCAAAAAAGTGATGTATGTGTGGACTTATCGTCATGTATGTGTTGTTTTGATCCAATTTTTTGTCACATACTGCACCAGTGGCAAAAGTGTCTTTTCAGGAGTCATTTAACACAGCTAGTAGTCAAAATATGGCAGTGTCATATTAGTAACAAAATTTAGACCCAGTGTCCAATGGGGAAGAAAAAAGTTTCCAGGGTCAAACCGGGTGTAGTATATTTTAATCTACTGTCAAATAAGGAATTTCATCACGTTTCTACTTTCCCTGCAGATTCAAGCATTATCTGGCATTTTGCAAGATCTCTAGTTATCTAGCACAAAATAAATAGAAATACACATTATGAAATCGGTCAGGGTAATCCAAGCCTACCCGATTCTTTCTCATCCTCAGAGTTACGTTTATGAGTGCTCATCAGTTACAGTATCTTGTGTTCTACCATTTTCTGGATGTGATCCTTCCATTCCACTTGAGATCTATATAAGAAGAAAGAGAAGGCCGACAAATGCTACTTATTAATTGCCAAAGGAACATGTCTACCAGAATAATTTTGCTAAGAAAGACATACTAAGTTGAGATTTTAGCTTCACGTCTAGTGCAATGAGATGTTTGATTGCAAACTTGAGGCAAGTCCCTTCCTCCCCTTCACCATCCCCTCCGCCACAGCAGAGCCCATACTCAGCAAGCAAATCGTGGAGAGCGACAAGTAAGTCAACCTGCATAGGTGAACAAAAGTAAGTGGATACTGAATAGAAAATCAACACCATAAATTGTATTGGTAATATGAAGGTAACATGTACCTGAGTTCTGACAGATACCGTAGGATCAAGATGCTGAAGTTTACAAAAGGCAACAGCTGCATCTACAAGGCAAGAACTGTCCAACTGGTCAGCCTGATCCGAGGTTCCAGAGCACGAGAGTTTTCTCCATACTATCATCTTGACAGCAGCGCACATGATTTTGAGGAGCAATGATTGAATACCACCGATGATATAAACTAGTGAGCTCAGACCATCTTGCCCATCCTGCAAATATAATAATCAAATAGTTAGTTTTACTGTGCTATTAGAAGTATTTTAATCCATAAGATTTTTCTCCGATTAGAAAGATTGCATAGACGTTTGGTCCAATGAATCAAATATAATTGATATAGGGTAATCCAGAAAGATATGGAATTGCAGCTAGTGCATTTACCTAGAACATGGCCAACACGGCAACACCTGGAAGCAATTATCACAAAATGCATTGGTTTGTTTACAATATATATTACTCAAAGTCCTTTACAAAGATTCCCTCGTTACTGGCTACATTCATTACTAATACTATTACGGGCTAAAACTATTTTCTACATGGGTTAATAGATCATGACACTCAGAATAAGCATAACTTGTAACTCACACAATAATGCATACCATCCCAGCACAACAGAAGTCATTGTAGACTGAATACCATAGCAAATTCCAAGGTTAAAATAGGTGTGCTTAGGCGCTTGCCTAGGAGCGCCCTTAGGTGACAGTAGAATGCCTAGACATAGCCCTATGCAATGGAAATGTGGAATAGGCTACCGGTGAGACTTTTGGGCAATGAATTGGCCTCCTCCGACCAGGTCTCAACCTCACCGGGGAGGAATAGTCATCCTCCAGCAAAAAAAACCGAGGTGGAGCAGGAGAAAAGAGGTGTCATCAGGATCGTAGAGAACCCCCCCCCCCCCCCCCCAGCCTTCTCGGAAACGTCCTATTGTATCGAACTGTCCATACAATATCCGTACAAAACACCTAGACAAGCTAAAAGTGGCTAGGATTCTCTCCTGGGATTGGGGACTCGAGGGTTTGGCGTGGAGAAGAAGAAGATCAAGACAGAGAAGAGAGATTCACGGGAGAGATATTTCATTCATTTTAGTTGTCTGCTTGTACAATTGGACCCCGGAGCTTATAACCCGCTCCACTCACACGCCAACAGCTGTCATGCTGCCCCTTTTCCTGTCGGCCCATGGCCCATTAGCTTCTGCTCCATTTCCAGCCCACGGCCCGCTTGCTTGAGTTCACTCCCTTTTCCCGCGCTCCTCTTCTTCAGTTTGCGCTTCCTCTGCTCCTCCAGTGTGATCGCTGAGGTCATGACAGGTGCTCCCCCCTGCAGATCCAGCTTGTCCCCAAGCTGGTGCGGTTGGAAACCGCTGATGCACTGCTTCGTAATCCTCCCAAGTAGCTGATTCTGGTGGCAAAGTTGACCAACGGATTAATACTTGCAGCAGTGCAGAATTCCCTTTCTTGACAAGACTGCGGTCTAGAATTTCTTCAGGGACAAGAGCAGCAGTATCAAGTAACAGAGGTTCAGGCAACGCCGCATACACTGGAGTGTGGTCAGGCACGTGTGTGTTGTTTCAGTTGGGACACATGAAACACTTGGTGTATCAGACTATGTCCTGGCAACTGTAAACTGTAAGTTGACAGTCCAATTCGTTCCAAGATCTGATATGTGCCGAAGTATTTCATGGCAAGCTTGGGATATGGCCAATTTGCCACTGATGATTGAGTGTAAGGTTGCAGTTTCAGAAACACTGAATCACCCACCGTAAACTCCCTTGCAGTCCTGTTTTTGTCAGCGTCAGCTTTCATCTTGGACTGTGCCCTAGCCAAATGTTGTGCTTAAGAAATGCTGATTGATCTGCTCTTTCCTTGAGCCAAGCTTGCAGATCAACATGGGCAGCTGGATCAGTAGCAGTAAACTGTCCCATATGAGGATCTTTACCATAAACTGTCTTGAAAGGTGAGCAGCCCAAGGAAGTGTGGTAGGAGGTATTATACCAGAATTCAGCTAAGGGTAGCCAGCTTGCCCACTGCTTGGGAGTATCATGAACAGCACACCTTAAGTACATTTCCAGACACTGATTTACTCTTTCAGTCTGGCCATCACTGTGGATGGTAGGCTGGCCATCACTGTGGATGGTAGGCTGTGGACATCTGCAATTTAGCGCCCCACAGCTTGAACAAAGCAGTCCAAAACTTACTGGTGAATACAGGGTCTCTACCTGAAGTAATTGTAAGAGGCATGCTATGCAATTTGACAACAGTGTTGAGGAAAACCTCGGCCACTCCAGCAGCAGTGTAAGGATGTTTTAATGGAATAAAATGACTGTATTTTGTGTACCTGTCCACTACCACAAGTATGACTGAAAATCCTTGTGATTTAGGGAGGCCCTCAATGAAATCCATGAAAACATCTTCCCAGGCCCATTCTGGAGTTTTCAGTGGAGTGAGTAAGCCAAGGTACTTACAATTCTCATGCTTGGCCTGTTGGCAGGTCTGGCACTGTTGAACAAAATTTGCTACAGCTTGTTTGATGCCGGTCCAATGAAAAAGTTTCTTGACTCTTTGATAGCTTGCATGTAATACCTGAGTGTCCTCCAATTGGGGAAGAATGGAATGCTTCAATAAGTCTGGTCTGGAGTCCAGCATTGGGTCCCAGCCAAATCTTCCCTATGTACATGAGAAGACCATTTACCAGAGAATAAGGGGGTTCGGCAGCTGGAGCAGTAACTGTGCTGTGACATCTACTGCATAAGAATTCACTATCTCCTGCAGCCAGACAAGTTGGGCAGTGGATATTGCTTGGACTGCAAAAACATGTCCAATTCTGGAGAGGGCATCTGCAGCTTTGTTTTCCACTCCCTTTTTGTACTGAAACTTGAACAGTAATCCCATCAATTTAGTCATAGCCTTTCTCTGTAAATCAGTGGACAAAACTTTTGTGGTCAGTTTTTATAACAAATGGTACCTCTAGATATATATGATCTCCACCTTTCTACGGCCATCATAATTGCCAAATACTCTTTTTCATAAATGGACAGTTTCTGATTAGCTGGTCCCAATGCTTTGCTGTAGAAAGCCACAAGGTGTCCATTTTGACTCAACACTGCACCAATCCCAGTAGCACAAGCATCAATTTCAATGGTAAATTGCTGAGAAAAATTTGGCAGAGTAAGAACTGGTGTTGGGACCATGGCTTGCTTCAACTGATCAAAAGCTATTTGAGCTTCTGGTGGCCAGTGAAATGGCTGATTTTTCAACAAGTTTGTAAGTGGTTTAGCAATAATTCCATAGTTTCTGACAAACTTTCTGTAGTAGCCTGTGAGGCCCAGGAAACCTCTTAGTTCAGTCATTGATGACATCAATTTGATGTAGGCACTGGCCACTGTGCCATGACTGCAGTTTTGCTAGGATCAATAGCTACTCCTTTATCTGAAATAATATGGCCCAGATAACATTTGGATAACTTGGCACATAACTTATTTTCTCTAAGAATTCCCAACACATGTTGCAAATGTGTATTATGACTGACCAAGTCTGGAGTGTAGACTAGGATGTCATCCATGAAAACCAAGACATATTTTCTGATACATTTTGCTAATCCTGAATTCATCAGACATTGGAAAGTTGCAGGTGCATTTGTGAGGCTAAATGGCATTACTCTAAACTGGAACTGCCCATGGTGTGTTTTAAAAACAGTTTTTTGTTCATCTTGTTCCACCATTCGAATTCGATGATATCCAGATTTCAGGTCCAACTTAGAAAACCAATGGGTGCCAGCCAATTCATCCAGCAGCTCATCTACCACTGGCATAGGAAATTTGCTCTTGACAGAAATATCATTGAGCCTTCTACAATCCACACAAAATCTCCATGTACCATCCTTCTTTTTCACCAAGAGAACAGGAGAAGCAAAGGGAGACATGCTTGGTGTTATGAGTCCAGCTGCCAACATTTCATTAACTTGCCTCTCAATCTCTCATCCTTCTGTTGAGGTGAGTATCTATATGGCCTAGAATTAACTGGAATGCATGCTGTCAGGAAGAAGGGAGATGGCATGATCAAAGGCCCTATGTGGTGGTAGGTCTCCTTTGTCCTGAAACACATCTTGATACTCAGATAGTGTCACCTTAATGCAATGTAGCAGAGTGGTTTCTGCTGTGGAAGCAGTTGATGTGAGTACTACGGTTGCCCAGACATCATTTCCTTTGTAAGGTTTCTCCAGTTGGAGTTGAGGTTGCTGAATAGGTGCCATACCTTGTAGAGTCCCAGGTTGCCCATTGTATTGGAACTGAATCTAGCCCTCTTGCCAGTTACAGGTCATGTCTCCCCACTGGGCAAGCCAATCTATACCCAGAATTGCAGCATATCCCCCAAGGGCAACCACTTTCATATCAGTCTGAAAGGTGGCTCCATTTATCCACCATTCTAGCCCTTTGACCTCAGATGTGCAGGGCATGTATTAGCCATTTGCTACTTTTACTTGCAGAGGAGCAGACAAGGCCACAATGGGGCAGTGTAATTTATCAACTAACTGCTGATCAGTGAAGGTGTGAGAGCTTCCAAAGTCAACAAGAAGAAGCATGACTTGGTTCCCTATTAATGCTCTGAGTTTGATAGACTTGGCATGAGTGGTACCAGAAATGGCATTTGAAAAGCAGCTGCCTCTTCCATGGCTTCTTCCCCTGCCACAACATCCAGCAGTTCATCACTGAGTACCAGAGCATACACACAAGGCCAGGAGTATATTTCTCCCCACAGCTATAGCACAGCCCATTGGTACGCCTATATTCCTTGAGCTGTCTTGCCTTGCCTTCCAGACATCACCAGCTGCAAACTGTTGCTTAGGAGCACTGTCAAGTTTGCCTCCTATTGGTTTCAGAAGAAAGGGCTTCTGGAATTTGTGGACAGTAGCTTTGCTGCGTGCCAGCATGGCTTCCTGAATCATGGCAAACTGAGATGTGTGAACGGTGGGTGGTATTTGCATTTCGACAGCAGTTCGGAGTTCATCTTTCAGTCCCAAAATGAACCTAGTAACGAGCAACGTCTCACTGACATGGCCTTCATAGAGTCTCACTTTGTACACTAACTGATTGAATGCAGTGCGATAGTCTTGCACTGTTCCGGTCTGCTTCAGCACTAACAGGTCCCTCATACAGTCATGATGGACATTGATATCAAATTCCGCCAGAAAGGCAGCCGCAAACGAGGACCAACTCAAGCAGACATCAGTTAATTTCACGGACTGGTACCAATGTGCTGCATTATCATGGAGATGCAAGGATGCAGACATAATCCGGAAATTGTCAGGTATGTCGTACATCAGGAAATAAGCCTCACAATTATCAAGCCATATGCGAATGCCATCCCCACTGAATCGAGGAAACTCCATCTTAGGCATCCAGGTACGTTTCGTGCTTGTGTCATCAGAAGGGGAATCGGAACTCGGTACCTGCGCGTGAGCCTGCTGCCAGCGAGGAGGTTGATCTGGTGGCGGGGGTGGTGGTGGTCGAGTAGCCGCCGGTAGTACCGTGTTCGTTGTAGCCGCTGTCCAGGGCGAAGACACGAACACGCCCGGCTCCGCCATGCGCGCGAGGTCGGGCTCTTGCTGCTGAGACTTGAGCACCCGGGCAACCTGAACATTCTCCTGGTGGATCTCCCCGATAGAGCTCACCGAGAGATAACCTTCGCGTGCACCTGATCTAAGTATCTAACCTGCACACCTGCTCCGTGAATTTGGTGTCCAGATCATCGAGCCTTGCTTGAATTGCTTGGATTCCCTCCACCGAATCGCCCGGAGCGACTCCAACTCCTTCATCACCTTCTCCTCAAACGATCCCATGATGTCCACCACGTACCACGTCTGCGCATTGGCTTTGAACGAAGACGTCGCCACTTCCTCTGAATTTTCCGAACACTGATCTCGGATATACTGAAGAGCAACCAGGCGATGTTACCGGAAAATCTCGAGTTCGTGAAGCGCGAACGGATCGTACACAGCTCTGATACCAAGTTGTTATGTCCTTGCCTAGGATCTCTCCTGGGATTGGGGACTCGAGGGTTTGGCGTGGAGAAGAAGATCAAGACAGAGAAGAGAGATTCACGGGAGAGATATTTCATTCATTTTAATTGTCTGCTTTTACAATTGGACCCCGGAGCTCATAACCCGCTCCAGGCAATTCCTATACTTCGACCAGGTCAGCCGTTACCGCGCGCCGCACACCCTCTGCGCACGGTATGGGCCGGCCTGGTCGGCCCATTTTCGTTTGTTTTCTATGCTTTTGTTTCTTTATTCATTTTCATTTCAGTTTTCTTTTTCGTTTTTTCTTTTACAGCATTATATTACGATTTTGAATTTTTTTCTGTTTCAAAAAAATTGTTCAGAATTTTTTCAGATTTTAAAAATTATATTTTGAAATTTGTTCGGATTTTAAAATTTGTCCACATTTCGAAAATTGTTCAGATTTAAAATTTGTTCAGTTTTAAAATTTGTTCATATTCAAAATTTGTTCTCATTCAAAATCTATTATAGTTTAAAACTTGTTCCAATTAAAAATTTGTTCGAATTTTGAAAATGTTCAAAATTAAAAAATGTTCATTTTCAAAAAATGTTCAGATTTGAAAAATGTTCATTTTCTAAAAATGCTCTAACTCAAAAAATGTTTATTTTCGAAAAATGTTCTAATTCAAATAATTAGGAAAAAATAAATAGAAAAAAGGAAAGAATAAACTGAAAAAGAAAGTACCAAATTTGTTCCAATTTAAAACTTGTTCCATTTCAAATTTGTTCAAATTTTGAACAATTCTTTTTACAAAATTTCACGCTGTGAAAAAATATCTAAAAATAATCTGATTTATTTGAAAAACAAAGAAGAAACAGGAAAAACCGGAAAAGGAAAAAAAAACTACCTATCTTTCCTGTTGGGGCGCAGCCCAGTAAGCCTCCGTGAAGCACGCCCGCGTGTGCGGCAGGCCGCAACGGCCGCACCGGTCGGAGTATAGGAGCTCCCCCGCTCCACTCACACGCCAACAGCTGTCATGCTGCCCCTTTTCCTGTTGACCCATGGCCCATTAGCTTCTGCTCCATTTCCAGCCCACAGCCTGTTTGCTTGAGTTCACTCGCTTTTCCCGCGCTCCTCTTCTTGGGAGCTCCTATTCTGCGCTTCAAGCGCCCGTTACGGGCGAACGCCTGAAGGCGTTCGGAAATGGGCCGGCCCAATTCGGCCACGAATTTTACTTTTTTTTCTGTATATTTGGGATCTGTTTAAATTTATAAATGTTTAAATTCGAAACTGTTCACATTCGAAATCGTTTAAATTCAAAAATCTATTTAAATCCGAAAACTATACAAAATTCGAAATCTGTTCCATTTAAATATGTTCAATTTGAAATTTGTTCAAATTTAAATCTGTTCCATTTGGAATATGTTCCATTTAAAATATGTTCCAGATTCGAATTTTATTTAGAATTTGAAATTATGTTCCATTTAAAATCTGTTCAAATTGAAAACTGTTTAAAATCTGTGTTTTGTTTGAAAAAAAAGAAAAGCAAAAAAGAAGCAGAAACAGGAAAAGAAAAAAAAGAAAAAGAAACAAAAAATGAGCTCTAAATGGGCCGGCCCGTTCGGGTTACAGCGAAGAGAGGAGGGTACGCGTCGGCTGGTTCCTGACGCTAAAGGCGTCAAATAGGATTTGCCCCTCTTCTTTAGTTTGCGCTTCCCAGGTACTGCTGCTCCCAGAGTGATTGCCGAGGTCGTGACAATTTAACTTCCCAAAAAGCGACAGAAATCCCAATGATTTAACAATAGCTTTTCACTAATACAGTTGTACTCATGTTAAGAAGTTGAAAGTTTCTGAGTGCAGAACACTGACATGTTATTAATGCGGAATAAAACTAACGTTTAATTTGCCAAGCATACAAAACCTAAACAAACTAGGTTCACCTATGTGCACCAACAACTTATGCTAGACAAGATAAGCAACTATGAGATAGCAAGATGTATATAACTTCAAGCACGAAGGCTATCACAAAGTAAATTGCATAAGTAAAGGAGCTCGGATATAGAAATAACCGAGGGACACGGAGACAATGATGTATCCCGAAGTTCACACCCTTGCGAGTGCTAATCTCCGTTGGAGCGGTGTGGAGGCACAAGGCTCCCCAAACGCCACGGAGGCTCACCGTAATCTCCTCGAGCCCTCCCACCAAGATGGAAGACCCGACCACTATGGGACACTTGAGGGCGGTCACCGAACCCGTACAAGCTTGGGGCAATCTCCACAACTCAATTGGAGGCTCCCAAGAATCGCCACTGAGGCACCACAAAGCTTGGGAAGATCTCCACAACTTAATTGGAGGTCCCCAAGTAATTGCCACGGAGGCACCACAAAGCTTGGGAAGATCTCCACAACTTAATTGGAGGTCCCCAAGTAATTGCCACGGAGGCACCACAAAGCTTGGGAAGATCTCCACAACTCAATTGGAGGTCCCCAAGTAACCACTAAGCCACTAAGCCGTCTAGGGTTCCAAGAACCCAAGAGTAAAAAGCTCAACGAACTTTCACTACCGAATCTCCGAGGAGAACTCAAACCGATGCACCAAATGCAATGGCAAGAACACACGAAGTGCTCAAATCCTTCTCTCCCAAATCCCACCAAAGCAACAAATGCTATGGAGGGATATGAGAGGAAGAACAAGGGAGGAAATCCACAAAGAAATCCAAGATCTAGATCCAATAGGTTCCCCTCACAAAGAGGAGAAAGTGATTGGTGGAAATGTAGATCTAGATCTCCTCTCTCTTTTCCCTCAAAAAGATGCAAGAATTATGGGAGGGATGGGGAGGAAGGGCAAGCTCTTCAAGGTCAACAATGGAGGAGAGAGAAATGGAAGAGCCAACCTCCAAATGAGGAAGAAGGGGCTTTATATAGCCCCCGCACGAAATCTGACCGTTACAGGATTTTTAACCCGGAAATTCCGGCCTCGGGGGCGGAATTTCCGGCCCGGGGGCGGAATTTCCGCCCCCCTTATAAAATTTCCGGCCCAAATTTCCGCCCCCCCTACTGCAGGTTGCACCACAAAAGACTTAGCAGAATTTCGCAGGGCCGGAAATTATGGAATTTCCGCCCCCCGGAAATTCCGGTCTCGGGGGCGGAATTTCCGGCCCTGGGGAAAACATCAGTACGAAAACGGCTGTAACTTTTGCATCCGGACTCCGTTTTCGATGATCTTGGGCTCGTTGGAATCACCACAACAAGCTCTACAACTATATTCATAGAAACATCATAGTCCAACAAAGGAGGATGAAGCCAAATGATAAAAGGTTTGACTTAGCTATAAAGAAGAACCGGTAAAACCTCCAAACACCAAAAACGCAATAAGAGTTCCATACGAAATCCGTTTTTGATGACCTAGAGCTTGTCATGGAAATAACCACAAGCTCTAGAACCTCACATGGATAAAAGCCAAATAAGAACCAAGAAAGATAATGCCAAGTATGCAAAGGTTTGAGCTCTCTCCGAACGATACAATTAAGTTACTCACTCGAGAGCCCCTCTTGATAGTACGGCTACCAATCCTATAATCCGGTCTCCAAACTAACACATGAGACCGGTAGAAGAGAAAACCTATCAAGAACAAGCCTTTGCCTTTCAATCCACTTGAGCTAGATGATGACGGTCTTGACACCCTCAAGTTGGACTACCTTTCTTGATTGCGCTTGCTCGGCCTATCTTGAACTTGCGCTTCGACTTGATCAACATTGCACTTCATCTTCTTCCTTCTTAAGAATGATGTCTTGAGAATGCACATGAGAGTTCACTCCATCATCTTATTCCTCAAGACACAATCTATATAGGCTCAACTCTCTTGATCATCACATAGACTTCTTATTTGCACTTTTACACACCAAAGGCTCAAGACGGACAGCCTACTAAACTGATGCAAAATTTCTAGGATTTCATAATACAAAACCAAAGGGGAAATGTCTTTCATATTGCATTAGTAGTTTAACACAAAAGTGAAATCTTGTAGACAGAATTCCAAACATGGTAAGGTTTAAACTAAAAAAAATGTCTGATAATGAGATCCATAAACAAATCAAGAGACCACTTACAGAAGTATCAGATTAATCAATAACATCTTTTGCTGTACTGGCACTTCGAGATACGTCCTTGACTGCTTCCATAACATTTTCTAACCAATTACTGTTCATTGCTTTCACAAAGTCCGCATCACTTGAAATATTTCCCTTGGGGGTGCGAATAGCTCCTACCATGCCAGCTGCCACAGTTAGAACATGTAACTTCCTTTGGTGAGAATCAAGATAGATCTTCATGTCCATTGGTTGAGCTTTTTCACATGCTGATATTAAGACATCCAAGGCAGATAACTCATGTGAAATCACTCTCTCACTTTCGCTCAGCGAACCATATGCACTGCCAACATAGACATCATTGGTGGAAAGCAAAAGTGGAGGAAGCAATTCCTTGAACAAAGAATCAAGCCTGATCAAATTAATTTCACGCATAATCCTATCAGCTGTCAGAAATTTTACAAGCTTCGTGTGAGGTAGAATTATAAACTCTGCACTGATTTTAGCTTTGTTGCTGTTTCTTAAGAGTGACAGAGCAACATTGAACTCCTTATAAGCTCTTTCTTTGCGGTCTGTTGAAAGGGACACGCAACCACTCAGCCAAAAGAAGCGAATCCAGTTCACACGATCAGTGTCTGAAGAAGATTCGTGTTCAGATGTTTCGTCACAAAGCATGTTACTGAAAATGGATTCTTTAGCCTTCGCAGAGCTTTTGGACATAACTGAAGCATTTGTTTCGGTTTCATAACTTGAACATACTTTTGCGCTACTGTTTTCCTTATCCAAATCGAAGCTGGTGGAGTTCACTTTCTCAACATTGTGCCGAATGGTACTTCCAGAAGTATTGTCTCAATGATCTTAAAAAGATGGTAAGAAGAATCAGACAGCTCAAAGGATGTTGTTGAGCTTCCAGAACATATAGCTCGATCATGGTATAGTTCAGCAAGAAATAAACTGCACAGTGCAGATCTATCTTGAGACCAGACTCTAGTAAGTTTGTCTAGTTCAATGATGTTAACAAAGTAATCTTGAAAGGTATGTTAAGATGAGCTATCTTCTCCAACAACATATAGCCAATATGGCAATGACCATAATTCTTGCATATCTTTAATAGAAAACGCTTAGAGCATGTCTAGTAGAACCCCTAGACCCTCAAACCCTCAAAGCAGTTTGAGGGTCGAAAAGTGGTATTTTTTGGCACTTTTACGGGCTGAAAAACAGAGGCAAAGACTAGAACCCTCAAACCCTCAAATTTTAAGGGTCTGAGGGTTCTAGTCTTTGCCCCAACCCTCAGACCCTCAAACCCTCAAACTGTCACATATCACAATTATCACTAGAAAATCACAATCAACCTCAAACAAACTACCAAATGAAGATCATTGATGCATGGTTTTAATAGTTTTACATCACACAATCATCATCCTCGGCCTTCTCATTGGCACCACCAAAAAGTTGCAACTCGGCGCCAACTCCTAGACCACCTCCACGCCTCAAGCACCTCCGGCGACGTCGCCACCACCATAGGCGTCGGTGGTGGAGTCCTCCACACCGCCCTCGCCAACACCACTCATAGGAGTGTCACTTGGACGAGTAGAAGATGCACCACGGAATATCCTCTTCCTCTCCGCGATGTCCTCCTTGTACTCCTTCCACCACCTCAATTGGTCTTCATCCATGTCCTTCTTGGACATCATCATGTGCTCCTTCTCTTCCACCATGAGCTCCTTCCATGCCTTTGCTTCTTTGATCTTGAGCATCCTCTCCTCCAAGTCGGCCTTGCGGGCTCTTTCTTCACGCCTTGCTTCCACTTGTGCAAGCTTCACCTCTCTCTTCTTCTCGGTGATAAGGAGCTTTGTTTCCAATGTCTTCGTTGTCAATATCTCCCTTGACTTCATCATATGCTCAATCTTCTCCCTCATGCTTGCCGCCTCTCCTTCCATCTTTATCCTTAGCTTGGCCTTCTTGGTGCCCTCGGGCTTGTCGACGTTCCTATCCTTGTCCTCATCACTATCATCCATGCTATGCATTGCCGACTTCTTGGGTGCGGCCTCTTGATCCCTCAACTTCCACTTGGGGAAGTTCTTAAGATGTTTCCATGCATGCTTGAATGGGAATGATTTTCCCTTGGAACCGGCCATTTGGATGTACCTTTGGTCGGCAATGGTCTCCTACAAAACCAACAAAAGCATAGTAAACACACATAGTAAACAATAGCATAGACATGGAAAAAAGATGTGCACTCACATAGTCACTCTCCACGCTTCCACTAGGAGGTGAATCAATCACTTGTGTCATTGCCGCACTCCAACGAGCACATGCCGGCTTCATCAACTCCCACCGGCCTTGAAGTGACCGGAATGTACGAGCGGCGAACCCACCGGTCTTCGGCTTGAGCTTGCAATAGGTGTCTTCTATCCGTTGCCAATAGCGTTTACCGGTTTGATCGGTACCGGTGCTCGCAATTATGCCCACAGCAGCCCAAGCACGAACCAAGAGGATGTCCTCGGCCTCGCTGTAGTTAGTGGCGCGCATGATGGGCGGGCGGGCGGCGGCGGAGGCAAACGCCTCCCCTCCTATCTCGGTCACCTCCTCCTCTCCCTCTTCCTCCTCTTCCTCTTCCTCCAAATCATCGTCCTCAAAGTCGAAAGGCTTGAGAGGAGGAGCCCCGATGTTCACCTCCGCGTCATTGAGAAGCCCCATGAACGAGCCCGTCGGTGTGGCCATTTCATCGAGCACGTCATGCGCGGCGGGCGGTGGGTCGTCGATTTGGGGCTTGGGCGCGGCCTTCTTCCTCGACGTGACCTTCTTCACGACCGGGACACCGCCCAACGCCTTCTTGGCGGCCTTCGGTCCAAGACCCGCCGTCTTCCGACGGAGCTTCAAGGCGGGCGGCTCCGCGGCGGCGGCACGGATGGGCGCGGCGACGGGCGGCGGGGCTGCGGCGGCCTGGGCGGTGGCGGGGACGACGTGCGTCCCTGACCGCCGCCGCTTGTAGCCGAGGTGGGTGGCCGCCACCACCGAGGCCACGGTGGCTCGGCTCGGCGCCGCCGGGGCCGCCTCCACGGACGGCGCGAGGGCGGGAGCGGCGGGGGAGGAGGTGGGCGGGAGGGAGCCGGCGGGGAGCCCGTCCATGGCGGCGCGGCGGAGGAGGAGGAGGGAGGGCGGCGGCCGGCGGCGGGGTTCCCGCGTGGGGGCGCGCGGGGAAGAGAGCGGTTGGGGGTCTACGGGTTGGAGGGGTTGGGCTCCCTCCAACCCCTACTTCTACAGGTTGGGAGGGCCGACCCGGCTTCGGCCTGCAAATTTTTTTACAGGTTTGAGGGTCTAAGGGTTCTAGTATTTGGCTTTTGGACCCTCAAACCTGCAAAAAAGCGGTTAAATTTGAGGGTTTAAGGGTCTAGGGGCTCTACTAGACATGCTCTTAGCATCATCTGCCTCGCAGTCGGATGTATATGTGAGAATTTCCGGATTAGAAGTATCAGCATTTGCAGAATGATCAGTCTTTTCTGTAGTACTTGCCCCTTCAGGATGAATGAATCTAGAAACTGAGTTATCGCATGTGATATATCTTTGCCACTGGATTCATCTTCATCTTTTCCAGATTTGCGACTTCGCAGTCTCTTGAGGCGTCTGCTTCGCCTTTCGCGAGGATGTTCTCTGTCTGATTTAGCATCTTTCTCTTTAACTATAGTTTTGCAATCATGAGATGGCAAACTTTCACCATCACGGGATATAAGCAAGCCCACTATTTGCAGTTAAAAGATTTATGATGCCATCTAAAAGGGCAGTCCATTTGGCTTCACTGAGTTGCAATGCACTCCCTCCGTTCAGAAATATAAGACGTTTTACAAACGTCTCGACCAGGTGAAAATCGAACAAAATGACATCGCTACCCCTATCTTCCATCTCCGCCACGACCCAGGCGTGGTCATCTTCTCCGCCCAGCCAGCTCCCCTGATCCCCTCCAGCCCCGCCAGCTCCCCTGATCTCCACCCCAGGTCGCCTGCTCTCTTCCGCCCCAGGTCGCCTGCTCTCTTCCGCCCCAGGTCGCTTGATCCCCTCGGGCCTCGGCCCCAGGTTGCCTGGTCCCTGATCTCCTAGAGTCCAAGGTCACCTGCTCTCATGAGCCCCAGGTGGCCTGATCCCCTGATCGTCCAGGGCAAGAGGTTGCCTGGATCGTCCAGAGCCAAGGTCCATCCACGCGTGCAGCTAAATCCATCCGCGCGTGCAACTAAATCCATCCGCGCAGCTGAATCCATCCTCGGGCCTCGCCCAGCTTGCCGGAATCCATCTGCGCGCGTCTCTGTCAGCTAATTTGAGCCCACCTGAAGAACAAGATGCAGAAAAGGGAGTCACTAATCCACCCGGAGGTCAAAACCTAGGTGCACTACTCTATGACAAGCAGATTGAAAATTTTCCCTATTCTTAGCATTCCAAATGATACTGAATGTAGACAATGCAAGAAATGCTCTTCTAATTCTTTGAGCACTGGAGCAAATATTAAAATTTGAATAATACTATAAGCACTACTAATATTGACAGGCATTGGAACCAAGCAATGACTTGCATTGTAAACTGACAGGGAAAATGACAGGGAAAATAAATGCATGACCTGGCTGCCGTTTCTGAAACACAAGCTGTGTAAAATCTAGACAAAGGCATATCTGCCAATAGTCACTGAATCCAATAGTCACTGAATCTACCTAATGGCAGGAAGTGCATTAGACAATAAGATACGTTTGCACAGCTTGAATGGATATCAGCCAATAGTCACTAAATCCATTCTATTATACTGGCCGCCGTGCATGTACCGCTGTTAAAAACCTTGCTAGAATCTGAAAGAAAGTTAAGGGGCTGTTTGGATTACAGCCGTCGCTTACCCTACCAATATTTTGGTCGTTGACTGCTATCGGAGGCCTTGTTTGGATCAGCGCCAAAGGCCTCCAGCCAAACCAATTTTTTGGTCACACCGTTCAGATTTCGCGCCCGCGCGTCGGCCAGATGCTGGCGGCGGAATTGTTCGCCAATTTTTTGGCGAGCCAATGTTGGCAGGGCTGAGCGAAGGCCCGATCCAAACAGCCCCTAAGTATCCATTTAGAATTATTCCCTTCTTGCTTTTCTTTTTCATCTACTTGGCTTCAACAATGTCAGCTAAGGACTCTTCCATTATCTTCTCACTGTCCACAGTAGTGCTCCCTAAGAACACATCCAATTTATCTGATGAGATGCATGTATCCATTACATTATTCACCATGTCTCCATTATTTCATACTGAGAGGAAAATACTCCAACTACTCCAATGTCATGTTTAATTGTCAGAGATAATCTAGTGTATACTGTAATTTTTAACCCTAGCCATAGTGACCTCCGTAAAGATAGGAACATTCAGAGTACAACATATCATCACCTAAGAGCATGACTAACAGCACCCTTATTCGCCCGGCCCTTAAATCCCGAGTACAGGCTCCCGAACTCGTTTTTTACGGGCGCAAAATCGACGGCGGAGATCAGTGCCCTTATTCACAACCCGTAAAACAGAATATTCTGCTTTACCGGTTGCAAATAAGGGCGCTGGTCGCCGCGACATGCGCTCTGACCCGTAAAAAAGGGTTTTAGGCAGGTTTCATGCAGAATAGCAATATGCAAACATTTGCATAGTTTCAACATCAAAAGGAGCAAGTGGTGGACCATCGGTGTCGACAAGGGAGTCGTTCAACATCTCCATGAATGAACCGTGTGCACTGGAGCTAAATCGGAATCGGGGATGAGATTATGCGTGCTGAGATGCGGCGCAGTGGGGGAAAATTCGACATACCTTTGGGGGCATCGGCTCGAACGGGTTCGGGGCGGGGGAGGCGGCGGGGGACTCGGCGGGAGGCGGAGAGGGAGTGACCGGCGGGAGGCCGGTGCGGTGGGCCGGCCTCTTCAGCTTCAACGCCTTGCCTCCACCGGACTGGCTTTTGGTGCGGGGAACCCTCTTTACGGATGCTGTTAGTCATGCTCTAACAGCATTACCCCTACTACTGTCACAACTGCTGTACCAGAGAGAAATCAAGAATTGCTGCGAATGGCCACTGCCTTACTAAAACAACAAGCAAGCAATCTTGAAGCACTACTCCTACTGTTGTTAATCAAGCACTAATCTTGTACTCCAGCATAGCATATTCAAGTTAATCCTAAATCAAGCAATCAGGGGGGTACTCCAGCATAGCATAATCAAGTTCATCCTAAATCAGACAACAAAATTCAGAGAGGAACTAGAGTGAAACTGCTCGTACGCTATTGCTACTCATACAAAAAGATTTATACACAGAGAGACGAGAAGAGAGGAAGTACCAGCACCTGAGATCCCCAGCCAAGCCGGCACAACTTCTCCAGCACACACAACCCACGAGCAAGCACGCCTCTTCTGGCTCGAGTTCGTCTTCCTCTGGCCGCTCACTGTAGCCACCCTCTACGTCATCCTCGCCCGCCGCCGCTGGGCTCCCACCACTTCCATGCGAAGGCGCCGTCTTCCCGCTGCTCTGGCGCCGCTCCAGATCTAGCGCCTCCTCGCCCAGCAGGATTTCTCCGGCGCACATGGGCCCAGCGCCTCCTCGCCCAGCAGCACTTCGTTGCCACAAAAATATGCGGGCTTTGACCTCCAACTCTCTGGCGCGGGCGGGGGAATAGAGCATGAGAGCGGAATAGAAGTGGTGGGGAGCAAGGCGGCGGTGGGGACGGTGAGGAAGAAGCCGACGACAGTGGGGCGCGAGAGGAAGAGGCGGCGATGGCGGTGGGGCGGCCGGAGAGACGATGGCGAGCGAGGGGACGGGAGCGGAATGACAGGCGGTGCTCCGCGCCCGCCTTTCTTCGTCTTCGACGGCGCTAGACCGGACCTCAAGCGCCGCACCTCGCCGCCCGCCGCCGCATCCTTGCCGCCGTACCCTCGCCACCCGACGCCGGACCCTCGCCGCCGCCACCGCGACAACGCGCAGACCAAGGTCTTCAGGACAGATAGAATGTAGCTTACAAATTCAGTTTGCAGTCTTACTAATACTAGCACAATATCCCGTGCGTTTGCTACGGGTAGATCAAATCATTCCATATGTTGCAAAAAACAATTAGATCTTGTTATTATTGATTGAATGCAAATGATCAACAAAAACACTTCTTTATTATACATACATGTTGACGTCTGATCATTTCGGTGAGCTCTATCATATTCGTGTCTTGATTGTTTTCTATCTTGTAAAATGTTTGCAATTGGTTTACTTTGATCTATCATTAGATTAGCTTGCTACTACAAATACCTTGATGCGTGATCAGTTATTCAGTTTCTTGCAAAGAGATGTCACCGTGTTAGACTAAAGGCACCACCCGATTCTTTCTGATAAAGAGGGATGGAGTTCCTGTTTCGTTAACTAAGTCTCGCGTTGTTTGCTTGAGGAAGGGACTGCATCGATCTACAGGTTTTCTACACACACAAAATCTCATCTAGAAGCTGTTACGATTTTGATTGTACATGACTATTCTGACCAGCTCTTCTTTGATTAAATACCGAAAATAGTAGTTTTTTTATAAATACATATCAAGTTACCCCAATTTGGTCCTTTAATTTGCAACCCCGTCGAATATTCCTTTTGTTTGGTTGACCGGGCAAATCCGTCCTTTGTTGTCACTAAAGCCATATGTGCTACCACAAGAGCATGTCCGATTCGAGTTGTACATGTACTTGATATCATAAACCACAGTATAGCGATCCTTTCATCGAAAACTTACCTAGAAACCATGATTGCATGTGAAAAAATAAAGTAACTTTTGAGTTAATTAAGCACATCAGTTTTGACCCAGGTGTGATTCTCCACAACCTTTTGAGTTAATTAAGCACATCATGGTAGCAAATCAATAGCATCACCACTTCACCAGCCAGCGGCCAGCAGTACAAGCAAGCGAGGACGCACGCCCAGCAGCAAGCAAGCACGAACGTACTCCCTCCGTTTCAAAATATAAGATGTTTTAGGTTTGTGAAGCAAATGTATCTAGACATGTTTTAGTGTGTATATTCGAGTGAACCTATACACTAAAAAATGTCTAGCAAACCTAAAACATCTTATATTTTGAAACGGAGGGAGTAGCAAACAAACACCTAGCTGTTCCCCGACCAGTTGAAGCCGCCCCTGTTCGGGCCGATGTCTCCACCGGCGGCTGCGGCCTCACAGGCAAGGAAGGGATGGGGAGCACCCCCGACCCAACGACGTTGAACAGCGGCGCCGGCAGCACGAAGAGCGATAGCCACATGGTAAGGAAAGCCCCTGCTCGAGCAACCCAGCCGCATCACTATCGCGGGCAACTTAGCCTTTTTCGTCAAGGATTCTAGATCGTGCTCCTTAGAACGCGGATTGGATGGCCAGGAGCGCCTCCATGTCCCTGCTATGCGCTCACGGGCCGACCGAGGAAGGTCAGGCCCCCGATTCGTGGGAGCACTGGGGCGGGAGAGCTACAGGAGGCTGGAGGCCGGGCGCCGCCCGACGGCAAGCACAGAACTAGGGCAGCGGTAGGAAGACGGGAGGCAAAGGTCAGGAGTCTGGGCGTCTCCTCCACGTGGTCTAGGCGCTGGCGGCGCACTAATTGGGGATAGGTTGGACATTCGGCTGTGGGAGGAGATTTTTTCGAGTAAGGAGAAAAAAATAAGAGCGAACCGTTATTTCTAGTTACCAATGGTATCGGTGGGTAATTTAGTATTAGATGAGAAAACATATTTTAGGTGGATTGAAAGCGTACTTGCGAGCCATGGACCATATCTGAAGTAGTAGAAATGGCCTGGTATCCTCTCGGATTTGCGGATTTGGAGAGGGTGGTCTCTCCGGATGCAGTCGTCTTTCGACTGAGTTTCGGGAGTCTGTTCGGGAGTCAGAGGGCTGCTAATGCGTTGCCACGATCCAAATGTAAAATTCTCCACTTTTGCGAGTTTCTGTTTGCCGCCGACATCGCCTTGTGGCCTATGTCGATGAGTTCTTGCACAGAACCTTGCGACATTCGTCCGTGCCGACCTAGTGGAGCATGCGGTGCCGGAGACCTAGGCGTCGATCCACTCATTCCCCAGGTGTCGATCCACTCGACCGGATAGCCTAGTGAGAATGGCTACTGATTGGATTGTAGGCAGGCTCATCGTCGGGTTTCTAGTTGTGTGCTTGATATATATATAATTTTTTCAGTTTTGTGTTATGTGAATATATGATGTAGTACTCTTTTTAATTTCCGTATATATCTTAAATAGTTGACTGAGCGTCTCAGACTAAAAGTACTCGACCGTTTCTAGACGTGTAAGTATTGTGACCCTTTAATTAGAAGTAGAGTGTAGTCAGTCTGGTTGTACATGCTAGTGATTTCTACGTCATTGCACAGCATTTGGGTTACAATCCTCACTCACGAGAGGTTTCAGAGGTTACGAACTTTCTGACAGAAACCTAGAGAGTTGCTTATTCTAGCATGTGCAGCAAAACTATGAGGTACAATTGCACATTATTTTTACAAAAAGACAGGGACATAACCTGGTCGCTGGCGATCCTTGCCTTGGTGTCATTTATCAGGTAGCACAGGGATGAAAGGTTGCTCAACTTCTGCACAATCAGCTTCACGGACTACTGCACAATCAGTTTCACAGACCACAGGGCCACAGCCAAGAAAATACCTGATTGCCTCGAGTTCTACCTCCATCCATTTTATGTCAAGACATAAAAGTCATGACATTTGTCTCTGAAGTATAATAATTATAATAAGTCTTGATCTTTCCCACTAACATCTTCTGAAGGCCATTGAATCTGCATTACCGATTTCTGAAGAAACTGAAGCTGTACCTTTCTGCATACATGAGTTTTGCCCTTCTCGTTCTGAATATTAGCATTGATCAATTTCAGATCTTGGGCGTAGTTTTGCCAACTCCGGATGCTCGCTTTGCCAACTTTGGTCGTCATCGCCGAGTGGTAGCTGCCTAGGCTCCATCCCTGCCATGATACTTCGACCTGCCCTTGGATCAAGATGCGGAAGGCACGCTGCCGGAATCGCGAGGGTTGGATGCCACGAAGACAAGATCCTCCGCCATGTTCCCTCGTGTCTCCTTCTTGGCTGATTCATCGCTACCCAGCTGCCCCATGCTCCATCCCCTCCCCGCCGCCGCTCGAGGGCACGACGGCCGCCCTGGAGCAGCTGCGGGGTGCGCGGAGCAGGACCAGGGCGCCATGGACGATGGCGAGAGCGCGGGCTCGCCCAGCGCCGCCGCAGCTGAAACTCCTCGCGAATTCGGTCCCTACTCCTCTGGTGCCGCATCGCTTCCGATCACCAACAGGTCATCGTCAGGGCTGGCCCGGCGCTGCCTCGCTTGAGGTCGCCTTATGGTGGAAAAAGAACAAAAGGACAGGTGTGGGTGGGTCTACGGCAGTAAAGAAAACGTTACGGGTTTCAGGGATGAGGGAGAATTGAAAGCGTATTTAGGTCAATTGAAAGCGTATTTGTGAGCCACGGACCATACCTCTAGCAATATTATTAGTAGAGATGAGCTATATTTCTGACCACATTCTTTCTTTCTTTTTTAACGGAGGCAAAAGATTTGCTTCATATATATTAATTAAGCAGAAGAAAATGTTCAGTTTATTAATGAAAAATCAGACAAAAACCATCACAAAACCTTCATTGCTCAGGTGATGGATATGCAAGACAAGTACAGATTGAAGAGTAACGGTTTTAATTTGATCGTGCATTTTAGAAAAACCCAGAAGATGGGAAGACAACTAGAACTATTGAGCTGTATCCTAGAAGCTGTGATTAAGAATTTGATGGAGAAGAAAAAGTAAATGCAGATAGCTCATAGAGAAGAAATTAAAGTTAGAGAGAAGGAGTTGGCCTTTGCACCGTTGGTAGCTGGATGTGCATTTGTATATGCATTTTTTCCTTGTGTATCGGGGGGTTTGTTTGTGTAGTGTTGTATGGGCATATGTGTTTGAACTGCGACAATTCGGATGAATAAAATTATGTGTGTTGCAATATTTATGAAAAAAATTGCTATTTACTCTCACTTTGATAGAATGAAAGATGCATGTTTGAATGAAAGATGTGAGTAAAGTAAGTTGAACTGAATTTCCTTTAGTGTGAACTGAAAGATAGTAGTACAGTATTATGAAATGAACTTTGTTCACACAACAATGCAAGAATGTGATCTGAGATCCAATTCTATGCAATATTTGCTTTACTAAATATTTGACAGTTAGGGAAGAAACATCCAGGAAGTTGCAGACATGACCAAAATTTCTATAAATAACCAATAAGTTGCACGAATGGCAAACATGTTCTAGGCTGAGATAAAGAGCAACATAGGTAGCAAAACAGTACATTGTCAAACCACAAAAGGGCACCTAGTATAGAAGGTGACACTTCTTATTGCACATCACATTCGAAAAACACAAAATAACTAGGCATCATCATGTGCTGGTGCATTTTGGGTGAGAGGGGCCTCATTTGCATTTGCATTGAGGTCTGGAAGCACATGTGCATTGAGGTCTGGGAATGGGATAGATGCTGCATAATCACCTCCAAATAGCATGTAGTTTGTACTCTCAGGGCCTGTGGCATAAGAATCTGATCCTCTTGCTCTCCTTGTATCCCTTTCTCCCTCTGCATGAATTTGTGAAGCGCCTGATGAGCTAGCTTCTGGCTGCCTTCTTTTAGCTCTGGCTCTGCCACTTATGGGCTGCTGCCCATCTTCTCCCACATGTGTACTAGTGTTCCTGCCTCTTCCTCTGCCCCTCCTTGCTTGCTGATCATCATTTCCCACGGGTGCACTAGTGTTCCTTCTTCCTCCCCTTGCCCTTCCCCTTAAGTTACCTCTTGTAGTTGCAGTAGTGACCCTCACTCTAGTTTGTGGGATAGATTCTCTAGCAGCTTTGACAAATGAGCTCTCTTGAGGTAAAGGTCCATGTGCCCTGTTAGGTGCCACGTGAGCTCTCTCCTGAAATGAAAAGAAATATCATATTGTCACATGATAAATATCATTGTCAGTAAATTACTAATATATGCAGTTCCCAATTCTACCAGGTTAAAGTAGATTACTAATTTTGTTTTTCATTAAGACAAGTGAAAATATAATCGGGTATCCTAGGTACCATGATAATCTCCAAACTCAAAAGTGTAACTTAATTATATAAGAAAACAAGGATGAAAGCACCATAGAGTAGATGCATACATCACTTCAGTGCTATGCTACTGCTATCGTACCAGCATCTTAAAAAGGAACTATCGCTGATCCAAGTCAACTCCAAATTATGCTGATTATGTGATGTTATGATGAAATGGATCCATCTTTTACTTGCATTTTTCTCGTAATCCTGAAATTATGAGCAGAGTTAGTAGCTACATGCACTAGGGTTGTTACATGGAAAAAGAAACTGCATACCGAACTAAAATCTTAGAAATTAACACAGCAAAGTTGATTCTTTCTATGTAACTAGTTGCCAGAAAACACTATCTGAACCTAAGACTACCTCAAAAGAAAAGAAAACTTATGACATGCTGAGCATTGCAATTCTATGCTCCTACAGAAAGCATCACATGTTGCTGTAACAAAAGCATGTAACCTCATAGCTGCCAGCACCATGAGCCAGCCGACAAAAAAAATTAGATGACTCCTACTCACTGCAAGTCCAGGCCAAAATGCAAAAAAAAAAACCATAACACTACCCTCCAACAGTCTCCAAAATGAGTCAATACCCAAACCACCACCATTGCTCTGTGCTAAGAACCTGCCCCGCCTGATCCTTAGCACCTAGCAAAGGTCACTCCTATTTCATGGTTCGCTCTTGACTCCCATCGCTGGCTGCTCACTCTAGGCCAAACTTGTCTTCCGTCTTCACTGATCAGACGTCGTCGCAGTGCAGTGCTGTCCTGATACTGTCGATGGTGCCAGAGATTAGAGTCTTCACAGTCTGCACCGACTCCGCGGTGAGCTTTCTGGTGGGCTGGCTGCTGTTCACAAGTATCTGGAATGACACGGTGAGCAATGAGCCGCATGTCTTGTGCCAATCACCAGATACATTAGGCCCAGCAGGTAGAACAACAAATCCGGATGGCAAGAGCGCGATCGACGTCGAGTCACCTTCCCCGTCCATGAGAAGGCGCATTGCTGGGATGTCCACTGGAGCGTAGACGACCATTGAGCCAGATGCATCTGTGCATGTCTCCTGTAGGATCAGAATGCTGCTATCCTGTAGATTTGTGGCCTGCATGACAGGTTATGGTAAAGAAAATAGAGGAAATATAGGGATAATAGATACCGTCACACAGACGTGTATGAAAATCCTAAAGCCAAAACAATATGATGAGATTTGCTACCACTGGCGATGCTTATGACGAACAAGGTAGACCCAAATTTCATGATGCATGTTCGCAGAAACTAGATAGAAGTTCATAATTTACATGTACTTTGTCTAGTTCTATGCTAGTTAAAATTACGAAAAATTGATATCAGATAGTACTTTCACAGATAGACATACTAGTAGATTTCATGCTTTTGTATACACTGTAGTAATTAAAGCTTGACTGCATGCGTCCTATAGGTACATAGAATTTGGTTTTAGAATAGAGGTGGAATGTAGAATAAAAATGTTCCCATCTATGTGTAGGCGATGTTTTGACTCACGGGGCTAGAAGGTCGCATTATGGACAGCACATTAAAAAAAATTCTGCAAAAAAATTCTTGTGAATGTAAATTTATGTGTATTTTACATGTCCTTAAACATTCTGTGAAGAAAAAATATATGTAGTGTTGTAAGAAAAAAATAAAAAATGTCTCATGAAAATTAATTTTTCGTAGCATAGAAAAATATCTTTTTTGCAGAGGTCGCAAAGATGCTTTTTTTCCATAAAGCTTTATATGCACGTCTAGAATATGTACATGTACAGCCGAGATTTTTTTTCTGAATTTTTTGACACTTTGAAATGTGTATTTTCACATAGGGAGCATCTAGTCCTATGAGTCAAAGTGGATTTCCAGAATATAACCCTCACAAACTTTAGACCCTCCATGTTTCATCATGCGCAGAAATAACTATGGCTAGCCCATAACTACACTTGCCTTATCCCGATTTCTAAATAAACATTCAGAGCACACCAATAAGTTTGAAGTCTGTATATTTTCTTAATCTGAAAAGCCTGGAAGTGATGTATTGTTCCCAAGACTACACATCACTGAATGGGTTTGGCTCTAGATCATTGAAAAGCCTCCCCAACTACTAGTTAGTTAAACATGTACTGTTTCTAATAAGCATAGAAGGAGCAACAACTAGAAGAAGGGATATAAATACTCACATTGGCCCTCAGTAGAGATACAGTGTTGCCATCCTGCTGCTCCTTGGCAATTTTTGTCAGCTCCTGCATAGGGCCACCCTTGCTGAAGATGTACCATTCAGCGCACATTTCCTCATTGCACAGGAAGTCGAAAAGCCGTTTGGGTGTTACAAGCATCCAGACTGACGTGGCAGCACACAGCACCACGCCAGCCCCTGGTTCATCCACACTATGCCTTGCCATGACACGCACATCCTCTCCAATGTTGCCCGTTAAGTCATCCAGTTTGCTCCATGCAGCAGATGACACGCTCACCCCTGCACAGAAGTTCTCCATCATCCTCTGTGCCAACTTCAGCAAGCTCCGTGTTCCATCCACCAAGACATCTGTGGCAAATGTGGCACATTGCCTTTTAATTCAAAGGAACCATGCAAAACATATCACATAAATGTTGCATGTTCTCATATTGCTGTACCTGATAAGTCTTTCTTCGGTGCTGCTACATATGGCATGAGAATGTTCAAGCACTCGCACTGGCGCTGTAGTGTCGCGAACCACCGCCCTGCGCCAAGGGCGAGGCCTGACCGAAGGAGAGGCCGGTAGAGTTGGTGGACCGGGGCTTCATCATATTCTGTATGCTCAACCCATGTGACCTGCAGTGTAGATTCAATTGCATCTGTTAGCACATAAGTGCCCAAATATGATGGCCAAGTTTTGGAATATGTAAATGAGCAGAGAAGTTAGAAAATTCTAAGATGCTTTAACCTATTATTGATGGACTCCCACTCATAACATGTACTGAATTCTTAAATTGCAATAACAATAGGACTTTAATTTGACACATTTTCAAACAAGTGATGGACCATTGGACAGAAAATAAACAGGAGTCATACAACAGTACTGAAGGTAGCATGACTGATATAAGAATAGAAGACATTTCTGCACATGGCCTGGCCTTTGTGAAATGGCACAACTCCACAAGAATATCAGACATAATAGCTCTAGATCATGCATTCCTGAAATCCTTGGTAGATAATATAATACGGCTGATACAGTGCAACAACACGTTTGATGTGTAAAAACTAACTGAACATTTCTCCCTCAAAGACAAAAGTAACGAGTCATTGAGGGCAAGTCCAACATGATACTTATCCCACAGATAGACTAGACTTGGTTCTGCTCAAGCTTAAAATTTCAAAACAGAACCACTCAGCACTCACGTGCGCTCCAGACCAATAATTGAGATCAAAGTTGTATAAAGCACATGCACAAGACTAATATGGATATGTTTCTCCCATTAAGACACACATAGAGGAAGTGCTGCAATGCCAGCTTCTGAGTACTTCCTATTCTTTGATAAGCCCTCACTAACCTGAAGAATATAGTGACATCACGACCCCTGTTTGACGAAACGCCAAATGGTACTCACTCTAGCCGCTCTTGTCTTTGCCCTCGCCCAGAATGACTGCAATTTCATGCTTTCCATGGTTGATGAATGATATCGGCTTCTGCTTCAGTGCTACAAAGTCCACCGAGCTGCATATTCGGAGATGCGAATTCAGTTTCAGGAGAAACAAAGATAAAGTCTTGCAAGAAAATAGAAAAGAAGAACAATTCTTCTCCTAGACATGGGCTGAACTCAAATAAAAGAACAAAACAAAAATTTAAAACAGCAGACAAGTATGATCCGAGACCAAAGGATTATACGACTGGTAACACATCAGCTAGCTTCTAAAGGATTAGTGCAATAGAACATTCAAGCCTCAAGCAAAGCACATCTGGCATTCACTTTTAGTGGTTGCTTCCTAATCAAGTACTCAATTTGAAATATGTACTGCCGCACAAAACATGAATCAAAATCAGTATTCGCGTCCTAACCAATTTACTCCACTTTGTAATGCATGCTTGAAAAGTCATGTTGGTGAGAATCTTAGAACATGGTAGAAATGGAAATGCTGCTGGAGATTGACTTCCCTCTCCTATCTCTGAAAGCTGCTATTGCTTTACGAAAGTAATTCTCAATGTTGGTGTGAAAACAGTATGCCAAAAAATAGAGCATCTCATGGTATATAAAGTTTGATAAGACTTGAAATAAAAAATGGAAGCTTTTTTTTTTGTTCTCGGGATTTAAGTCAACCATGTAACACGGACCATAAGCCTATCCCTGACCAGTGAACAAAACCTCATATCAAAGATTATGGAGTTGCTAAATATTGCTGTACAGATATAGGAAACATCTGGTAAATACGAGCTCTTGGGGTCTACATACTTGAACATATATACAGTAGGAAATATTTGGATCTATTCAGCTATCAGGAATACTGTTCTGTTAGCAACTTGAGATCGACGGTGAAGAGCAGCAGGAGGAGGAGGGCGCGGCGTACTCCTCCTCCTCCTCCTCCTCCTCCTGCTGCTGCTGCTGTATGGCGGCGGTGCCGTAGGATGGCGCATTGTTGATGTAGACGTTGACGGTGGTGGGGCGGGTGGCGGAGCCGGACGGCTTCTTCCAGCAGTAGCGGACGTAGGACCCCGCCGTCCCGAGGATCGCCACCACCCCGGCGACGGCGCCGATGATGGCGACGACGTCTGGTCCGCCGTCGGCCGGGGGGGCGTCGCAGGGCGGGGGAGGCGGGCAGGCTGGGCAGGGCCGAGGCGGCGGGCATGTACACTGGCACCGTGGCTGCGGCTGCGGCGGCGGCGGCGGCGGCTGTGGCTGCGGCTGCGGCTGCGGCTGCGGAGGCGGCGGCGGCGAGAAGCAAGGGAGAGGTGGGCAGGATAGTGGGGGGCAGGGCCGATCGTCCGGGCAGCGCGGGCACTCAGGGCAGCGCCGCTGGTCACCCAGATCTGTGAGAAGTGAACAAGGATCTGTGAGAAGTTAGCCCTTAGGGTACAGTAATAACGGTTGAGTAATAACGGTACATAAAACACCAGGACACCCTGAACTGAACTTGCTCCCTTACAGCCCTCAAACGGACCTGCGTCTGCGTGTGCGCCGACGATGAGCGCTGCGATGAGCGCTGAGATGAGCGCTGTGATGCTCTTCCGCGACATGGCCTCCGAGTCCGAGACGATGAGCGCTGTGAAGAACAAGGAGACTCTCAACTTACTGTAGCAGTACGGGGGGGGGGGGGGGGGTGGAAAGTAGTCCGGTGGGTAGGTCAGCAACGTTCCTCCTGGAGCTCCCGATAACGTTCCTCCTGCAACATTCACACTGATTATATAGCCCAGAAAAATCGTCCCACAAAGTTCTTTATGCCTGGAGTACCCATTTATCAACGATATTCAGTTCAGCAATTTGTTTATTCAGTTCAGCAATTTGTTTTGGTTATGAATTTGTTTCCTAATATAATGAAATGTTCCAGTTATGTAGGCACTGTTGTTGATAACGCAGTCTGCTATCCAAGGAACTATGACTTCTACATGTGTGTGCACGCTGGAATGATAGTAAGTATTATCTACCTCTGGTCCATCGTGCTTACTTGTTCTATGTTTGCCCCGCTGGTGTTTTGTTTGTGATATGTGCTGTGTAGTACCAAGTACAGAAAAGATGTTGCCAGCGTTAGCTCGCTCTAAGTAAGCTAGATATTTACTAAGCACCACTCTGTCTACATCCATGTATTTAGTGATATCTGATACCTTGTTCGAATTTATAGCTCATTTAGCGGATATTATATGTTTGTATCACAGACACACTAGTAGAAAAAAGGGCTTCCATATACCCCTTTAGTTCCCAAACAATTCGGTCAGCGACTAATGTGACCATTAGTCCCGGTTCAAATAAACTCACGCAACTAACTTTTATGGAAAATTTGAATTTTGATATTTTTTGCAAAAAAAAGATTGTTCCAAATTAAAACCGCTTTAACTTTTGCGTACGGACTAAAAAAATGTATAATATATGAAAAACTATCTACACAAAATTTTACATCCAATTTCAACGGTCGTAGGCCATGTGCACAATTTCTTGTTTCTCAAAATTCCAATGGGAAATATGAAAGCAAGAAGATTTTAGATTTTGTCAGAAAAAATGATTTTTTTCAGATTTTTTCATTTCTTTTGTTGTTTCTTCTACTTTTTGGTTATTTTGAAGTTTTTTATTAATTTTGGAATTTTTTAAGTTTTTTGAATTTTTTTGAATATTTTGAGTTTAAAAATTAATAATTAAATTATGCATAAAGATTATTTGGAATTCATTGATGCTTATTATTACTTAATCATTGTATTTTGTGAATTATTTGGAATTCAAAAAAGTAAAATCATATGTTACCAAAGTGTATGGGTTAATAGAACTGATAACATAGCATTATAAAGAAGTTGCGAGCGCAGTCTCAGAAGCTAGTAGGAAAGGAATGGAGAAGTTACGCGTGCTAATGGTGGAGTAGTATGAGGATGGGTGACCGAACGAGAAGTTGGGACCATAAGTATGTAATTTGACATGAGCATATAGGAGATTAGAGTTAGAGTGGAGAGTGGAAACTGTTACACAATTCAAATATTTGAAAATATGGAAATTCAAAAAATCTGTAATGTTTTTGGGCTTTTTTTCAATAATTATACCAAAAAATTTACCGGACTCCTTTAGTCCCGGTTGGAGCCATCAACCGGGACTAAAGGGTCCTTCAGCCTTCTGCACACGACCCGGGCAACGTGGAGGACCTTTAATCCCAGTTTGTGAGCAACCGGGACTAAAGAGAGGGGGCTTTAGTCCCACTTTGCTAGTCCCGGTTGGACAATCGGGACTGAAGCCCCTTACCAGCCGGGACTAAAGCCCTTTTTCCACTAGTGACATACTATAGACATATTTAGACTATTCTATGTGTCATCCTATTACCAACCAAAAAAAATAAAAGAGCATGTGTCAAATCTGCACAATACAATTCAGGATTGATTGTAGTCTTGAACTATGCTATCTGAGCTGCATTGTTATTTTGCACAACACATAAAATACATGTGATGGGCTATTTAGAACCATTGAACAAATTCCATGATGAGTTAGAGAAACTACTAAAAAGTGATATAAATAATGGTTGAATACTTAGGGTCATACTTATCTAACTGGGACTACCGATGCATAAACATGTTAAAGAATACTCCTGAAAGAAAACAATATGTCTTCAGCAAAATATTCATCTACAATTATTATAATGGCCAAAGTTTCACTACAATCATGCTTCTAAAACGTTGCACATTGTGCCATGGAGCGAGTAACTGAGAGTAACATACATCAAAACAAGATAACTCTCATTGTTTAAGGTAACCTACACAAGGGGGCAAACCGTTCTATTCTTTACTATTCAACTATTTTTGGTCAAAGATAACTATTGATTTAACATTTGTAAAAACTACAATTCTGTTTACAAAGCTAATATAACTTAACTGTGTGTTCCAAAATAGTACATGATAAATTTTTGCCCACAGTTTTCAGATTACCAAAGACATTCTCACTTACATGATATTTTGTTTATGAAAACATTTGCAATCAGTTCTAGAACATTTTGATTTTTCTCACATAGTAGGAAATAATGTCATAGCATTTAAACCATATCTTTTTTTTAGCACAATTAAACCACTATAGATGATGCCCTCGTATTTTCAAGGGGCACCGTGCTAGTTTAATGGTAAATATATCAACATCTAACATGCCAAATCAATGTCATTAGATATATCATGACATTTTTCCAGCTTGTATATCTATAGTTATAGACTTATAGTTCTCAACATATCTTTCTTACAAGTTTGATCAAACTCTACACCATCCGACTTTAGGAGAAAATATGCCTTCAAGGCAGTATATATAATAGGGATTTTTATTTTTGTGCCCTCACGTCCTTAGTTGTACTCAGTTTTCCCCAGCTCCTTAGTTTTTCCTCAGTTTTCCCCAAGCCCTTGTCTGAAACCCTCAGAAGGAGCTCGGACAGGAGGATTCCTATTTAGTTGACCGTTCCATGCTGACATGTGGGGCCGCGTCGCGTGGGGCTGGTAGAAAGGGATCGCGTGGGACAGGACGAGACCGTGTTTGGTTGTACGTGAGAGCTCGGTTCTGTCTCTCTCGGCCCAAATTGGTATTTTTCAGAGCGCATTTTTCCCCTCTCTCTCTGTAACAGTTTTCTCTCTTTTCACCAAATTAGTATCAAATCTAGAGAAGCTTCTATTTCTGTCTTTCTTCAATGATGGTTGCATTTTGGCCCTCGTTTTTTGCCCAATATGGTAACAAATCTAGTAGAAAATCTAGAAGCTAGTATAGGATAAATTCACAGCAGCATAATAAATCTAGAAAACTAAGTATAATACATAAACTGCATACAGCAGCCAAAAGCAGCCAATAACGATGTTAATGTTCACGACAAACTAAGCTGAAAATAATATAAGACGCAATGTATGGCCAACATGAAGATTAGGATACCCCAGGATGAATGAATCTGTTCTTCATTCAGCATATATTTCTTCATCGCTCCATTCTTGTATCTGAAGGAAATATTCATTAAACTCCTTCCGTCTGCAGTGTGCAGCCAATACATCCTCCAAACGGTATGGTCTTTGTTCATTTCTCAGACCGTAGTTTCCTAATCTATCCACACGTAGTGGCAACTCATCCCAGGCCTTTATATCATCAAAGTACTCTCTGATATAACCCAAATCCGCATAGTAGATGCAGCCAGGTCGAAGTGTCGAATGCACTCTGGTGTCGACGGAGATACACCGAATATAATGAACGAAGAAGGCACGACTGCCAATGTTACTGACGGCATGGAGAGAGCGGCTCTCAGTGTCCACACGGTACATCAATGGTTGACCTTTCTCCAAATGCCTGTTGTCACTACCGCCGCCCAATAACACAAGTAGCATATCACCATCCGATTTCACAAGGTAGAACTTGGAATCATTTCCAAGTTCTGGAAATGAAAATAGTGTCTCCATGTTGACAGTGCTCGCGCGCTGCTCCAACTGGACATTGTTGGTGCACACTAATTTTCTGAACTCAAAATTGTTCACAGCTATTGCATACAATTCACCATTGAACGGGGTAATGCAACATAGAGAATGGTGCTCGATCGAAAATCTTCCTTCTCCCCAATCTTCATCTATACCCTTAGTTAGAGTGCTCTCATCGACCCAAGCAATTTCCGCCGGGTAACCTGTGGAAACGAACACCATAGTCGGGGACTTCATAACAGCGACTGACTCCAGAATAACAGATGGCATCTGCGCCTCAAATATAGTGTTCAATATCTTTGTGAGTGGGTTCAGAAGCCGTGTCTTGTGCGGCTGGTTCTTCTAGGCAAGCACGATGACGCCACAGCAAAAGCCGATGAAGTAATATCTGAAATATATTGATGAAGATAACAGTCAGCACTAAGATGTTTACGATTGAAAATAAAAATAGATTAACTCTATAGATATGGAGGAATTTGAACCTTGCATGAACTTCCGTTAGATCGATGGTGACGTAGCGGGATATGCGGAGGTGGAGGAAGGTGAACTCAGCGGCGCGTGGACGGGCGTGTTCTACCATGATCCATTCATGCAGGTGCACGTTGGGCTCAGGTAAATCTGAATGCCAATTTCTACAAACTTGCCTCAAAGCAGAGTAGGTGTCCACATACTCCTCGTTCGCCAGTAAGCAGTCGCCGATCTTGTGAAGTGGTCTGTCAGCCATGAGAGAGGCCCAGTTCACGGAGGCGCCGTGCTTGGATGCGCTACCCTCGGAGGCGACAGGCTCGGCGGCGACGGCCTCGCATGCGACGGGCTCGGCGGTGACGGGCTCGGATGCGACGGGCTCGGAGGCGATGGGCTCGGAGGCAACAGGATTGGAGGCGACGGGCTCGAGGGCGACGGCCGCCGGCGCATTCTTCTTCTCCATCGCCGGCAGAGGAGCGCGCGTAGGGCGGTTGGGGTTTTTTTCCTTCGATTTGGAGAAGTTGATGGGACGTGAGAGGCGTGGTTGCGTGCGTGAGTGAGAATGAGACTGTGTGCAGAGGGAGGGAGAGAGGGGCTCTGTACAGGCAAAGTGACGGTTGGTCTCGGCAGTTTCTCAAAAAAACTAGACGTTTGGTCTCAACACGCGCACCGCCTAACCGCTGCGCACCGCGACATGCGTCTGTGGTACTGCACGTCTGCACCGTTATGTATACTCAGTTCTACCCGCGAGTCTTACACTAGAAAAATATCTGTACTCAGTTTTCCCCTCGAGTACTAATACTGGCTAGTGCAATATACTCAGTTTACCCTCAAGTGGCTGGTCAACAGAGAGTCAACAAATGGGATTAAGCTATCTAATTGAGTCATTTTATGCGCAAAAAAAATTCAAAAAAATAAAATCATAGTGCCTCCTACTCATGGAGTCTTGTTACGCGACCTGCCACGTAGGAAATCATAACAATCATATATAAATCAAGTTTTACCATAAATGGCCACTTCTCAAATCACTAGTAGCTATGAAGGTTCATGGCTTTCCACTCAAACCCCTTCTCAAAACATCTATACCCAAAATAGTTTGTCTGAATGAGGCCATAATTTTCACACTCATGTATATTTGAATTGCTAATACTTTGAGGTAGGCCAACCTAGGTTTCATTGTACAAAACATGTGTTTTTCATTTTCTAAATCTCTTATTTGAATTCCTTAGCCTTTTACTATTTACTTGCCCTTGGATCCTTGATACTACTCAGTTTTACCCTCTCCCTTCTCACAGAAGCCCAAACTTGGCCTGATTGGTCGAGCTGTTGTCACACGGATCGTGCCCACCTACCATTGATCCTATGATCTAACAGGCAGGATAACCCCTCTTTCTCTCTCATCATGGCCACCCTCTCTCTATCTGTCGGTGGCAAACTACTACCCCTCTATGTATGCTAAATAACGAGTTTGCCACTGGATTCAACAAGTTTGGTAATCACGAATTTCTTGTAGGCATTACTTTTCACGGTAAAATGATAAACTATCACGAATTTTCATTTCTTTTAGGCATTACTTTTCACGGTAAAATGATAAACTATCATGAATTTCCATTTCTTGTAGGCATTACTTTTCACGGTAAAATGATAAACTATCATGAATTTCCATTTCTTTTAGGCATTACTTTTCACGGTAAAATGATAAACTAGTCAAGAATTTCCATTTCTGTCAAGATAGTCCGCATTACTTTTTTGTTGAGATATAAACCCCCACAACGGTCATCTCCTCCTTAATTTATTGTGTAAACCCCACAACGGTCATCTCTACCTTAATTTATGGTGTAAACCCCACAACGGTCATCTCTCCCTTATAAACCCCCACAACGGCTATCCCTCATGTCAATTGGTTCTGCCTCTCTCTTCTTCATTCACATACACTTGATCCATTGCCATGGCTTCCATATCTCGGACGCCGACCAGAAGGGGAAGGGGAAGGGGAAGGGGAAGGGCGGCCGGGGTGGTGGATCATCATCATTGCCACCACCACCGTCAACACTGTCATTGATCATAGAGGAGTTCTTTGTCATCATCTATGAAGACCCTTTGGCCAAGATGGTACGTACGTGTTTCCACATATATGATGCATGTGATTAATTATGTGCATGTTCTAAAAAATCTTTAATTTTAAACGATCGGCACTCGATCTCTTTGCAGGCACTCCCAAAAAAGTTTGCGGACTATCTTGACGGCCAGGAGCCCGCTAAGGTGTATCTGCGAGCAACTAACTGCGGTCTTGTCTCTGGACCGTGGAGGTCCTATTTGATGGACAAGGCCAGATGTACCTTGACAAGGGCTGGGAGAATTTCTCCATCGCGCACGGTGTGGATTTTGGCTGCTTCCTACACTTCAAATTTGAAGGCAATGATGTGCTCACAGTGAAGGTATTCGACGGAACAATGTGCAGGAAGTACTACTATACGGACGAAGAAGATACTGACGATGAAAGCGACGACGACGTGAAGCCATGCATCCATCCCCTTTAGATAAGGGGATTATGACCAATAATATATATGCAGCTTCATATGCATCGATATAGAGATCTAGCTATTTTCTATATATTATGCATGTAAAAATAATATCGTAATTTCCACCATGATTTGAGCACCACAGCCTCCAAACGATGCCGATATCGGCATGGTCAGAACGGCTATGCTCGCCGCCACTGATAGGTCACCGTCGGGATGCACCCTCAATCCCGTCCCCTAATTCGATCACTGACACACCAGAGATACCGCCGAGGCCAATGACGAACGTGCATGCTGATGCCAATGCCGAACATGCACGCCGCTGTGGGCACGGCCACGCCGCCCCGCTATGCTGGACGCCACAGACCACCGCGAGGTCTTTCCCTTCGCCAACACACTCCCCTAGCACCCATCTATACACGCCAGAAAGGAGAGTCACTAGTTTTCTCTACATTGCTCACGTTCGTGTCTGACACCATCAGTCAAAGTGTTGAGGTCGTCGTCGATGTCCTCGACCATTTCTTCTCTTCTTTGCATGGTTAAACGCATCTAGTTCATATCTATCTAATGCGTCTGGTCTTGACTCATGCAGTTATTTGTGGACGTTGATCTCATCTCGGCACCCCGCAGGCCACCTCCTCCATGCCATCGCTGTAGAGCTCCGTTTAAAAATCTAATCCTACCCGTGTATTGCCCCTTGTATCAGCGTCATGGCCCCACTTGTCATTCGATATACCGAAGCCCCACTCGTCCGCATTTTGGTTAGGGATACAGCGATGCTTACGGTCAAACAAAGATGGATGGTCTGATGTGTCTTTGCGGGCTCTACGTGGCCCCACTAGTCAGCAGATAACGGTCAAAGTTGTTGACCCATCGGGCAACCGGCCGTTCCAGCACTTGTGAGGGTTTCAGACAAGGGCTTGGAAAAACTGAGGAAAAACTAAGGAGCTGGGGAAAACTGAGTACAACTAAGGACCCGAGGGCACGAAAATAGAAATCCCTATATAATAATAATACACTTCTAGTCACTAGTGTTACAAGATAGGTCATTACACTCACCGCTGATAGCTTCGCAACCAAGTCTCTGTCCTTGAAATAAAGTGACAAATGATATACTGGAAATCCCCATTGGTAGAGCTGGAAGTGAGGATTACTTAGCATGGAATTACATGTTTTCAGCGCACGATCAGCATACCATCTTAAATAGCAGTTAAAGCAGGAGGTCTCTGGTCGGCTGGGCTCATCTGAATCTGTTGGCGAACACCAGGGTTGGCTATCGTTGTGAGCAGTGGATGTACCGAGCAAAGTGAAGGTACATACCTAGCGTCTAGTGAGGAATGGGTTGGGCAGTGGGGGAAGAACTCCAACGGCGTAAGATGAAGGAAGGTGTCACTTGTATCGTATGTAATCGACCAGAATCGCTGTCCCATTGGTTTTGGGAATGCCCCTACTCAGCTGATGTCTGGAACCAAATGAAGGCCCAAACAGGGTTTAGTTTCCTCTCACCATCAGGTGATCTGTGAAACCAAAGTGTGTTCGAGGGGTGAATCTTAGACTGGCTGGGCAACGTGCCGGGGAAAGAGTTGGGCATGGCCATGCTTGGGTTGTACCATTTGTGGCTTGCTCGGAATGATGACAGGAAGAAAGCTATGATCGAGAACCCTAAGTGACATGGCACGGTGCATCATGTTCTTGTGGAATGAGTGGCAGCATACCAAGAGCTCGCCTGCGGCTGGGTTAGCATTGAGCAGGGAGCACTGGCTTCCTCCCTAGAAGGGCTGGACAAAGTTGAATTGTGATGGGGCTTTCTTACCTACTGAAGGGAATGGTTGTGGTGACCCAGCACACCACTGCATGTGTAGTGTACAAGTCATTGACATAATACTCACGAAAGTCCCCTTTCATAAATATCACATCCCTCAAAGTGGTACAACAGAAACATTGTGGGTCTGCAACTTTACGTGTTCATAGATACCAACCAAAAGTGTACAAAAGTTTCGAGATCATCCTTGGTCCATTGAGGAGTCTCATTTGAGAACCAGCTCAAACTAGCAAATCCAGTTAGTAATGATAGTATAAGGCATAGCACCATTACAATAATGAGCAACTTATTTATGAATAGTCGCTATGCTTCACTAACTATCCTATAGTTCTACGCTTCAAAGTCCGCTTCTGTAACATCCCAGCACGTAGGACAATTCCGGGGTAGATTAGAGGGCTTTTGTGCATATCATCCGAAATTACAGGATTTTTTCGCGCTTTTATCACTAAAACCTAAGAGGGATCGAGTCTCTCTTCGAGGGGGAATGATATACTCTCAAAGTGCGAAAGAATTCAACATGACCTCTTTTGATCACTTGTTTGTGGGGAATGGATGAAATTGAATAAATAAAACCCTAAGTATAAGTTATGAATTCAAACTTGGCTTTGAATCATGAATTTGGAATTTGAATTTCAAATGCACATTTAGAAAGGATAAACATTGCTTTAAATAAAGAAAACTTAGACTTTATTAATTAGCAACACAAGATACAGTGTCTTTACAAAATTCTAAAAATAAAAAATATTACAAAAGGAAACAGGATATAGAGAATATTACAAAAGTGAACAAAATAAAAAGGATATTACAAAAATTACATATAGGAGACAAGGAATGAATTCATAAAAACTAAAAGTCTTCTTTATTTTTTTCTTGGCACCTGCAAAATTCAACAAAAAGAAAGAACCATAGCCAAATAGAGGGATAGCCAAGTGTCAGACCAAAAAAATAAGTTCACTATCGATAACCATCAGCAGGTGAAGCTTATCACCACAGCTCGCAGGAAAAAAGATCCCAGGCCAGCCTGGATGCAAGCAAGCTGGTAGGCAGCACAGTCACCAAATGCATGCTTAGTGGTGTCAACACCCCAGCAACTCAAAATCAAGTATAAATAGGTCACTGTTGATGGATTTGGCCAACCAAGAAGAACCAGCCGACCATCACAACACCATCACAGTACCAAACCACCATAGTTTTAAACCATCATTGTGAGCATCACAGCCAGCAACACCATCACACAATCCACCCTGCTCATGAGTTGAGCAACAGGGAGGGATTCACCACCACCAGCACATCATCAAAGAACCAAATCATCAAACCAAAGCCAAAATGGTAACATAGCTGAATTAGGAAATAGGTCAAGCAACTAGGAGGAGCAGGCTTGCCACAAGAAGCAGGGTATTAGAATAAACCAAAAGAACAATCTACTCTGCAAACAGCAGGTTACTACTGCTCACAGTCATGCACATCACCTGGGAGTTAAACCCATAGGTTTACACTCCAAGGAAGCCACCCATGGCACAACCACACTGTTAATCAAGCAAAACTTGATAATTATAAACCTTGGTCATCATCTGGATGTCCAGGAGGCCATGACCTTGATAGCAAGGCCATCCACAACACCTACTCCACAAGCATGGGTCTTATCTGGGAATTTCTCAAAGGAAATACTCACAGAAATAAGAAGAAGTCAAGGAAGTGGCACATGGGTTGCCTAGGCTAGCAAGATTATAACCTAAGCCTATAAATCCATCAGCTTTACCCACATAGTTGGTTAAGTATGTAGTAAGCATCTGGGAAAGTGGATAGGGACACTTTCAAACAGCAAGCCACCAGAAAATCACTACAAAGAGTGATTTACACTTAAAGTCATCAAGTTCAGCAGCCAACACCCAATAGCAACTATGCACACCTCAGAGAGGCATCATAGTGAAACAAATAGCCATAAGCTATTACAAGAACCACCATGACATCCACTAAACCTAGCTTCACTGCTAGAGAGTAATCAAGCTCAACAGAAGAGGGATTTGCATCACTGAAACCAGCACAACAGTAGCTCACTGCAAGAAAGTGCAGTGAAGCTGTTACTTCACAATTTAAGTGAATCATAGCATCCAGAGGTAGCTGCAAACCATAGGTGACTTTAGTCACATAATAATTTCCTAGCCAGTAGCCAATAAGCAAGGAATTGCAAGTTTGAGTCAAGCTAAAGCTTGATCACAAACTTCTCCAGAACACAGAGGAGAGAACCAGCTAAATCACATAAACTGACAGTAAGACAGCAATGATTGAACACATAGTTATCCATGCACTTGATAGTAATAACCAAGACAAGCTACTAAATAAATTCGTGAGTCTAGCTACTAGCATCAAGTAATGGACCAAATCATCGTATCAGATCAACAACATGATGGCAACTAGAGGCCAGAAACCCTAGATCGACCGGCAGTAGAACCCTAGGTTAGGGAAGAGGAAACCAGTACCAGGAAGGTGCAGAGAGGGAGAGATGAAGGAGGGCGAGCTTACCTGGCGCCCAGGAGGTACCACTGTGGCATGGCGAGGCAGTGCTCGCGTGGCCACGATGGCACCGAGCCAGAGGAAGTCGCCGACGACGCGTTGGCAAAGGACATCACCGCACCAGCACATGACAGCATCAAGGGGAAGCCGGGCAGCTTGGGGAGAAGCTCGAGGTCACCCATGGCGGAAACCCTAGGTGCAGGAGGCGACGGAGCTGAGGACACGGGGAAGCAATCGGAGAGATCTCACAGGCAAGCAAGTGTGCCGTCGCGGGATCTACCGGATGCGCCCCATCTCGATAGCTAACTCCGGCGAGGGTGGCCAAAATCAAGGGCGCGACGGTGGCGGCGATCCGGTCGTGGGAGCCCGAGCGAGAGGATGAGAAGGGGGTGCGTCGTCTGGCCGGGTCGGGGAGCGACCGAGCCACCTGGTCGGGCTCGACCAGGTGGGCTGGAGCCTAACAGGTGGGCCAGGGGGCCGATAGGTGGGCCAAGAGGGGATTTTAACCAGAAAATAAACAAAAAGATACAAAAAAATGAAAATGGGTTTTGGAAAAACCCTTTTGACACTTAATAAAGAATAAAAAATACTACCAACCCTACAAAAATAATTCTAAATAATTTTTGAGCTATTCCACCAAATGAATAGTGAATTAGAATAAAAATGGTTCATAATTGAATCATGACATTCTCTTTTGAAAAGAAAAACTCTTAGGAATATTTATAAAAGATTAAAAAGGACTTAAGAAATAAAGCACCAAAGTTCTAAGATTAAAATTAAATAAATTCATTCAAGAATTAATCTTTAGAATTCTTGAATGAATTTAACCTAATATACACTCTGGTAAATTCATAACTAGGAGTATATGCACCTTTTAATAAATCACCACATGGGATTATAATTAGATCACACACTCAAAGAGTATATCATTATTTGAATCTTTAACCATTGCCCTTATTGGACAATGATGTTGTTTTCTAGAACCCGAGGTCCCGGGTTACTCCAATGCATCCAACCACACTACCTTGCAGTGTGCAGGCAAGTTCATTCTTGCTCATATCTATTGCTTATCTTTAGAAAATTACTTGCAAATATACCGGTGGTATTACTACTGCATTTAAAGCAAAAGTTCTGCTTTCTTAATCAATTTGATTAGTGGTTAGCAACCATGGTGGTTGTTACCCTAGGATGGTGGGCAGTGGGACCATGGTATGAATATTGGTGGAGGTCCCACTGCAACTGGAAAGTTCACCTAGGAATTAATAACCAATGTTGCCAGTGATTCTAGCGTCGCAAATAATGGTCAACCATAAGATCTGGTATGGGACAGAGAAGTCAGCTATACCAACTTCCTCTCGCATATCAACAGACGCACCATACCATAGCTACATCCTGCTGGGTTGCAGTAATGGGTGGGACCCCTTAGTGCCCACGCGTATCGGTGGTCTATGATGGATTGTAGGAGACCAACGTGGGAGCCCGAGGTCAGAAGTCTGCCTAAGAGTAGTAGATCGGCGTGGGGTATATCTACCGAGGTTGGAACTACCAAAGGGTAGGAGACCAGCATGGGTAAGTTAAATTGAGGTCGGGACTACCTACAGGTAGGAGACCGGTGTGGATTGTGTCAATCGAGGTCAGGACTACCTAAGGGTAGGAGGACGGCGTGGATTGTTTCCGAGGTTGGAACTACAAAAGGGTGGGTATGCGAGGTCATGGAGGAGGACAGTGATTGGCTTGGATCACAAGACTGGGCCCCATACCAAGGAAGTATGGATGGGAAAGTACGCCCGGTTGTGCAGCAAGGCTTTGATCTCTTATGGGTACAAGTGACCACCTCTGCAGAGTGTAAGAAAGTATCTGGATACTCCCTATTCCAGGAAGGAGCTATGAACGCTACAGGAAAGTAGCCCATCGAAGCTCTAATCAACCTGTGAAGACTGACAGACATAGTTTTCTGAATAAAATCAACTTTTGAAGAAATGATTATGAAAACTGCATTTGACCTAGCACTTTCGAGTCTACGGTCGTAGCTAGTGCATCAAACACATCTATGCCTTTAAATAAACTTGCTGGGTAATGCTCGTTACTCACCCCACTCCCTCTTAACCCTTGCTTAGACTCGGAGTGCCAGTATGAGGAGACTGAAGGAGCCTCAGAAGACACTGAAGAAGTTTACTACAAGGAGCCAGACCTTTCCGGTGGAGTCGAAGGTGTGGACTACACCATCACCTATGGTATCAATGAAGGAACCGGGGAGGAGGCCGACAACTAGTAGTTTAGTGTAGTAACTTAGGTCGCACTGAACCCTATAGAATAAAGCGACTTGAGTAGAGCATCATGTTTAGTTTACTACTTTCTATCTTAGCTAGAGTTTGTAGTATTAAGGTAGAACCTGCTAGTGTTCCTCTTTGGACCGAGGAGGAACTGGAGTCCTTTGTAACATTATAGCTTGTAATATTTAGTGCTTGAATAAAGACCGCTATGTTTCTATTGTACCACTCTGAGGGATATAATATTTGTGAAATGGTACTTCACGAGTGTTATGTCAATGACTTGCATACTACAACATGCAGTGGTATGCTGGGTCACCATAGCTTCCTCCTTGCTAGTACCATAAATGATACCATAATCCACTCCTTCTACTCCTCCGGAAAGATCTGGCTCCTTGTAGTATTGTTCCTCACTATCGTTAGGAACATCTTTGTTGTTCTCACAATCTAAAGCAAGGGTTTTCGAGGATAGGTTGAGTACATGCGTACTTAGCAAGTTCTATGGAAATGGTGTTTCATGCTAAATAAAATAGCAGTTTGGAACAAAGGAAATTTCCAAACATATGCAAGTTTTGGAAAAACAATTTTCGTTAGATGAATCCATGTTTTAACTTTATAAAAACTATGTTCATCAGCCTTCGCGGGTTGTTAGAACTTTTGCATAGTTCATTTCCACACGGCGTTAATTCCTTTCCCAAAATAGGGAGTAACATGTCACAATTCTATACACTATGTAGAGGTGCGCTAATTTGCCCACAAATGTCCTTGGCCCTATTGCCAATATCATACTTCCTTCGGTATGAGGCCAGTTATCAAGTATAGCCGAATCATGCCGAGCACAACCTAATTTTGTAATCCACTCATTGCAATTAATCTGGACCTCAGTCCAAATCAATCACCCTCTCCGCTAAAAGACATTAACCGTTACTCTGTTGCACATAGCAGGAACATTTACCACGGGCTCCCACCCATTGATTTTCCCTGAAAGGAATCTCAATCTGGCTATGCCTCCGAGGATATACGAAACTCAGAAGTAACTTCTGATTCGCTTATCTCATACCAAGTTCTGTGGTCAGCACGATTTATGGCACTTTGGAATGACTGATAACAGGTGTTATTAAATCCTAGACATTCCCGGTATAATGGAACCTGCTTGGATCATACACCCAATCCGTGGTTCCATCATCCACAAATTTTATTTGAAAGTAGTACTTTGATGCAAGTGGTATGAAATAATATTCAAAATGGTACTTTTGAAAATAATCAACAAATATGAGCAAGAGTGAAGTTGCCTGACAACTGCAAGATAATGCAGTTCGAAGGTTTTACTTGACCCTGGACCTTGGGTTTTGAAGAATTACCATTGTCCAAATAGAATACAATGTTTTAAAATCCAAATGATTTGAAAAGATTACTTGCAAAATAGTTTTGGTAAACCCTTCCTGTCTTTTTGAGTGATTTGTTATTTGAGTTTCTTGTTTATCATATGAATTTTCCTTTAGAATTTTCATATGAATTTCACTTTAGAATTTTCATATATCTAAAAAAATTCTTTTTTTGTTCACAAGGGATATACTGCTTCGCTATATAAAGACCCACTGAACTGAAGCACATCATTGATCGAACAACCAGATAAGCTATGAGTCACCGGTAGGATCGCGGATAGCCAGAACTCTGTGAAAAATCTTTTGATGCCGCAAAGACGGATATATTGCAAACTCAGAAGAAATTCCAATATATTTTTCTTAAGTTGATTTATATACTATTTTGAATATTTTCATATTCAAAATGGTATTCTTTAGTTTGAAATAATAATCTCCAAGAATTTGGAAAGTATTGTTCTTGTTTTTGTTTTCTTTTGGTACTTTATTAATACCCAAGTCATTTGTCAAAGACATAATTGAAATTTTGTTTTCAAAACCTCACACAAGTGATAAAATATTATTCAAGAATTTTCTTGATGTTTAAAAGGTATTTTGATAATTATTTAAGTTTTTCATCTCATTTATCAACAAAACAATGGTTAAATTTTTTATTTCTAACACTTTCATCTATTAGCATATTTGAGTTAGTTATATTTTTAGCTTTCCAAAAAAATATTTTTCATAATTTTTGGACTCTTATTTGAAAATTAATTACAGTTTTATAGTTAGGCCCATGGTTTTAAAACAAATCACAAAATAACCCCCAGGTGGGGCCCACCTATCATACCTGTCGATCAAACCGACCAATTCGGTTTGGTCAGATCGAACCACTCACTCACCCCCACCTCTCTCACTTGCTCCATGATGCCCATGGCGACTCGGTCGCCTGCGCCATCGTCAGCATGCGCTGGCCGACTCCAGCCACCGCTAGCCTCGCCGCCATCGCCAAAGTGACCGCCTCCTTCCACTCTACCCTCTCACCAGAGGAATCAAGATGGGGTGCTCGATCTTGTCCTCGTGCATCCCCTATGGATTGGCTAGGGTTTTGACCATGGTGTTCGTCGTCTCCGATGAGCTTGGGTCTCTCCCCTTGGCTAGGCAAAGCTTCTCGGCTCTCTGCTATGACCTAGGGTCACTAGCTTGATCAGCCTCAAGGAGCTCCTCCTCGATAACCTAGGCCGTAGCCATGGCCACCTCTTCCTTCGCCTCCAATGGACCTTGGCTCCATTAACAAGTAAGTAGCTTCACTGTCCTCTTTCTCGTGCTCTATTACCCCTCTGGCTAGCCCCTTGTTTTCCCACCTTGATTTCCCCCCAATTTGGGAATTAGGGTTTTGATGTACTGAAGCAAATCTTCAGTTCATCGTTGCTCTGTCATTCTAGGATGATCTAGCTACTATTAATATGTCTAGTGGTGCTCTGATACGTCTCCAATGTATCTATAATTTTTGATGCTCCATGCTTGTTTTTACACCATTTGCCTACTGTTTCGTTACACTTCGTGGCACTTTTATGCATTTTCCAGAACTAACCTATTAACAAGTCGCCACAGTGCCAGTTCCCTGTTTTCTACTATTTTTGTGTTTCAGAAGTGATACACAGGAAATATTCTCGGAATTGGACGAAACAAGTTCCTGAAGTCTTATTTTTTCCGGAAGCTTCCAGAGATCCGAAGAGGAGACAGAGTGGGGCCACGAGGGGGCCACACACCAGGGTGGCACGGCCCAGGCCCTGGCTGCGCCCCCTAGGTGTGAGACCACCTCGGTCCACTTCTGACGATGCCCCTTCGCCTATAAAGACCCCCCGACGGAAAAAACCTAAGTACCCGATCACTTTTCCAGAACACATCGCGATCCGCCACCGCCGTCGACCCGAAGATCGGGAGGGTCCAGAAGCTCTTCCCGGCACCCTACCGGAGAGGGGAATCGCCACCGGAGGTCTTCTTCATCGCCATGCTTGCCTCCGGAGCGATGAGTGAGTAGTCTACCTTGGACTATGGGTCCATAGTAGTAGCTAGATGGTTGTCTTCTCCACCATGTGCTTCATGTTTAAATATCATGAGCTACCCTACATGATTGAGATCACCGTTATGTAATTCTACATGTTTGGTTGTTAGGATCCGATGAATATTGGTGTTATGATTGAGTTGCTATACTGAAATATATCTTTTGTTATCTCTATGTTGTTTATGATCTTGCATGCTCTCCGTTGTTAGTAGCTATCTTGGCCGAGTAGTTGCTAGTGACTCTAAGAGGGGGTATTTATGCTCGATAGTGAGTTCATGCCTCTATTTAATCTGGGGGAGTGACAGAAACCTCTAAGGTTGTAGATGTGCTGTTGCTACTAGGGAGAAAACAACATTCATATGCTTGAGGGCATATGCTTTGTTTACATTACACACTTTGCTTAATGCAATTATCTGTTGTTCGCAACTTAATACTCATGGGGTGTTCGGATGATATCCCCGTGAGTGGATTATTAGTCATAGATGTAGTTGGATGGCGGTCTATGTATTTTGTTGTAATGCCCAGAGTAAATCGCATAGTGATCTTCTTGACATATCACGTTTATCTTTATTCTATCAATTGCCCAACTGTAAATTGTTTACCCAGCATATGTTATTTATCTTTTGGAGAGACACCACTAGTGAACTGTGGGCCCCGGTCCTATTTCCATCATATTGCTATCACCTGTTTACTTTACTCGCACTGTTTACTTTACTCGCATACTTCTACTGTTTTCCACTCGATACGCTCATAACCTTTATTTCAAGCAAACCGGTGAGATTGACAACCTCATCGCAAGTTGGAACAAAGTATTTGGTTGTGTTGTGTGCAGGTTCCGCGTTGCAGTTAGCAAGCAAAGCTTGGACGAGGCACCATATATAAATTATCCGAAGCTGTCGCAAGCTAGCAAGCATCACCTTCAGTCGTATTGTCCGCTTTTCTCCTGATCGATAAAACCTTGGTTTCTTAACTGAGGGAAAACTAGCTGCTATACTCATCACACCTTCCTCTTGGGGTTCCCAACGGGCTGGTCATTCACCACGCATCAAGCTAATTTTCTGGCACCGTTGCTGGGGAAGAGTGGAAGACCTCTGCAAGGGGAGTTTTTCGCACACACATCCTTTACTTTGTTTTAAGTTTTGCTTTACTTTATTTTTACTTGCATCATTTTATATCAAAAACCCAAAAAAATTAGAATCCTTGATAGTTGCTTTTATTTTCTTGCTCTTAGTCTTTGCTAAATGAGTAATCCTGAAGTAGAAGTTCGTAGTTTTAAGCAACAAGGGGGATAAAGTTTAAAAGATGCTTGGTATCGTATTAACAATGCTCATCATAGGTGTACCAAAAAGCACTCTACCACGATCCTCCTTAGAAATTTTTATGTTGGTATATCTAGTTGGAATAGGTATGTTCTCGATACTCTTACAGGAGGTAATTTTCTGGGTACTCCCGCTGGAGAAGCATGCACTATAATTGAAAGTTTAGTGGGAATACCACCTATTCATGTTGCTAAAACTGAGACCACCTTGGAGGAGGTGGTAGAAAGGCTCAGCTCTTTAGAGAAAAGTTTGCCAAGTATCCTAGAAAATGCTAGCCGAGTTAGTGAATTAATAGAAAATATTGGTAAGAGAATCACCATTTTAGAGGCTAGCACTACTCTTGATAATCAAAATTTATGGATTGGTAAACTAGAGGAGTCTATGGAAACTCTTAGTTTAATCTTCTCTTCTCTTAAATTTAAGAAAGAGAAAGTGTTTGTTGGAAAAGAGCAAAAATTTATGTATGTTCTCAAGGTTTCTGCGCTTAAACCTCAACATGTTCTTAAAATTGGTAAGACTCTTAGTTCCACTAAGAGTGACTTGCAGGTTGAATCATCTTTGGGAACCTCCAAAGATCCTACTGAGGTAATTGATGCTTCATCTCTTGACGTTACTTGATTCGCAATTTTCTGCGCCTAGCTCAAAGACGTTAAAGAAAAGCACTCTTGGGAGATAACCCAATATTTTTACTTTCAGTTATTTTTCTTTTATTTGAGTCTTGGAAGTTATTACTACTGTAATAACCTCTCCTTATCCTTTTTATTTCGTTTTTGTGCCAAGGGAAGCCTCTAATTTGAGCGAGGTAAGATTTGGGGATGTTGCTGTCCTGAAACTGTTTTCGGGGCTGCACCGTAAAAATTCGTGGAAATTCTCTGTATATCTTTTGGACCTGCGATTTCTTGTACATATGCCCCAGGTTATATCCAAACTTTCATTAGTTGAACACTTTTTGATTTGAGCAACATGAAACCCTCTAAAAATTCGACCTTTGTTAGCTGTTCTGTTTTGACAGATTTCTGCCAATATTTGTGTTTGCCGCTTTATCGCTTTCTTTTTGAGTTCTTTTGATCACAGAACTTTTGGGAAAGTTTCTACAGTAGTATATGCTTTATATGTGGTAGTTTTGAGTTTAAACCTGAAGCAAAAAGGGGTTGATTCAATGTTATGCTTACACTAATGTTGCTAATAGATTTGTGTTTAGTTTTGTATGAAGGAAGTTTTCAAGTGTAGGGATTGGAGAATGATGAGATGAGTTGAAGAATGGACAAAAGCTAAAGCTTGGGGATGCCCATATCACCCCAAGAAATATCCAACAAGTACAAGCATCAAAGCTTGGGGATGCCCCCGAGGCACCCCTTCTTCATCGACAAAAATCAGGTCACCTTTCAACGCACTATATTTTTATTGCTTCATGCATTATGCATTTTTCTTGGAGCGTCAGTTGTTTTTAGTTTTGTTTGCTGCAATAAATAGTTGGACCCCAACAAATTTCCTTTGGAGAAGTTGCCTTGCTTTTCATTTGCCAAGAACACTCGTTGAAATTATAAGAATGAAAAACGGAGTTGATCGAGTATTCTTCTTTTTCCGCTACTGCTTTTGGTTTTCGTTTTTGCGTTGATTTGCATTCAGACCTTGTCATATCTTTTCATCAAGGTGTATTTTTGCCTCTGATCTTTATTGGTTTTCATCAAAAGAGGTGTCTTTAAAAATTTCGAATGGTGTTGGAAAAGAGAAAAAGCTTTGTGCAAAATAGTGGTACAAGAAGGAGCTTGTGTAGACTGCGGCTTAGGCTTTTTCATGTCATGCTTGATGTCTTTTTGATAGTATGCTTAGTGGTTTTGCTGTAGCATGACTTGTCTCAAATAACTGAGATTGCTTAATGAGCCTTTGAAAAAATCATGCGTTGTTTTTATTGTATGGAAGCATTATTTTGATTTTCTCCTTGATGCTTTATTTGGGTTGACTTGGCGCATGCTCACACATGTTAGACTCTTACAAAGTCGCCAATAGCCTCTATGATCATTTAGTTTTTGACTTTTGATGCCATCTTATGCTTCTTTTAATGTCGCTTTGTCGCTTTGCATGATTATGGCCATTATTGCTCTCTTAGTTGGTCGCTCCTAGTCTTTTGCTAGCCCTCGCCTTATACTAAGTATGAGCTCTACTTGTGCATCCAACTCCTAAAAGCCAAGTTTTGCCATTGTGTCCACCATACATACCTACTAGCAATTTGCTATTCCAAGTAAATTTGACTTGCTTTTATCTTCTCTTCAAATTAAACTCTTACTAGTGTTATGCGAAAATTGGTCAGTAAAGCTCTCATGAACCGGAAGGCACACTTTACTTTTTCCTGTTCTTAAAAATTTGACATTGTGGTCTCTTATGTTGAGTTGTTATGCTTGCAAGTTGTAAGTTGGAGACTAGCCCAGCCATGCAGTCATGGGCAAGCTTTCAACATTGCACTTCTTAATTGAGTTGATATCGTGATTTTTTGTTTATGGATGCCCACGGTGTGAAATGAATTGGGAATCTTGTGGGGATCATGGAGTTTGTATATGTGTTAGGGAAACGCCGGGCCACTAATCTAAGCCATGCATAATTCATGGTTGAAATTTGTAGCATACCCATGGTGAACATACGACGACGCATCTCACAATAAATAGCTAAACAAATGGCAAATAAAAGAGATGTCGAGGTGTTCATTGTCTGCTTGTCCTGTCATTTTGGCGTGGGCTTGTTCCATGTCATCGGGCATGGAGGTACCCCATTGGCGGTTCTCAATGATATGCATATACTTACAATGACAAGAGCCTTGCTTGGGACTCTAAGTAAAGTAGCATGAGGTTTGGGTACTCGTATTCACGGGGCACGAGGTTTTCAACTTATGATTTGTCAAGCATATGCATCATAATTGTTCTCGCATTAACTTTAACCATTCAAGATGCTTATGATGGGGGCAATGAGAGCTCAAAGCCGGTAAGTACCATAATTTTTGAAGGTTATAAAACTTACAATCACTGCTTCCCTCTGCGAAGGGCCTTTCTTCTACTTTTATGTTGAGTCACCACCTTCTTTCTTTATGCACCATAAGAGAGCATAGTTGTCATTCTTAGTATAATGTGCATTGTCCCAAAGTTTTCATTGATTGATTCATATTGTTGGTTTCACTTGTTCTCAAATTATTTGTATCTAGTCGCCCTCTTAAACTTGAAGGTGTCCTATGCATTTATGTTTTGCTCTCTTTGAAGGACAAGCTAAAAACCATTTGTATGTTTTCCTTATGATTTGAACACACGTTTGACTTTCATTGTTTCATTTTCATGATCTTTTATTTGTGTTCATTTGCATGTTTACAACATGGTTGCTAAGTTCTTATTGTCAAGATTATATCTTCATGCCCATATTTTAAGTTCTTATGATCCTAGCTCACAAATGCTTACATATATGATCAAGATTGTGTAGGTGCATATCACCTCAAAAATTATTCTTTTGTTATCACTTACCTACTCGAGGACGAGCAGGAGTTAAGCTTGGGGATGCTTGATACGTCTCCAACGTATCTATAATTTTTTATGCTCCATGCTTGTTTTTACACCATTTGCCTACTGTTTTGTTACACTTCGTGGCACTTTTATGCATTTTCCAGAACTAACCTATTAACAAGTTGCCACAGTGCCAGTTTCCTATTTTCTGCTGTTTTTGTGTTTCAGAAGTGATACACAGGAAATATTCTCAGAATTGGACAAAACAAGTTCCTGACGTCTTATTTTACCCGGAAGCTTCCAGAGATCCGAAGGAGAGAAGGAGAGGGGCCACCAGGGGCCCACACACAGGGGTGCTGCGGCCAGCCCCTAGCCCGCGCCACCATGGTGTGAGGCCACCTGGCCCCTCCTCTGACATCGCCCCTTCGCCTATAAAGACCCCCCGATGGAAAAAATCTAAGTACGTGATCACTTTTCGAGAACACATCGCGATCCGCCGCCGCCGTCGACCCAAAGATCGGGAGGGTCTAGAAGCTCTTCCCGGCACCCTGCCGGAGAGGGGAATCGCCACCGGGGGTCTTCTTCATCGCCATGCTTGCTTCCGGAGCGATGAGTGAGTAGTCTACCTTGGACTATGGGTCCATAGTAGTAGCTAGATGGTTGTCTTCTCCACCATGTGCTTCATGTTTAGATCTCATGAGCTGCCCTACATGATTGAGATCACCGTTATGTAATTCTACATGTTTGGTTTGTTGGGATCCGATGAATATTGGTGTTTATGATTGAGTTGCTATACTGAATATTATTTGATGTTATCTTTATGTTGTTTATGATCTTGCATGATCTCCGTTGTTAGTAGCTATCTTGGCCGACTAGTTGCTAGTGACTCCAAGAGGGGGTATTTATGCTCGATAGTGGGTTCATGCCTCTATTTAACCTGGGGGAGTGACAGAAACCTCTAAGGTTGTAGATGTGCTATTGCTACTAGGGAGAAAACAACATTCATATGCTCAAGGGCATATGCTTTGTTTACATTACACACTTTGCTTAATGCAATTATCTGTTGTTCGCAACTTAATACTTATGGAGTTCTCGGATTGATTCGCCACAAGTGGATTATTAGTCATAGATGCAGTTGGATGGCGGTCTATGTGATTTGTTGTAATGCCCAGAGTAAATCGCATAGTGATCTTCTTGACATATCACATTTATCTTTATTCTATCAATTGCCCAACTGTAATTTGTTTACCCAACATGTGTTATTTATCTTTTGGAGAGACACCACTAGTGAACTATGGACCCCGGTCCTATTTCCATCATATTGCTATCACCTGTTTACTTTACTCGCACTGTTTACTTTACTCGCATACTCTATTGTTTTCCACTCGATACGCTCATAACCTTTGTTTCAAGCAAACCGGTGAGATTGACAACCTCATCGCAAGTTGGGAACAAAGTACTTGGTTGTGTGTGTGCAGGTTCTGCGTTGCAGCTAACAAGCAAAGCTTGGACGAGGCGCCATATATAAATTGTCCGAAGCTGTCGCAAACTAGCAAGCATCACCTTCAGTCATTTGTCTCTCCTCTTCAAGAACGATATTAAACTTGGTTTCTTAACTGAGGGAAAACTAGCTGCTATACTCATCATACCTTCCTCTTGGGGTTCCCAATGGGCTGGTCATTCACCATGCACAAGGAAACTTCTGGTGCCATCAACCACGCGCCAGCACCCCTTCGCCTATAAAGACCCCCCGACGGAAAAAACCTAAGTACCCGATCACTTTTCCAGAACACATCGCGATCCGCCGCCGCCGTCGACCCGAAGATCGGGAGGGTCCAGAAGCTCTTCCCGGCACCCTGCCGGAGAGGGGAATCGCCACCGGAGGTCTTCTTCATCGCCATGCTTGCCTCCAGAGCGATGAGTGAGTAGTCTACCTTGGACTATGGGTCCATAACAGTAGCTAGATAGTTGTCTTCTCCACCATGTGCTTCATGTTTAGACCTCATGAGCTGCCCTACATGATTGAGATCACCGTTATGTAATTCTACATATTTGGTTGTTGGGATCCGATGAATATTGGTGTTATGATTGAGTTGCTATACTAAAATATATCTTTTGTTATCTCTATGTTGTTTATGATCTTGCATGCTCTCCGTTGTTAGTAGCTATCTTGGCCGAGTAGTTGCTAGTGACTCCAAGAGGGGGTATTTATTCTCGATAGTGGGTTCATGCCTCTATTTAATCTGGGGGAGTGACAGAAACCTCTAAGGTTGTAGATGTGCTGTTGCTACTAGGGAGAAAACAACATTCATATGCTCGAGGGCATATGCTTTGTTTACATTACACACTTTGCTTAATGCAATTATCTGTTGTTCGCAACTTAATACTCATAGGGTGTTCGGATGATATCCCCGTGAGTGGATTATTAGTCATAGATGCAATTGGATGGCGGTCTATGTATTTTGTTGTAATGCCCAGAGTAAATCGCATAGTGATCTTCTTGACATATCACATTTATCTTTATTCTATCAATTGCCCAACTGTAATTTGTTTACCCAACATGTGTTATTTATCTTTTGGAGAGATACCACTAGTGAACTATGGACCCCGGTCCTATTTCCATCATATTGCTATCACCTGTTTACTTTACTCGCACTATTTACTTTACTCGCATACTTCTACTGTTTTCCACTCGATATGTTCATAACCTTTGTTTCAAGCAAACCGGTGAGATTGACAACCTCATCGCAAGTTGGGAGCAAAGTATTTGGTTGTGTTGTGTGCAGGTTCCGCGTTGCAGTTAGCAAGCAAAGCTTGGACGAGGCGCCATATATAAATTGTCCGAAGCTGTCGCAAGCTAGCAAGCATCACCTTCAGTCGTATTGTCCGCTTTTCTCCTGATCGATAAAACCTTGGTTTCTTAACTGAGGGAAAACTAGCTGCTATACTCATCACACCTTCCTCTTGGGGTTCCCAACGGGCTGGTCATTCACCACGCATCATGCTCTTAGATACATAAGAATGCATGATTGAGCTTGATTTGCTTACTACTCCATCTATGCTCTGAATCTTACACTGTCTCTGACAGTGTCAAATTCAGTTATTGTCAAAGATCTATGGGTGTTTTCCTATAATTCTACTCCTCTGAGTACTATGTTTGCTCAATGTTAGTACTTGTGTTGTTAGTTTGCTTGAACAACATGAACTCTGAATTTTCATTCAGTGTTCTGTCAGTTATTCAGTTAGATAGTTCATTCAGAAAACTTGGTTGAGAAAATGCTCATACACATGTAAGAATACACAAATTTGCAGCTCTTAGAGCTTGCAACAATCATTTCCTTCTAATTAATAACACAAGAATTTTTTGAATCTTAGGATTCAGATATGTAAGTGTAGGTGTGTAGAATAAGAAGATTATGAAGCAAGTGTTCACTTTCAGTGATTCCCACTTCATATTCTTCCTTGAGCTTACACATAATATTCTAATGGCTATGCTCTTTGAGCATGGCATGGCCGTGGTGTTCCTCATTTTCATGGGGCTACACAGCAATCTTGCCAAGTGTGTGTTACCACTCCCTCTCTACTAATATAAATATTAGTATACAACCTTTGGAGTTTCCAAAGTATGCTTGGTAAAGATTAGGCAGTACCTCTCTGCCTTGATGGAAATGAGCTTGATCTTGGGCAGTACATCTCTTCCCGGTTCAACTTGAGCAGCACCTCCTTGCTCTGGTCCTTCTCCTACCTACTAGTGTGCAAGTTGTGGTTTGGGCTACTCACAAATGGTGAGCTTGCTCCTTTTATCACTCTCAGCCTCTGGCTTGGAAGATTCTATGAGCTTTTGCTCTTAACCTCTAGCCTCTAGCCTCAAGGTGTCCTTATGAGCTTGCTCTGAGAAAATTGTGAGTGAAATCGTGTGGAAGAAGGGGTATTTATAGTGTTGGAGATTCACTATGGTGCTGACACCTATTTACATGCATTTGGTGACTAAGGTGCTTGGGAACTGTTCTGAACCACCTCTCTAGCTTGGATTTTAGCTCAGATACATGAAAATCATGCATGTGTTAAACATAGGTGAATTTTATATTCATTTTCCTAATCAGCTTGCTAAATACCTGGTTCTGTTTGCTAAGTTTATGCTTTTTGAGATGATGTCCACCTCTAGTTGCTAATGTACTGAAGGTTCTGATCTCTAGCTTAGTATGCATGCTAATCACTTGTTAATCTTGTTTAGCAAGATCTTGGTCCTTTAATTACTGGATAAATTTCTTTGAGTTTGATTAACTATGGAATCCTGGCTAGGGTACTTTTATGATGTTTTGGTTCATTGCTCAGTATTTTCAGTTGGAAATATTTTGAATGCTATTGTGGTTTTATCTGCTGTCATACTTTTGTTTGAAGTATTTCCTAGATTTAACTAGGTCATCTAGCTGGCCTCTTGATTTATTGCTTGCTGTTACTATTCTGTTTTCTATCTCAAACTTGGATACTTGATTCTTATTTGTTTGCATGCCCTAGCTGTTCAAGTCCAGAACTAGTTTCTGGATCTTGATAAAAATGGATTCCAAAACAAATGGTTGACCCTAGGTCAAACCAACATTTTTACTATAACCAAAAGTCTCTTTAGTGTCTCTGGTTGCAGGTGAAGAAAAGAAGAAGAAGAAGAAGAAGAAGATGATGATCAAGTTAGATAGGTGTAGTTTAGGTTTTTCTTCTTTTCTTTTTTATTTTCAAATTTTGTAATCTGACCACTTTGTGGTATGTAAATGTACACATGTATGATTCTATTGAATAAAGATTCTATTTGTCTATCATATGCAACTTGTTTCATATTTTTTGATTTTTCGATAAGTTGTTATGAATATTTGAATTTGGCCTTAATTATCTATTTTAAATTAAATTTAAATCAAAATCTTGAATTTGAACTCAATCAAATAACTTGATAAGCAATGTTTGTTAGTGAAGCTATAAACTTCATTTTAGTGAAATGTGTTGTTCATGATTATTATCCCCCAAATTTTGTTAAGTTCAAAAATTTCAAATTTCAAATTTGATTCAAATTCTAGAGATTAAATATAGCCTCAAGTCAAACTTCACCATTTGAACCCTAACAAAATAAGTTTTTGACAATCCACCTTTTTAGAGAACTGAAATGCAAATCACAAATTTAAAATTGTCACTTCCCTGGTTCCTATATGTCGGGATGTTACATCCTCTCCTCCTTATAAGGTCTTCATCCCAAAGTTGTCGGAACTGGGTACCTGAAGAGATAAGGATAATCCATGAGTATATTGTCCTCTTTTTCCCATGTGGCTTCTCTCTCGGGATGATGCTTCCATTGCACTCGACAATACTTCATTGCCCTATTTCTAAGCTCTTTCCATTTGTCATCGAGAATCTTTGTTTGTTTCTCCTGATATGTCAAATCTGGCTTAAGTTCTACTTCTGTATAACTTAAAGGTTCTTCGGGTACTTTCAAACATTTTCATAACTATGAGATGTTGAATGCATTGTGAACTTGAAATAATTTAGTGGGTAATTCCAGTTCATAGGCCACTGCTCCTTTCTGACTCAAAATCTTAAATGGCCTAATGTATCGAGAACTTAACTTCCCCTTAACCCCAAATCTCTTATCTCCCCTAGTCGGACTGGCCCTTTAATATACCATATCTCCAACTTGAGGTTCCCACGTTCTTCTTTTCAAATCTGCGTAACTCTTTTGTCGACTCTGAGCAATCTTTAATCTATCTCAGATGATATCAATCACTATTTGTTATCCTTTATATAGTTTGGCTCGAACTCTTTGATGCTTTTATCTTCGAACCAACAAACTAGCGATATACACTTTCTTCCGTAAAGAGCTTCAAATGGTGCCATCTTAATACTACTCTGATAGTTGTTGTTGTATGAAAACTCCGCTAAGGGTAGATGTTTTGTGCCATGATCCTCTAGAATCTAAGGCACATGCTGAGCATATCTTCAAGAATTTGGTTTGTTCTTTCAGTTTGCCCTCCAGTCTGTGGATGGTATGCAGTAATAAAGTCTAATTTGGTTCCTAGAGCCTTTTGAAGTTGTTTCCAAAATGCTGAGGTGAATATTGATCCTTGATCTGATACTATTTTCTTTGGTATTCCATGTTTGCTAACAACTTCATTAACGTAGATTTCAGCAAGTTTCTCACAACTATCTTTCTGATTTACTGCTAAGAAATGAGCATTTTTCATTAATCTATCCACTATCACCCATATCATATCCTTCTGGTTCTTAGTCATGGGTAATCTGATAACAAAATCCATTCCTATTTCTTCCCACTTCTATTTGGGAATAGGTAAAGGTTTAATTTTCCAGTAGGACTCTGATGTTCAGCTTTGACTCTCTGACAAGTATGGCATTCGGAAACATACTTAGCTATTTCTCTCTTCATGTTGTTCCACCAAAATACATCTTTTAGGTCCATATACATCTTTATACTTCCTGGATGTATTGAATAAGGTGTTTGATGTGCTTCCCTAAGGATAACTTTCTTTATCTCAGGAATATCTGGTACACAGATTCTATTTTGAAACCATAACGAATTCTCTTCCCCGAGTTTGAACATGGAGTTTCTTGCTTCATCAATTCTGCAAATTTCCTCGACTATAAATGGATCTTCCTTCTGCCTCTTAAGAATTTCTCCTTTGAGATCCATATTCATATCGGTCAAGGCTTCGATGATTTCTATAGTATTTTGGGGTTTTCCTTCCCAATACTCTTTCTGGATTTGCGTGACTTCTTTTTGCAATTCTTTTGACATTCTTCATGCCTCTAACATGTTACAGGTGGCTTTTCAGCTCAATGCGTCTGCCACGACATTAGCCTTTCCCGGAGTATAGTTTATTGTTAGATCGTAGTCTTTAATCAATTCTAACCATCTCCATTGTCTCATATTCAGATCTTTCTGAGTGAAGAAATACTTGAGACTTTTATGATCGGTGAAAAGTTCAAACTTTGATCCATATAAGAAATGTCTCCAACTTTTGAGTGCATGAACTACTAGTGCTATCTTAAGATCATGTGTTGGATAGTTGAGTTCATGAGGTCGTAATTGTCTAGACCCATATGCAATCACCTTTCTCTCTTGCATCAAAACACAACCTAATCCATGCTTGGATGCATCAAAATATACGGTGTAGTCTTTTCCTAGTTCAGAAATTGCTAAAACTGGTGCTATGGTTAATTTGTCCTTTAGTTCTTCAAAACTCTTTTCTCACTTCTCATCCCAAATGAAAGGTACGTTCTTTCTCAGTAACTTTGTCATTGGTCTGTCTATCTTAGAGAATCCTTCAATGAATCTCCTATAGTATCTAGCCATTCCTAAAAATCCTCTGACTTCCTTAACATGCTTTGGTGCTTGCCAATCCAAAACTGACTGAATTTTATTTGGATTTGTAGCTATTCCTTCCTTGGTAATTACGTGACCAAGAAATTCTACTTTATCAAGCCAGAACTCATACTTGCTAAATTTAGCATAGAGTTGATGTTCTCGGAGTGTTTGAAAAACTATTCTAAGATGTTTTGCATGCTCGGCTTTATCCTTGGAATACACCAGTATATCATCAATGAATACTATGACGAACTTATCCAAGTAGGGCATAAATATCTTGTTCGTCAAGTTCATGAATATTGTCGGTGTGTTGGTTAATCCAAATGGTACAACCAAGTATTCATGGTGTCCATATCTTGAGACAAATGTTGTCTTCGGAATATCTTCCTCTTTGATTTTGCTCTGATGGTACCCTGATCTTAAGTCTAATTTGGAGAAAACTCTAGCTCCTTTAACTTGATCAAACAGATCCTGGATTCTAGGTAATGGTTACTTGTTTTTTATCATAACATTGTTCAAATTTCTGTAATCTCCGCACATTCTTCTGTCTCCATCTCTTTTGTCCACAAATATTACATGAGTTCCCCAAAGAGATATACTTTATCTTATGAATCCTTTCTCCTCGAGTTCATCTAACTGAGCTTTCAGTTCTACTAAGTCTTTTGGCCCCATTTTGTATGGTGCTTGAGCGATCAGTGATGTTCAAGGTATTAAGTCAATCATAAATTCTATTTCTCTATCAGGTGGCATTCCTGGTAATTCTTGTGGAAATGCATCCTTAAATTCTCTCACAACCGGTATGTCCTCTATTCTATTCTCCTTCAAAGCATTCAATTGTAGTTTTGCCTCTAAACGAGCATTTCGGTCTCCTTGGTACACAACCTTTTCTCTGATTGGGTTCTTTAGGGTTATGGTATTCTCACCACAATCTATTTGGGCTCCATGGCTTACTAACCAATCCATTCCTAGAATGATTTCTATATCGCTCATGGGTATTACAAATAGATCCACGTAGTACTCATATCCGCAAATCATAAGGACTTGCTTTAGTCACTGCTAAGTTACTAACATTGTTCCTTTAGCAGACAATATCGTAATAGATTGATCTAGAGGTTTACACTTAAGATCGTATGCGTCTAGGAATTCTTTGGAAATGAAAGATGTCGCCGCCCCTGTATCAAACAGTACTTTTCCCGGATAGGTCATGATATTTTGCGTATCTAGAACCGCTTCATCTGAGTGTATCACTTCTACCATGCGGGTACATTTCAGCTTTCCATAGGGTTTACCCTTGTTGTCTCCATAGTTCCTTCCCTTGGAAGCTTGCATTCCGATTGATGGCCAGTTACCTCTCGTCGGTGGATTAAAGGTTTGTTTATTCGGACAACTGGGTTTCATGTGTCTAGGCTGTCCACATCCATAGCAGATGACTTTGGGTTGTCTGCAATCTGACTTGTAATGTCCCTTAAATCCATACTTGTGACATATCACGTTGCTCTTGGGATTTAGTCCTTCCCTATTTGGATTAGGGTTCTGATTCCCTGGCCTTGATCTTGGATTAAAGGTCAGGTTAGGTGTTGGCTTTCAATCTAGAAAAGGCTTTGGTGCTGTCCGTGCTTTCTTCCTTCATTCCTCTTGGACGGACTTATAATCATCCTCCGATACAATGGCTGCGTCTACTAGTTCTTGGAATTTATGATGTCCATTCTAACGCAACTGCATCCTCATATATGGGTTCAAGCCTTTCATAAACCTTTTCACCCTCTTATCTTCTGTATCAACCTCATCAGGTGCATATAGAGATAGTTCACTGAATTCTCTAATATACCAAAGTATTCAAGAATCATTCTGTCGGACACTCTCAAATTCCCTTCTCTTAAGTTCCATGATAATATCGGGAAAGTGAGTGTTGCGAAATCTTTCTTTGAATTCTGCCCAAGTGATTACTAACCCTGGTGGTTTCATTGTTAAAATGGTTTCCCACCAACATGTTGCTGGTCCTGTTAACATGTATGAAGTGTACCACAGTTTTTCCTCATCGTTACAGCCGACAACATCCAATTTCCTTTTTGTATCTCTTAGCCAATCCTCAACATCCATAGGTTCTGTGGCAGATGCAAATGGAAGTGGTCTTGTGTTTTGGAAATCTGACAGACTCACTCCTCGGCCTCCATTATCTTGTCCTTGTTCACGATTTTCCGACATGATATGGTGCATAAACTTATTTTGGACTTCTTGGTCTCACTGCCTTCTTTCTTCCACCAGTTGCATATACTGCATGAAAGTTTGCTCTGACACAGGCTGTGAAGCGGTTGAGGTTTGACTTCTGGTTGCCGCTTCTGCATATTCCTTCTCTCTAGTTTCCCTAGTTTTGCGCTCATTTTCATTCTCTACTCGGTCTTGTGGCATTTACCTCTAGACCTGCTGCACTTACGTCAGAACACCTTATTGCATCATACAAATGCACAGTGGGTTGTTTGTTTTCAATGCACAGTGCTAGCTCACACAATAACTCAAAATCTAGTAAAATCCAAATGGTTGCGAATCATACACATATTTATCACAAAATTCATAAAGTAAACATTTCATATATTCTCATACAAATAAACATATACCATGTATTTACATACATTCTGTACAAACATTCACATGTCATGAGTCGTAGCTCAATTATTTGGCACGTAGGCCGCACACATACATTACACACTAGTATTCCAGCTACTCGCTAAACTAGTACTACTACTACTACTACTACTACTACTACTACTACTACTACTACTACTACTACTATAGCTTAAAGCTACTCAAGATGACTCAATCGCTCTAACGGTACTTCCCCGGAACATAACCGTTGAAACGCGTAGACCTCCTAAGAGTGCCTAGTAGAATGACTGGCTCGAGTAATGCATAAGTCGGATCTGCTACAGGTTCCTTCTCCATCTCACTTCCCGCAAAGAAACTGTCCAAACTCTTGAACATATCTTCCAACCTATCATTAATGTTACGAATGCACATACTTCCTCCCACATCGAACTCAAACAACCAAGGTTCCTCCCTCTTCATATCAGGATAGAAAGGACATACATCCTCAGTGTAATAACAGGTGAGTGACGTCATTTTCTCATCACTACTCCTACTCTAGTCAGCAGTAGCCTCCTCACATGACTGTAACGCCTCCAAACAAAGGGTAATCTCTGCCATAGACTCAGCCAAATTCACTTCTCCTTTCAGAGCACTCAAGTTCAGCTGCCTCAAGTCTATCAACTGCCACTAGGTCCTACCAATCCTTGGCTCTGCCTCAACTTCATGATGAGGTAGATCCTCATCGTCCGTACCCCATCCCGTAGGAACAATGGGCTCATATGAATCGGGCACTTCCCAACCATAATTATTTATGTGATGGCTGATGTCTACGCACGCTTCTATTCTTGTAGACAGTGTTGGGCCTCCAAGTGTAGAGGTTTGTAGAACAGTAGCAAGTTTCCCTTAAGTGGATCACCCAAGGTTTATTGAACTCAGGGAGGAAGAGGTCAAAGATATTCCTCTCAAGCAACCCTGCAATTAAGATACAAGAAGTATCTTGTCTCCCCAACACACCCAATACACTTGTCAGATGTATAGGTGCACTAGTTCGGTGAAGAGATAGTGAAATACAAGTAATACAGATGATTATAAGTGGTAAATATGCAATCTGAAATAAAAATTGCTGTGAGCAAACATGTAACAGAAATAGTTGTAGACGGTGTTTCAATGCTTAGAAACAAGGCCTAGGGATCATACTTTCACTAGTGGACACTCTCAACAAAGATAGCATAATTGAACACAGCTACACAGAACTACTCTCTGATTGGATAACGAACACTAATCCAAGCGTAGGGCTACAAAGCACTCCTCAAAGTTCACATTCCCCAATCTAGATTACCCCACACTGTCACCTTGAGTGCACTAGATGGTTCCAGACAAACACCAACAATTCATAGAGACATCCAACTCAGATCATAACTCATGATAAGTATTACTATAAAATTTAGCCTAAGAGACACACATAATGCGCACACTATCATCTTCACATCATGATACAAGGTGTCTCCAGAGATTACAATAATAAAGCCACTTGAGTAGCATAATAGATGAAGAGCAATGATGACCCACAAGTATAGGGGGTGTATCGTATTACTTTCGATAAATAAGAGTGTCGAACCCAACGAGGAGCAGAAGGTGTTGACAAGTGGTTTTGATCAAGGACTCATTGTAAATACTAGCAAATGGGTTTCAGGGGTATTTGGTAATGCAAATAAATAAAGTGTGAGTAAATAAAAGATAGTAGCAACAATTGCAGCAAGTGGCCTAATCCTTTCTAGAGCAAAGGACAAGCTGGTTGTGTAACTTATGATGACCAAACGTTCTCGAGGACACACGGGAGTTTCTGTCAAGAGCTTTCGCTTCATGCCGCTAAATAATCTTTATTGGCTTGATAAGTGTTATGTGGGTGAACCTGTGCTAGCGCACTACCCTTACTAGGATAAATACACACTTATGATTATACCCCTTGCAAGCATCCGCAAATACAAGAAAGTAATTAAGATAAATCTAACCATAGCCTTAAACTCTAAGATCCTACGCTCCCTGGTGCAATGGTTTCCTAACGGAGGTTTAGGTTTCTGTCACTCCAGCAACCCCACAATTAGTAGCCAAATACACAATGCATCTCACTAGGCCCATAAATGGTGAAGTATCATGTAGTCAATGTTCACATGACACCACTAGTCAAATAGCACCACAACAAATAAATATCAAACCACTAAATATTACTTAACAAAATTCCACTACTAACATCTTGACTTCTCCCATGTCCTCAAGAACTAAACGAACTACTCACAAGACATCATATGGATCATGATCAGAGGTGAACTAATGGTAAATAACAATCTGAACATAAACCTTAATTCAACAGTTCCACTCAATAGCATCAACCACAAGAGTAATCAACACCGGGAAAGTTTCCCCTAAGAATTTAACAAGATTCAACTCAAGATGTTACAGCGGGATGGTGTGGTGATGGTGGAGATGAAGGTGCTGGTGATAGAGATGATGATGATCCCGATGAAGTCCGGTGTGATGGCGATGATGATGGCGACGATCTCCCCTCTCCGGGAAGGAATTTCCTCGGCAGATTCCTGCCTGCCGGAGAGCTTTTCTCTCTCTGGTGTTTTCTGCCCCGCAGAGGCAGCGGTGTCTATCTCTGAGCCCCCCTTCACTTAGGTTTTCGGGACGATGAAATATGCGAAGGGGCGATGGCAGAAGTGGGCCAGGGTGGCCTCACCATAGGCCGGCGTGGCCAGGGATGGGCCCACGCCCCCTAGTGGTGAGCCCACCCTGTTGCTCCTCTCGCCTCCTCCTTCTGGGTTCTTCAGCCTTCTGGTAAAATATAATTTCCTGGTATTTTTCTAGAATTTCCTGATCTTCTAAAATATGGTGTCTTGGCGGTGCTTTTTCCAGCAGAATCCTGACTCCAGCAGCAAATCCTCCAATGATCATCAAACATGTAAAAACAGAGGAAACAACATAAGTATCATCTCTAAATGTGAAATATATCGATGAATAACAGTAAATTATGATACAAAATAGTGATGCAAAATGGATGCATCAACCCCCCCCCCCCCAAGCTTAGACCTCGCTTGTCCCCAAGCGAAAACTGAACTCGGTAAACATGACCACAGGTTTATGGAGTGAAGTGTCAATAATCAAAATACGGACAAGAAGCATCACATTTACCAAGGCACAAGGTATAATAGACAGCAACTTCTCTTTATATGATAAAGACTTGTAATAAGTAAAAGGGAATCACAAATAAAGATGCATGAGGTAAACTATAATTGGTGATGGCAAACCTTAGTTCTTGGTCAGAGAACAATGAACAAACTATTCTTTCTTTTGAACGGAGCCTTTTTAAAAAAAACAGAGCTAATATAGCAAAAATTATATGCTCAACAAAACAAACTCTTTGCAATCATAGAAAGCTTTCAAAGATATATTCCCGTAGGTAAAAGCATTATACTAAACAAAGGAAGATAGTAAACATGATTGAACGGATCAACATATGGATGAATGAAATATAACAACTCAATTGCTTGCTTGAGATAGAGGGGAATAGGTTGACTCAACATAAAAGTTAAAGACAGGCCCTTCGCAGAGGGAAGCAGTGATTAAACATATGCTAGAGCTTTTCATCTGTAAAACAGAGGTAAACGTTGTTTTGAGAGGTGGTTGCTTTTGTCAACGACTAGCAACGGAATTCTTGATATCTTCCATACTAAACAAGTGAGAGCGGTTCCGAGATGTTTGATTAATTGGCACAATTGTGCTCTTTTATAGCTTAGCACTCCTCCCCACCTTTTCCTTTCTCAAACCATGGCTAACCGATTCCATCGGGTGCCCACCAACTTTCACATACCATGGAGGAGTGCTCTTTTTCTTTTCTTATTTAGATTACAATGGTCTGACCAGCTCCCTTGCAAAATTAATGATGAGAAGATGAAGCTGCCTAGTCGAGGGGTACTCAATTTAGTTTGGAAGATAACAAACCCAACCACTACGTCCTCATGAGCTAAAAATAGTGGCACAAAATGAGAAGTGTTTGAAGGTTTTAATGAGGTAGCACATAAAAATTTACTTGGAATGGCTTGAAATACCATGCATAGGAATTTATAGTGGACTCTTTGGAAGTAACTTGGCTTTTGGGAATTGGATGCACAAGAAGTATTCCTCTCAGTACAGGTTTTTGGCTAGCAAGGCTGGATAGCAAGCATAAGAATTGCATGAAACAAACAAACATACATATAATAAGAACAATCATACAAACTTCCTTGAAAGTACAACAATTTTAACTTGAGAATACTATTGCTTATGAGCCAAACATGAAGGAAAGCTGAGATGATGTATCTACTAGCACTTCTTTCTTATTTTTCTACTCAAAACTCAAAGTAATGTTGCTACTAACCAAGCTAAGTTTGCCAAAACCAACTAAATTTACTCATGCTCCCAAAGTGATACCAATGCTAATCAACAAGACTAATCGTATAAGAGAGATTGCAAACTAAAATAAAGTGTGCAGAAAGTAAATGATAAAACTTCTTGTTAATATTTCATTATCGCATCTCACACCAAGGGATACATAGATAACCAACTAAGGAGGATATTTCCACACTGCAAACTATTCTATAAGATAACTTCTTTATTCATAATATGACTCAACTTGAAAAGTAAATGAGCAAAAGATGATGATGTTATACCGCGGCACTCCCCCAAGCTTGGAACAAGCCAAGGGGATGCCTATACCATGACAAATTACTCCTTTGGCGGTGGTGGTGAGTCTTTATCATCATCATACTTCCAAGGCAGAGGTCCCCCGTCAAGGAAGGATGTCTTGGTCTCCAATATCATGAAACTTGCAGCAGCACTCATTTGTTTAAACCTAGCTTCATACTCACAATTTTGGTTCTGCAAGTCGTAGAGTTGTGCTTGTAATTGGTTAGTGGTCACATGGAGCGAAAAGATGTCACTCTAGAGCTATGTAGTCTCTTTCTTGTACTTGGTAACAAGCTCTTGATTAATCCTATGGATGATGTCCACCTCGCGTTCTGCCATCTTCTTATATTTAAAAACTTCTTGTTCTAGCGCTTCCATCCTGGCTTCGAGACTCCCTTCTCCCTTAGGGCCCTGGACATCTGCAATCTGCAACTCCCCATCCTTGAGTGACAACTCCTTCGGATGCATCTTCAGCTCCCTCATGTACGGATTAATGATATCTGCAAGAGAATTCTCCTCGGATGGACCGGACAAAGACATTGTAACTCCAAAGCTGAGAACAACTCCTGACATAAATAGCTCGAAACGAAAACACTACAAAAACACGATATACAGACCTTGGGTAGTCCGTGGGGTTATAAAGGCAAAAATTAAACATCAAGATGAAATCACAGGAGGAAACCGGGACAGAAATGAGCTCCGGGGTGGTCTCACCACAGGGCGGCGTGGCCTGGAGTGGGCCCGCGCCCCCTGGTGGTGAGGAGCCACCGGACTCCGTCTCCTGCCCGTTTTCGTCTCATGATTTTTCATATTTAATAAAAAAAACAAAAATATTAATGGAAAAGTTTTACGCGAACCTTTTCTGACTAGAACTATTACCTATTCAAAAACGAACTCTGTAGGTTCCTGCATATTGTCTTGGATGAATTCTTCCGGAGAAACCATTTGAATAACATCAACATCTTCATTATAAGAATCTCCAGCAATATAATGTTTGAGTCTTTGACCATTCACCACTTGTGTAGTGTCATCTTTTAATGAAGCAATCTTTATCGCACCTGAGCGGTACACTTCCACAATAACATAAGGTCCTTCCCGAGAGTAATTTTCCTGCAAAAAATCTGAGACGAGACCTATACAATAGAACTTTCTTACCAACGTGAAACTCTCTCTTAAGAATTATCTTATCATGCCATTATTTGACTTTCTCTTTGAAAAGTCTGGCATTCTCATAAGCTTCATTTCTCCACTCATCTAGGGAACTCAAATCAAGCAACCTTTTCTTACCGGCGAGTTTAAAATCCCTATTAAGCTCTTTCACTGCCCAAAAAGCTTTGTGTTCTAATTCTAAGGGCAAGTGACATGCTTTTCCGTAACCCATTTTGTAAGGAGACATGCCCATGGGGTTCTTATAAGCAGTTCTATAAGCCCATAAAGCATCGTTTAACTTTCTAGCCCAGTTTTTCCTAGATCTATTGACAGTCTTCTGCAAGATAGACTTGATCTCTCTATTTGAAAGCTCTACCTACCCACTAGTTTGGGGATGATAAGCAGAAGCAATTCTATGATTAACGTCATATCTAGCAAGAGTTTTTCTAAAACCGCCATGAATAAAATGAGAACCTCCGTCAGTCATAAGATATCTAGGCACACCAAACCTAGGAAAAATAACGTCCTTAAGCATTTTTAATGAGGTCTCACCATCGGCACTCTTTGTAGGTATGGCTTCTACCCACTTGGTAACATAATCAATAGCAACAAGTATGTGAGTATAACCTTTTGAAGGAGGAAAGGGACCCATAAAGTCAAATCCCCAACAATCAAATGGTTCAATAACAAGAGTGTAACTCATAGGAATTTCATTGCGTCTAGAAATATTACCAACTCTTTGACACTCATCACAAGATAAAACATACCTTCTAGCATCTTTAAAGAGGGTTGGCCAATAAAAACCTGATTGTAGAACCTTTTGTACAGTTCTATCTCCAGCATGATGTCCTCCATAAGCACTGCCATGGCACTTTCTTAATATTTCTTGTTGCTCATATTCCGGAACACATCTTTGCATAATACCATCAACTCCTTCTTTATATAAGTGTGGGTCATCCCAAAAATAATGCCTCAAATCATAAAAGAATTTTCTTCTTTGCTGAGCTGTAAAAGTTGGAGGCAAATACTTGGAAACAATAAAGTTAGCATAATCAGCATACCAAGGAAGGTCTCGCGAAGTTACATTTATTGAAGCCAACTGTTCATTTGGAAAACTATCATTAACAGGAATAGGATCAAAAGAAATGTTTTCCAATCTAGACAAATTGTCAGCAACAGGATTTTCAGCACCTTTCCTATCTACAATATGCAGATCAAACTCTTGTAAAAGCAACACCCATCTAATAAGCCTAGGCTTAGCATCCTTCTTCGACATAAGATATCTAATAGCAGCGTGATCAGTATGAATAGTAACTTTAGAATCAACAATGTAAGGTCTAAACTTATCACATGCAAAAATAACAGCAAGAAACTCCTTCTCAGTAGTAGCATAATTCTTCTAAGCAGCATCAAGAGTCTTACTAGCATAATGAATAACATTTTACTTCTTATCTACGCGTTGTCCAAGAATAGCACCAATAGCAAAATCACTAGCATCGCACATAATTTCAACGGGTAAATTCCAATCAGGTGGTTGAACAATAGGAGCAGTAGTTAAAGCCTTCTTAAGAGTTTCAAAAGCTTCCTTACAATCATCATCAAAGACAAATGGTACATCTTTTTGAAGAAGATTAGTGAGAGGCTTTGAAATCTTAGAGAAATCTTTAATAAACCTCCTATAGAAACTAGCATGACCAAGAATACTACGAATACCTTTAACATCTCTGGGATAGGGCATTTTCTCAATTACTTCAACTTTCGCTCTATCAACTTCAATACCTCTTTCAGAAATTTTATGTCCAAGAACAATTCCTTCATTCACCATAAAGTGACATTTCTCCCAATTAAGAACAAGATTAGTTTCTTCACACCTTTGCAAAACTTTATCAAGATTGTGTAAACAATTATCAAAAGAAGTTCCATAGACAAAGAAATCATCCATGAAAACCTCCACAATTTCTTCACAAAAACCATGAAAAATAGCAGACATGCATCTTTGAAAAGTAGCAGGAGCATTGCACAAACCAAACGGCATATGTCTATAAGGATAAGTTCCATAAGGGCAAGTATTAGTGGTTTTCTCTTGATCTTCCTTTCTAACAGCAATCTGAGAGAAACCAGAATAACCATCAAGAAAACAAAAATGAGTCTTCTTAGACAACCTCTCTAACATCTGATTTATAAATGGTACAGGATAATGATCTTTCTTAGTAACTTTGTTTACCTTTCTAAAATCAATGCACATCCTATAACAAACTACTACCCTTTGAGGAATAAGCTCGTTATTTTCATTAGGCACAACAGTGATACCTCCTTTATTAGGAACACAATGAACAGGACTAACCCATCTACTATCAGCAATAGGATAAATAATGCCAGCATCAAGGAGCTTCAATACCTCATTTCTTACCACTTCCTTCATCTTGGGAATTAAGCGACATTGATGTTCAACAACTGGCTTTGCGTCTTCCTCCATGTTAATAGCATGCTGACATAAAGTGAGAGAAATCCCTTTTAAATCATCAAGAGTATATCCCATAGCTCCTCGATGTTTCCTCAATATCTCCAATAATCTTTCTTCTTCCTTTCCCGAAAGCTTAGAACTGACAATAACAGGATATATTTTCTTATCATCTATATAAGCATACTTAAGATCATCAGGTAAAGGTTTTAATTCAAAAACAGGATCTTCTTTAGGTGGCAAAGTGGTACCAAGATCCTCCACAGGTAAATTGTGCTTAAACAACGGTTGTTGATGAAGAAAAATATCGTCAATCTCTTCTCTTTCCTTCCTGAAAATATCACTTTCATGGTCCTCCATGAATTGCTGCAAAGCATTGTTAGGAGCAAGAGCAATAGAGGCAAGCTGTTCAACTCAAAAACTTTCATCAGGCAATTCACTTTCAAAAGGAGTTTTAGCAAACTTAGAAAAATTAAACTCATAAGATTCTCCATTAAACTTAGTAAAAAAATTCTCCTTCTTACAGTCTATCACAGCGCCACAGGTATTCAAAAAGGGTCTACCAAAAATAATAGGACAAGTTTTACTAGCTTCCTTACCAAGTACTGGAAAATCAGTAGGATATTTGGTCTTACCGCATAGAACTTCCACATCTCGAACAATACCAAGAGGCCAGATAGTCTCTCTGTTAGCAAGCTGAATAACCACATCAATCTCTTCTAATTCACAAGGGCCAATCTCATGCATGATTTCTCTGTAGAGCTCTAAAGGAATGGCGCTTGAACTGGCACCAATGTCACATAAACCATAATAGCAATGATCGCCAATCCTGACAGAAATAACAGGAACACTTGTTTTCCTACGCCTATTAGGATGTGAAACAATGTTAGTAGCATCTTCACAAAAGACAATATGTTCATCTCCCACATCTTTAGTAACAAGGTCCTTCACTATAGCTACAGGAGACTTAATAATAATTTGGTCATCAGGTTCTGCAGCTTTCTTAGTACTTTTACTAAGCACACTTACCAATGTAGAATGCTCTTTTACCTTAGCAGGGAAAGGTGTCTTCTCGAAATAAGGTTCCGGCAAAATGCTATCAACAGTACAAACTTCAATAGCTGTAGCAGGAATATGACTAATAGAATCTTTATAAGGTGCATGATACTTGTTCCAATCTTTCTTTGGAACATCAAGATAAGAGGAAAAGGCCTTAAAATAGTTAGGAAGTATTTGAGAATCAAGACCATAAGCAGTGCTAACATTATGAAAGTCATCGGTTCCCATAAAAGCTTTAATGCATTCATAATCATAATTTATACCTGACTTCCTACCTTTGTTGTTTTCCCATCCTTCAGCATTTTCTTGGATACGGTCAAGAAGTTTCCACTTAGCATCTTCTTTCATATGGGTAAATGATCCAAAACAGGAAGCATCCAAAAATTCCTTCTCATGAAGAGTAAGCCTCACATAGAAGTTATCAATAACAATATTACTGGGGAGCTCATGAATGGGACATTTGAGCATTAGTAACTTCAATCTCCCCCACGCTTGGGCAATACTCTCTCCATCATGAGGCCAAAAGTTATATATTCGATTACGATCTTTATGAATTTCACTTGGAGCATAAAACTTAGAATAAAAGAGAGGTACAATTTCCTCCAAAGCAATAGATGGACCATCTTTCAGCAGCCGATACCACTCCTCAGCTCTGCCTTTCAGTGATAAAGAGAATAGCTTCCTCTTGACCTGGCTCAGTGAAATACCTGCACACTTGAACAACTCGCATAATTCATGTATAAAAAGTAAGTGATCACCCGGATGGACAGTTCCATCTCCCGAATAGCAGTTATCTATAACATGTTCAACAATTTTCATAGGTATTTTAAACGGATCCAATTGAGCAGGAGGTGGTTGTGGTTCATCCACATCCGCAATAGTGGTAGTAGTTTTCCCAAATAGGAACCCAAATGGAGAACTCTCCATAGCAAAATAAAACAAAAATAAAAGACAGAAATAAAAACAATACTCACAGCGACGGTTACCTTTACCAATTTCACTCTTCAATAGCGCTTCACTCCCTAGCAACGGCGCCAGAAAATAGTCTTGATGACCCACAAGTATAGGGGGTGTATCGTAGTACTTTCGATAAATAAGAGTGTCGAACCCAACGAGGAGCAGAAGGTGTTGACAAGTGGTTTTGGTCAAGGACTCACCATAAATACTAGCAAACAGGTTTTCAGGGGTATTTGGTAATGCAAATAAATAAAGTGCGAATAAATAAAATATAGTAGCAACAATTGCAGCAAGTGGCCCAATCCTTTCTAGAGCAAAGGACAAGCTGGTTGTGTAACTTATGATAACCAAACATTCTCGAGGACACACGGGAGTTTCTGTCAAGAGCTTTCGCTTCATGCCGCTAAATAATCTTTATTGGTTTGATAAGTGTTATGGGGGTGAACCTGTGCTAGTGCACTACCCTTACTAGGATAAATACACACTTGTGATTATACCCCTTGCAAGCATTCGCAAATACAAGAAAGTAATTAAGATAAATCTAACCACAGCCTTAAACTCTAAGATCCTATGCTCCCTGGTGCAATGGTTTCCTAACGGAGGTTTAGGTTTATGTCACTCCAGCAACCCCATAATTAGTAGCCAAATACACAATGCATCTCACTAGGCCCATAAATGGTGAAGTATCATGTAGACGACGTTCACATGACACCACTAGTGAAATAGCACCACAACAAATAAATATCAAACCACTAAATATTACTTAACAAAATTCCACTACTAACATCTTGACTTCTCCCATGTCCTCAAGAACTAAATGAACTACTCACAAGACATCATATGGATCATGATCAGAGGTGAAATAATGGTAAATAACAATCTGAATATGAACCTTAATTCAACGGTTTCACTCAATAGCATCAACCACAAGAGTAATCAACACCGGGAAAGTTTCCCCTAAGAATTTATCAAGATTCAACTCAAGATATTACAGCGGGATGGCATGGTGATGGTGGAGATGAAGGTGCTGGTGATGGAGATGATGATGATGATGATCTCGATGAAGTCCGGTGTGATGGCGATAATGATGGCGACTATCTTCCCTCTCCAGGAAGGAATTTCCCCGGCAGATTCCAGCCTGCCGGAGAGCTTTTCTCTCTCTAGTGTTTTCCACCCTGCAGAGGCAGTGGTGTCTATCTCTGAGCCCCCCCTGTGCTGAATATTATCTTATGTTATGTCTATGTTGTTTATGATCTTGCATGCTCTCCGTTGTTAGTAGCTATCTTGGCCGAGTAGTTGCTAGTGACTCCAAGAGGGGGTATTTATGCTCGATAGTGGGTTCATGCATCTATTTAATCTGGGGGAGTGACCTCTAAGGTAGTAGATGTGCTGTTGCCACTAGGGAGAAAACAACATTCATATGTCCAAGGGCATATGCTTTTTTACATTACACACTTTGCTTAATGCAGTTATCTATTGTTCGCAACTTAATACTTGTGGAGTTCTCGGATTGATTCACCACAAGTGGATCATTAGTCATAGATGCAGTTGGATGGTGGTCTATGTATCTTGTTGTAATGCCCAGAGTAAATCTCATAGTGATCCTCTCGACATATCACGTTATCTTTATTCTATCAATTGCCCAACTGTAATTTGTTTACCCAGCATGTGTTATTTTATCTTATGGAGAGACACCACTAGTGAACTGTGGACCCCAGTCCTATTTCCATTATATTGCTACACCTGTTTACTTTACTCACACTGTTTACTTTACTCGCATATTACTATTGCTTTCCACTCGATATGCTCATACCCTTTGTTTCAAGCAAACCGGTGAGATTGACAACCTCATCGTAAGTTGGGAACAAAGTATTTGGTTGTGTTGTGTGCAGGTTCCACGTTGCCGCTCGCAAAGCAAAGCTTGGACGAGGTGCCTTATAAATTGTCTGGAGCTGTCGCGAAGCTAGCGGGCATCACCTTCTAGAGTATTGGCTTTTTCCTGGATACGATTAAACCTTGGTTTCTTCCTGAGGGAAAATTTTCTACTATACTCATAATACCTTCCTCTTGGTGTTCCCAATTGGGTGGTTATCTGCCCGCATCACTCGTCCAGGGCTTTGCTTTGCACCAGCAGCAATGTGAAACCTGCACACAACACAGCCAAGAACTTTGCTCCCAACTTACGATGAGGTTGTCAATCTCACCGGTTTGCTGTAAACAAAGGATTGAGCGTATCGAGTGGAAAGTAATAGTAATATGCGAGAAATTAAACAGTGCGAGTAAAAGTAAACAATAATAGCAATGTAATGGAAATTGGACCGGGGTCCATAGTTCACTAGTGGTGTCTCTACATAAGATAAATAATGACATGCTGGGTAAACAAATTACAGCTGGGCAATTGATAGAATAAAGATAACGTGCATATGTCATGAGGATCACTATGAGATTTACTCTGGGCATTACAAAAAAAATACATAGACCGCCATCCAACTGCATCTATGACTATTAATCCACTCGTGGGGAATCATCCGAGGACTCCTTGAGTATTAAGTTGCGAACAACAGATAATTGCTTTAAGCAAAGTGTGTAATGTAAACAAAGCGAATGTCCTTAGACACAAGATTGTTGTTTTCTCCCTAGTAGCAACAACACATCTACAACCTTAGAGGTTTCTGTCACTCCCCCAGATTAAATAGAGGCATGAACCCAACTATCGAGCATAAATACCCCCTCTTGGAGTCACTAGTATCTACTTGGCCAAGATAGCTACTAACAACGGAGAGCATGCAAGATCATAAACAACATAGAGATAACATAAGATAAATTTCAGAACATCAACTTAACATAACACCAATATTCATTGGATCCCAACAAACACAACATGTAGAATTACATAAATATGATCTTGATCATGTAGGGCAGCTCATAAGATCTAAACATGAAGCACGTGGTGGAGAAGACAACCATCTAGCTACTGCTATGGACCCATAGTCCAAGGTAGACTACTCACTCATCGCGCCGGAGGCAAGCATGGTGATGAAGAAGACCTTCGGTGGTGATTCCCCTCTCCGGCAGGGTGCCGGGAAGAGCCTCTGGACCCTCCCAATCTCGGGTCAACAAAGGCGGCGGATCACAATGTGTTTCTGGAAAATTGATCAGGTGTTTAGGTTTTTCCCGTTGGAAGGAATATATAGGCGGAAGGGCGGCGTCAGGAGGTGGGCCAGGTGGCCTCACCACCAGGGGCGCGGGCCAGTGGCTGGCCGCGCCACCCTACGGTGTGGCTGGCCCATGGCCCCCCTCCATCTCCTCTTCGGTCTTCTGGAAGCTTTGGTAAATATTAGGAGGTTCAGCTTTTGTTTCGTCCAATTCCGAGAATATTTCCTGTGTAACTTTTCTAAAACACAAAAACAATAGAAAACAGGGAACTGGCACTGTGGCATCTCGTTAATAGGTTAGTTCCGGAAAATGCATAAAAATGCAACGAAGTGTAACAAAACATAAAGCAAATGGTGTAAAAATAAGCATGGAGCATCAAAAATTATAGATACGTTTGAGACATATCAAGCATCCCCAAGCTTAACTCCTGCTCATCCTCGAGTAGGTAAGTGATAACAAAAGAATAATTTTTGAGGTGACATGCACCATCACAATCTTGATCATCTTGGTAAAGCATTGAGTGCTGAGATCAAAGAACTTAAAATATGGGTATGAAAGACATAATCTCAATAGAAGAAACTTAGCAATCATGTTATAACATGAAAAAGAACACAAACGAAAGATCATGAAAAATGAAACAATGAAAGTCACGTGTGTGTTTCAACCATATGGAAAACATAGCAAATGGTTTTCAGCTTGTCCTTCATGGAATAGCAAAACATAAATGCATAGGGCACCTTCAAGTTTAAGAGGGCGACTAGATACAAATAATTTAAGAACAAGCAAAACCATAATCATGAATCAATCAATGATAAACTTTGGGACTATGCACATTAAACTCAGAATGATAACTATGCTCTCTTAGACGGTGCATAAAGGTAGAAGGTGGAGACTCAACATAAAAGTAAAAGAAGGGCCCTTCACAGAGAAAAGCAGTGATTGCAAGTTTTATAAACCTTAAAAAATTATGGTACTTACTAGCTTTGAGCTCTCATTGCCCCCATCATAAGCATCTTGAATGGTTAAAGTTAATGCGAGTACAATTATGAAGCATATGCTTGACAAATTATAAGTTGAAAACCTCGTGTCCCGTGAAGTACGAATACCCAAACCTCATGCTACTCGACTTAGGGTCCCAAGCAAGCTCTTGTCATTGTAAGTATATGCGTATCATCGAGAACCGCCCATAGGGTACCTCCGTGCCCGATGACATGGAACAAGCCCACGACATCTCTTTTATTTACCATTGGTATAGCTTTTTATTTTGAGATGCGTCGTCGAATGTCCACTATGGGCATGCTGTAAATTTCCACCATGAATTATGCATGGCTTAGATTAGCGGCCCAGGCATTTCTCTAACACATATACAAACTCCATGATCCCGCAAGATTCCCAACTTATTTCACATTGCGAGTATCCATAAACAAAAGATCATGATATCAACTCAAATGAGAGAAAGTGCAATGTTGAAAGCTTGCCCCATGACGGCATGGCTGGGCTACTTTCCAACTTACAACTTGCAAGCATAACAACTCAAAATAAGAGAGCCACAATGTCAAAATTTTAAAAGCGAGAAAAGTAAAGTGTGCCATCAGCTTCGTGAGAGCTTTACTGACTAATTTTCACATAACACCAAAAAGAGTTTAAAAAATTTGAAGGATAGATAAAAGCAAGTCGAATGTACTTTGGAATAGCAAATTGCTAATAGGTATGTATGGTGGACACATTGGAATAACTTGGTTTTTAGGAGTTGGATGCACGAGTAGAGCTCATACTCAGTACAAAATGAGGGCTAGCAAAAGACTGGGAGCGACCAACTAAGAGAGCAATAACGGCCATAATCATGCATAGCGATAAAACATCATTAAAAGAAGCATAAAGTGGTATCACAAGTCAAAAACCAAATGATCATAGAGGCTATAGGCAACTTATTCTGTAGTCAACATGGTGTAAGAATGCGCCAAGTCAACCCAATTAAAGCATCAAAGGAGAAAACCACAATAATGCTCCCATATAATAAAAACAACGCATGATTTTCTCAAAGACTCATTAATAAATCTCAGTCATTTGAGACAAGTCATGCTACAGCAAAAATGACTAAGCATACTATCAAAACGACATCAAGCACGACATGCAAAAGCCTAAGCCGCCGTCTAAATAAGCTCCTTTTTTGTACCACTTTTTTGCATAATTTTTTTCTCTTTTCCAACACCATTCGAACCTTTTTAAAACAACTCTTTTGATGAATACCAACATGGACCAGATGTCAAAATACACCTTGATGCAAAGATATAACAAGATCTGAACAAAAAATCAAGGCAAAAAAGAAAGCTAAACACAGTTCTAGAAAAAGAGAACACTCGTTGAACGATAAGAGTGAAAACTAGAGTGTTCTTGGCAATGAAAAACGAAGTAAATCTTCTCCAAAAGAAAATTGTTGGGGTCCAACCATTTATTGCAGCAAACAAAACAAAATAAAACTGAAAGCAAAAGTAAAGATGCTCCAAGAAAAATGCATAGTGCATGAAGCAATAAAAATATAGTGTCTTGAAAGGTGACCTGATTTTTGTCGATGAAGAAGGGGTGCCTCGGGGGCATCCCCAAGCTTTGATGCTTGTACCTCTTGAATATTTCTTGGGAGTTGCATGGGCATCCCCAAGCTTGGGCTTTTGTCCATTCTTCTCCTCATCTCATCATTCTCCAATCCCAACACTTGAAAACTTCCTTCATACAAAAGTCAACACAATTCTATTAGCAACATTAGTGTAAGCATAATAATGAATCAACCCTTTTTGGTTCAGGTTTCAACTAAAAAACACCACATATAAAGCATATACTACTGTAGCAACTTCCCCAAAAGTTCCGTGATCAAAAGAACTCAAAAAGAAAGCGATCGAGAGGCGAACACAAATAGTGGCAGAAATCTATCAAAACAGAACAGCTGACAAAGGTCGATTTTTTAGAGAGTTTTTTGTTACTCAAATCAAAAAGTGTAAAACTAATGAAAGTTTGGAAATAACCTGGGGCATATGCACAAGAAATCTCAGGTCAAAAAGATATTCTGAGAATTTTCACGAATTTTTACGGTGCAGCACCGAAATCTGTTTTAGGACAGCAACTTCCCCAAATCTTACCTCACTCAAATTAGAGGTTTCTCTTGGCACAACAATGAAATAAAAATGATAAGGAGAGGTCATTACAGTAGTAATAACTTCCAAGACTCAAATAAAAGAAAAAGAACTGAAAGTAAAACATTGGGTTATCTCCTAAGAGTGCTTTTCTTTAACGCCTTTGAGCTAGGCGCATAAAGGTGGAAATCAAGTAATATCAAGCGATGAAGCATCAAGATCAACTGTTTCCTCAAGAGCATCAGGTACCACACTAGGCACTTTAGAAGTTCCCAAAGATGATTCAACCTGCAAGTCACTCTTAGTTGAACTAAAAGTCTTACCAATCTTAAAAACATGTTGAGGTTTAGGCACAGACACCTTGGGAACATACATAAATTTTGGCTCTTTTCCAACAAAAGCTTTCTCCTTCTTAAATTTAAGAGAAGAGAAAATTGAACTAAGAGTTTCCATAGACTCCTCTAGTTTACCAATCCTAATGTTTTGACTATCAAGAGTAGTGCTAGCCTCTAAAACAGTGATTCTCTTACCAATACTTTCTATCGATTCATTAACCCGGCTAGCATTATCAAGGATATTTGGCAAACTTATTTCTAAAGAGCCTAGTTTTTCTATAACTTCCTCCAAAGTGATCTCAGTTTTAACAACATGAATAGGTGGAACTTCCACTAAACTTTCAATTAAAGTGCATGTTTCTAGAGCGGGAGTACCCAGAAAATTACCTCCTGCAAGAGTATCAAGAACGTACCTATTCCAACTAGATATACCAACATAAAAATTTCTAAGGAGGATCATGGTAGAATGCTTCTTTGTACACCTATGATGTGCATTACTAATTCGGTACTAGGCATCTTTTAAACTCTCTCCCCCTTGTTGCTTAAAAGTATGAACTTCAACTTCAGGATTACTCATTTTAGCAAAACTAATAAGCAGACAAGCAAAAATAACAACTATAAGGAAACTAATTTTTTGTGTGTTTTTGATAAAATATGCAAGCAAAAATAAAGTAAAGAAAAATAATAACAAAGTAAAAAATTGTGCGTGCGAGACTCCCTTTGCAGAAATCTTTTTTTTCCCTGGCAATGGCGCCAGAAAAAAATGCTTGATGCGGGCAGATAACCACCTAGTTGGGAACCCCAAGAGGAAGGTATGATGAGCATAGTAGCAAGTCTTCCCTCAGTAAGAAACTGAGGGTTATCGAACCAGTAGAAAAAAGCTAAACTTCAGAAGGTGATGCCTGCTAGCTTTGCGACAGCTCCGGACAATTTATAAGGCGCCTCGTCTAGGGCTTTGCTTTGCACCAGCAGCAACGTAAAACCTGCACACAACACAACCAAGAACTTTGCTCCCAACTTACGATGAGGTTGTCAATCTCACCGTTTTGCTATAAACAAAGGATTGAGCGTATCGAGTAGAAAGCAATAGTAATATGCGAGAGAGTAAACAGTGCGAGTAAAAGTAAACAGTAATAGCAATGTAATGGAAATTGGTCCGGGGTCCACAGTTCAATAGTGGTGTCTCTCCATAAGATAAATAACGATATGCTGGGTAAACAAATTACAGCTGGGCAATTGATAGAATAAAGATAACGTGCATATGTCATGAGGATCACTATGAGATTTACTCTGGGCATTACAACAAAATACATAGACCGCCATCCAACTGCATCTATGACTAATAATCCACTCGCGGGGAATCGTCCGAGGACCCCTTGAGTATTAAGTTGCGAACAACAGATAATTGCATTAAGCAAAGTTTGTAATGTAAACAAAGCGAATATCCCTAGACACAAGATTGTTGTTTTCTCCCTAGTGGAAACAACACATCTACAACTTTAGAGGTTTCTGTCACTCCCCCAGATTAAATAGAGGCATGAACCCAACTATCGAGCATAAATACCCCCCCTTGGAGTCACTAGTATCTATTTGGCCAAGATAGCTACTAACAACAGAAAGCATGCAAGATCATAAACAACATAGAGATAACATAAGATAAATTTCAGAACATCAACTTAACATAACACCAATATTCATCGGATCCCAACAAACACAACATGTAGAATTACATAAAGATGATCTTGATCATGTAGGGCAGCTCACAAGATCTAAACATGAAGCACATGGTGGAGAAGACAACCATCTAGCTACTGCTATGGACCCATAATCCAAGGTAGACTACTCACTCATCGCGCCGGAGGCAATCATGGCGATGAAGAAGACCTCTAGTGGCAATTCCCCTCTCCGGCAGGGTGCCGGGCAGAGCTTCTGGACCCTCTCGATCTCGGGTCGACGAGGGTGGTGGATCGTGATGTGTTTCTGGAAAATTGATCGGGTGTTTAGGTTTTTCCCATCAGAAGGAATATATAGGCGGAAGGGCGGCGTCAGGAGGTGGGCCAGGTGGCCACACCACCAGGGGGCGCGGGCCAGAGGCTGGCTGCGCCACCCTATGGTGTGGCTGGCCCGTGGCCCCCCTCCGTCTCCTCTTCAGTCTTCCGGAAGCTTCGGTAAATATTAGGAGGTTCGGCTTTTGTTTCTTCCAATTCTGAGAATATTTCTTTTGTAACTTTTCTGAAACACAAAAATAGCAGAAAATAGGGAACTGGCACTGTGGCATCTCGTTAATAGGTTAGTTCTGGAAAATGCATAAAAATGCCACGAAGTGTAACAAAATATAAAGCAAATGGTGTAAAAATAAGCATGGAGCATCAAAAATTATAGATACATTTGAGACATATCAGTCTCCACCTTCTACCTTTATGCACCGTCTAAGAGAGCATAGTTATCATTCTGAGTATAATCTGCATAGTCCCAAAATTTATTATTGATTGAAGATTATGGTTTTGCTTATTCTTAAATTATTTTTATCTAGTCACCCTCTTAAACTTGAAGGTGTCCTATGCATTTATGTTTTGCTACTCCATGAAGGACAAGCTAAAAACCACTTTGTTATGTTTTTCTATATGCTCGAAACACACTTGACTTTCAATGCATTATTACTCATGATCTTTTGTTTGTGTTACTTTTCATGTTATAACATGGTTGCTAAGTTTTATTGTCAAGATTATGTATTTTATGCCCATGTTTAGAGTACTTTGATCTCAACACTCAATGCTTTACATCGTTTGATCAAGATTGTGTTGGTGCATGTCACCTCAAAAATTATTGTTTTGTTATCACTTACCTACTCGAGAACAAGCAGGAGTTAAGCTTGGGGATGCTTGATACGTCTCCAACGTATCTAGAATTTTTGATGCTCTATGCTTGTTTATGCACCATTTTTTTTTGTGTTTTGTTACACTTCGTGGCGTTTTTATGCATTTTCCGGAAGGGATTTCTATTTTTGTGCCCTCAAGTCCTTAGTTGTACTCAGTTTTCCCCTGCCGCTTAGTTTTTCCTCAGTTTTCCCCAAGCCCTTGTAACGCCCTGCGTTTAGCTAAAGGCAGAACTCCTGTGTTAATGTGCCATTCCCTGGATCAGTAGATAGCACCACAGTACAAAATAAGTAATCATTGCAATAGCATCAATATTACAACGTAAATCCAGTTACATAGGTCTTCAACCTTGCGAGTACACAGCATAAAGCATAGTTGCAGTGAGCCTCCATTCTTCATCACGTGCCACAGGCAGACATGTTGGAATGTAGTCTCGAGATCCTACTCCTGGTTCCTTACTCGAAATAATACCTGCACGTTTGAATATGCAGCCCCAAAGGGGTCAGTACAATGATGTACTGGCAATTGACACATATTTGGTGGCATTTTGTGGAAAGACTATACTACATGACATTTGGCTGGTGGATCTCATAGGCTGATTTGCATAAAGCAAGTTTTATCCTATCAAAACATTTTTAAAACATTTAGATTTTTCCATAAGGTCAAGGTAACCCCCAGATGATAACCACCACACAAACCTTGGGTTGATAGCCAAGTTGTGTAGCTCTGGGTAGTAACTCAACAAAACACGAATAGCTCTCAGGTGATAACCACCACATACCATGGGTTGATAGCCAGGTATATGGCCCTGAGTAGCTTGATTCAATTAAAGCCCCAAGATAACCCTTAGGTGATAACCACCACACATGTCCTGAGTTGATAATCAGGTGTGTAGCCCTAAGTAGCTAGTCTTGAGATTGGTGAGGACCCTTAGGTGATAACCACCACACATGTCCTGAGTTGATAGTCAGGTGTGTAGCCCTAAGTAGTCACTATTCAAGTTTGGTTCAATTAAAGCCCCAAGATAACCCTTAGGTGATAACCACCACACAAGTCCTGAGTTGATAGTCAGGTGTGTAGCCCTAAGTAGCTAGTCTTGGGATTGGTGAGGACCCTTAGGTGATAACCACCACACATGTCCTGAGTTGATAGTCAGGTGTGTAGCCCTAAGTAGTCACTATTCAAGTTTTAATTATTCTGAAATGGTGATGAGATTCCTTTCGTGCGACATGTCCTCTCTCTGTTCCTAGGTATAACCAATACAAAGTATTCTCAGGTGATAACCACCACACATGTCCTGGGTTGATAGCCAGGTGTGTAGCCCTGAGTTGTGTACTCTCAGGTGATAACCACCACACATGTCCTGGGTTGATAGCCATGTGTGTAGCCCTGAGTAGCCACAAGATTGCACCCAGGTGGTTCATTGGGTTATTAATTTTCATCTTTACAAATCATACACAGCATGGCATCATTTTGCAAAGCAAGTTTGCAATCCTAGCAGGTGGGGTTTAAGGGATAGCTACCACTACTAGGAGCTAAGCATTTCATAACCACTTTGAAAATTTTCATATCATGCACAGTATTGAAATCACTAATGCATATAATAAAAGATAGGTGGAAGTATGTGTGTCACTTGCCTTTCTGAAGATCTCGACGTTTCACTTCTCTCAACTAAGCACGTAGCTCTTCGCACAAACTATAGCACATAAATAACATAACATAAACATACCATACAAACACAATCAAACAAATCAAACAATTGAAAGGTGTTTGTTTAACAATTTAGATTTATTGAGATGTTATGATAGAAAGATATGGCACAGGAAATATGATTTTGTGAGATATGGATTTGAGAGCTTAGCTGGGAAAGATCAATATGATTTGAGAGAGAATTAGACTAGGCATAATATATTTGATGGAGTTTTTATGCTTTATCAAAGCATATATGAGTTTGTAGGAATAGCTCATGTGAAATAAATTACACAAGAGTCAATTTGTGCAACTACAACACTATTGAGTAAATGTGACAACATTTACTCTTAAATAGCATCTATTGCACTTAGGGACTAGGCTAGGTTTTAGGAATGCTTGAACTACTCAATTAGCACATTTGCAAGTTGAATAGTTTAATACATGTGAACAAAACTAGGTAGGCATTGGATTGGGTATGATTGATTGATATTTGAGGACATGGCTCAAATGGTTCAATGTTCAACATGGTGTATATCACATACTATGGTATGGGTTATAATAACACCACATTAACAAAATCTAGGTTTGAGATGCATTCATATTCTACTCAAGTAGCACAATTGCAATTTGAGTATAATATGAATTAGACAAAATATGTCTAGTTGGACAAGGTATGGGTCAAGGATTTATGAAACATTGAGTTACTCAATTAACTCATTTGTTAATTGAATAGTTCTACACATGAAATCAGGATTAGGTGAACAGATGATTGAGTATGGGTAGATAACATTTGAGATTATGGTTTAAGGTTTCTATTAGTTACAAGGAGTGTCAGATAGGTGCCATAATGTTGATTTGATCAACACTACAAGGATAGCAAGCATAGAATCTAGGATTGAGATGTGTCACACTTTACTCAAACAACACAATTGTAATTTGAATATGTGTGAACTAGACAAGATAGGTCTAAGTAGATAGGGTCTTGATCAAGATGTTATTTAGATAACATTGAGGGCTAGGTATGATCATATGGTTTTCTAAAGTAGAAGGAATCACTGATTGAGATAGAATTAGAATTAATCTATATAGGAATACTCAAATTCTCATATTAGAATTTGAATAATTGTGACATGGTTCAAGAAATTATGGGAGTGATGCTACTAGATAGCTTGCAGTAATATAAAGTCACTGCAATTGGATTCACTCTAAAATAAGTTATAGAATTTGGATTATCACCAAAATAGTGTTTTGGACAAATTTGAATCCACAAGTTGTGTGCACATATCAAATTTGGATTTTTTTTATCCTATGATGTTCTACAAGTTGAGAGGATTCCAGAGACTACAAATTTGTAATTTTTAGACACTTGGTTCTAAAGATATGAATTAATCATGCTAACAGAGAGTTTGATTCCAATTTGAAAATAGTTTCAAATTGAACCCATAAAATATAAGATTTTATGGTACTGCTGGATTCTATACTTCCTAAGGATTCCAACGAGATATTATTTGCTATTTTTGGACTTATAGATCAAAAGATATGAATTATGCAAGTTGCAGATGATTTGAAATTGATTTGAACCTAATTTGAATCAAAACAGATCTGGGCGCGACATGTGGCGTGTTCCTATTCGAGGGTACCGGTTCGGACGGATTGGCAACGTGGAGCGTTGGATCTGATGGGATCCGGATGGCTCAGATCTGGCTATACCGATTTGGGTAAGTGAACTGTTGTGGACCGCGAGATCGAGATCTAACGGACGAAATCAGATCTGGATGAGTGGCTCACCTCGGGCTAGGGTTCCGGCGAGCAAATCCAGCGAGGCGCACTGGAGGTGGTCATCGGCGTCGATGCAGAGGCTTCCAGGGATGGCGGAGGGCTGGACGATGATCAGCGCGTCGTGTTGGAGTGGAGGGTGAGGACGGCGTTCTCGGGGAGTCTCTAGAGCTGTTGCTGGGCACGGACGGAGGTGCTCTGGGCGACGGCGCAGTTCAGGAGTAGACGGCGTCGTCGATTCTCTGCGGAATAGATGATGTCAGAGGCGTCAACGGGGGCGCCGGAGAAGGGGGGAAAGGATAGGACAGAGGAGGAAGTACGGGATTACCTAAATCCGTCGGAATCGAGCGGAAGAGGCCGCAGGCGAGCGGATCTCCGGCGAGGAATTCCACAGTCTTCGCTGCGGCTCGAGCAGAGAAGCAAAAAGGGGAGAGGGAGAGGACGGCCGGGGCTATCTGTAGGTGAGGCGCGGGGACAAAACGGGCCGGCATTAAACGGGAATTAAATCGGGGGAGGCACTTTACTGCGGGGCGTCGTCGGCGGAAGAAACGGCTGGAGGAAGGAGATGACCGGGTCAGCTGACAGGTGGGTCCCAGTTGTCGGTGAGGGAGAGAGCGGGTTAGGGTACCGGTTCGGGAAGAAGACTTCCTGGGCCACGGGCCGGTTTCCTGACTGGGCCGATTTGGATCCCCGAGGCCTTTTTCTTATTTTCTCTTTTTCTTTCTCTTTTCCTTTTCTGGTTTTCTGTTTTAATTTCTATCTTTTGCTAAAGAGTTTCAAATCAGTTCAAACTTCCTTCATAAATTTTGTAAAATTCAAAATAGTCTTTTTTAAAACAGTGAACAACAAGTTTCCTAAATCAAACATGGTTTTGAGTAAAGCTTCATATGCATAGCATGAAAGTGTTGCTTGCATAGAAGAAATAGAATTTGGGTTTAGGAGATAGTTCTTTTAAAGAAAATACTTCACATAATAATTGTTTGAAATCATCTTTCAAACTTAGTTTTGAAAATGCAATTCTTTATAAACACATTTGAAATGCATTCCTTGCAAGTAACTTGCATAGGTTTTGAAAGAAGAAAATAATATTTTGGACATTTGCTTTTCTCAAAGAAGGAAATAAATAGAGGATTTAAAATAGTTTTTCAATAAAGCTTTCAAATAGACTCAAAAAGTTTTAAATCCTTGTGAAATTTCAATCAATGCATTCAAAACAAAAGCAAAAAATTTCCCCCAAAATTTGATAAAATCTTGGGATGTTACAGACTACCACCCTTAAAAGAAATCTCGTCCTCGAGATTGGAGAGGCTAGAAAGAAAGTAGGTATTAGGTTATCTGGGTTTAGGTATCTGGGTGGCTACCACCCTTAAAAGAAAATTCCTCTTGGTGGTATCTTGAAGCTTCCTTAGGCACTTGCATTTTGTTCCCAGCTTGCATTCACCGTTGTTTCATTTTCCTTGAATTCGCCCTTCTCAGAAGTTCTGATGCTCAATACCATGTTCAAAAGTGGGCATACCAAAGGTTCCATCCAATTCTGGTGATAAGCAGATATCATCCATCGCATTGTCTTCAACAAGGTAGTCCACATCATCTAAGAATGTGTATCTAACCTTTTCTTGGTCGGTCCTCACCAAGGCCAAGAAATCATACAGATCATCGTCAAACTCCGTGTTGCTTTTTAACTGATTTTCATAGCAGGATCTCAAAAGATGACTCAGTGCCAGGTATTGCATGCTTGCCCCACGAACATGATGAGACCACACATCCCAATGAATTAGGATGGCATCTCTCTGCAGTCTTCTCAAGCATTTCATAGGGGTAAACAAGGTGGACTCTGTAAGACGTACTTGCACCTTTAAGGGACGGAAGGTCGCCTTATAACCAGCATTGTTGAACCCATTCAAGTTACCGGAGCAAGTCGTGCTACTTGCCACAGGTACTAGATGGTCCTTAAGAATTCCTTTAGCAACCGTCTTCATAGTTGTTGAAAGGCGCTGAACAACTTGATCATATCTCGAAGATGAACTCCTTCTCAGGGAATAGGGATCTAACAGAGCTCTCATGGGCAGGAGATTAGTTCCATGGATTTGGAGGGTTGCCTCATAACGTCGTGGGTCGAGATGGGGTAGACTTCGGTGGCGTAGGGCTCTGGAATTAGGAGGCGATCTCATAGGTAGTGGTGGTTGTCTCTGTTGTGACTCTCTGGAGAGGAGTGATCTCTCTTTTATAGGCTCAGGGAGGTAGCCGAACAGGCCACGTAGGGAGTCAAAATGAAGGGTCGGGAAAGTAAATCGCACAGGCAGCAGCCGAAGTTGAACTGTCTTCGCATTCAAAGTCCACTGAGAGAAACGTTTCTGATTCGTGTAGTCGTTCAAAACAAACCTCACCGTATTCCTACGTTTTGGCCACACTGGCTCACTATAAGGGGTGTAATATATTATCCTCCTAAGGTTATGGTTTAATGGCGTCGTCTCTCATGTAGGTATGTCCCTCAAGACTTACCATTCCTCATAACAATAGCGAACGATATGAGTAGTCGTCATGGGGGCCAATCCATGTCACACCCAATCATTACCTTGTATTTGGTTTGGTGCATCTCGCATTCTAACTCTTGGTCAACCTCACTAGCTTTTAAACAAAAGTTTTATTGAAATTGAAATCAAGTTCCCAAATCTTATTTTGAGCAAAATCTATCGTTCCTGGCTAGAGGTTTTTGCTCGAACTTGGTCGTGTGACTTTAACTCTTGAGTTACAAATCCTTCAGCTTGCCATTTCATTAAGAAGTAAAAGTTCACTTAACAAGGTTGTCTTTAGCTCTTACATGTCCTTACAATACTTATTACAAGGCTGTAGCTGCATACAAATTCTTTCAAGTTGGCTATACTTTGTTGTGTCTTCTCCTTGTATTTTGCGGCATCCTTCGGTCATCCCAGTTCACTAAAGTCTTGTAGTACCATTTTCTGAACATTTATCCGCATAGTGTCCCTTTTGTTTGCACTTGTAACAAGTGATTATCGAGAGATCCTTCATAACCTCTGGTTTGGAGTGGTGTTGTCCATTTCCTCCATTATGATTTCCATTGTCTCCATTATGATGATCATTGGAGTGGTTTCCATTGTTTCCACCATTGTGCCTATGACCATTGAAATTACCCTTTCCATTGCCTCCATTGAAGTGGGGTTTCTTGTGGGAATGTCCAGTGTGGGTCTTGTCATTGATGTGCTTCCTCTTACGAATTTCCTCTTTTCTTATGTTGTTGTCCAGAGTAACCGCTTGGTCTAGTAGAGCCTGGTAGTTTGGAGCATAAGCTATTGACAGAGGTATCTTCAGTTCCCCTTTGAGTCCACGGAGAAACTTATCTTTCCTCTTGGCATCAGTGTCGATGTCTTCTGGTGCATACCTTGATAGAGAGCAGAAGTCATCCATATACTCCTTTAGTGTCCTGTCACCCTGCTTTAGAGTGTGGAACTCATCTTTCTTTAGATTCATAATGCCCGTGGAGATATGAGCATTACGAAAGCCTTCCCTGAAGGAATCCCAGTCTAGTCCTTCAATTGGATTGGTGACTTGGTAAGTATGCCACCACATTGCTGCTGGTCCCTCTAGCAGGTGGGCAGTGAATCTAATCTTTTCAGCATCTGTGCAATCACAGGTAACTAAGTCCTTACTGACTGAACGCAGCCAGTCGTCGGCCACTATTGGGTCTGTGGCAGATGAAAACTTATTGGGTCTGAGCTTCAGGAAACGAGCTAGTCGGTCCACTTGAGGTGGGGGTGGTGGATTGTTGTTGTTGTTGTTGTTGTTGTTCATGAGGTTGGTGCTTGCTTGGATGAATTGGGTCAGCATCTGCATGAGCTGGGCTTGACCTGTGGCTAACTGTTGGACCACATTATAGAGGTTGTTGGTGTTGTTGTCATTGTTGTTGCTGCCGCTGTTGTTGTTGTTTTCACGGCGAGGCGGCATCTGAGGTGGTTTTAGCAAAGGTGAGTAATAGATAGATAGAACTAAAGAAGAAAATTTTCCTACCCACGCACAAACAACAAACCATGCAACAAACAAACATAAACCAAACAATAATTGAAAATTCCTTTTGATAAGTTTTGGGAAAACACGCTAACCAAATAATATGGTCATACACCAATTTTGTATGATCATAGAAGCATCTATAAATCGTTGGTTCTATAAACTAGAATCTTGGTGGTCTATTCTATTATAGTTTCATTGTTCCATTTCTTAATTCCACTTCCCCAATGCATCGTTGGTGTTGGGCAGCCTTCATATCCACATTTCCTTGAGCTCTTGGTTGGTCTTCAATGTAGTTCTTCATGTTGGATCAAGGTCAACCTATGAAGTAGAAGTCTCATTCTTCTGGCACATTGTGTTTCTTCTGTCCTTTCTCGATGGTTCCAAGAGTTGGGTCATCTAAGGGAATCATTTGAAAATGAAGTAGGGGAGAAATACAAGGAGTTTCAAGATGCAAACATTCTTTTTTTTAAATAGAAGTAAAATGGGATAGAGATTTTTATCCTAGGGCCTTCCTATCTCTAATCCAAACCTAGGGTCTCGATTCTACAGGCAACACTATGCTCTGATACCATTCTGTAACGCCCTGCCTTTAGCTAAAGGCAGAACTCCTGTGTTAATGTGCCATTCCCTGGATCAGTAGATAGCACCACAGTACAAAATAAGTAATCATTGCAATAGCATCAATATTACAACGTAAATCCAGTTACATAGGTCTTCAACCTTGCGAGTACACAGCATAAAGCATAGTTGCAGTGAGCCTCCATTCTTCATCACGTGCCACAGGCAGACATGTTGGAATGTAGTCTCGAGATCCTACTCCTGGTTCCTTACTCGAAATAATACCTGCACGTTTGAATATGCAGCCCCAAAGGGGTCAGTACAATGATGTACTGGCAATTGACACATATTTGGTGGCATTTTGTGGAAAGACTATACTACATGACATTTGGCTGGTGGATCTCATAGGCTGATTTGCATAAAGCAAGTTTCCTATCAAAACATTTTTAAAACATTTAGATTTTTCCATAAGGTCAAGGTAACCCCCAGATGATAACCACCACACAAACCTTGGGTTGATAGCCAAGTTGTGTAGCTCTGGGTAGTAACTCAACAAAACACGAATAGCTCTCAGGTGATAACCACCACATACCATGGGTTGATAGCCAGGTATATGGCCCTGAGTAGCTTGATTCAATTAAAGCCCCAAGATAACCCTTAGGTGATAACCACCATACATGTCCTGAGTTGATAGTCAGGTGTGTAGCCCTAAGTAGCTAGTCTTGAGATTGGTGAGGACCCTTAGGTGATAACCACCACACATGTCCTGAGTTGATAGTCAGGTGTGTAGCCCTAAGTAGTCACTATTCAAGTTTGGTTCAATTAAAGCCCCAAGATAACCCTTAGGTGATAACCACCACACAAGTCCTGAGTTGATAGTCAGGTGTGTAGCCCTAAGTAGCTAGTCTTGAGATTGGTGAGGACCCTTAGGTGATAACCACCACACATGTCCTGAGTTGATAGTCAGGTGTGTAGCCCTAAGTAGTCACTATTCAAGTTTGGTTCAATTAAAGCCCCAAGATAACCCTTAGGTGATAACCACCACACAAGTCCTGAGTTGATAGTCAGGTGTGCAGCCCTAAGTAGCTAGTCTTGGGATTGGTGAGGACCCTTAGGTGATAACCACCACACATGTCCTGAGTTGATAGTCAGGTGTGTAGCCCTAAGTAGTCACTATTCAAGTTTTAATTATTCTGAAATGGTGATGAGATTCCTTTCGCGCGACATGTCCTCTCTCTGTTCCTAGGTATAACCAATACAAAGTATTCTCAGGTGATAACCACCACACATGTCCTGGGTTCATAGCCAGGTGTGTAGCCCTGAGTTGTGTACTCTCAGGTGATAACCACCACACATGTCCTGGGTTGATAGCCAGGTGTGTAGCCCTGAGTAGCCACAAGATTGCACCCAGGTGGTTCATTGGGTTATTAATTTTCATCTTTACAAATCATACACAGCATGGCATCATTTTGCAAAGCAAGTTTGCAATCCTAGCAGGTGGGGTTTAAGGGATAGCTACCACTACTAGGAGCTAAGCATTTCATAACCACTTTGAAAATTTTCATATCATGCACAGTATTGAAATCACTAATGCATATAATAAAAGATAGGTGGAAGTATGTGTGTCACTTGCCTTTTTGAAGATCTCGACGTTTCACTTCTCTCAACTAAGCACGTAGCTCTTCGCACAAACTATAGCACAGAAATAACATAACATAAACATACCATACAAACACAATCAAACAAATCAAACAATTGAAAGGTGTTTGTTTAACAATTTAGATTTATTGAGATGTTATGATAGAAAGATATGGCACAGGAAATATGATTTTGTGAGATATGGATTTGAGAGCTTAGCTGGGAAAGATCAATATGATTTGAGAGAGAATTAGACTAGGCATAATATATTTGATGGAGTTTTTATGCTTTATCAAAGCATATATGAGTTTGTAGGAATAGCTCATGTGAAATAAATTACACAAGAGTCAATTTGTGCAACTACAACACTATTGAGTAAATGTGACAACATTTACTCTTAAATAGCATCTATTGCACTTAGGGACTAGGCTAGGTTTTAGGAATGCTTGAACTACTCAATTAGCACATTTGCAAGTTGAATAGTTTAATACATGTGAACAAAACTAGGTAGGCATTGGATTGGGTATGATTGATTGATATTTGAGGACATGGCTCAAATGGTTCAATGTTCAACATGGTGTATATCACATACTATGGTATGGGTTATAATAACACCACATTAACAAAATCTAGGTTTGAGATGCATTCATATTCTACTCAAGTAGCACAATTGCAATTTGAGTATAATATGAATTAGACAAAATATGTCTAGTTGGACAAGGTATGGGTCAAGGATTTATGAAACATTGAGTTACTCAATTAACTCATTTGTTAATTGAATAGTTCTACACATGAAATCAGGATCAGGTGAACAGATGATTGAGTATGGGTAGATAACATTTGAGATTATGGTTTAAGGTTTCTATTAGTTACAAGGAGTGTCAGATAGGTGCCATAATGTTGATTTGATCAACACTACAAGGATAGCAAGCATAGAATCTAGGATTGAGATGTGTCACACTTTACTCAAACAACACAATTGTAATTTGAATATGTGTGAACTAGACAAGATAGGTCTAAGTAGATAGGGTCTTGATCAAGATGTTATTTAGATAACATTGAGGGCTAGGTATGATCATATGGTTTTCTAAAGTAGAAGGAATCACTGATTGAGATAGAATTAGAATTAATCTATATAGGAATACTCAAATTCTCATATTAGAATTTGAATAATTGTGACATGGTTCAAGAAATTATGGGAGTGATGCTACTGGATAGCTTGCAGTAATATAAAGTCACTGCAATTGGATTCACTCTAAAATAAGTTATAGAATTTGGATTATCACCAAAATAGTGATATGGACAAATTTGAATGCACAAGTTGTGTGCACGTATCAAATTTAGATTTTTTTATCCTATGATGTTCTACAAGTTGAGAGGATTACAGAGACTACAAATTTGTAATTTTTGGACACTTGGTTCTAAATATATGAATTAATCATGCTAACAGAGAGTTTGATTCCAATTTGAAAATAGTTTCAAATTGAACCCATAAAATATAAGATTTTATGGTACTGCTGGATTCTATACTTCCTAAGGATTCCAACGAGATATTATTTGCTATTTTTGGACTTATAGATCAAAAGATATGAATTATGCAAGTTGCAGATGATTTGAAATTGATTTGAACCTAATTTGAATCAGAACAGATCTGGGCACGACACGTGGCGTGTTCCTATTCGAGGGTACCGGTTCGGATGGATTGGCAACGTGGAGCGTTGGATCTGATGGGATCCGGATGGCTCAGATCTGGCTATACCGATTTGGGTAAGTGAACTGTTGTGGACCGCGAGATCGAGATCTAACAGACGAAATCAGATCTGGATGAGTAGCTCACCTCGGGCTAGGGTTCCAGCGAGCAAATCCGGCGAGGCGCACTGGAGGTGGTCGTCGGCGTCGATGCAGAGGCTTCCAGGGACGGCGGAGGGCTGGACGATGATCAGCGCGTCGTGTCGGAGTGGAGGGTGAGGACGGCATTCTCGGGGAGTCTCTAGAGCGGCTGCTGGGCACGGACGGAGGTGCTCTGGGCGACGGCGCAGTTCGGGAGTAGACGGTGTCATCGATTCTCTGCGGAATAGATGATGTCAGAGGCGTCAACGGGGGCGCCGGAGAAGGGGGAAAAGGATAGGACAGAGGAGGAAGTACGGGATTACCTAAATCCGTCGGAATCGAGCAGAAGAGGCCGCAGGCGAGCGGATCTCCGGCGAGGAATTCCACAGTCTTCGCTGTGGCTCGAGCAGAGAAGCAAAAAGAGGAGAGGGAGAGGACGGCCGAGGCTATCTGTAGGTGAGGCGCGGGGACAAAACGGGCCGACATTAAACGGGAATTAAATCGGGGGAGGCACTTTACTGCGGGGCGTCGTCGACGGAAGAAACGGCTGGAGGGAGGAGATGACCGAGTCAGCTGATAGGTGGGTCCCAGTTGTCGGTGAGGGAGAGAGCGGGTTAGGGTACCGGTTCGGGAAGAAGACTTCCTGGGCCACGGGCCGGTTTCCTGACTGGGCCGATTTGGATCCCCGGGGCCTTTTTCTTATTTTCTCTTTTTCTTTCTCTTTTCCTTTTCTGGTTTCCTGTTTTAATTTCTATCTTTTGCTAAAGAGTTTCAAATCAGTTCAAACTTCCTTCATAAATTTTGTAAAATTCAAAATAGTCTTTTTTAAAACAGTGAACAACAAGTTTCCTAAATCAAACATGGTTTTGAGTAAAGCTTCATATGCATAGCATGAAAGTGTTGCTTGCATAGAAGAAATAGAATTTGGGTTTAGGAGATAGTTCTTTTAAAGAAAATACTTCACATAATAATTGTTTGAAATCATCTTTCAAACTTAGTTTTGAAAATGCAATTCTTTATAAACACATTTGAAATGCATTCCTTGCAAGTAACTTGCATAGGTTTTGAAAGAAGAAAATAATATTTTGGACATTTGCTATTCTTAAAGAAGGAAATAAATAGAGGATTTAAAATATTTTTTCAATAAAGCTTTCAAATAGACTCAAAAAGTTTTAAATCCTTGTGAAATTTCAATCAATGCATTCAAAACAAAAGCAAAAAATTTACCCCAAAATTTGATAAAATCTTGGGATGTTACAGCCCTTGTCTGAAACCCTCAGAAGGAGCTCGGACGGGAGGATTCTCGTTTAGTTGACCGTTTATGTGCTGACGTGTAGGGCCGCGTCGTGTGGGGCCGCATCGCGTGGGGCTGGTAGAAAGGGACCGCGTGGGATAGGACGAGACCGCGTTTGGTTGTACGTGAGAGCTCGGTTCTGTCTCTCTCGGGCCAAATTGGCATTTCCTTTTCAGAGCGCCTTTTCATACGAGCGGAGCTAGGGCCGTAGCATGTGGGGCCGTAGCGTGTGGAGCCGTGTGGGTCTGGGACGTGGGCACGAGTGGTTTCGGTCTCTTTCGCCCAGATTAGCAGTTTTCAATGCACCTTTTTCCTCTCTCTCGCTCGATCTCATTCATTCTTGATTGCCCAAATTGGTAGCAAATCTAGAGCAGCTTCTGAAGGAAATATGCCCTAGAGGCAATAATAATATTGTTATTATCATATTTCTTGTTCATGATAATGTTTATACTCCATGCTATAATTGTATTAAGCAGAAACATTAATACTTGTGTGGTTTATGAACAACACCGTGTCCCTAGTACGCCTCTACTAGACTAGCTCATTGATTAATGATGGTTAAGGTTTCCTAACCATAGACATGAGTTGTCGATTAATAATGAGGTCATGTCATTAGGAGAATGATGTGATGGACAGACCCAAATAAAGCAAAGCAATTAGATCGTGTCATCGTGTTCATCTTTGCGAAGCTTTTCCTATGTCATGTATTGTATTCCTTAGACCATGAGATAATACAACTCCCTAGTATCGGAAGAAAGCTTTGAAGTCATCAAACGTCATCCTATGTGAGGGTGATAATAAAGATGTCTCTCAGGTGATCGGAAAGTACTTGTTGGGTTGTATGTATCGAGATGGAATTTGTCCCTCCCAAGTCAGAGAGATATACTTTGGGCCCACTCGGTAATCGATATCAACACCGCTTGCAAGCATGTGGTTAATGAGTTAATCACAAAGTGATATCGGATTACGGAACGAGTAAAGTACTTGCTGTGAACGAGATTGAACTAGGTATGGCGATACCGACGATCAAATCTCGGGCGAGTAAAATATCGTGTGACGAAGGGAATACATATACGGGATTAATTGAATCCTGACATCGTGGTTCATTCGATATGATCATCGATGAATATGTGGGAGTCAATATGGGTTTCCAGATCCCGCTGTTGATTATTGATAGAAGATCATGTCTACATATTCTCGAACCCGTAGGGTCACACACTTAACGTGTATCGATGCTAGGATAGAATGGATAATTGGTTTATGAGTTTTAGTTCGGAGTCTCGAATGAGATCCAGGACGTCATGAGAGGTTCCGGAATGGTCCGGAGAATAAGATTCATATAAAGGAAAGCAGTTTTTGGATTCCGGAAAGGTTTCGGAGTTTATCGGTATTGTACCGGAAGGTTCTAGAAGGTTCCGGAGTGGGACCAACGTGGGCCCACTTGACGGAGGCCTGCGTGGGCCTAAGGGGAAGTGCGCTAGCCGCCCTGGGCCAGGCGCACAAGGCCCCTAAGGCCCAGCCGGCCAGCCCAAGGGGAAACCCTAAGGGAGTCTTCAAAGAAGGAAGGGGGGGAAACTTGCCCCCCACTCTTCCTACTCCAAGTCGGCGCCCTAGGGTTTGGGGAGAGGCCAAGCTGGCCGGCCACCCCTCTATATATAGGGGGCAAGGGCGCAGCCCTCTCCACCCCTAACCCAAACCCTAGCCGCCAACTGCTGCCCTCCCTCTCTCTCTCTCTCTCGCAACTGCGCGTAGGCGAAGCCCTGCTGCAGAAACTCTCCACCATAAGCACCACGCCGTCGTGCTGCTGATCCAATCTATCTCTCCACCATACTTGCTGGACCAAGGAAGGAGGAGACGTCGCTGCACCGCACGTGTGCAACTCTCGGAGGCGCCGCCACTTGCGGCGTAGGATCGGATCGGATCGCGAGGAGGAGACGGCGAGTACGACTACGTCAACCACGTTCTATTGAACGTTTCCGCTGTGCGAATCTTCAAGGGTATGAAGATCTCATCTACCTCTCTCGTTGATTACATCTCCTAGATTAGATCTTGGCTTTCTTGTTCGCATCCGTAGGAATTTTTTTGATTTACTATGCTGCGAAACCCTTCAGTGGTATCAGAGCCAGATCTATGCGTAGATGTGTTTCACGAGTAGAACGCAACATGCTTGTTGCGGGCGTTGATGTTTTCTGTTGCAAACCTCTTGTTGTGTATTTCTTATGGCGCGGTATAGTGAGATCGAAGCGGTCCAGGCCAACTTTACGCGACCGCGTTCGCGAGACCGGCTCCGCACTTGACGTGTGGCTTGTTCCACACATGCGGCTGGTGGATGCCAGTTTCTCTCACTATAGTAGTCATGGGACTTACATCGGATGTTAGCAACCATAATATCACCGTTGTGGCTTTTCGTAGGTAAGAATCGTTCTTAGCTTGCTACTCCCATAAGCCACGTAAAACATGCAACAACAAAGTAGAGGCGTCTAACTTGTTTTTGCAGGGAGTGTTTTGTGATATGGTATGGCCCAAGACATGATGAGTATGAATTGAGTTGTATGCAATGATCATGTTTTGTAATCTTTCACGACTTGCATGTCGATGAGTTCACAACCGGCAGGAGCCATATGGTTGTCTTTATAATTGTGTATGACCTGCGTGTCAACTTCTTATACGCCATGTAATAGCTTTACTTTATCGCTAAATAGTTAGCAATAGTTGTAGTTGCTATTCGTGGTGGAGGCAATCATGGTGGAGTGATGGAGATCATGCCGGCGCGCACAAGATGGAGATCATGGCGCGGAGATTGGCTATACCATGTCACATAAAATTATATGCATGTGATGTTTATCCTTTTATGTATCTTATTATGCTTAGATCGCGACGGTAGCATTATAAGATGATTCCTCACTTAAAGATCAAGATTAAATTGTGTTCTCCCCATGTATGCACCGTTGCGAAAGCTCGTCGTTTTGAAGCATCTCGTGATGATCGGGTGCCATAAACTCTACGTTCACATACAACGGGTGCAAGCCAGTTTTGCACACGCGGAAATACTTGGGTTTGACTTGACGAGCCTAGCATGTACAGACATGGCCTCGGAACACATGGACCGAAAGGTCAAGCATGAGTCATATGGATGATATGATCAACATGTTGATGTTCACCATTAAAGCTACATCATTCACGTGATGATCGGTCTCGGTGTAGTGAATTTGGATCATGCTTCACTAAACAACTTTGAGGGATGTTGAATTTAGTGGGAGTTCATTAGTAATTTGATTAACTTGAACTAATTATCTTGAACTAAATCTTGTTGTATTTACATAAGTCATTGTAGTTTTTGGCACCGTTTCCCACCGACACTTAGCTTAATTGAGTTAAAAGAACTATAGAATTCTGGATAATCACTTTTCGGTCTAGTGCCGTTTAGTTAGAATATCAAGACTAAAGATTAAGTCCTATTGCAATCTTTAGCAAACCTTGCTTGCTCCATACGATTTAATAAATTGTATTAATCTAAGAGCAACGATTCAAGTTTAGTATCTAAAGATCATATGTTTGCCTTCATGATAAATTGATCTTCAAAATTGTTTGAGAATCAAAGTGATCATTGAGCTGAAAGAATTGTTTCAGAAACAAATAAGTAAAAGATATTTGATATCTAAGACTTTGATTGTTTGCAAAATGATGAAGTATAATTTAAAAGAACATATGCTCATATTGTATGACTATATGCGAAGATTGAAGATGCTAGGCGTCCCGATCACCCAAAAGTTTGGGAACTAATATTATACTTGCATTCATCCTTATAAGCTATAGTAGTTTCATCATGAAAGATGTCATGATAGGACGAATGAAAAGGTATCGGCTAAATTGTTTTTGCTATACCAAAGGAATACTAAAGAATGGAATCTGGAAGAATACCAATAATATGATGATGGCAATCCACTTCAAAGTGCAAAATCCAAGGCTATTAGTATTTGACTAAAAAATCCTTTGGACTATGTGTCAAATGATTGACGCCACTATTGATGTCGATAGATTCTTTTAAAAGGAGAGGAAATGCTAAATAGGATCTGCAAAATTATTTGGTAGAAAAAGGAAAAGACTGGAATTGTCCAGCTCAAGTATATAAATGATATACGTGTTATAGATGAATTCTTTTGCTCGTTAACAATGTAATTCTTGGGTATTCGATACTGATTTGTTGGTATGAAATGTCATACAAAGCAACACAATACAAGAAGTACAATGGCCTAAGTAACTAGTAAAAGAATATGGTAATGATGCATGTCGAGATACAAATAAAAGTGTTATTGTGCTTCTCGTCGACATCAAAGCTAGCCTTCAAGATATTTCATGAACTTAATAATTGTTATTTTGTTCTGGTATTATGAGAGCAATGGTTGTTCAAATTATTACCGTCTTCCATAATCGATGGATAGATTATTATTATCTTGTTGGTGAAATAGACATTTATAACACTGATGCTAAAGGTCGCAAGACAAAATGAATTTCACTTATATATGACACCGCCGTTTAAGTCATATTGGAAACAAAACATGAAAGAAATTCTATATTGATAGATTTTCGAGTCATTTGATTTTGAATTGATTGACGCTTGTGAGACTTTTCCTAAAGATGATTAAACTCCGTTCATAGGCCATGGACAGAACAAGTGACTAACTAAAAGGAGATCATACATGTTGATGTATATAGTCCATGGTGTGAAGTCGATCATGGTGTATTTTCTATTTCATCAATGACTCGAATAGATGTATGGTATATCTACTTGATGAGATAGAAGTATGAAACAATTGAAATTGTTCAATTTATGAAGTGAAAATTGTTGTAACAAGAATATTCAAGTTGTATGATTAGATCATAAAGAAGAATATTTGAGTTACAAGTTTAGCAAACATCTAAGAGTTAGAGGAATTGTTCCACAAACTTGCATCGTGATAAACACCATAGGAGTATGGAGTTTTCAATGGATGTAATCAAACCTTGTTTGACATGGTTAGATCAATAATGAAATAAACTACCAATATAATTTATGGATTATGCTTTAGAGACTACCGCTTTTTCACTGAATAGAGTGCCATCATAATCTACCGAAATGACACCATACAAATTATAGTTGTCTTTTCTTGAATTTTGGTATGCAAGGCATATGTGTAAAATGTTTACAACCAAAATTGGATTAGTATGTCTTTGTAGGTTATCCCAAAGAATGTCGATGGGTGTTTCTTCTGCCATAAACCCAATTAAAGGTGATTGTCACTGAAAGAAGTGAACTTCTTATGAAGGAGTTTTTCGCGAAAGGTTTAAGTGGGAGGAAGATAGAACTTGATGAGATTATTGAATCTGAGCAAGATGATCAGAGTAGCGCAGCACCAGAATATGTTCTGGAAGCAGCAACTGCATTCATAGCTCACGCGTCTACAATATGTTGTAGTCACGGCATCGAAGTTCCTATTTAACCAAGTTGGTCGTAATCAAATAGCAAGATTTGAGGATGAGCTATTATTAGATAATAGTAACCAACAATATACAAAGAAGCGATGATGGGCCCTGACTTCGTCATATGAATTATTCTAGCAACAATTACATATAGAGATATGTTAGTTGAATAAACGAGACAACGTTCCTCTACCGGAATGCACACCAAGGACGTGTACCTGACACGACCCAATGGGTTTTGTTGATTCAAAGGTTGCTAGGTATGTATGCAAACTTCTATGGTAGAAGTAAGCATAGCGAAGTTGGAATCTTCAATGATGAAAATATTAAAGTGTTAATTTCATCAAGATATTTGAAGATGCTTGTATTTACAAGAAAGTAAGTGGGAGCGCTAAGACATATTTCTAATGCTTTATGTAGATGACATATCGTTCATTGGAAATTATGTGTTTTTCTTGATATTTGTGAAGTTTTCACTAAAATTAGATTTCTAATGAAAGACTTAGGTAAAACCAGAATATTAAGCATCAATGTCTATGCAGATAGATTGAGGCACTAATATAGTTTTACCAGAGTACATAGATGAAATATTGAATTTGTTCAATATGGAAACAATGAGAATGGTTCTTGTTGCATGGAAGAGGTTGGAGCAAGAATCAATTGTTTTGACACTTGATGAGTGAAACCGCAAGAATGATTTTATCAATCTTGTATACCATGATATGTAGATCCAGATATGTCTGATGCTCTAAAAGGTTACGAGCATTCATATGATGATTGTTGGACAATAGTAAGATATTCTTATGTACTTTAGAAGAACTAAGAATATATTCTGTATGCAAAAGTGACAAATGGTTCATTGCAATGTGTTACATTGGCTTTGTCACATATACAGTTAAAATTTTATCTCAATTTTAAAGCTATTTGTTTTGAGTAAGAAGGTGGCACAATAAGATGGAAGAAAGTTCCATGATAACTTGGATGAGTTCCAATGTTAACATTGTGGCGGATACTGCAACGAGGGCTAAGTATATAATTGCTTTAGAAGCGGCATAAAAAATGCGAAGTAGATAGTGATGATCCAACTTATTTGTGGCACTGTCGTCTAGGTCATATTGGCATAAAATGCATAAAGAAACTCCATTCTGATGGACTTTCGGAGTCTCTTGATTTTGAATCATTTGACACGTGCAAGCCATGCCTCATGGGCAAGATGATCAAAAACCCGTTCTCCGGAATAATGGAGCGAGCAACGGATTTATTGGAAATCATACATACCGATGTGTGCGGACCAATGAGTATTTTGACGCACGGTGGATATCGCTATTTTTCTAAGTGTGCTAGTACTATGTAGTTCTATTGTATGACAATAGTGACAACATAGTCTCGGCAAAGAAATTGAGGTCTCGCCAGAAGACCAAGTTTATACGATGCCATCTCATGTCAAGATGAGTAATGCGTGATGACGCAAAAGATATGCAAATACAAACGGACCTGAAAGTGTCAGACCCGTAGATAAGGTTTACCACGTGCAACGCGTATGAGTAACACCGGAATGCCATAGGTGTTGAATGCGCAAGTATTGACTAGATTATTGACTCTAGTGCAAGTGGGAGACTGAAGGAAATATGCCCTAGAGGCAATAATAATATTGTTATTATCATATTTCTTGTTCATGATAATGTTTATACTCCATGCTATAATTGTATTAAGCGGAAACATTAATACTTGTGTGGTTTATGAACAACACCGTGTCCCTAGTACGCCTCTACTAGACTAGCTCATTGATTAATGATGGTTAAGGTTTCCTAACCATAGACATGAGTTGTTGATTAATAATGAGGTCATGTCATTAGGAGAATGATGTGATGGACAGACCCAAATAAAGCAAAGCAATTAGATCGTGTCATCGTGTTCATCTTTGCGAAGCTTTTCCTATGTCATGTATTGTATTCCTTAGACCATGAGATAATACAACTCCCTAGTATCGGAAGAAAGCTTTGAAGTCATCAAACGTCATCCTATGTGAGGGTGATAATAAAGATGTCTCTCAGGTGATCGGAAAGTACTTGTTGGGTTGTATGTATCGAGATGGAATTTGTCCCTCCCAAGTCGGAGAGATATACTTCGGGCCCACTCGGTAATCGATATCAACACCGCTTGCAAGCATGTGGTTAATGAGTTAATCACAAAGTGATATCGGATTACGGAACGAGTAAAGTACTTGCTGTGAACGAGATTGAACTAGGTATGGCGATACCGACGATCAAATCTCGGGCGAGTAAAATATCGTGTGACGAAGGGAATACATATACGGGATTAATTGAATCCTGACATCGTGGTTCATTCGATATGATCATCGATGAATATGTGGGAGTCAATATGGGTTTCCAGATCCCGCTGTTGATTATTGATAGAAGATCATGTCTACATATTCTCGAACCCGTAGGGTCACACACTTAACGTGTATCGATGCTAGGATAGAATGGATAATTGGTTTATGAGTTTTAGTTCGGAGTCTCGGATGAGATCCAGGACGTCATGAGAGGTTCCGGAATGGTCCGGAGAATAAGATTCATATAAAGGAAAGCAGTTTTTGGATTCCGGAAAGGTTTCGGAGTTTATCGGTATTGTACCGGAAGGTTCTAGAAGGTTCCGGAGTGGGACCAACATGGGCCCACTTGACGGAGGCCTGCGTGGGCCTAAGGGGAAGTGCCCTGGCCGCCCTGGGCCAGGCGCACAAGGCCCCTAAGGCCCAGCCGGCCAGCCCAAGGGGAAACCCTAAGGGAGTCTTCAAAGAAGGAAGGGGGGGAAACTTGCCCCCCACTCTTCCTACTCCAAGTCGGCGCCCTAGGGTTTGGGGAGAGGCCAAGCTGGCCGGCCACCCCTCTATATATAGGGGGGCAAGGGCGCAGCCCTCTCCACCCCTAACCCAAACCCTAGCCGCCAACTGCTGCCCTCCCTCTCTCTCTCTCGCAACTGCGCGTAGGCGAAGCCCTGCTGCAGAAACTCTCCACCATAAGCACCACGCCGTCGTGCTGCTGATCCAATCTATCTCTCCACCATACTTGCTGGACCAAGGAAGGAGGAGACATCGCTGCACCGCACGTGTGCAACTCTCGGAGGCGCCGCCACTTGCGGCGTAGGATCGGATCGGATCGCGAGGAGGAGACGGCGAGTACGACTACGTCAACCACGTTCTATTGAACGTTTCCGCTGTGCGAATCTTCAAGGGTATGAAGATCTCATCTACCTCTCTCGTTGATTACATCTCCTAGATTAGATCTTGGCTTTCTTGTTCGCATCCGTAGGAAATTTTTTGATTTACTATGCTGCAAAACCCTTCAGCTTCTCCTTCTGTTTTTTAACGCCATTTATTTCTTTATGTCTTCGTTTTTACCCAATCACGTACTCCCTCTGATCCATATTACTCTTCACTAATACGGATGTATCTACCACTAAAATGTATTTAGATACAACCACATTAGCGAAGAGTAATATGGATCAGAGGGAGTAGGAAATCTAGGGCACAAATCTAGAGAAAATATACGATAAGCTGCATACAGCAGCCAACATAGCATAGATATATGGGATCACGACAGATCCAACAGTACTACCGAGATCCAACATAAGCTACTCCTACATTTTACATGGGATTAAGCTTGGAGGCTGCGCAGGTGAATCCCAAGTGCTTTGTGTTTAGCCATGAATGCATACACATTCACGGTCGTTCCAACTCTAGCGCCGCCTCTGCCAATGGATTCAGCATGGTTCACCATACAGTTGAAGTCGGTGGCACAGAGCCTCCTGTTGCAGAAGGGGCACCTGTAAACGCCTCCAGCAAAGTGGCGATCGTAATGGCCGAACTGCAGCCTCCTGAGGACGTGACGAGTCTTGGTGTGGAAGGACTCATCGTCGCTATCGACGTCGCTGCTCTGCACCTATCACGTAGCACCAAAGATCAAAAAACACGGAGTTAATTGCAGCGATGATGGAACAGAGAGTGAACAAAAGATCATGCATGATAATATGGACACGAAAAAAAGAGGTAGCCTCAGTTATATTGGACACACTTATATCTAGGATTTGGGTCAGTGAACCAAAGATCATGCACAACAAATTTGTACACACCAATTGTTCACAGACCAAACCCTGAATCAATTTGTGCCCAAATATTCATCATCATCAGTACAAATTAACCGAATGGGATTGATTACTCACATAAGTTAACCGAATCTTAAACAAAAGCAAATCACAAACACTAATAACGCAAGATCTAGAACTAGGAACAGGCGAACCCTAATAACGCAAGATCTAACACGCAAGATCTAGAACTACGAACAGACGAACCCTATTAACGCAAGATCTAACACAAAAGGATTGAACTAGGAACAGACGAACCCTATTAACGCAAGATCTAACACAAAATGATAGAACTAGGAACAGACGAACCCTAATAATGCAAGATCTAACATAAAAAGGATTGAAATGGAATAAGAACAAGGGAACAAAGGGTTACCTCCTCGTCATCGACGATGTTGGTGTCGTAGGGGTTCTCCGGGGCAACGTACGGCTCTTGTTCGTATGTGTCCAATCGACGGGGGCCTGGACGTGGGCGGCGGCCGATGCGCCAGCGGCTGATGCGCCGACGGCTATGTCGGAAGCAGCGACGGGGCCTGGACGGGGGCGGCGGCCGATGCGCCGGCAGCCGATGTGCCGGCGGCTACGTCGGAAGCAATGACGGGGTCCTGGACGGGGGCGGCGGCCGATGCGCCGGCGGCCGATGCGTCGGTGGCTGATGTGTCGGCGCCTGATGCGCCGGCGACTACGTTGGAAGCGCCGACAATGGGCATGTCATTCTTCTCCATCGCCGGGGTTTTTTCTTTGGGGTTTTTTTCGATGCGAAGTGGAGAAGATGATGGGACAGGAGAGGCGGTTGCAGTGAGAATGAGAGAGTGGGTGAGCGTCGAGGGAGAGAAAGAGGGGTTCTATAAAGATGAAGGTGCCGTTTGGTGTACCGCAACACGCGTCCGCTATAAAGACGGCTGCAGCGTGCACCGCGACACGAGGCTAACCCTTCGACGTTTGATGTACTCAGTTCTAACCTCGGGCTTTATACAAAAAATTTATCTGTACTCAGTTTTCCCCTCGAGTACTTAGACTGGCAAGTGCAATATACTCAGTTCTACCCTCAAGTAGCTGGTCAACAGAGAGTCCACAAATGAGATTAACATAGCTAATTGAGTAATTTCATGCGTAAAAAAATCCAAAAAAATAAAAACATAGTGGCACCTACTCATGGAGTCTTCCTACGCAACCTGCCACCTTGAACAAATATAGATAAATCATGTTTTACCACAAATTGCCACTTCTCAGAATCACTAGTAGCTATGAAGATGCATGGTTTTCCACTCAAACCCCTTTGCAAAACATCTTTCCCAAAACATAGTTTGTCTAAATGAGGCCATAATTGTCACACTCATGTATATTTGAATTGCAAATAATTTGATGTAGCCCAATATGAATTATATTGTACAAAACACGCATTTTTCATTTTGTAATTCTTTTGTTTGAATTCCTTAGTCTATTTACTATTTACGTGCCCTTGGTTTCTTAGTACTACTCAGTTTTGCCCTCAAGTACTGTCACAAATGCTCACAGAAGCCCAAACTTATCCTGATTGGTTGAGCCGTTGTCACATGGATCGACTCCACCAACCATTGATCCACTCATCTAACGGGCAGTATACCCCTATCCGTCTCTTCGTGGCCACCCCTCTCTCTCTCTCTTCGTGGCCACCCCTCTCTCTCTCTGTCGGTGGATCAACGGTTGGTGGAGTCGATCCGTGTGACAAGAGACATGCATTTATGGATTATTTTGCCACGTAACTATATTCCCTCTATTTATGCATTATTTTCTATGATTTAAAAATGTTAAACTAAAAAGTGGTATAATTTTGGTGTGAACAAGAGACATACATATTTGCGGATTTCGGTGAATGGATTATTTATCACCCCTCTAACAATTATCAACTATCTTTAGCATTCATTTTCTTTTAGGGAATATAGTTTTGGTAATTTGAAACGGTCCAAAAGTGGTATAATTTTGGTAGAAACATGAGACATACATATTTGGCATATTTGGGGGATTTCGGTGAATGGATTATTTATCACCCCTCTAACAATTATCAACTATCTTTAGCATTCCTTTTCTTTTAGGGAATATAGTTTTGGTAATTTGAAATGGCCCAAAAGTGGTATAATTTTGGTAGAAACAAGAGACATACATATTTGGGGGATTTCGGTGAATGGATTATTTATCACCCCTCTATCAATTATCAACTATCTTTAGCATTCCTTTTCTTTTAGGGAATATAGTTTTGGCAATTTGAAACGGCCCAAAAGTGGTATAATTTTTGGTAGAAACATGAGACATACATATTTGGTATATTTGGGGGATTTCGGTGAATGGATTATTTATCACCCCTCTAACAATTATCAACTCTCTTTAGCATTCCTTTTTTTAGGGAATATAGTTTTGGCAATTTGAAATGGCCCAAAAGTGGAATAATTTTGGTAGAAACATGAGACATACATATTTGGCATATTTGGGGGATTTTGGTGAATGGATTATTTATCACCCCTCTAACAATTATCAACTTTCTTTAGCATTCCTTTTCTTTTAGGGAATATAGTTTGGGATATAGTTTTGGTTATTTCAAACGTCCCAAAAGTGGTATAATTTTGGTATAAACATGAGACATACATATTTGTGGGATTTCAGTGAATGCATTATTTGTCACCCCTCTAACAATTATCAACTATCTTATTCTCTAACACTTATTTTTTTTGGTAATTTCGGTGAAAGCACACACTAACTTTGAAAACAACTACAAGTACATGTAACTGACTAATGGATTTGTAACAAGGGATCCCTTGTAACAACTTCTAGCGCTTAATGAGCAATGATAAGAATCCGATCGCAATTATACAACAAAAAAAACAACCGGCCATCAGATTAGCTTGCTTCTTCAACTCGATCAGCTGCTTTAACTGCTTGTTCATTTTCTTTAGTTCTCCTTTCACTTCCACCAGTTCTACATTGGGAGCATTAGGCATAATCGGAACAGCTCCTCTCTCTGCCGCATTCTCTACAGCAAGTCCCCCCTCCCAAATTGCGCTCCCCAATAGCGCCAATTGATTCCTGCAATTTAAGCCTCTGAACGTACACATCGATCCACTCAAAATACCTGCATTTCTTCAGGATCTGAAAACAACAACGTGAACCCTAAATCCCAAATTCAAGGGAATAACAAGAAAATCGAGAGAAAACAGAGCAATTGCAGCGAGATCTAACCTTATCCCCCTCTCTATATGGCAAGCTCTCGCATGCAAGGAACTCACGTCCATGGTTGCCGTTGTCGTTCGTCTTACAGATCGACCGCTTCAGAGGCTCCTGGCATGGGCAGTCAGGGCATCTTGTCAAAGGCACGGGTCCATACTGTGGCCATGAAGAACGGGAGGTCGAAGAGAAACTAGACATCACCCGCCTACCGGAGAAGGGCTGCCACTGGCAGAGAAGAAGAACAATGGGGCGCGGGAAAAGAAAGGGGAAGCAATGGCACGGGCACAGGCACGGGGCTGGCTCGGGCTCCCATTTTGAAACGGTCACCTGGATAAGCTATGGGTCCGGCGCGCTAACATGGACAAGTTGTGGGTCCCATGATTATCTGGATAAGTGGAGACGTGTCCACTGCGGGGCACCAACAGCGGCCCCACTTGCCAGCACCAACAAACGGTCAACTAAACGGGATTCCTCCCGTCCGAGCTCCTTGTGAGGGTTTTAGACAAGCGCTTGGGAAAAATTGAGGAAAAACTAAGCGGCTGGGGAAAACTGAGCACAACTAAGGACCCGAGGGCACGAAAATAGAAATCCCTTTCCAGAACTAACCTATTAACGAGATGCCACAGTGCCAGTTCCCTGTTTTCTGCTATTTTTGTGTTTCAGAAAAGCTACATAGGAAATATTCTCAGAATTGGATGAAACAAAAGCCAAAGTTCCTATTTTCTTGACACAAGACGGAGTCCAAAGCAGAGACGGAGGGGAGCCAGGGGCCAGCCACACCATAGGGTGGTGCGACCTAGCCCCTGGCCACGCCACCAGGTGGTGGGGCCACCTGGCCCACCTCCTGACGCCGTCCTTCTTCCTATATATTCTCCTCGACGGGAAAACCCTAAGGACCCGATCAATTTTCTAGAAAACATACTACAAGCCACCGTCGTCGTTGACGCGAGATCGGGAGGGTCTAGAAGCTCTTCCCGGCACCCTGCCGGAGAGGGGAATCACCACCGGAGGCCTTCTTCATCACCATGCCTGCCTCTGGAGTAATGTGTGAGTAGTCTACCTTGGACTATGGGTCCATAGCAGTAGATAGATGGTTGCCTCTCCTCCATGTGCTTCATGTTTAGATCTTGTGAGCTGCCTATCATGATCAAGATCATCATTGTGTAACTCTACATGTTGTTTTTGTTGGGATCCGATGAATATTGAGTACTTTGTCAAATTAAATTATTGATTTATCATCTCTATGTTGTTTATGATCTTGCATGCTCTCCGTTGCTAGTTGATATCTTGGCCGAGTAGATGCTAGTCACTCCAAGAGGGAGTATTTATGCTCGATAGTGGGTTCATGCCTCTAGTAATCTGGGGGAGTGACAGAAACCTCTAAGGTTGTAGATGTGTTGTTACTACTAGGGAGAAAACAACAATCTTGTGTTCAAGGACATTTGTATTGTTTACATTACACACTTTGCTTAAGACGATAATCTGTTGCTTGCAACTTAATACCCAACGGTTGCTCAGATGACATCCAGTGGGTGGATTATTAGTCATAGATGCAGTTGGATTACGGTCTATGTATTATGTTGTAATGCCCAAGTGAATCTCATAGTGATCCTCATGACATTTGTATGCTTTCTTTATTCTATCAATTGCCCAACTGTAATTTGTTTACCCAACATGTTATTTATCTTATGAAGAGACACCTCTAGTGAACTGTGGAGCCCGGTCCATTCTTTTACATTCTTATTATTGTTTAATATTTACTTGCATTATTTGCATTCTCGCAAACTACTATCTTTTACCACACGATATGTTTAATCCTTTGTTTACAGCAAACCGGTGAGATTGACAACCTTACTCTAAGTTGGGGCAAAGTACTTTGGTTGTGTTGTGTGCAGGTTCCACATTGCTGTTGGTGCAAAGTTACACCCCAGATAAGGCACCATATATAAATTGTCTGGAGCTATCGCGAAGCCAGCGAGCATCAACCTTCGAAAGTTGGTTCTTTCTCCTACTAGTTCGATAAACCTTGGTTTCATACTGAGGGAAGACTTGTTGTTGTGCTCATCACACCTTCCTCTTGGGGTTCCCAACTAGGCGGGCATCTACACGCCATCAGCCTTCTTCATCACCATGCTTGCCTCCGGAGTGATGTGTGAGTAGTCTACCTTGGACTATGGGTCCATAGCAGTAGCTAGATGGATGTCTTCTCCAACATGTGCTTCATGTTTAGATCTTGTGAGCTGCCTATCATGATCAAGATCATCGTTATGTTATTCTACATGTTGTGTTTGTTGGGATCCGATGAATATTGATTACTATGTCAAGTTGATTTGTGAATTATCATGTCTATGTTGTTTATGATCTTGCATGCTCTCCGTTGCTAGTAGATATCTTGGCCGAGTAGATGCTAGTAACTCCAAGATGGAGTATTTATGCTCGATAGTGGGTTCATGCCTCTAGTAATCTGGGAGAGTGACAATAACTTCTAAGGTTGTAGATGTGCTGTTGCTACTAGGGAAAAAATAACAATCTTGTGTTCAAGGACATTTGTATTGTTTACATTACACACTTTGCTTAAGGCGATAATCTGTTGCTTGCAACTTAATACCCATCGATTGCTCGGATGACATCCGGTGGGTGGATTATTAGTCATAGATGCAGTTGGATTACGGTCTATGTATTATGTTGTAATGCCCAAGTGAATCTCATAGTGATCTTCATGACATGTATATGCATTGTTGTGCATTCTTTATTTTGTCAATTGTCCAACTGTAATTTCTTTACCAGGCATGTTATTTATCTTTATGGAGAGACACCTCTAGTGAACTATGGACCCCGGTCCATTCTTTTACATTCATATTACCATTTACTCTTTACAAGCATTATTTACTTTCTTGCAAACAAATATCTTTTACCACACAATATGTTTAATCCTTTGTTTTCAGCAAACCGGTGAGATTGACAACCTCACTGCAAGTTGGGGAAAAGTATCTTGGTTGTGTTGTGTGCAGGTTCTACGTTGTTGCCGGCGCCGAAGCTACGTGCCAGAACAAGTTTTCTAGTGCCGTTGCCAAGTCAGCTAGCAACAACCTTCAGAAGTTGCTTCTTTCTCCTATTGGTCGATTAAACTTTGGTTTCATAACTGAGGGAAAACTTACTGCTGTGCTCTTCACACCCTTTCCTTGGGGTTCCCAACTGGTTTGCCATAAGGCGCATCAATAAGTTTTTCGGCGCTATTGCCGGGGAGAAAGAGGATTTTTGCAAGGGGAGTCTCTCGCTTCCAATCTTTTTTACTTTGTTATTGTTTTGCTTACTTCCTTTACTTTATTTTTGTTTGCATCTTTTTATCAAAATACAAAAAATAGTTCCTTTTATAGTTGGTATTTCATTTCTTTTACTTTTAGTTCATTATGTTGTTCCCTAAGTACTTTCTAGAAGACCTATCAATAGGTAGTGGTTCTATAATTGGGAAAGACAACATTGAAGAGTTCTTTAATCATGTCAGTAAGCACAAAGATATTGAGGATAGATCTTTAGCCAAACTTGCTCCTAGTTATGAAGTTGCTGGTGCTTACTTAGTTCACATGTTGGAGGCTAGGTTTGTTAACCTTAATCCCTTTATGCAGCAAATGTTTCTTAATCTTCATGATATTGAAGATGCCGAAAAGAGGGATTTTATCTTGGAAACTTTGCGTAAAGAATTTAGAGATGTTGTTATAAAAGCCAGGATTTTTTTGCTTGTTTTAATATGCTTGGATCACGTGTAGATGTTGTTGGTACAAATAAGGAGGAAATCAAAGTACCAATACCTTTTAAACTCGTAGGAATGCATGAAGCTTTGGAAAAGAATTTTGATTGGATTGTTCCTGAAAACCCTTTTGATGAAAGTAGTGAACCTAAGAGTGTTCATAAAGGATCTTCTAAAACTAATTTGGATAGAATTCAATTCCTTGTTGAAAATACTTCTGGTATTGATTTTAATGCTTCTTCACTTGAAAATACTTGATTTCTACTTTCTGCGCCTAGCTCAAAGGCGTTAAAGAAAAGCACTCTTGGGAGATAACCCAATGTTTTCTTTTTAGTACTTTTTATTTTTGTTGAGTCTTGGAAGTTATTAATACTGTAATTACCTCTCCTTTTCATTTTTATTTCATTTTTGTGCCAAGAAGAACCTCTAATTGGAGGAAGGTAAGATTTGGGGAAGTTGCTATCCTAAAACTGATTTCTGTGCTGCACCATAAAAATTCGTGAAAATTCTCAGTACGTATTTTTGATATGCGATTTCTTGTACTCATGCCCCAGGTTATTTTCTAACTTTCATTAGTTTTGCACTTTTCGATTTGAGCAACAGAAGATTTTCGAAAAAATTGATCTTTACCCGCTGTTCTGTTTTGACAGATTTATGCCACTATTTGCGGTTGCCTCTTGATCTCTTTCTTTTTGAGTTCTTTTGATCACGGAATTTTTGAAAAAAGTTTCTACAGTAGCTTATGTTTTAATGGGTGTTATACTTGAGTTGAAAATGAACCAAAGAGTGGATCTACTATCTTGCATACACTAATGTTGCTAATAAGAATTGTGTGAAGTTTTGTATGAAGGAAGTTTTCAAGTGTAGGGAAAGGAGAATCAAGAGATGAGATGAAGTATGGACAAAATCTCAAGCTTGGGGATGCCCATGTCACCCCAAGAAATATCCAAGAGGTACAAGCGTCAAAGCTTGGGGATGCCCGACGCACCTCTTCTTCATCAACAAAAATATCAGGTCAATTTTCAAGACACTATATTTTTATTGCTTCATATGCTATGTCTTTTTCTTGGAGCGTCTTTATTTTCGCTTTCAGTTTTGTTTTGTTTTGTTTGCTGCAATAAATGGTTGGACCCCCAACATGTTTCTTTTGGAGAAGACACACTTGATACGTCCCAAACGTATGTATAATTTTTGATGCTCCATACTTATTTATGCACCATTTTCCTTGTGTTTCGTTACACTTCGTGGCGTTTTTATGCGATTTCTGAAACTAACCTATTGACAAGATGCCACAGTGCCAGTTCCATGTTTTCTGCTATTTTTGTGTTTCAGAAAAGCTACACAGGAAATATTCTCGGAATTGGATGAAACAAGTTCCAGAACTCCGATTTTTCCCGGAAGAGGATCGAAGACCGAAAGAGAGTTGGAGGGGGGCCAGGGGCCAGCCTCACCATGAGGGGGCGCGGCCCAGCCCCTGGCCGCGCCCACCTATGGTGAGACCACCCTGGTCCACTCCTGACGATGCACCTTCGCCTATAAGAAGCCTCCGATGCGAAAACCCTAGAACAATCGGCAAAATTTCCAGAAAGAGTTCCGCAGCTCCGCCGCCGCCGCTGACGAATTTCGGGGGATAGAAGTCTCTGTTTTGGCACCCTGCTGGGATGGGGAAGTGCCCCCGGAGCCATCTCCATCGGTCTCTATTGCCGTCTACGCCATCTCCATTGACCTCACTGCCATCTCCATCGTCGTTGCTGCCTATGATGATGAGGAGGGAGTAGTTCACTGATACGTCTCCAACATATCCATAATTTTTTATGCTCCATGCTTGTTTTTACACCATTTGCTTAGTGTTTCGTTACACTTCGTGGCATTTTTATGCATTTTCCGGAACTAACCTATTAACGAGATGCCACAGTGCCAGTTCCCTGTTTTCTGCTGTTTTTGTGTTTCAGAAAAGTTACACAGGAAATATTCTCGAAATTGGACAAAACAAAAGCCTAGACATCCAGATATTTCACGTAGCTTCCAGAACACCAAAGAGGAGATGGAGCCAGACCAGAGGGTGGCCACACCACCAGGGGCGCGACCCACCCCTGGCCCGCGCCGCCTGTGGTGTGGGCCCCCTGGTCCACTTCTGACGCCGCCCCTTCGCCTATAAAGACCCCCCGATGGGAAAAACCTAAATACCCGATCACTTTTCCAGAAGATATCGCGATCCACCACCGCCATCAACCCGAGATCGGGAGGGTCTAGAAGCTCTTCCCGGCACCCTGCCGGAGAGGGGAATCACCACCGGAGATCTTCTTCATCGCCATGCTTGCCTCTGGCGCGATGAGTGAGTAGTCTACCTTGGACTATGGGTCTATAGCAGTAGCTAGATGGTTGTCTTCTCCACCATGTGCTTCATGTTTAGATCTTGTGAGCTGCCTTACATGATCGAGATCACCGTTATGTAATTCTACATGTTGTGTTTGTTGGGATCCAATGAATATTGGTGTTATGATTGAGTTGATGTGCTGAATATTATCTTATGTTATCTCTATATTGTTTATGATCTTGCATGCTCTCCGTTGTTAGTAGCTATCTTGGCCAAGTAGTTGCTAGTGACTCCAAGAGGGGGTATTTATTCTCGATAGTGGGTTCATGCCTCTATTTAATCTGGGGGAGTGACAGAAACCTCTAAGGTTGTAGATGTGCTGTTGCTACTAGGGAGAAAACAACATTCATATATATGTTGTGTTTACATTACACACTTTGCTTAATGCAATTATCTGTTGTTCGCAACTTAATACTTGTGGAGTTCTCGGATTGATTCGTCACAAGTGGATTATTAGTCATAGATGTAGTTGGATGGCGGTCTATGTATCTTGTTGTAATGCCCAGAGTAAATCTCATAGTGATCCTCTCGACATATGCACGTTGTCTTTATTCTATCAATTGCCCAACTGTAATTTGTTTACCCAGCATGTGTTATTTTATCTTATGGAGAGACACCGCTAGTGAACTATGGACCCCAGTCCTATTTCCTTTACATTGCTATCACCTATTTACTTTACTCGCACTGTTTACTTTACTCGCATACTATTATCACTTTCCACTCGATACGCTCATACCCTTTGTTTCAATCAAACCGGTGAGATTGACAACCTCATCGTAAGTTGGGAACAAAGTATTTGGTTGTGTTGTGTGTAGGTTCCACGTTGCCGCTCGCAAAGTAAAGCTCGGACGAGGCGCCCTATAAATTGTCTGGAGCTGTCATGAAGCTAGCGGGCATCACCTTCAGTCGTATTCGTCCTCCTACTGGATTGATAACCTTGGTTTCATAACTGAGGGAAAACTTGCTGCTATCTTCATCAAAACCTTCTCTTGGGGTTTTCCAACTGGCCGGTCATCTACTACACATTCCCACATCAACTTGGCACAGAAGTTTCTGTCGCCGTTGCCATGTATTAAAGAAGAAGCTTTCACACCATCATCACCGCGCCACCAACAAGTTTTCTGGCGCCATTGCCGGGGAAGAAAAAGAAGACTTCTGCAAGGAGAGTTTTGCACGCACATCCTTTACTTTGTTTTAAGTTTTGCTTTACTTTATTTTTACTTGCTTCATTTTATCAAAAATACAAAAAAATTAGTTCCTACTATAGTTGTTATTTTTGTTGGTCTGTTATTGTCTTGCTTTATCATGCTTTCTATCAATGGTTGGTTTCTTTGAAACTAAATCTTTTTGGCAAGGTGGGTTCACAGAAGAGCAACAAAAATATTATGAGGAACACCGCTTGTCACAAAAAGGGAAACACTTATGGGAACAAATTGATAAATTGTATATCATTGCTAGAAATGTGTGCTCTACTTATAATGTTATTTATTGCTTTGATAAATCTTGTTGCTTTAGGAGGTATAAACACCTCCCTTTTCAATGTGAGTATAATGATGATGTTACCATATCTTCTTATATTAATGGAAATTATGACTTTTATGATGTGGAACAAATTGAAGAATTTATTGCTTATAAGGGTGCATTCGAACTTGCTTATTTGCTTGAAAATACTAATGATGCGCTTTATAAATATGAGGTTTATGATATACTTAAATTTTGCTTTGATAATTATAAGGAAGAAAATGGCTATATTCTTAAATATCTTAATAGATGCTCTCCAACGGAAGAGACTAATGCCTTGAAGGAGCCTATGGAAGAAGAAATTGCTAAAACTGGAAGCTCATTGGATGAAAAAGAGGAGGAGGGTGATGATCAAGAGGAGGAAGAATGGAGCTACCCATGTCTACCTCCCAATAAGAGTAACTCTTTTAACTAATACCTTATTTGATTGCCCTCCATGCTTAATAAAGGAGGGTGAGTGTGATATTTATATTATTGAGTTTGTTCATGATGGTACTGAAAATTATTATGAGAGAGGAAAATATGGTTGTTGGAATTCTCATGTTACTAAAACACCTCTCTTTATATTGAAAGTTCCAAAGTTGTTCTTATTTTATCTACCCATACTTGTGACTATATGTTTCTTTGATTTATTTTCTTACAAGATTCCTATGCATAGGAAGTGGGTTAGACTTAAATGTGTTTTATATTTACTCCTTGATGCTCTTTTTGGGCTTCCATTCATATTTCTTATGTGAGCATCTTCTCAAATTACTGAGCCTAGCTCAAAGGCGTTAAAGAAAAGCACTCTTGGGAGATAACCCAATGTTTTTACTTTCAGTTTTTTTTTCTTTTATTTGAGTCTTGGAAGTTATTACTACTGTAATAACCTCTTCTTATCCTTTTTATTTCGTTTTTGTGCCAAGAGAAGCCTCTAATTGGAGCGAGGTAAGATTTGGGGATGTTGTTGTCCTGAAACAGTTTTTGGTGCTGCACCGTACAAATTCGTGAAAATTCTCTGTATATCTTTTGGACCTGCGATTTCTTGTGCATATGTCCCAGGTTATATCCAAACTTTCATTAGTTGAACACTTTTTGATTTGAGCAACAGAAAACCCTTTAAAAATTCGACCTTTGTCAGCTGTTCTGTTTTGACAGATTTCTGCCAACATTTGTGTTTGCCACTTTATCGCTTTCTTTTTGAGTTCTTTTGATCATGGAACTTTTGGAGAAGTTGCTACAGTAGTATATGCTTTATATGTGGTGGTTTTGAGTTGAAACCTGAAGCAAAAAGGATTGATTCAATGTTATGCTTACACTAATGTTGCTAATAGATTTGTGTTTAGTTTTGTATGAAGGAAGTTTTCAAGTGTAGGGATTGGAGAATGATGAGATGTGTTGAAGAATTGACAAAAGCTCAAGCTTGGGGATGCCCAGCACCCCAAGAAATATCCAAGAAGTACAAGCGTCAAAGCTTGGGGATGCCCCCCGAGGCACCCCTTCTTCATCGGCAAAAATCAGGTCACCTTTCAACACACTATATTTTTATTGCTTCATGCATTATGTGTTTTTCTTGGAGCGTCAGTTGTTTTTAGTTTTCAGTTTTGTTTAGTTTTGTTTGCTGCAATAAATGGTTGGACCCCAACAAATTTCCTTTGGAGAAGTTGCCTTGCTTTTCATTTGCCAAGAACACTCAGTTTTTCACTCTATTCTTTTGAACGAGTGTTCTTCTTTTTCTAGTACTGCGTTTAGCTTTCGATTTTCACCTTGATTTGTGTTCAGATCTTGTTATGTCTTTTCATCAAGGTGTGTTTTTACCTCTGGTCCATGTTGGTTTTCATCAAAAGAGTTGTTTATAAAAATTTCGAATGGTGTTGGAAAAGAGAAAAAGCTTTATGCAAAAAAGTAGTACAAGAAGGAGCTTGTGTAGACTACGGCCTAGGGTTTTGCATGTCGTGCTTGATGTATTTTTGATAGTATGCTTAGTGGTTTTGCTGTAGTATGACTTGTCTCAAATGACTGAGATTGCTTAATGAGCCTTTGAAAAAATCATGCGTTGTTTTAATTATTTGGAAGCATTATTTTGGTTTTCTCCTTTGATGCTTTATTTGGGTTGACTTGGCGCATGCTCACACATGTGTGGGCCCCCTGGTCCACTTCTGACGCCGCCCCTTCGCCTATAAAGACCCCCTAACCAGAAAAACCTAAATACCCGATCACTTTTCTAGAACACATCGCGATCCGCCGTCGCCGTCGACCCGAGATCAGGAGGGTCCAGAAGCTCTTCCTGGCACCCTGCCGGAGAGGGGAATCACCATCGGAGGTCATCTTCATCGCCATGCTTGCCTCTGGTGCGATGAGTGAGTAGTCTACCTTGGACTATGGGTCCATAGCAGTAGCTAGATGGTTGTCTTCTCCACCATGTGCTTCATGTTTAGATCTTGTGAGCTGCCTTACATGATCGAGATCACCGTTATGTAATTCTACATGTTGTGTTTGTTGGGATCCGATGAATATTAGTGTTATGATTGAGTTGATGTGCTGAATATTATCTTATGTTATCTCTATGTTGTTTATGATCTTACATGCTCTCCGTTGTTAGTAGCTATCTTGGCCAAGTAGTTGCTAGTGACTCCAAGAGGGGGTATTTATGCTCGATAGTGGGTTCATGCCTCTATTTAATCTGGGGGAGTGACAGAAACCTCTAAGGTTGTAGATGTGCTATTGCTACTAGGGGGAAAACAACATTCATATGCTCGAGGGCATATGCTTTGTTTACATTACACACTTTGCTTAATGCAATTATCTGTTGTTCGCAACTTAATACTTGTGGAGTTCTCGGATTGATTCACCACAAGTGGATTATTAGTCATAGATGCAGTTGGATGGCGGTCTATGTATCTTGTTGTAATGCCCAGAGTAAATCTCATAGTGATCCTCTCGACATATGCACGTTGTCTTTATTCTATGAATTGCCCAACTGTAATTTGTTTACCCAGCATGTGTTATTTTATCTTATGGAGAGACACCGCTAGTGAACTGTGGACCCCGGTCCTATTTCCTTTACATTGCTATCACCTGTTTACTTTACTCGCATACTGTTATCACTTTCCACTCGATACGCTCATACCCTTTGTTTTAAGCAAACCGCTGAGATTGATAACCTCATCGTAAGTTGGGAACAAAGTATTTGGTATTATTTTGGTATTCTCCTTCGATGCTTTATTTGGGTTGACTTAGCGCATGCTTACACCATGTTTGACTACAATCAGTCGCCTCAAGCCTCTATGATCATTATTTTGACTTGTGATATCACTTTATGCTTTGGTTAATAATGTTTTGCCTATATGCATGATTATGACCGTTATTGCTCTCTTAGTTGGTCGCTCCTAGTCTTTTGCTAGCCTTCATCTGTACTGAGAGGGAATACTTCTCGCGCATCCAATTCCGAAAAACCAAAGTTTTTCCAATGTGTCCGCCATATCTACCTATTAGCAATTTTCTATTCCAAGTATATTTGCCTTGCTTTTATCTATCTTCCAAATTAAATTTTTTGTTATGTGAAAATTAGTTAGTAAAGCTCGCACGAACTTGATGGCACATTTACTTTCTTGCACTTAATAAACTTGACCATTGTGGCTCTCTTATGTTGATTATATGCTTCCAAGTTGTAAGTTGGGAGTTGATTGCTGTTTGATGACCAGCCCGTTGGGAACCCCAAGAGAAGGTGTGACGAATATAGCAGCAAGATTTTTCCTCAGTTAAGAAACCAAGGTTTATCGTTCAGGAGAGGAGAGTGATACGTCTCAAACGTATCTATAATTTTTGATGCTCCATGCTTGTTTTTACACCATTTGCCTATTGTTTCGTTACACTTAGTGGCACTTTTATGCATTTTCTGGAACTAACCTATTAACAAGTGCCACAGTGCCAGTTTCCTGTTTTCTGCTGTTTTTGTGTTTCAGAAGTGATACACAGGAAATATTCTCGGAATTGGACGAAACAAGTTCCTAAAGTCTTATTTTACCCGGAAGCTTCCAGAGATCCGAAGAGAAGTAGGAGGGGGGCCACCAGGGCCCCACACATAGGCTGGCCGCGCCACCCATGTGTGAGGGGGCCTGGCCCCTCCTCTGACATCGTCCCTTCGCCTATAAAGACCCCCCGACGGAAAAAACCTAAGTACCCCAATCAGATTTCCAGAACACATCGCGATCCGCCACCACCGTCGACCCGAAGATCGGGAGGGTCCAGAAGCTCTTCCCGGCACCCTGCCGGAGAGGGGAATCGCCACCGGAGGTCTTCTTCATCGCCATGCTTGCCTCCGGAGCGATGAGTGAGTAGTCTACCTTGGACTATGGGTCCATAGCAGTAGCTAGATGGTTGTCTTCTCCACCATGTGCTTCATGTTTAGATCTCATGAGCTGCCCTACATGATTGAGATCACCGTTATGTAATTCTACATGTTTGGTTTGTTGGGATCCGATGAATATTGGTGTTTATGATTAAGTTGCTGTACTGAATTATATCTTTTGTTATCTCTATGTTGTTTATGATCTTGCATGCTCTCCGTTGTTAGTAGCTATCTTGGCCGAGTAGTTGCTAGTGACTCCAAGAGGGGGTATTTATGCTCGATAGTGGGTTCATGTCTCTATTTCACCTGGGGGAGTGACAGAAACCTCTAAGGTGGTAGATGTGCTGTTGCTACTAGGGAGAAAACAACATTCATATGCTCAAGGGCATATGCTTTGTTTACATTACACACTTTGCTTAATGCAATTATCTGTTGTTCGCAACTTAATACTACTGGGGTGTTCGGATTGATATCCCCGGGAGTGGATTATTAGTCATAGATGCAGTTGGATGGCGGTCTATGTATTTTGTTGTAATGCCCAGAGTAAATCTCATAGTGATCTTCTTGACATATCACGTTTCTTTATTCTATCAATTGCCCAACTGTAATTTGTTTACCCAGCATGTGTTATTTATCTTATGGAGAGACACCACTAGTGAACTGTGGACCCCGGTCCTATTTACATCATATTGCTATCACCTGTTTACATTACTCGCACTGTTTACTTTACTCGCATACTATATTGTTTTCCACTCGATACGCTTATAATCTTTGTTTCAAGCAAACCGGTGAGATTGACAACCTCATCGCAAGTTGGGAACAAAGTACTTGGTTGTGTTGTGTACAGGTTCCGCGTTGCCACTGGCCGAAGACGAGTCAACAAGTATCGTTAACGGCGCCCTTGTTGGAGTGTTACTAAGCCAGTCTGCATCACCTTCAGTCGTCACCGTCTCTCCTCTCCTGATCGACAAACCTTGGTATCTTAACTGAGGGAAAACTAGCCGCTACACTCAGCATACCTTCCTCTTGGGGTTCCCAACGGGCTGGTCATTCACCACGCACACGGACTTACTGCTCCACGTCAACTACACGCCACCACCTCTTTTCTGGCGCCATCACCGAGTAGCAGCCTCTTTTCTGGCGCCGTTGCCGGGGAGGAAGAGAAGACTTCTGCGAGGGGAGTTTTTCGCACACACATCCTTTACTTTGTTATTGTTTTGCTTTACTTTATTTATTTTACTTGCATTGCTTTATATCAAAAACCCAAAAAAATTAGAATCCTTGGTAGTTGTTTTTACTTTACTTTAGTTTATCATGATGTTCCCTAAGTTCGTTCTGGGGGACCTCTCAGTAGGTAGTGGTTCGATTATTGGCAAAAGTAACATTGAGGAGTTCTTTAATCACATTAGTATGCATGAGGAAGTTGAGGAAAAGTCTTGGGTTGAGCTTGCTCCTAGTATTGAAGTTGCTTCTGTTTATTTAATTGACATGTTGGAAACTAGGTTTGCTAGTCTTAATCCTTTTATGCAATACATGTTCCTTAAGCTTCATGAAATTGAGGATCCCGAAAAGAAAGCTTTTATCTTGGAAACTTTGCGTTTAGAATTTAAGGATGTCGTTATTGAAGCTAGGAAGGTTCTTAAACGTTTTAATAAACTCGGTTCACCTATAACGGTTATTAATACAAATGATGAGGAGGCCGAGATACCTATACCTTGCAAGCTTTTTGGATTGAATGAAGCTTTCGAAAATAATTTTGACTGGATTTGTCCTGAAAATCTTTTTGATGAGAATAGTGTACCAAAGCATGATCACAAAGGGTCTTCTAAAACTTATGTGGATGAAATACAATGCCTTATTGACAAGACCTCTGCTGTTGATCTTAATGCTTCTGCTGAAATTACTTGATTCGCAATTTTCTGCGCCTAGCTCAAAGGCGTTAAAGAAAAGCACTCTTGGGAGATAACCCAATGTTTTCTTTTCAGTACTTTTTCTTTTATTTGAGTCTTGGAAGTCATTACTACTGTAATGACCGCTCCTTATCTTGTTTATTTCGTTTTTGTGCCAAGAGAAGCCTCTAATTTGAGTGAGGTAAAGATTTGGGGATGTTGCTGTCCTGAAACTGTTTTCGGTGCTGCACCGTAAAAATTCGTATAAATTCTCTGTTTATCTTTTGGACCTGCGATTTCTTGTGCATATGCCCCAGGTTATATCAAAACTTTTGTTAGTTGAACACTTTTTGATTTGAGCAACAGAAAATCCCTCAAAAATTCGACCTTTGTCAGCTGTTCAGTTTTAACAGATTTCTGCCAATATTTGTGTTTGCCACTTTATCGCTTTCTTTTGAGTTCTTTTGATCATGGAACTTTTGGGGAGGTTGCTACAGTAGTATTTGCTATATATGTGGTGGTTTTGAGTTGAAACCTGAAGAAAATAGAGGATTGATTATATGTTATGCTTGCACTAATGTTGCTAATTGAATTGTGTTTAGTTTTGTATGAAGGAAGTTTTCAAGTGTAGGGATTGGAGAATGATGAGATGAGTTGAAGAATGGACAAAAGCTCAAGCTTGGGGATGCCCATGCATCACCCCAAGAAATATCCAAGAAGTACAAGCATCAAAGCTTGGGGATGCCCCCGAGGCACCCCTTCTTCATCGGCAAAAATCAGGTCACCTTTCAAAACACTATATTTTTATTGCTTCATGCACTATGTGTTTTTCTTGGAGCGTCAGTTGTTTTAGTTTTCTTAGTTGGTTTAGTTTGTTTGTTTGCTGCAATAAATGGTTGGACCCCAACAAATTTCCTTTGGAGAAGTTGACTCGTTTCATTTGCCAAGAACGCTCTAGTTTTCACTCTTATCGTTCATCGAGCGTTCTTCTTTTTCTGCTACTGCTTTTGGTTTTCGTTTTCGCCTTGATTTGCGTTCAGACCGTGTCATATCTTTTCATCAAGGTGTATTTTTGCCTCTGATCTTTATTGGTTTTCATCAAAAGAGGTGTTTATAAAAATTTCAAATGGTGTTGGAAAAGAGAAAAAGCTTTGTGCAAAATAGTGGTACAAGAAGGAGCTTGTGTAGACTGCGGCTTAGGCTTTTTCATGTCATGCTTGATGTCTTTTTGATAGTATGCTTAGTGGTTTTGCTGTAGCATGACTTGTCTCAAATAACTGAGATTGCTTAATGAGCCTTTGAAAAAATCATGCGTTGTTTTTATTGTATGGAAGCATTATTTTGGTTTTCTCCTTGATGCTTTATTTGGGTTGACTTGGCGCATGCTCACACATGTTAGACTCTTACAAAGTCGCCAATAGCCTTCATGATCATTTAGTTTTTGACTTTTGATGCCATCTTATGCTTCTTTTAATGTCGCTTTGTCGCTTTGCATGATTATGGCCATTATTGCTCTCTTAGTTGGTCGCTCCCAGTCTTTTGCTAGCCCTCGCCTTGTACTGAGTATGAGCTCCACTCGTGCATCCAACTCCTAAAAGCCAAAGTTTTCCAAAGTGTCCACCATACATACCTACTAGCAATTTGCTATTCCAAGTAAATTTGACTTGCTTTTATTTTCTCTTCAAATTAAACTCTTACCAGTGTTATGCGAAATCCGGTCAGTAAAGCTCTCACGAACCGGAAGGCACACTTTACTTTTTCCTGTTCTTAAAAAATTTGACATTGTGGTCTCTTATGTTGAGTTGTTATGCTTGCAAGTTGTAAGTTGGATTCTAGCCCAGCCATGCTGTCATGGGCAAGCTTTCAACATTGCACATCTTAATTGAGTTGATATCGTGATCTTTTGTTTATGGATGCCCGCGGTGTGAAATGAATTGGGAATCTTGTAAGGATCATGGAGTTTGTATATGTGTTTGGGAAACGCCGGGCCGCCAATCTAAGCCATGCATAATTCATGGTGGAAATTTGCAGCATACCCATGGTGAACATTCGACGACGCATCTCACAATAAAAAGCTAAACAAAAGGCAAATAAAAGAGATGTCGAGGTGTTCATTGTCTGCTTGTCCTGTCATTTTGGTGTGGGCTTGTTCCATGTCATCGGGCACGGAGGTACCCCATTGGCGGTTCTCAATGATATGCATATACTTACAATGACAAGAGCCTTGCTTGGACTCTAAGTAAAGTAGCATGAGGTTTGGGTACTCATATTCACGGGGCACGAGGTTTTCAACTTATGATTTGTCAAGCATATGCATCATAATTGTTCTCGCATTAACTTTAACCATTCAAGATGCTTATGATGGGGGCAATGAGAGCTCAAAGCCGGTAAGTACCATAATTTTTGAAGGTTATAAAACTTGCAATCACTGCTTCCCTCTGCGAAGGGCCTTTATTTTACTTTTATGTTGAGTCACCACCTTCTTTCTTTATGCACCATTAAGAGAGCATAGTTGTCATTCTTAGTGTGATATGCATTGTCCCAAAGTTCATTGATTGATTCATGATGATTGGTTTCACTTGTTCTTAAATTATTTGTATCTAGTCGCCCTCTTAAACTTTGAGGTGTCCTATGCATTTATGTTTTGCTCTCTTTGAAGGACAAGCTGAAAACCACTTGTATGTTTTTCCTTATGATTTGAACACACATTTGACTTTCATTGTTTCATTATCATGATCTTTTGTTTGTGTTCATTTACATGTTTACAACATGGTTGCTAAGTTCTTATTGTCATGATTATATCTTTCATGCCCATGTTTTAAGTTCTTTTGATCCCAGCTCACAAATGCTTACATATATGATCAAGATTGTGTAGGTGCATGTCACCTCAAAAATTATTTCTTTGTTATCACTTACTTACTCGAGGACGAGCAGGAGTTAAGCTTGGGGATGCTTGATACGTCTCAAACGTATCTATAATTTTTGATGCTCCATGCTTGTTTTTACACCATTTGCCTATTGTTTCGTTACACTTAGTGGCACTTTTATGCATTTTCCGGAACTAACCTATTAACAAGTGCCATAGTGCCAGTTTCCTGTTTTCTGCTATTTTTGTGTTTCAGAAGTGATACATAGGAAATATTCTCGAAATTGGAGGAAACAAGTTCCTGAAGTCTTATTTTACCCGGAAGCTTCCAGAGATCCAAAGAGAAGTAGGAGGGGGGCCACCAGGGCCCCACACATAGGGCCGGCGCGGCCAGCCCCCTGGCCGCGCCACCCATGTGTGAGGGGGCCTGGCCCCTCCTCTGACATCGTCCCTTCGCCTATAAAGACCCCCCGACGGAAAAAACCTAAGTACCCCGATCAGATTTCCAGAACACATCGCGATCCGCCGCCACCATCGACCCGAAGATCGGGAGGGTCCAGAAGCTCTTCCCGGCACCCTGCCGGAGAGGGGAATCGCCACCGGAGGTTTTCTTCATCGCCATGCTTGCCTCCGGAGTGATGAGTGAGTAGTCTACCTTGGACTATGGGTCCATAGCAGTAGCTAGATGGTTGTCTTCTCCACCATGTGCTTCATGTTTAGATCTCATGAGCTGCCCTACATGATTGAGATCACCGTTATGTAATTCTACATGTTTGGTTTGTTGGGATCCGATGAATATTAGTGTTTATGATTAAGTTGCTGTACTGAATTATATCTTTTGTTATCTCTATGTTGTTTATGATCTTGCATGCTCTCCGTTGTTAGTAGCTATCTTGGCCGAGTAGTTGCTAGTGACTCCAAGAGGGGGTATTTATGCTCGATAGTGGGTTCATGTCTCTATTTCACCTGGGGGAGTGACAGAAACCTCTAAGGTGGTAGATGTGCTGTTGCTACTAGGGAGAAAACAACATTCATATGCTCAAGGGCATATGCTTTGTTTACATTACACACTTTGCTTAATGCAATTATCTGTTGTTCGCAACTTAATACTACTGGGGTGTTCGGATTGATATCCCCGGGAGTGGATTATTAGTCATAGATGCAGTTGGATGGCGGTCTATGTATTTTGTTGTAATGCCCAGAGTAAATCTCATAGTGATCTTCTTGACATATCACGTTTATCTTTATTCTATCAATTGCCCAACTGTAATTTGTTTACCCAGCATGTGCTATTTTATCTATGGAGAGACACCACTAGTGAATTGTGGACCCCGGTCCTATTTACATCATATTGCTATCACCTGTTTACTTTACTCGCACTGTTTACTTTACTCGCATACTGCTACTTGGTGATGGCGCCAGAAAATTAGCTGATGGCGACCAGTTGATGTGGAAGCAGACTGTCCTTGTGCGTGGTGATGACCAGCCCGTTGGGAACCCCAAGAGGAAGGTATGATGAGTGTAGCGGCTAGTTTTCCCTCAGTTAAGATACCAAGGTTTATCGATCAGGAGAGGAGAGACGGTGACGACTGAAGGTGATGCAGACTGGCTTAGTAACACTCCAACAAGGGCGCCGTTAACGATACTTGTTGACTCGTCTTCGGCCAGTAGCAACGCGGAACCTGCACACACACAACCAAGTACTTTGTTCCCAACTAGCGATGAGGTTGTCAATCTCACTGGTTTGCTTGAAACAAAGATTATGAGCGTATCGAGTGGAAAGCAATATAGTATGCGAGTAAAGTAAACAATACGGGAAAAGTAAACAGGTGATTGCAATATGATTAAAATAGGACCGGGGTCCACAGTTCACTAGTGGTGTCTCTCCATAGATAAAATAACATGCTGGGAAAACAAATTACAGTTGGGCAATTGATAGAATAAAGATAACGTGATATGTCAAGAAGATCACTATGAGATTTACTCTGGGCATTACAACAAAATACATAGACCGCCATCCAACTGCATCTATGACTAATAATCCACCCTCGGGGATATCAATCCGAACACCCCAAAAGTATTAAGTTGCGAACAACAGATAATTGCATTAAGCAAAGTGTGTAATGTAAACAAAGCATATGCCCTTGAGCATATGAATGTTGTTTTCTCCCTAGTAGCAACAGCACATCTACCACCTTAGAGGTTTCTGTCACTCCCCCAGGTGAAATAGAGACATGAACCCACTATCGAGCATAAATACCCCCTCTTGGAGTCACTAGCAACTACTCGGCCAAGATAGCTACTAACAACGGAGAGCATGCAAGATCATAAACAACATAGAGATAACAAAAGATAATATTCAGTACAGCAACTTAATCATAAACACCAATATTCATCGGATCCCAACAAACCAACATCATAGAATTACATAACGGTGATCTCAATCATGTAGGGCAGCTCATGAGATCTAAACATGAAGCACATGGTGGAGAAAACAACCATCTAGCTACTGCTATGGACCCATAGTCCAAGGTAGACTACTCACTCATTGCTCCGGAGGCAAGCATGGCGATGAAGAAGACCTCCGGTGGCGGGTCCCCTCTCCGGCAGGGTGCTGGGAAGAGCTTCTGGACCCTCCCGATCTTCGGGTCGACGGTGGCGGCGGATCGCGATGTGTTCTGGAAATCTGATCGGGTACTTAGGTTTTTTCCGTCGGGGGGTCTTTATAGGCGAAGGGGCGATGTCAGAGGAGGGGCCAGGTGCCCTCACACAGGGGTGGCGCGGCCAGGGGTAGGGCCGCGCCGCCCCCTTGTGTGGGGCCCTGGTGGCCCCCCTCCGACACTTCTTCGGATGTCTGGAAGCTTCCGGGAAAAATAAGACTTCAGGAACTTGTTTCGTCCAATTCCGAGAATATTTCCTGTGTATCACTTCTGAAACACAAAAACAGCAGAAAACAGGGAACTGGCACTGTGGCACTTCGTTAATAGGTTAGTTCCGGAAAATGCATAAAAATGCCACTAAGTGTAACGAAACAATATGCAAATGGTGTAAAAACAAGCATGGAGCATCAAAAATTATAGATACGTTTGAGACATATCAAGCATCCCCAAGCTTAACTCCTGCTCGTCCTCGAGTAGGTAAGTGATAACAAAGAATAATTTTTGAGGTGACATGCACCTACACAATCTTGATCATATATGTAAGCATTGGTGAGCTGGGATCAATAGAACTTAAAACATGGGCATGAAAGATATAATCATGACAATAAGAACTTAGCAACCATGTTGTAAACATGCAAATGAACACAAACAAAAGATCATGATAATGAAACAATGAAAGTCAAACATGTGTTCAAATCATAAGGAAAAACATACAATTGGTTTTCAGCTTGTCCTTCAAAGAGAGCAAAACATAAATGCATAGGACACCTTCAAGTTTAAGAGGGCGACTAGATACAAATAACTTAAGAACAAGTGAAACCAATCATCATGAATCAATCAATGAACTTTCGGACAATGCATATCACACTAAGAATGACAACTATGCTCTCTTAATGGTGTATAAAGAAAGAAGGTGGTGACTCAACATAAAAGTAAAAGAAAGGCCCTTCGCAGAGGGAAGCAGTGATTGCAAGTTTTATAACCTTCAAAAATTATGGTACTTACCGGCTTTGAGCTCTCATTGCCCCCATCATAAGCATCTTGAATGGTTAAAGTTAATGCGAGAACAATTATGATGCATATGCTTGACAAATCATAAGTTGAAGACCTCGTGCCCCGTGAATACGAGTACCCAAACCTCATGCTACTTTACTTAGAGTCCCAAGCAAGGCTCTTGTCATTGTAAATATATGTATATCATTGAGAACCGCCAATGGGGTACCTCCGTTCCCGATGACATGGAACAAGCCCACACCAAAATGACAGGACAAGCAGACAATGAACACCTCGACATCTCTTTTATTTGCTATATTGTTTAGCTTTTTATTGTGAGATGCGTCGTCGAATGTTCACCATGGGTATGCTGCAAATTTCCACCATGAATTATGCATGGCTTAGATTGGCGGCCCGGCGTTTCCCTAACACATATAAAAACTCCATGATCCTCACAAGATTCCCAACTCATTTCACACCGCGGGCATCCATAAACAAAAGATCACGATATCAACTCAAATAGGAAGTGCAATGTTGAAAGCTTGCCCCATGACAACATGGCTGGGCTAGAATCCAACTTACAACTTGCAAGCATAACAACTCAACATAAAAGACCACAATGTCAAATTTTTAAGAACGGGAAAAAGTAAAGTGTGCCTTCCGGTTCGTGAGAGCTTTACTGACCGAATTTCGCATAACACTGGTAAGAGTTTAATTTGAAGAGAATATAAAAGCAAGTCAAATTTACTTGGAATAGCAAATTGCTAGTAGGTATGTATGGTGGACACTTTGGAAAACTTTGGTTTTTAGGAGTTGGATGCACGATTAGAGCTCATACTCAGTACAAGGTGAGGGCTAGCAAAAGACTGGGAGCGACCAACTAAGAGAGCAATAATGGCCATAATCATGCAAAGCGACAAAGCGACATTAAAAGAAGCATAAGATGGCATCAAAAGTCAAAAACTAAATGATCATGAAGGCTAATGACGACTTTGTAAGAGTCTAACATGTGTGAGCATGCGCCAAGTCAACCCAAATAAAGCATCAAGGAGAAAACCAAAATAATGCTTCCATACAATAAAAACAACTCATGATTTTTTCAAAGGCTCATTAAGCAATCTCAGTTATTTGAGACAAGTCATGCTACAGCAAAACCACTAAGCATACTATCAAAAAGACATCAAGCATGACATGAAAAAGCCTAAGCCGCAGTCTACACAAGCTCCTTCCTGTACCACTATTTTGCACAAAGCTTTTTCTCTTTTCCAACACCATTTGAAATTTTTATAAGTACCTCTTTTGATGAAAACCAATAAAGATCAGAGGCAAAAATACACCTTGATGAAAAGATATGACAAGATCTGAACGCAAATCAAGGCGAAAACGAAGACCAAAAGCAGTAGCAGAAAAAGTAGAATGCTCGATTTTTAATAAGAGTGAAAACTAGAGCATTCTTTGCAAATGAAAACAAGTCAACTTCTCCAAAGAAAATTTGTTGGGGTCCAACCATTTATTTTAGCAAACAAACAAACTAAACAACCTAAGAAAACTAAAACAACTGACGCTCCAAGAAAAACACATAGTGCATGAAGCAATAAAAATATAGTGTCTTGAAAGGTGACCTGATTTTTGCCGATGAAGAAGGGGTGCCTCGGGGGCATCCCCAAGCTTTGACGCTTGTACTTCTTGGATATTTCTTGGGGTGATGCATGGGCATCCCCAATCTTGAGCTTTTTTCCATTCTTCAACTCATCTCATCATTCTCCAATCCCTACACTTGAAAACTTCCTTCATACAAAACTAAACACAATTCTATTAGCAACATTAGTGTAAGCATAAAATATATTCAACCTCTTTTAGCTTCATGCTTCAACCCAAAACCACCACATATAAAGTATATACTACTGTAGCAACTTCCCAAAAAGTTCCATGATAAAAAAGAACTCAAAAGAAAGCGATAAAGTGGCAAAAACAAATATTCGCAGAAATCTGTCAAAACAGAACAGCTGAGAAAGGACGAATTTTTGAGGGATTTTATGTTGCTCAAATCAAAAAGTGTTCTACTAAGAAAAGTTTGGATATAACCTGGGGCATATGCACAAGAAATCGCAGGTCCAAAAGATAAGCATAGAATTTATACGAATTTTTACGGTGCAGCACCGAAAACAGTTTCAGGACAGCAACATCCCCAAATCTTTACCTCGCTCAAATTAGAGGCTTCTCGTGGCACAAAAACGAAATAAACAAGATAATGAGCGGTCATTACAGTAGTAATGACTTCCAAGACTCAAATAAAAGAAAAAGTACTGAAAATAAAACATTGGGTTATCTCCCAAGAGTGCTTTTCTTTAACGCCTTTGAGCTAGGCGCAGAAAATTGCGAATCAAGTAACATCAAGTGATGAAGCATCAAGCTCATAATTTGCTCTAAGAATAGAGTCAAAAAGTAATTTCTTTATTTTCCTAGGGAAGTGTTCCATACCTTTCTTTAGTGGGAATTGATATTTGATGGTGCCTTCCCTCATATCAATGATGGCACCTACAGTTCGAAGAAAAGGTCTTCCCAAAATAATAGGACATGAAGCATGGCATTCAACGTCCATAACAAGAAAATCAACGGGAACAAGGTTATTGTTAACCACAATAAGAACATCATTAATCCTTCCCAAAGGTTTCTTCTTAGCAACATCAGCAATGGGAACATCAAAATAACATTTCTCTAGCGGTGGTAAATCAAGCATGTCATAAATCTTTCTAGGCATGATAGAAATACTAGCACCTAGATCACATAAAGCATGGCAATCATAACCATTAACATGCATATCAATGATGGGTTCCCAACCATCTTCTAACTTCTTGGGAACAGAGGCTTTTTGCTTCAACTTATCATCCCTAATCTTTATGAGAGCATTGGTAATATGCTTAGTAAAAGCAATATTTAAAGAACTAGCATTGGGAGTCAAAGCAAGCTTTTGCAAGAACAAAATAACTTCAGATATATTGCAGCCATCAACATCAAAGTCATTAAAAGAAATAGAGCTATCATCTCCCACACTCCGAAAAATTTCAGCACTCTTTTGAGAAAAAGTTTTGGCAGTTTTAGGCTTTTTAACACAAGGAGTGGGAGTTTTCTCTACACCAATCAAAGTGAGAGGATTGCTATCAGTAGGAGCAACATCATTAGAGGTAGTAATAGTATATACCTTTATCTCTCTAGCCATCTCATCTTCTCTTTCCCACCTGGCATGCAATTCCGCTAACAATCTAATATTTTCATCAATTCCAACTTGAATAGCATTAGCGGAAGCAACAACATTGCTCACTTTCACATCATTAGGCAACAATTTTAATTTCAGAATTTCAACATCATGAGCAAGGCTATCAACCTTAGAAGCAAGAATATCAATTTTGCCTAACTTTTCCTCAACAGACTTATTAAAAACAGTTTGCTTACCGATGAAGTCCTTGAGCATTACCTCAAGCTCGGAGGGCGCGGCCCTAGTGTTGTTGTAGGAATTACCATAAGAGTTACCATAACCATTACCATTGGTAGAAGGATACGGCCTATAATTGTTACTAGCAAAATTATTCCTATAAGCATTGTTATTAAAATTATTGTTTCTAATGAAATTCACATCAACTTGCTCTTCATGAGCAACCAAAGAGGCCAAAGGAACATTATTAGGATCAACATGAGTCCTATCATTAGCAAGCATAGCCATAATGGTATCAATCTTATCATTCAAGGAAGAGGTTTCCTCAACAGAATTTACCTTCTTACCTTGTGGAGCTCTCTCGGTGTGCCATTCAGAATAATTTACCATCATGTTGTCAAGTAGCTTTGATGCGGCGCCCAAGGTAAGGGACATAAAAGTGCCTCCAGCAGCTGAATCAAGTAGGTTCCTTGAAGAAAAATTCAGTCCTGCATAAAAAGTTTGGATAATCATCCAAGTAGTCAGTCCATGAGTGGGGCAATTCTTTACCATAGATTTCATTCTTTCCCAAGCCTGAGCAACATGTTCATTATCAAACTGAGTAAACTTCATAATATTGCTGCGCAAAGCTATAATCTTAGCAGGAGGATAGTATCTACCAATAAAAGCATCCTTACACTTAGCCCATGAATCAATACTATTCTTAGTCAAAGACAGCAACCAATCTTTAGCTTTTCCTCTCAAAGAAAAAGGAAACAGCTTGAGCTTAATAATATCACTATCAACATCTTTATATTTCTGCATCTCACATAGCTCAACAAAATTGTTGAGATGAGCTGCAGCATCTTCAGTACTAGCACCAGAAAATTGCTCTTTCATAACAAGGTTCAATAAAGCAGGCTTAATCTCATAAAAGGTGGTAGCAGGAACAGGCGGTGCAATAGGAGTGCAGATAAAATCACTATTGTTCGTGCTAGCAAAGTCACACAACTTGGTGTTTTCAGGAGTACCCATTTCAGCAAAACAAAAGTAAACAAGTAAAAACAGCTACCAAGGATTCTATTTTTTTTGGGTTTTTGATAGAAAGCAATGCAGGTAAAATAAATAAAGTAAAGCAAAACAATAACAAAGTAAAGGATATGTGTGTGAAAAACTCCCCTCGCAGAAGTCTTCTCTTCCTCCCCGGCAACGGCGCCAGAAAATTGGCTGCTACTTGGTGATGGCGCCAGAAAATTAGCTGATGGCGACCAGTTGATGTGGAAGCAGACTGTCCTTGTGCGTGGTGATGACCAGCCCGTTGGGAACCCCAAGAGGAAGGTATGATGAGTGTAGTGGCTAGTTTTCCCTCAGTTAAGATACCAAGGTTTATCGATCAGGAGAGGAGAGACGGTGACGACTGAAGGTGATGCAGACTGGCTTAGTAACACTCCAACAAGGGCGCCGTTAACGATACTTGTTGACTCGTCTTCGGCCAGTAGCAACGCGGAACCTGCACACACACAACCAAGTACTTTGTTCCCAACTAGCGATGAGGTTGTCAATCTCACTGGTTTGCTTGAAACAAAGATTATGAGCGTATTGAGTGGAAAGCAATATAGTATGCGAGTAAAGTAAACAATACGGGAAAAGTAAACAGGTGATTGCAATATGATTAAAATAGGACCGGGGTCCACAGTTCACTAGTGGTGTCTCTCCATAGATAAAATAACATGCTGGGTAAACAAATTACAGTTGGGCAATTGATAGAATAAAGATAACGTGATATGTCAAGAAGATCACTATGAGATTTACTCTGGGCATTACAACAAAATACATAGACCGCCATCCAACTGCATCTATGACTAATAATCCACCCTCGAGGATATCAATCCGAACACCCCAAAAGTATTAAGTTGCGAACAACAGATAATTGCATTAAGCAAAGTGTGTAATGTAAACAAAGCATATGCCCTTGAGCATATGAATGTTGTTTTCTCCCTAGTAGCAACAGCACATCTACCACCTTAGAGGTTTCTGTCACTCCCCCAGGTGAAATAGAGACATGAACCCACTATCGAGCATAAATACCCCGTCTTGGAGTCACTAGCAACTACTCGGCCAAGATAGCTACTAACAATGGAGAGCATGCAAGATCATAAACAACATAGAGATAACAAAAGATAATATTCAGTACATCAACTTAATCATGAACACCAATATTCATCGGATCCCAACAAACCAACATCATAGAATTACATAACGGTGATCTCAATCATGTAGGGCAGCTCATGAGATCTAAACATGAAGCACATGGTGGAGAAGACAACCATCTAGCTACTGCTATGGACCCACAGTCCAAGGTAGACTACTCACTCATCGCTCCGGAGGCAAGCATGGCGATGAAGAAGACCTCCGGTGGCGATTCCCCTCTCCGGTAGGGTGCCGGGAAGAGCTTCTGGACCCTCCTGATCTTCGGGTCGACGGTGGCGGCGGATCGCGATGTGTTCTGGAAATCTGATCGGGTACTTAGGTTTTTTCCGTCGGGGGGTCTTTATAGGCGAAGGGGCGATGCCAGAGGAGGGGCCAGGCGCCCTCACACAGGGGTGGCGCGGCCAGGGGTAGGGCCGCGCTGCCCCCTTGTGTGGGGCCCTGGTGGCCCCCCTCCGACACTTCTTTGGATGTCTGGAAGCTTCCGGGAAAAATCAGACTTCAGGAACTTGTTTCGTCCAATTCCGAGAATATTTCCTGTGTATCACTTCTGAAACACAAAAACAGCAGAAAACAGGAAACTGGCACTGTGGCACTTCGTTAATAGGTTAGTTCCGGAAAATGCATAAAAATGCCACTAAGTGTAACGAAACAATATGCAAATGGTGTAAAAACAAGCATGGAGCATCAAAAATTATAGATACGTTTGAGACGTATCACATACTATATTGTTTTCCACTCGATACGCTCATAATCTTTGTTTCAAGCAAACCGGTGAGATTGACAACCTCATCGCAAGTTGGGAACAAAGTACTTGGTTGTGTTGTGTGTAGGTTCCGCGTTGCCACTGGCCGAAGACGAGTCAACAAGTATCGTTAACGGCGCCCTTGTTGGAGTGTTACTAAGCCAGTCCGCATCACCTTCAGTCGTCACCGTCTCTCCTCTCCTGATCGATAAACCTTGGTATCTTAACTGAGGGAAAACTAGCCGCTACACTCATCATACCTTCCTCTTGGGGTTCCCAACGGGCTGGTCATTCACCACGCACAAGGACTTACTGCTCCACGTCAACTACACGCCACCACCTCTTTTCTGGCGCCATCACCGAGTAGCAGAGAGACAAACAACTGAAGGTGATGCGGACTGGCTTAAGAGCACTCCAACAAGGGCGCCGTTTAACGATACTTGTTGACTCATCCTCGGCCAGTAGCAACGCGGAACCTGCACACAACACAACCAAATACTTTGTTCCCAACTTGCGATGAGGTTGTCAATCTCACCGGTTTGCTTGAAATAAAGGGTATGAGCGTATCGAGTGGAAAGCAGTGAAAGTATGCCAGTAAAGTAAACAGTGCGAGTAAAGTAAACAGGTGATAGCAATATGATGGAAATAGGACCGGGGTCCATAGTTCACTAGTGGTGTCTCTCCATAAGATAAATAACACATGCTGGGTAAACAAATTACAGTTGGGCAATTGATAGAATAAAGAAACGTGATATGTCAAGAAGATCACTATGCGATTTACTCTGGGCATTACAACAAAATACATAGACCGCCATCCAACTGCATCTATGACTAATAATCCACTCCCGGGGATATCATCCGAACACCCCATGAGTATTAAGTTGCGAACAACAGATAATTGCATTAAGCAAAGTGTGTAATGTAAACAAAGCATATGCCCTTGAGCATATGAATGTTGTTTTCTCCCTAGTAGCAACATCACATCTACAACCTTAGAGGTTTCTGTCACTCCCAAATAGAGGCATGAACCCACTATCGAGCGTAAATACCCCTTCTTGGAGTCACTAGCAACTACTCGGCCAAGATAGCTACTAACAACGGAGAGCATGCAAGATCATAAACAACATAGAGATAACATAAGATATATTTCAGTATAGCAATTCAATCATAACACCAATATTCATCGGATCCCAACAAACCAAACATGTAGAATTACATAACGGTGATCTCAATCATGTAGGGCAGCTCATGAGATCTAAACATGAAGCACATGGTGGAGGAGACAACCATCTAGCTACTGCTATGGACCCGTAGTCCAAGGTAGACTACTCACTCATCGCTTCGGAGGCAAGCACGGCGATGAAGAAGACCTCCGGTGGCAATTCCCCTCTCCGGCAGGGTACCGGGAAGAGCTTCTGGACCCTCCCGATCTTCGGGTCGACGGCGGCGGTGGATCACGATGTGTTCTGGAAAAGTGATTGGGTACTTAGGTTTTTTCCGTCGGGGGGTCTTTATAGGCGAAGGGGCATCGTCAGAAGTGGACCGAGGAGACCTCACACATAGGGGGCGCGGCCAGGGGCTGGGCCGCGCCGCCTTGGTGTGTGGGGCCCTTGTGGCCCCCCTCCAACTCCTCTTCGGATCTCTGGAAGCTTCCGGGAAAAATAAGACTTCAGGAACTTGTTTCGTCCAATTCTGAGAATATTTCCTGTGTATCACTTCTGAAACACAAAAACAGCAGAAAACAGGGAACTGGCACTGTGGCGACTTGTTAATAGGTTAGTTCCGGAAAATGCATAAAAGTGCCACGAAGTGTAACGAAACAGTAGGCAAATGGTGTAAACACAAGCATGGAGCATCAAAAATTATAGATACGTTGGAGACGTATCAAGCATCCCCAAGCTTAACTCCTGCTCATCCTTGAGTAGGTAAGTGATAACAAAAGAATAATTTTTGAGGTGACATGCACCTACACAATCTTGATCATATATGTAAGCATTTGTGAGCTGGGATCATAAGAACTTAAAACAAGGGCATGAAAGATATAATCTTGACAATAAGAACTTAGCAACCATGTTGTAAACATGAAAACGAACACAAACAAAAGATCATGAAAATGAAACAATGAAAGTCAAACATGTGTTCAAATCATAAGGAAAAACATACAAATGGTTTTCAGCTTGTTCTTCATGGATAGCAAAACATAAATGTATAGGACACCTTCAAGTTTTAAGAGGGCGACTAGATACAAATAATTTGAGAACAAGTGAAACCAACAATATGAATCAATCAATGAAACCTTTGGGACAATGCACATTATACTAAGATTGACAACTATGCTCTCTTAATGGCGCATAAAGATAGAAGGTGGTGACTCAACATAAAAGTAAAAGAAAGGCCCTTCGCGGAGGGAAGCAGTGATTGCAAGTTTTATAACCTTCAAAAATTATGGTACTTACCAGCTTTGAGCTGTCATTGCCCCCATCATAAGCATCTTGAATGGTTAAAGTTAATGTGAGAACAATTATGATGCATATGCTTGACAAATCATAAGTTGAAAACCTCGTGTCCTGTGAATACGAGTACCCAAACCTCATGCTACTCAACTTAGAGTCCCAAGCAAGGCTCTTGTCATTGTAAGTATATATGTATCATCGAGAACCACCAACGGGGTACCTCCGTGCCCGATGACATGGAACAAGCCCACATCAAAATGATAGGACAAGCAGACAATGAAAACCTCGACATCTCTTTTATTTACCATTTGTATAGCTTTTTATTTTGAGATGCATCGTCGAATGTCCACTATGGGTATGCTACAAATTTTCACCATGAATTATGCATGGCTTAGATTGGCGGCCCAGGCGTTTCCCTAACACATATACAAACTCTATGATCCCCACAAGATTCCCAATTCATTTCACACCGCGGGCATCCATAAACAAAAGATCACGATATCAACTTAAATAAGAAGTGCAATGTTGAAAGCTTGCCCCATGACGGCATGGTTGGGCTAGTATCCAACTTATAACTTGCAAGCATAACAACTCAACATAAGAGACCACAATGTCAAAAAATTTAGAACAAGAAAAAGTAAAGTGTGCCTTCCGGTTTGTAAGAGCTTTACTGACCAATTTTCGCATAACACTGGTAAGAGTTTAATTTGAAGAGAAAATAAAAGCAAGTCAAATTTACTTGGAATAGCAAATTGCTAGTAGGTATGTATGGTGGACACTTTGGAAAACTTAGTTTTTAGGAGTTGGATGCACGAGTAGAGCTCATACTCAGTACAAGGCGAGGGCTAGCAAAAGACTGGGAGCGACCAACTAAGAGAGCAATAATGGCCATAATCATGCAAAGCGACAAAGCGACATTAAAAGAAGCATAAGATGGCATCAAAAGTCAAAAACTAAATGATCATAGAGGCTATTGGCGACTTTGTAAGAGTCTAACATGTGTGAGCATGCGCCAAGTCAACCCAAATAAAGCATCAAGGAGAAAACCAAAATAATACTTCCAAACAATTAAAACAACGCATGATTTTTTTCAAAGGCTCATTAAGCAATCTCAGTTATTTGAGACAAGTCATGCTACAGCAAAAACCACTAAGCATACTATCAAAAAGACATCAAGCATGACATGAAAAAACCTAAGCCGCAGTCTACACAAGCTCCTTCTTGTACCACTTTTTTGCATAAAGCTTTTTCTCTTTTTCAACACCATTTGAAATTTTTTAAGACACCTCTTTTGATGAAAACCAATAAAGATCAGAGGAAAAAATACACCTTGATAAAGAGATATGACAAGGTCTAAATGCAAATCAAGGCAAAAATGAAAACCAAAAGCAGTAGCAGAAAAAGAAGAACACTCAGTTTTTGATAAGAGTGAAAACTAGAGCGTTCTTGGCAAATGAAAAGCAAGGCAACTTCTCCAAAAGAAATTTGTTGGGGTCCAACCATTTATTGCAGCAAACAAACAAACTAACTAAGAAAACTAAAACAACTGACGCTCCAAGAAAAACACATAGTGCATGAAGCAATAAAAATATAGTGTCTTGAAAGGTGACCTGATTTTTGCCGATGAAGAAGGGGTGCCTCGGGGGCATCCCTAAGCTTTGACACTTGTACTTCTTGGATATTTCTTGGGGTGATGCATGGGCATCCCCAAGCTTGAGCTTTTGTCCATTCTTCAACTCATCTCATCATTCTCCAATCCCTACACTTGAAAACTTCCTTCATACAAAACTAAACACAAATCTATTAGCAACATTAGTGTAGCATAACATATAATCAACCTCTTTTTGCTTCAGGTTTCAACCCAAAACCACCACATATATATCATATAATACTGTAGCAACTTCCCCAAAAGTTCCGTGATCAAAAGAACTCAAAAGAAAGCGATAAAGCGGCAAACATAAATATTGGCAGAAATCTGTCAAAACAGAACAGCTGACAAATGCCGAATTTTTGACAGGTTTTCTGTTGCTCAAATCAAAAAGTGTTCAACTAATTAAAGTTTAGATATATCCTGGGCCATATGCACAAGAAATCGCAGGTCTAAAAGATAAACAGAGAATTTATACGAATTTTTATGGTGCAGCACCAAAAACAGTTTTAGGACAGCAACATCCCCAAATCTTACCTCACTCGAATTAGAGGCTTCTCTTGGCACAACAATGAAATAAACAAGATAAAGAGCAGTCATTACAGTATTAATGACTTCTAAGACTCAAATAAAAGAAAAAGTACTGAAAATAAAACATTGGGTTATCTCCCAAGAGTGCTTTTTTTAACGCCTTTGAGCTAGGCGCAGAAAATTGCGAATCAAGTAACATCAAGTGATGAAGCATCAAGCTCATAATTTGCTCTAAGAATAGAGTCAAAAAGTAATTTCTTCCTTTTCCTAGGGAAGTGTTCCATACCTTTCTTGAGTGGAAATTGATATTTGATGGTGCCTTCCCTCATATCAATGATGGCACCTACAGTTCAAAGAAAAGGTCTTCCCAAAATAATAGGACATGAAGCATGGCATTCAACGTTCATAACAAGAAAATCAACGGGAACAAGGTTATTATTAACCTTAATAATAACATCATTAATTCTTCCCAAAGGTTTCTTCTTAGCAACATCAGCAATAGGAACATCATAATAACATTTTTCAAGAGGTGGTAAGTCAAGCATGTCATAAATCTTTCTAGGCATGATAGAAATACTAGCACCTAGATCACATAAAGCATGGCAATCAAAACCATTAACATGCATATCAATGATGGGTTCCCAACCATCTTCTAACTTCTTGGGAACGGAGGCTTTTTGCTGCAACTTTTCATCCCTAATTTTCATGAGAGCATTGGTAATATGCTTTGTAAAAGCAACATTCAAAGAACTAGCATTGGGAGTCAAAGCAAGATTTTGCAAGAACAAAATAACTTCAGATATATTGCAGCCATAAACATCAAAATCATTAAAAGAAGTAGAGCTATCATCTCCTACACTCCGAAAAATTTCAGCACTCTTTTGAGAAAAAGTTTTGGCAGTTTTAGGCTTTTTAACACAGGGAGTGGGAGTTTTCTCTACACCAATCAAAGTAAGAGGATTGCTAGCATTAGGAACAACATCATCAAAGGTAGTAATAGTACAAACTTTTATATTCCTAGCAATCTCATCCTCTCTTTCCCATCTAGCATGCAATTCTGCTAACAATCTAAGATTTTCATCAATTCCAACTTGAATAGCATTAGCTGTAGCAAAAGGATCAGGCTTAGCGGACATTCTGTTAACCAAAGAGGATTGCACATTAGACAAGGATGAAATATCAGTTTCGGCTTTGGAAACCTTAGCTTGCAATTCAGGAATAGCCTTGTTTAAATTTTCAAGTTGATGACTAATAGTCCTCAACAGAGCTGATTGTTCCTCCATAGTCTTAGTAAACAACTTATTTTGCTCATATTGCATTTGCATAATATTCTTGGTGGCCTTTTCAAGTTCTAAAAATCTCTCTTCACTAGGCATTTTAGGTCTACCAAGATAGCCATTTTCACCATTAGAGGGAAACGGCCTATAGTTGTTACTAGCAAAATTGTTCCTATAAGCATTGTTGTTAAAATTATTGTTTCTAATGAAATTCACATCAACATGCTCTTCTTGAGCAACCAAATAGGCTAAAGGAACATTATTAGGATCAATATGAGTCCTATCATTAGCAAGCATAGCCATAATGGTATCAATCTTATCACTCAAGGAAGAGGGTTTCTCAACAGAATTTACCTTCTTACCTTGTGGAGCTCTTTCGGTATGCCATTCAGAGTAATTTACCATCATGCTGTCAAGTAGCTTTGTTGCGGCGCCCAAGGTAAGGGACATAAAAGTGCCTCCAGCAGCTAAATCCAATAGGTTCCTTGAAGAAAAATTCAGTCCTGCATAAAAAGTTTGAACAATCATCCAAGTAGTCAGTCCATGAGTGGAGCAATTCTTTATCATAGATTTCATTCTTTCCCAAGCTTGAGCAACATGTTCATTATCAAACTGACTAAACTTCATAATATTGCTATGCAAAGATATAATTTTAGCAGGAGGATAGTATCTACCAATAAAAGCATCCTTACACTTAGTCCATGAATCAATACTATTCTTAGTCAAAGACAGCAACCAATCTTTAGCTTTTCCTCTCAAAGAAAAAGGAAACGGCTTGAGCTTAATAATATCACTTTCTACATCCTTATATTTTTGCATCTCACATAGCTCAACAAAATTGTTGAGATGAGCTGCAGCATCTTCAGTACTAGCACCAAAAAATTGCTCTTTCATAACAAGGTTCAATAAAGCAGGCTTAATCTCATAAAAGTTTGCAGCAGGAGCAGGTGGCGCAATAGGAGTGCAGATAAAATCACTATTGTTCGTACTAGTAAAGTCACACAGCTTGGTGTTTTCAGGATTAGCCATTTCAGCAAAACTAAAAGCAGACAAGTAAAAACAACTACCAAGGATTCTAATTTTTTTGGGTTTTTGATAAAAAATGATGCAGGTAAAATAAATAAAGTAAAGCAAAACAATAACAAAGTAAAGGATGTGTGTGCAAAAAACTCCCCTCGCAGAAGTCTTCTACTTCCTCCCCGGCAACGGCGCCCGAAAATACTTGGTGCCTAGTTGACGTGGGAGCTTATTCTTCTTCAATCCCCGGCAACGGCGCCAGAAAATGTCTTGATTGCTGTTTGATGACCAGCCCGTTGGGAACCCCAAGAGGAAGGTGTGATGAATATAGCAGCAAGATTTTCCCTCAGTTAAGAAACCAAGGTTTATCGTTCAGGAGAGGAGAGACAAACGACTGAAGGTGATGCGGACTGGCTTAATAGCACTCCAACAAGGGCGCCATTTAACGATACGTGTTGACTCGTCTTCGGCCAGTAGCAACGTGGAACCTGCACACAACACAACCAAATACTTTGTTCCCAACTTGCGATGAGGTTGTCAATCTCACCGGTTTGCTTGAAACAAAGGGTATGAGCATATCGAGTGGAAAGCAGTGAAAGTATGCGAGTATAGTAAATAGTGCGAGTAAAGTAAACATGTGATAGCAATATGATGGAAATAGGACCGGGGTCCATAGTTCACTAGTGGTGTCTCTCCATAAGATAAATAACACATGCTAGGTAAATAAATTACAGTTGGGCAATTGATAGAATAAAGAAACGTGATATGTCAAGAAGATCACTATGCGATTTACTCTGGGCATTACAACAAAATACATAGACCGCCATCCAACTGCATCTATGACTAATAATCCACTCCCGGGGATATCATCCGAACACCCCATGAGTATTAAGTTGCGAACAATAGATAATTGCATTAAGCAAAGTGTGTAATGTAAACAAAGCATATGCCCTTGAGCATATGAATGTTGTTTTGTCCCTAGTAGCAATAGCATATCTACAACCTTAGAGGTTTCTGTCACTCCCCTAGGTTAAATAGAGGCATGAACCCACTATCGAGCATAAATACCCCCTCTTGGAGTCACTAGCAACTACTCGGCCAAGATAGCTACTAACAACGGAGAGCATGCAAGATCATAAACAACATAGAGATAACATAAGATATATTTCAGTATAGCAACTCAATCATAACACCAATATTCATCGGATCGCAACAAACCAAACATGTAGAATTACATAACAGTGATCTCAATCATGTAGGGCAGCTCATGAGATCTAAACATGAAGCACATGGTGGAGGAGACAACCATCTAGCTATTGCTATGGACCCGTAGTCCAAGGTAGACTACTCACTCATCGCTCTGGAGGCAAGCATGGCAATGAAGAAGACCTCCGATGGTGATTCCCCTCTCCGGCAGGGTGCCGGGAAGAGCTTCTGGACCCTCCCGATCTTCGGGTCAAAAACGGCGGCAGATCGCGATGTGTTCTGGAAAAGTGATTGGGTACTTAGGTTTTTTCTGTTGGGGGGTCTTTATAGGCGAAGGGGCATTGTCAGAAGTGGACCGAGGAGACCTCACACATAGGGGGCGTGGCCAAGGGCTGGGCTGCGCTGCCCTGGTGTGTGGGGCCCTCGTGGCCCCCCTCCAACTCCTCTTTGGATCTCTGGAAGCTTTCGGGGAAAATAAGACTTTAGGAACTTGTTTCGTCCAATTCTGAGAATATTTCCTCTGTAGCACTTCTGAAACACAAAAATAGCAGAAAACAGGGAACTGGCACTGTGGCGACTTGTTAATAGGTTAGTTCCGGAAAATGCATAAAAGTGCCACAAAGTGTAACGAAACAGTAGGTAAATGGTGTAAAAACAAGCATGGAGCATCAAAAATTATAGATACATTGGAGACATATCAGGAGTTAGCTCAGCCATGCTGTCACGCTTTCAACAATGCACTTATTCATATTTAGTTGATATCTTGATCTTTTGTTTATGGATGCTTATCTGTGTGAAAGGAGTTGGAAACTTGTTAAGTTCATGGAGTTTGTATACGTGTTAGAGAAACGCCTGGGCCGCTAATCTAAGCCATGCATCATTCATGGTGGAAATTTACAGCATAACCATAGTGGACATTTGACGACGCATCTCGAAATAAAAAGCTATACCCAATGGTAAATAAAAGAGATGCCGAGGTGTCCATTGTCTGCTTGTCTTGGTATTTTGATGTGGGACAGTTTCCATGTCATCGGGCAGGAGGTACCCCGTTGGTGTTCTCAATGATGCACGTATGCTTACAATGACAAGAACTTGCTTGGGACCTAAGTCGATTAGCATGGTTTAAGTACTTGTATTCACGGGACATGAGATTTTCAACTTATGATTTGTCAAGCATATGTCTCATATTTGTACTCGCATTAACCTTAACCACTCAAGATGCCTATGATGGGGGCAATGAGAGCTCAAAGCTAATAAGTACCATAATTTTTGGAAGGTTTATAAAACTTGCAATCACTACTTCCCTCTGCGAAGGGCCTATCTTTTACTTTTATGTTGAGTCTTCATCTTCTACCTTTATGCACCGTCTAAGAGAGCATAGTTGTAATTCTGAGTATAATGTGCATAGTCCCAAAATTTATTATTGATTGACTCATGATTATGGTATTGCTTGTTCTCAAATTATTTGTATCTAGTCACCCTCTTAAACTTGAAGGTGTCCTATGCATTTATGTTTTGCTACTCCATGAGGGACAAGCTGAATACCATTTTGCTATGTTTTTCTATATGCTCGAAACAAACAAATGAGTTTCAATGCATTATTATTCATGATCTTTTGTTTGTGTTACTTTTCATGTTATACCATGGTTGCTAAGTTCTATTGTCAAGATTATATCTCTTATGCCCATGTTTAGAGTACTTTGATCTCAGAACTCAGTGCTTTACATTGTTTTGATCAAGATTGTGTTGGTGCATGTCACCTAAAAAAATTATTGTTTTGTTATCACTTATCTACTCGAGGACAAGCAGGAGTTAAGCTATTAACGAGATGCCATAGTGCCAGTTCCTGTTTTTTTTTTGCTATTTTTGTGTTTTAGGAATGCTACACAGGAAATATTCTCGGAATTGGACGAAACAAAAGCCAAAATTCCTAATTACCTGACATGAAGACGGAGTCCAAAGGAGAGCCAAAGATGGACCAAGGGGCAACCACACCATAGGGTGGCGCGGGCCACCCCTGGCCGCGCCACCAGGTGGTGAGGCCACCAGGTCCACCTCCTGACATCACCCTTCCGCGGTTCATGCGTCTAGTAATCTGGGAGAGTGAAGATGTGATATTGCTACTAGGGAGAAAACAACAATCTTGTGTTCAAGGACATTTGTATTGTTTACATTACACACTTTGCGTAAGGCGATAATCTATTGCTTGCAACTTAATACCCAACGGTTGCTCGGATGACATCCGGCGGGTGGATTATTAGTCATAGATGCAGTTGGATTATGGTCTATATATTATGTTGTAATGCCCAAGTGAATCTCATAGTGATCTTCATGACATGTATATGTATTGCTGTGCATTCTTTATTTTGTCAATTGCCCAACTATAATTTGTTTACCCAGCATGTTATTTATCTTTATGGAGAGACACCTCTAGTGAACTATGGACCCCGGTCCATTCTTTTACATTCATATTACCATTTACTTTTTACAAGCATTATTTACTTTCTTGCCAACAAATATCTTTTACCACATGATACGTTTAATCATTTGTTTTTAGCAAACCGGTGAGATTGTCAATCTCACTGCAAGTTGGGGCAAAGTATCTTGGTTGTGTTGTGTGCAGGTTCTACGTTGCTGCCGGCACTAAAGATACACGCTAGAACAAGTTCTCTGGTGTCGATGCCAAGTCAGCTAGCAACAAACTTCGGAAGTTGCTTCTTTCTCCTACTGGTCGATTAAACTTTGGTTTCATAACTGAGGGAAAACTTACTGTTGTGCTCTTCACACCCTTCTCATGGGGTTCCCAACTGGTTCACCATAAGGTGCATCAGTATACCGACATCTCACTCATTTATACATCATATTCTGTCGGAACTTTGTATATGCATGTTTTGCTTTCTTTCTTTTTCTTTGTTGTTCTTGTTTTGTTTCTACCTTCCATAACACAAAAAGATCAAAAATATTTCTGTTGTTTCTCTTTGTTTGCTTCTTTAGTTTCTAGTATTGGTTTGCTTGACCTTCTAGTTTCGGTTTGATATTTAAAAAAATCCAAAAATATTTTGCTTGTTTTCCTGTTTCCTTCTGTTCTTGTTTTAAACATTTGAAAACCCAAAAATATTTGTTGTTCTTTTCCGATTTTGTAAAGTTTGCTGCAGAGTTCAGTAGTCTCCCGTGACTCCATTGGAGCTTGGTTATCACTTCATATTATTCAAGCCACACAAGTGAAAGACAATAATGACGATTTATGACAATTTGAGGTGTGGTGAGAGGCTGGTATGAACTCTATTTGTTTTTATTTTTGTACATATACTCATTTATGTGGACATGCTTAGTTTTTTGTGTAAGCTGTATGTTATTTAATGGATGCTTAGTAGTTCCTGGTCTCATATGATTACTTCCAATTTACTAATAGTTTGTAGCATGTCATATAGATGTTTGCTTTTATTGTTCTATTCATAAAACGGTATGAAATTGTGGTATCCTCCTCTGAATGTTTCATTTGAATCGACTTGGCACATTCTCACGCATGCATATGACTAAACAAAAGTCAATTAAGCCTTGATGATTTATTTTGCCTCAGAGCTCTTGTGTCACTTTTATACCCCTGTTAATTTTGTTTTGTCGCAAGCATGAATATGACAGTTACTGCTCTCTCGATTGTTGCTTCACAGTCTTTTGCTAGCCTTCACCTGTACTGAGTATGAGCTCTACTCGTGCATCCAACTCCCAAAAACCAAAGTTATTCCAAAGAGTCCACTATAAATTCCTATGCATGGCATTTCAAACCATTCCAAGTAAATTTTCATGTGCTGCCTTTCAAAACCTTCAAAATACTTCTCATTTTGTGATACTGTTTTTAGCTCATGAGGACGTAATGGTTGGGTTTGTTATCTTCCATACTAAATTAAGTACCCCTCGACTTGCATGCTTCATCTGCTCGTCATTAATTTTGCAAGAGAGCTGGTAAGGCCATTGTAACTTGAAAAAAGGAAAAAAGAAAAAGGCACTCCTCCATGGTATGAGATTGTTGGCAGGCACCCGAGGATTCAGTTAGCCATGGTTTGTGAAAGCAAAGGTGGGGAGGAGTGCCAAACTATAAAAAGTGCATATAAATGCCTATTTTCAATAACTCGGAACCGCTCTCAACTTGTTTAGTATGGAAGATAACATGTACTCTATTGCCATTCGTTGACAGGAACAACCACCTCTCAAAACAATTTTTACTGCTGTTTTACAAATGAAAAGCTCTAGCACATGATAAATCCCTACTTCCCTCTGCGAAGGGCCTTTCTTTTACTTTTATGTTGAGTCACCATCTTGATACGTCTCAAACGTATCTATAATTTTTGATGCTCCATGCTTGTTTATGCACCATTTGCTTTGTGTTTTGTTACACTTCATGGCGTTTTTATGCATTTTCTGGAACTAATCTATTGACAAGATGCCACAGTGCCAGTTCCCTATTTTCTGCTATTTTTGTGTTTTAGAAAAGTTACACAGGAAATATTCTCGGAATTGGACGAAACAAAACCCGAACGTCCTATTTTTCCTGAACATGAGACGAAGTCCGAAGGAGAGCCGGAGGGGGGCCAGGGATCAGCCACACCCTGGGGTGGTGCCCCCCCCTTGGCAGCGCCAGGGGGTGGTGTGGGCCCCATGGCCACCCTCTGACACCGCCTCTCCGCCTATATAAAGCCTTCCGAAGCAGAAACCCTAAATAAATTGGCATTTCTCCCAGTAAAGTTCCGCAGCACCGCCGCCGTCGAAGACCAATTTTGGGGGACAGAACTCTCTGTTCCGGCACCTTGCCGGGACGGGGAAGTGCCCCCGGAGCCATCTCCATCGACTCCATTGCCTCCACCACAGTGTCCATCGACTTCACTGCCATCTCCATCGATGTTGCTGTCTCCCACGATGAGGAGGGAGTAGTTCTCCACCGGGGCTGAGGGCTCTACCGGTAGCTATGTGGTTCACCTCTCTCTCCCATGATGTGATCCATATGTGATCATGAGCTTTGTATCTAGTTGAATTGGTAGATGTTGTTCTTCATATATTATGCTACTCCAGTGCTTTACTATTGTAATCTCCGGAGACACCTTGTACCATGATGTGAAGGTGATAGTGTGCGCATTATGTGTGTCTCTTTGGCTAGTGTCTCTATGAATTGTTGGTGTTTGTTAGAACCATCTAGTGCGCTCAAGGTGATAGTGTGGGGCAATCTAGTTTGGGGAAATGCAAACTTTGAGGAGTGCTTCATAGCCCTACACATGATTAGTGTTTGTTATCCATCGAAGAATAGTTTAGAATAGCATAGTGAAGATAGATATTTATGTGTTCAATTATGTTATCTTTGATGAGAGTATCCACTAGTGAAAGTATGATCCCTAGGCCTTGTTTCTAAGCATTGAAACACCATTTACATTCAGTTCTGTTACATGTTTGCTCACAGCGATATTTATTTCAGATTGCATTTACTACTTATAATCATCCATATTACTTGTATTTCACTATCTCTTCACCGAACTAGTGTACCTATACATCTGACAAGTGTATTGGATGTGTTGGGAACACAAGAGACTTCTTGTATCATAATTGCAGGGTTGCTTGAGAGGGATACCTTTGACCTCTTCCTCCCTAAGTTCGATAAACCTTGGGTGATCCACTTAAGGGAAACTTGCTGTTTTTCTACAAACCTCTGCACTTGAAGGCCCAACACTGTCTACAAAAATAGAAGCGTGCATAGACATCAAGCTCTTTTCTGGCGCCGTTGCCAGGGAGGTAAGGTAAAAGGTACTCACATCCTCTGGCTACTAAGCTATCTTCTAGTACTGTTGCTAGTGTGTGAGTGCTCAAAGTTATTTCCTTTAGATTCTGCAATTATATCTTTTTGTTTCTTGTTTTTATTTTCACTAGTTAGGCTTAATGGAAAACAAAGAGCTTTATAGTATATTTCCTGAGTTAGGACGTGAAGTGTTTGAAGTGAAAATTGAAAAACCTTTGGAGCTTTATTTGCATGCTAATAGCAATGTTATTTGTATGAATTCTTTGAATACCGTTATTGCTAATGCTATAGAAAGGTCTAAGCTTGGGGAAGCTAGTTTTGATAAGCATGATATTTTTAGTTCCCCAGCTTTAGTGGAGAAATTTTGTTCTGATGATATTTTATCTCCCATATGTGATAATTCTAATGATGTTTGTGATCCTCATCCTTTTAAAATACCTATGAAAATTGTTGAACGTGCTATGAATAACTGCTATTTAGGGGATGAAACTGTCCATCATGGTGATCATTTGCTCTTTATACATGAATTATGCGAGTTGTTCAAGTGTGTAGGTATTTCAACAAGTCAGGTTAAGAGGAAGCTATTCTCTTTATCACTAAAGGGCAGAGCCACGGAATGGTATAAGACGCTGAAGGATGGCCGATCTATTGGCTGGGAGGAAATTGTACCTCTCTTTTATTCTAAATTCTATCCTTCTAGTGAGATTCATAAAGATAGGAATTATATTTATAATTTTCATCCTCATGATGGAGAAAGTATTTCCCAAGCGTGGGGAAGATTGAAGTCACTAATGCTCAAATGTCCCATTCATGAGCTTCCCCGTAATGTTGTTATTAATAATTTTTATGCAAGGCTTTCAGGACATTACAAGGACTATCTAGATGCCTGTTTAGAGGGATCTTTCACAAGTAAGGAGGTTGAAGCCAAGTGGGATCTTCTTGAAACAATTCAACAAAATACCGAAGATTGGGATAACGACAAAGGTAAAGGATCAGGTATAAATTATGAGTTTGATTGCATTAAGTCTTTCGCTGAAACTGCTGATTTTCAAGAGCTTAGTGCTAAATATGGTCTTGATCCTCAAATTATTGTTGATTACTATAGAGCCTTTGCTTCTCATATTAATGTTTCCAAAGGAAATTGGGACGTGTATCATGAACCTTTTAAAGACACTTACATGGAAAGTGAAATTGTTATATGTTTTGACAGATTTCTGCCACTATTTGCATTTGCCTCTTGATCTCTTTCTTTTTGAGTTCTTTTGATCACAGAACTTTTAAGAGAAGTTGCTACAGTAGCTAATGTTTTAATAGATGTTGTACTTGAGTTAAAACTGAACCAAAAGTGAATCTACTAGCTTGCATAAACTAATGGTGCTAATGAGAATTGTGTGAAGTTTTGTATGAAGGAAGTTTTCAAGTGTAGGGAAAGGAGAATGATGAGATGAGATGAGATGAAGGATGGACAAAAGCTCAAGCTTTGGGATGCCCATATCACCCCAAGAAATATCCAAGAAGTACAAGTGTCAATGCTTGGGGATGCCCAAGGCACCCCCTTCTTCATCAACAAAAATATTAGGACATCTTTCAAGACATTATATTTTCATTGCTTCATATACTATGTGTTATTCTTGGAGTGTCAGTTGTTTTTTTGTTTCTTTTGCTATAATAAATGGCTTGTGTGGGAGAGAGACACGCTCCGCTTTTTCATGTCAATGCTCGTATTCTTCACTTATATTTGTTGAGTATTCTTGTCTAGCTATTGCAATGCTTTTAGCTCCTGTTTTTCATGCATCTCTTGTTACGAGCTTGTTAGTTTTCTTCAGTTATATATGATTATCTCTCGGGTCTTTATTAATTATTATCTTTAAGAGGTTTTTCAAATAAATTGATTGGTGTTGGAGAAGAGTAAAATATTTCATGCTTATAGTGGTGCAAAAGGAAGCTTGTTTAGACTGTGGCTTAGACTTTAGCATGTCATGCTAGATATTATTTTGATTATATGCTTAGTAGTTATTGTTGTAACATGACTTGTCTTAAATGTCTGAGAGAGATTAATGTTCCTTTGAAAGAATCATGCATTGTTTTTTATCATATAGAAGCATAATATTGTGGTATTCTCCTTTGATGCTTTATTTGGGTTGACTTGGCGCATGCTCACACCATGTTATGACTATAAACCAGTCGCCTCAAGCCTCTATGATTAATTAGTTTTTGACTTGTAATATCACTTTATGCTTTTGATTAATAATGTTTTGTCGCCATGCATGATTATGGCCGTTATTGGCCTCTTAGTTGGTCGCTCCCAGTCTTTTGCTAGCCTTCACCTGTACTGAGTATGAGCTCTACTCGTGCATCCAACTCCCAAAAACCAAACTTATTTCAAAGAGTTCACTATAAATTCCTATGCATGGCATTTCCAACCATTCCAAGCAAATTTTTGTGTGCTACCTTTCAAAACCTTTAAAATATTTCTCATTTTGTGACACTGTTTTTAGCTCATGAGGACGTAGTGGTCGGGTTTGTTATCTTCCATATTAAATTAAGTACCCCTTGACTTGCATGCTTCATCTGCTCGTCACTAATTTTGCAAGAGAGCTGGTCAGACCATTATAACCTTTAAAAAAGGCAATCCTCCATGGTATGAGATTGTTGGCAGGCACCCAAAGGATTCGGTTAGCCATGGTTTGTGAAAGGAAAAGTGGGGAGGAGTGCCAAATTTTATAAAAGAGCATGCAAATGCCAATTTTCAAATACTCGGAACCGCTCTCAACTTGTTTAGTATGGAAGATAACAAGAACCCCATTGCCATTCGTTGACAGGAACAACCACCTCTCAAAACAATTTTTATCTCTGTTTTACAAATGAAAAGCTCTAGCACATGTTAAATCCCTGCTCCCCTCTACAAAAGGGCTTTTCTTTTACTTTTATGTTGAGTCTTCATCTTCTATCATTATGCACCGATTAAGAGAGCATAGTTTTCATTCTGAGTATAATGTCCATAGTCCCAAAATTTATTATTGATTGATTCATGATTATGGTATTCTTGTTCTCAAATTATTTGTATCTAGTCACCCTATTAAACTTTAAAGGTGTCCTATGCATTTTTGTTTTGCTATTCCATGAGGGACAAGCTGAATACCACTTTGCTATGTTTTCTCTATGCTTCAAACAAACAAATGACTTTCAATGCATTATTATTCATGATCTTTTGCTTGTGTTATTTTTCATGTTGTAACATGGTTGCTAAGTTCTATGGTTAGAATTATATCCTTTATGCCCATGTTTAGAGTACTTTGATCTCAGCTTGCAATGCTTTACATCGACTTGATCAAGATTGTGTTGGCTGCATGTCACCTCAAAAATTATATTGTTTTTATCGTTTACCTACTCGAGGACGAGCAGGAACTAAGCTTGGGGATGTTGATACGTCCATAACGTATCGATAATTTTTGATGGCTTTATGCTAATATTATGCTTTTGACACTTTATGATTTATTTGGACTAACCTACTACTAGTTGCAAAAGTGTACAATGTTCTTGTTTTACACTTTGATGTGTAGGAATTACCAAGAATACAAGAGGAAACCTTGTTGGAGTTAAATCGGGACTTTTCCAGAAATCTGTCCCAGAACTTTTTTCGAAGATGGTCACGTTACGGGTCGAAGACGGCGTCAAACGGAAACTCCCCAACTACAAAGTTGTTGGAAATTTTGCGAGGAATGTCCTAGACATAAAATTTAACTCATTCCGTGTCCGGACGGCCGAGATAAGCCTGATTCACTGCAACCCTAGAAGGGGTGATAGAAATCCAAGAAGCTATATAAAGGGAGGAAACCTAACTCGTGGCGGACTCCTCCACCCACGAATTGCAGTCGCCAAAAGCCACTTTTTTGCCTCCCCCATGGATCCCATCTCCATGGGGGAGGGCTCCCAAGAAGCCATGAAGAAAGGGGGCTAAGGAGCAGCGCTCCCCCATGATGCCGGCGGCAGGGAAGGAGCTCCCCGCACCGTCACCGGCGCCACCGCCGCCTTGCACCTCTCGCTGCCCCCTTCATCGTCTTCACCAACATCTCCATCATCAACTCCTCCTTATATACAGTGGTTCATCCTCCCACATGTAAACATGGCGTTCGATGCTATAAGTTATAATCCTATGATCTATATCATGTTTGTGTAGTTTATTTGTCTTTTGATTGCTTGGTTGAATGTCTTTGGTTCATTAGAGTTGTATGTTGATATGGTACAGTCCTTTGGTATCCATTATATTTGTGCGCGCATAGATTAAACATCATAGGGTTTGTAGTATGTGTAAGAGGAAGGGGGAAGTTCTGCCGGAGTGACAGAAACCTGAGGACGCAAACTGGAACGTTGCACGTATGGGAGTAAGAGGACCATTAACTTAAGGCTATGGTTGGGGAAACCTTAATGCACTGTTAGTATTTGCGGATGCTTGCTAACAATCCAATCATATAGTACTTTTAATTCCAAGTAGTGAAGTGCATGTATATTTAGCCTCTCCCACATAGAAAACTGCATCGAAGACAATGAACCCAATTTATTCGCTAATTGAACTTGGACAAAGCCACCACTATTACCACCACTTTTCCACACTCATGGTACTGTTAGTTTATGGTTACTTAGTATATTTTATTGCTGCAGCACTAACAATTACTTTCTTGTATTTATTATCTTACAAAGCTATCTCTCATACCTGTATTGTTGCTCTAGTTTTATTTCCTAGATAATGCAAACGTTTAGTGTGTGTAGAGTTGTATTAGTGGTTGATAGAACTTGAGAGTATATTTATCATACCTTTAGCTCCTCGTTGGGTTCGACACTCTTACTTATCGAAAAGGCTACACATGATCCCCTATACTTGTGGGATATAAAAAAATCAATAAAGACCAGAGGACTAAACACACATATTTAAAAGAACTAACAAGTTCTGAACAAAATAAAGGATGAAAAACAAAAGCTAAACGCAGTACTAGCAAAAGAGAACACTCGCAGAACAATAAGAGTGAAAACTAGAGTGTTCTAGGCAATGAAAACATAGTGTGTCTTATCCAAAAGAAATATGCTAGGATCCAACCATTTATTACAGCAAACAAAGCAAAATAAAACTAAAAACAAAAATAAAGACGCTCCAAGAAAAACACATAGCATATGAAGCAATAAAAATATAGTGTCTTGAAAGATGACCTGATATTTTTGTAGATGAAGAAGGGGGTGCCTTGGGCATCCCCAAGCTTTGACGCTTGTACTTCTTGGATATTTCTTGGGGTGACATGGGCATCCCCAAGGTTTAGCTTTTGTCCATCCTTCATTTCATCACATCATTCTCCTTTCCCTACACTTGAAAACTTCCTTCATACAAAACTTCACACAATTCTCATTAGCAACATTAGTGTATGCAAGACAGTAGATCCACTTTTGGTTCACTTTTAACTCAAGTACAATATCCATTAAAATATTAGCTACTGTAGCAACTTCTTTTAAAAGCTCTTCCGATCAAAAGAACTCAAAAAGAAAGAGATTAAGAGACAAATGCAAATAGTGGCAGGAATCTGTCAAAATAGAATAGCAGGTAAAGATCGATTTTTTCAAAAATCTTCTGTTGCTCAAATCTAAAAGTGCAAAACTAACGAAAGTTAGATAATAACCTGGGTCATGCGCATAAAAAATTGCAGATCAATATGACGTTTTGGGATTTTTCACGAATTTTTTACAGCGAAGCATAACAATCTGTTTCGGGACAGCAACTTCCCCAAATCTTACCTTCTTCCTATTAGGCCCCGCTTGGATGTTCAGTCAATAAATACGCCTGGAATAAACAACGGAGGTTTTCTACTGGTCACGCATGAAACGACAGGAAAAGAAAAAGGGCCGTGACAGGTCCGTGAGATTTATCCGGGAAAATGGGCTAAAACTGGGACGAGGAGGGGAAAAAACCGGCCAACCAAGTAGCAAAACTGGCCTCTGTCGAAATGTTACTGGGCTCCGAAAGAAATCCAGGTATTCAGCTAAAAAATACCAATCCAATCAGGGACTTAGAGGCTATTCTTGGCACAAAAATGAAATAAAAAGGATAAGGAGAGGTTGTTACAGAGGTAACAACTTCCAAGACTCAACAAAAGAAAAATTACTGAAATAAAACATGGGTCATCTCCCAAGAGTGTTTTTCTTTAATGCCTTTCAGCTAGGCGCAGAAAGCAAGAATCAAGTATTTTCAAGTGAAGAAGCATCAAGATCCAACCATCTTCTAACTTTCTAGGAATATAAACTTTTTGTTTAATTTCTCTTTCCTAATTTGCATGAGAGCATTTGTAATATGTTTTGTAAAAGCCATATTCATAGCACTAGCATTAGGACTTCTAGAAAGCTTTTGTAGGAACATAATTACTTCAGAGATATTGCAACCATCAAGATCAAAATCATTATTATCAAAGGTAGTAGGACCGTTGTCTACCATACTTTGATTTTTTTAGCACTTCTATTGGAAAAAGTTTCAGTGGTTTTAGGCAATTTTGCAGAAGGAGTGGGGACTTTTCCTACACCAAATATTTTACCATTAATAGTAGGAGGTTTGCTAGCATTTGAAACTTCAACATTACTAGTGGTGGTAATGGTACAAACTTTAGTCATATTATTCTTTCTAGCAATTTCATCCTTTATTTCCCACCTAGCATGCAATTCAGCTAACATCCTAACATTGTCATCAATTCTAACTTGAATGGCATTCAAAGTCTTGCTTTCTTTAACAGACATAACCTTTAATTTCAGAAGTTCAACATCAAGAGCAAGGCTATCAACTTTAGAAGAAAGAACATCAATTTTACCAAACTTTTCCTCAATAGATTTATTAAAAGCAATTTATTTACTAATAAAGTCCTTAAGCATGACTTCAAGATCAGAGGGCGCACTTCTATAGTTGTTGTAGGAATTACCATAAGAATTACCATAACCATTACTATTATTAGAAGGATATGTCCTATAATTATTACTACCAGAATTATTTCTATAAGCATTGTTGTTGAAATTATTATTTCTAATGAAGTTCACATCAACATGCTCTTCTTGAGCAACCAAAGAGGCTAAAGGAACATTATTTGGATCAATATGAGTTTTACCATTAACAAGCATAGATATAATGGTATCAATCTTATCACTCAAGGAAGAGGTTTCTTCAATAGAATTTACCTTCCTACCTTGTGGAGCTCTCTCAGTGTGCCATTCAGAATAATTTATCATCATATCATCAAGGAGTTTTGTTGCAGCACTCAAAGTGATGGACATAAAGGTACCTCCAGCAGCTGAATCTAGAAGGTTTCTTGAAGAAAAATTCAGTCCTGCATAAAAGGTTGGGTGATCATCCAAGTAGTCAGTCCATGAGTGGGACAATTCTTTACCAAAGATTTCATTCTTTCCCAAGCTTGAGCAACATGTTCATTATCAAATTGTTTAAATTTCATTATGTCACTTCTCAAGGATATAATCTTAGCAGGAGGATAATATTTTCCAATGAAAGCATCTTTACATTTAACCCAAGAATCAATACTATTTGTAGGCAAAGACAGCAACCAATCTTTAGCTCTTCCTCTCAAAGAGAAAGGAAACAATTTAAGCTTAATAATATCTCCATCTACATCCTTATATTTTTGCATCTCACAAAGTTCAACAAAATTATTAAGGTGAGCAGCAGCATCATAAGTAATAACACCAGAAAATTGCTCTTTCATAACAAGATTTAACAAAGCAGGTTTGATTTCATAGAAAGTTGCTTCAGGAGCATGTGGCGCAATAGGTTTACAAATGAAATCATTGTTGTTTGTGCTAGTAAAGTCACACAACTTAGTATTCTCAGGATTACTCATTTTAGCAAGATTAAAACAGACCAACAAAAATAACAACTATAAAAGGAACTAATTTTGTGTGTGTTTTTGATAAAAACAAGTAAACAATATAAAGTAAAGAAACTAAGCAAAACAATAACAAAGTAAAGAGATTGGAAGTGAGAGACTCCCCTTGCAGAAATCCTCTTTCTCCCCGGCAACGGCGCCAGAGTCTTGATGTCTCATAGGACCCGTTGGGAAACCCCAAGAGGAAGGTATGATGAGCACACCAGTAAGTTTTCCCTCAGTATGAAACCAAAGTTTAATCAACTAGTAGGAGAAAGAAATCACTTCTGAAGGTTGTTGCTAGCTGACTTTGGCAGGGTGCACTACTAGCGCCAACAGCAATGTGGAACCTGCACACAACACAACCAAACTACTTTGCCCCAACTTACAGTGAGGTTATCAATCTCACTAGTTTTGCTAAAAACAAAGGATTAGATGTATAGTGTGGAAAGAGATGTTTGTTTGCAGTGAAATAAAATAGTACTTGCAGAAAGAAAATAGTATTTGTAGTAGATGGTATTATAAATGTAAAAGAATGGACCAGGGTCCACAGTTCACTAGAGGTGTCTCTCCATAAAGATAAATAACATGTTGGGTGAACAAATTACAGTTGGGCAATTGACAAATAGAGAATGCATAACAATGGATATACATGACATGAAGATCACAATGAGATTCATTTGGGCATTACAACATAATACATAGACCATAATCCAACTGCATCTATGACTAATAATCCACCCTCAGGATATCATGTGAACAACCTTTGGGTATTAAGTTGCAAGCAATACATTATTGCATTAAGCAAAGTGTGTAATGTAAACAATACAATTATCCTTGAACAAAAGATTGTTGGTTTCTCCCTAGTAGCAACAGCACATCTACAACATTAGAAGTTATTGTCACTCTCTCAGATTACTAGAGGCATGAACCCACTATCTAGCATAAATACTCCATCTTGGAGTCACAAGCATCTACTTGGCCAAAGCATCTACTAGCAACGGAGAGCATGGAAGATCACAAATAACATAGACATGATAGATCAATAATCAACTTGACATAGTACTCAATATTCATCAGATCCCAACAAATACAACATGTAGAATTACAATAAGATGATCTTGATCATGTAGGCAGCTCACAAGATCTAAACATGGTGGCGCAAATAGGAGAACACAACCATCTAGCTACTGCTATGGACCCATAGTCCAAATATGAACTAATCATGCATCACTCCGGAGGCAGGCATGGCGATGAAGAAGGCCTTGGGTGATGATTCCCTTCTCCGGTAGGGTGCCGAAGAGCTTTAAAACCCTCCCGAACTAGGTTCGACAACGGCGGCGGCTTACAGTACTTTTTGTGGATGGAGGTTCAGACCTTTAGGGTTTTCCCGAAGATGTGAATTTATAGGCAGAAGGGCGAGGTCGGTGGGTCCCCGAGGGTCCCACACCATGGGGTGGCGCGGCCAGGGGTAGGCCATGCCACCACTGGTGTGGCCGGCTCCTGGCTGGTTTCCGTCTCCCCTTTGGACTCCGTCTTCGTGTCAGCAAAATAGGCACTTTGGCTTTTGTTTTGTCCAATTCCGAGAATATTTCCTTCAGTAAAAACCTGGAATAGAAAAACAACAGAAAATAGGAACTGGCACTGTGGCATCTTGTTAATAGCTTAGTTCCAGAAAATGCATAAAAATGCCACGAAGTGTAAACAAAACATAAAGCAATTGGTGTAAAACAAGCATTGAGCATCAAAAATTATAGATACATTTGCAACATATCAGCTCCCACCCATTGCTTTTCCCCAAAAGGAATCTCAATCCAGCTATGCCTCCGAGGATATACAAAACTCGGAACAAACTTCTGATTCGCTTGTCCCATACCAAGTTCTATGGTCAGCGCAATTTATGGTGCTTTATAATGACTGATAACAGGTGTTATTAAATCCTAGACATTCCCAGTATAATGGAACCTCCACCGTATGATGCTCCAATCGTACACCCAATCCGTGGTTTCATCATCGACCAATTTTATTTGAAAGTAGTACTTTGATGCAAGTGCCCTTGTGTTTCCCACCTTGATTTCCCCCCAATTTGGAAAGGGATTTCTATTTTCGTGCCCTCAGGTCCTTAGTTGTACTCAGCTTTCCCCAGCCGCTTAGTTTTTCCTCAGTTTTCCCCAAGCCCTTGTCTGAAACCCTCAGAAGGAGCTCAGACGGGAGGATTCCCGTTTAGTTGACCGTTTCTGTGCTGATGTGTAGGGCCGCGTCGTGTGGGGCCGCATCGCGTGGGGCTGGTAGAAAGGGACCGCGTGTGACAGGACGAGACCGCGTTTGGTTGTACGTGAGAGCTCGGTTCTGCCTCTCTCAGGCCAAATTGGCATTGCCTTTTCAGAGCGCCTTTTCATACGAGCGGAGCTGGGGCCGTAGCGTGCGGGGCCATAGCGTGTGGAGCCATGTGGGTCCGGGATGTGGGCACGAGTGGTTTCGGTCTCTTTCGCCCAGATTAGCAGTTTTCAATGCACCTTTTTCCTCTCTCTCGCTCGATCTCATTCATTCTTGATTGCCCAAATTGGTAGCAAATCTAGAGCAGCTTCTCCTTCTGTTTTTTAACGCCATTCATTTCTTTATGCCTTCGTTTTTACCCAATCATGTACTCCCTCCGATCCATATTACTCTTCACTAATACGGATGTATCTACCACTAAAATGTGTTTAGATACAACCACATTAGCGAAGAGTAATATGGATCGGAGGGATTAGGAAATCTAGGGCACAAATCCAGAGAAAATATATGATAAGCTGCATATAGCAGCCAACATAGCATAGATATATGGGATCACGATAGATCCAATAGTACTATCGAGATCCAACATAAGCTACTCCTACATTTTACATGGGATTAAGCTTGGAGGCTGCGCAGGTGAATCCCAAGTGCTTTGTGTTTGGCCATGAACGTATACACGTTCATGGTCGTTCCAACTCTAGCGCCGCCTCTGCCAATGGATTCAGCATGGTTCACCATGCAGTTGAAGTTGGTGGCGCGGAGCCTCCTGTTGCAGAAAGGGCACCTGTAAATGCCTCCAGCAAAGTGGCGATCGTAATGGCCGGATTGCAGCCTCCTGAGGACGTGACGAGTCTTGGCGTGGAAGGACTCATCGTCGCTGTCGACGTCGCTGCTCTGCACCTGTCACGTAGCACCAAAGATCGAAAAACACGGAGTCAATTGCAGCGATGATGGAACAGAGAGTGAACAAAAGATCATGCATGATAATATGGGCACGAAAAAAAGAGGTAGCCTCAGTTACATTGAACACACTTATATCCAGGATTTGGGTCAGTGAACCAAAGATTATGCACAACAAATTTGTATACACCAATTGTTCACAGACCAAACCCTGAATCAATTTGTGCCCAAATATTCATCATCATCGGCATAAATTAACTGGATGGGATTGATTACTCACATAAGTTAACCGAATCTTAAACAAAAGAAAATCACAAACATTAATAACGCAAGATCTAGAACTAGGAACAGACGAACCCTAATAACGCAAGATCTAACACGTAATATCTAGAACTAGGAACAGACGAACCCTATTAACGCAAGATCTAACACAAAAGGATTGAACTAGGAACAGATGAACCCTATTAATGCAAGATCTAACACAAAATGATAGAACTAGGAACAGACGAACCCTAATAACATAAGATCTAACACAAAAAGGATTGAAATTGAATAAGAACAAGGGAACAAAGGGTTACCTCCTCGTCGTCGACGATGCTGGTGTCGTAGGGGTTCTCCGGGGCGACGTACGGCTCTTGTTCGTACGGGTCCCAATCGACGGGGAACTGGACGGGGGCGGCGGCCGATGCACCGGCGGCTGATGCACCGACGGCTACGTCGGAAGCAGCGCCGGGGGCCTAGACGGGGGCGGTGGCCGATACGCCGGCGGCCGATGCGCCAGCGGCCGATGTGCCGGCGGCTACGTCGGAAGCAGTGACGGGGTCCTGGACGGGGACGGCGGCCGATGCGCCGGCGGCCGATGTGCCGACGCCTGATGCGTCGGCGGCTACGTCGAAAGCGCCGACAATGGGCATGTCATTCTTCTCCATCGTCGGGGTTTTTTCTTTGGGGTTTTTTCGATGCGAAGTGGAGAAGGTGATGGAACAGGAGAGGCGGTTGCAGTGAGAATAAGAGAGTGGGCGAGCGTCGAGGGAGAGAAAGAGGGGCTCTATAAAGACGAAGGTGCCGTTTGGTGTACCGCAACACGCGTCCGCTATAAAGACGGCTGCAGCGTGCACCGCGACACGAGGCTAACCCTTCGATGTTTGGTGTACTCAGTTCTAACCTCAGGCTTTATACAGAAATTTTATCTGTACTCAGTTTTCCCCTCGAGTACTTAGACTGGCAAGTGCAATATACTCAGTTCTACCCTCAAGTAGCTGGTCAACAGAGAGTCAACAAATGAGACTAACATAGCTAATTGAGTCATTTCATGAGCAAAAAAATCCAAAAAAATAAAAACATAGTGGCACCTACTCATGGAGTCTTCCTACGCAACCTGCCACCTTGAACAAAAATAGATAAATCATGTTTTATCACAAATTGAATCACTAGTAGCTATAAATATGCATGGTTTTCCACTCAAACCCCTTTGCAAAACATCTTCCCCAAAACATAGTTTGTCTAAATGAGGCCATAATTGTCACACTCATGTATATTTGAATTGCAAATAATTTGATGTAGCCCAATATGAATTATATTGTACAAAACACGCATTTTTCATTTTGTAATTCTTTTGTTTGAATTCCTTAGTCTATTTACTATTTACGTGCCCTTGGTTTCTTAGTACTACTCAGTTTTGCCCTCAAGTACTGTCACAAATGCTCACAGAAGCCCAAACTTATCCTGATTGGTTGAGCCATTGTCACACGGATCGACTCCACCAACCGTTGATCCACTGATCTAACGGGCAGTATACCCCTATCCGTCTCTTCGTGGCCACCCCTCTCTCTCTGTCGGTGGATCAACGGTTGGTGGAGTCGATCCATGTGACAAGAGACATGCATTTATGGATTATTTTACCACGTAACTATATTCCCTCTATTTATGCATTATTTTCCATGATTTAAAAATGTTAAACTAAAAAGTGGTATAATTTTGGTGTAAACAAGAGACATACATATTTGCGGATTTCGGTAAATGGATTATTTATCACCCCTCTAACAATTATCAACTATCTTTAGCATTCCTTTTCTTTTAGGGAATATAGTTTTGGTAATTTGAAACGGCCCAAAAGTGGTATAATTTTGGTAGAAACATGATACATACATATTTGGCATATTTGGGGGATTTCGGTGAATGGATTATTTATCACCCCTCTAACAATTATCAACTATCTTTAGCATTCCTTTTCTTTTAGGGAATATAGTTTTGGTAATTTGAAACGGCCCAAAAGTGGTATAATTTTGGTAGAAACAAGAGACATACATATTTGGGGGATTTCGGTGAATGGATTATTTATCACCCCTCTAACAATTATCAACTATCTTTAGCATTCCTTTTCTTTTAGGGAATATAGTTTTGGCAATTTGAAACGGCCCAAAAGTGATATAATTTTTGGTAGAAACATGAGACATACATATTTGGCATATTTGGGGGATTTCGGTGAATGGATTATTTATCACCCCTCTAACAATTATCAACTATCTTTAGCATTCCTTTTTTTAGGGAATATAGTTTTGGCAATTTGAAATGGCCCAAAAGTGGAATAATTTTGGTAGAAACATGAGACATACATATTTGGCATATTTGGGGGATTTCGGTGAATGGATTATTTATCACCCCTCTAACAATTATCAACTTTCTTTAGCATTCCTTTTCTTTTAGGGAATATAGTTTGGGATATAGCTTTGGTTATTTGAAACGTCCCAAAAGTGGTATAATTTTGGTATAAACATGAGACATACATATTTATGGGATTTCGATGAATGCATTATTTGTCACCCCTCTAACAATTATCAACTATCTTATTCTCTAACACTTTTTTTTTGGTAATTTCGGTGAATGCACACACTAACTTTGAAAACAACTACAAGTACATGTAACTGACTAATGGATTTGTAACAAGGGATCCCTTGTAACAACTTCTAGCACTTGATGAGCAATGATAAGAATCTGATCGCAATTATACAACAACAAAAAACAACCAGCCATCAGATTAGCTTGCTTCTTCAACTCGATCAGCTGCTTTAACTGCTTGTTCATTTTCTTCAGTTCTCCCTTCACTTCCACCAGTTCTGCATTGGGAGCATTAGGCATAATCGGAACGGCTCCTCTCCGCCGCATTCTCTACAGCAAGTCCCCCCCTCCCAAATTGCGCTCCCCAATAGCGCCAATTGATTCCTGCCATTTAAGCCTCTGAACATACACATCGATCCACTCGAAATACCTGCATTTCTTCAGGATCTGAAAACAACAACGTGAACCCTAAATCCCAAATTCGAGGGAATAACAAGAAAAACGAGAGAAAACAGAGCAATTGGAGCGAGATCTAACCTTATCCCCCTCTCTATATGGCAAGCTCTTGCATGCAAGGAACTCACGTCCACGGTTCCCGTTATTGTCCATCTTACAGATCGACCGCTTGAGAGGCTCCTGGTGTGGGCAGTCAGGGCATCTTGTCAAAGGCACGGGTCCATACTGCGGCCATGAAGAACGAGAGGTCGAAGAGAAACTAGACATCACCCGCCTGCCGAAGAAGGGCTATCGCTGGCAGAAAAGAAGAACAATGGGGCGCGGGGAAAGAAAGGGGAAGCAATGGCATGGGCACGGGCGTGGGGCTGGCTCGGGCTCCCATTTTGCAACGGTCACCTGGATAAGCTGTGGGTCCGCGCGCTAACGTGGACAAGTTGTGGGTCCCATAATGATCTGGATAAGTGGAGACGTGTCCACTGCGGGGCACCAACAGCGGCCCCACTTGCCAGCACCAACAAACGGTCAACTAAACGGGATTCCTCCCATCCGAGCTCCTTGTGAGGGTTTCAGACAAGCGCTTGGGCAAAACTGAGGAAAAACTAAGCGGCTGGGGAAAACTGAGCACAACTAAGGACCCGAGGGCACGAAAATAGAAATCCCATTTGGAAATTAGGGTTTCGGTGTACTGAAGCAAATCTTCAGTTCATCGATGCTTTGTGGTTCTAGGATGATCTAGCTACTATTAATATGTCTAGTAGTGCTCTTCGATACCTAAGAATGCATGCTTTATCTTGATTTGCTTACTACTTCATCTATGCTCTGAATCTTACAATGTCTCTGATAGTGTCGAATTTAGTTACTGTCAAAGATCTATGGGTGTTTTTCCTATACTTCTACTCCTCTGAGTACTATGTTTGCTCACTGTTAGTACTTGTGTTGTTAGTTTGCTTGAACAACATGAACTCTGAATTTTCATTCAGTGTTCTGTCAGTTATTCAGTTAGACAGTTCATTCAAAAAACTTGGCTTGAGCAAATGCTCATACACATGTAAGAATACACAAATTTGCAGCTCTCAGAGCTTGCAACAATTATTTCCTTCTAATTATTAACACAAGAATTTTTTGAATCTTAGGATTCAGAGATGTAAGCGTAGGTGTGTAGAATAAGAAGATTATGAAGCAAGTGATCACTTTCAGTGATTTCCACTTCATCTTGTTCCTTGAGTTCACACATAATATTCTAATGGATATGCTCTTTGAGCATGGCATGACTGTGGTGTTCCTCATTTTTCATGGGGCTGCACAGCAAGCTTGCCAAGTGTGTGTTACCACTCCCTCTCTGCTAATATAAATCCTAGTATACAACCTTTGGAGTTTCCAAAGTATGCTTGGTGAAGATTAGGCAGTACCTCTCTACCTTGATGAAATGAGCTTGATCTTGGGCAGTACTTCTTTACCTAGTTCAACTTGAGGAGCACCTCCTTGCTCTAGTCCTTTTCCTACCTACTAGTGTGCAAGTTGTGGTTTGGGCTACTCACCAATGGTGAGCTTGCTCCTTTTCTCACTCTCAGCCTCTGGCTTGGAAGATTCTATGAGCTTTTGCTCTTAACCTCTAGCCTCTGGCATCAAAGTGTCCTTATGAGCTTGCTCTGAGAAAATTGTGAGTGAAATCGTGTGGAAGAAGGGGTATTTATAGTGTTGGGGATTCACTATGGTGCTGACACCTATTTACATGCATTTGGTGACTAAGGTGCTTGGGCACTGTTCTGAACCACCTCTCTAGCTTGGATTTTAGCTCAGATACATGAAAATCAGGTGAATTTTATATTCATTTCCCTAATCATCTTGCTAAATACTTGGTTCTATTTGCTAAGTTTATGCTTTTTGAGATGATGTCCACCTCTAGTTGCTAATGTACTGAAGATTTTGATCTCTAGCTTAGTCTGGATGCTAATCACTTGCTAATCTTGTTTAGCAAGATTTTGGTCCTTTAATTACTGGATGAATTTCTTTGAGGTTGATTAACTGTGGAATCCTGGATAGGGTACTTTTCTGAATATTTTCTGTTGGAAATATTTTGAATGCTATTGTGGTTTTATCTACTATCATACTTTTGTCTGAAGTATTTCCTAGATTTAACTAGGTCATCTAGCTGGCTTACTTGATTTATTTCTTGCTGTTACTATTCTATTTTCTTTCTCAAACTTGGATACTTGATTCTTATTTGTTTGCATGCCCTAGTGTTCAAGTCTAGAACTAGTTTCTGGTTCTTGATAAAAATGGATTCCAAAACAAATGGTTGACCCTAGGTCAAATAAACATTTTTGACTATAACCAAAAGTCTCTTTAGTGTCTCTGGTTGCAGGTGAAGAAAAGAAGAAGAAGAAGATGATGATGATGATGATGATCAAGTTAGATAGGTGTAGTTTAGGTTTTTCTTCTTTTCTTTTTATTTTCAGATTTTTGTAATCTAACCACTTTGTGGTATGTAAATGTACACATGTATGATTCTATTGAATAAAGATTCTATTTGTCTATCATATGCAACTTGTTTCATATTTTTATGATTTTTCTATAAGTTGTTACAAATATTTGAATTTGGCCTTAATTATCTATTTTAAATTAAATTTAAATCAAAATCTTGAATTTGAACTCAATCAAATAAATTGATAAGCAATGTTTGTCATTGAAGCTATAAACTTCATTTTAGTGAAATGTGTTGTTCATAATAATTATCCCCCAAATTTTGTTAAGTTCAAAATTTTCAAATTTGAAATTTGATTCAAATTCCATAGATTAAATATAGCCTCTAGTCAAACTTCACCATTTGAACCCTAACAAAATATGTTTTTGAAAATCCACCTTTTTAGAGAACTGAAATGCAAATCACAAATTTAAAACTGTCCCTTGCCCGGTTCCTAGATGTCGGGATGTTATAATGGTGGTGGGGGCGCGGTTCTACGGGACCATCATGGCGAGTTCCTTGCAGGGAGCTGCTGTTTTTCCCCCTCTACCACGGACCCTGAACGGGCGGAGCTCCTAGCATGTCGTGCAGCGATTGTACTAGCACAGGAGATGGGTACGACGAAGGTTGTGGTGGAGTCGGACTGCTTGGTTTTAGTGAAAAAACTAGAAATTGAAGATGTAGATCGGTCGGTTCATGGACCTGTTGTCGAAGATTCAAGTTGCTCTTGCGTGAATTTGATGACGTAAAGGTTCAACATGTCTGTCGATCGGCGAATTAAGTAGCGAATCGGCTAGCAAAGGAAGGCTGCAGGAATAAAGTGTGTGAGACTTGGATAGGGGTACCAGCGGTTTGGGTTGTACTTATTAGACTTTGATTCTGGTGTGATTTGAATAAAATGCAGCCGTTTGATCTAAAAAAAGACATACAAAATTAAAACAAAGATATCCACCCCTAGCATAAATGTTTACGTGGGACATAAAAAACCCTAGCCCGGAGTGCAGTGCAGACGTATTGTGTAGAATAAAACGGCTGAAAAGGTGATTGTTGCTGAAATGAAAAACAGCTACTCCTGAAACTCCTTCCTCCTCTTAGGCGCAGTTCAAAAGCCATGCAGTTTGAAAACCTCACCAGATTAAGGCGCATTAGAATTTAATTCTAGCGATCAATTAGGGTACCATCTCCCTCTCCTCTTGCGGGATTTCTTTCCAGGCACCGCTAGGGATCGGAGTCCGATCATATCTTTCCATCGGACTTCTTTAGGGCATCCACTATGTAGTTCATAAGGCTATTTATAAGCAAAAAAGTAGTCCATAAGACTTCCACATACATAGTGGAACCTATCCATAAGGTGTCCACACGCTCAAAAGCTTAAGGGTGACCCTTAAGCTTGTGGATAGTCCATAAGCATTAGAGTAATACTATCTAGTGCATGTAGCAATAAAAAATGAATTTCAATCACAAAACTATGAGAGGGCATTTCTTACACATGGGTACCAGCTTATTTTACTAGATACATTGTAGAGCAATCAATAAGCTTATGGTATAGTAAGTGGATCCCGTCTTAAGAATATGTTTTGCCACATACATAGGTGATGCCCTTTGAGATGTACGATTTGTGTTGTTTTGAGGCTACCCATAGTGGGAGTATCATAGGTAGTATCATACACTACATGCATACAAAAAGCTGATGTGTCACTCTAATTAATGATGAGAGAGATGATAGTAGTATCACATGTAGATACGGTATCATAGCACATAGAACTAGAAAATTTTAATTTCAAATAGATCTTGTACATAATTTTGCATTGAGATTCTACAAAATAATAAATATAATGAGACTATGATACTACTATATGATACAATGTATTATAGGGATAGTATCATATACATGATACTACATTATGATACTCCCACTATGACTAGCCTGAAACGTCGGATGGACCTGTGGGCCTAGGTAGTTTGCATGCATCTCAGCGTTATTTTAGGTAATTAATGCTAATTACATGTGGAGTACTCCGATTTGAATTATCTTTCTATATTTGAGATGGATTTCATTAGGAAGTATATCTTATTTATTGTTATTTACATACGTAGTATCTTTTTTTGGTATAAGACAGCATAAATTGTGACTTGTGCAAATACATTTATATTTCCAAAGTAGCATGGTATTGCTTCCATTGACCAAACTATTGCTTCCAACATACTATATCTGTCCCAAGAAATAAGGCGTCCTCGTTTTTTGTGTTTTTTCTTTGACCAGGATTTACTCTAAATATATAAAGAATATTAATATATACAGTTAGCATCATTGAAAAGTATGTTTCAATTCAAATCCAATAATACTAATTTTACACATAATCAAATTTTAGTTGCTCTATTTATTCGGTTAATTTGCTTTCGAATACGCGTGCGTCTTATTCCTTAAAACGGAGGCAGTATAATATTATTTTGTTTGTATCGGTAATAATATTAATTTCACTATCATGATTAGGCATGCTTCAAAAGAATTAGGATGTTGCTTCAGAATAACATTTCAGTTCGAAATTAGGTAACGAAAAATGTCTCCACTAAATTAATGTGCTACTTTTTTGGTATGCTTCCCAAGTACAATGCTATGTATGCATTTGTGTTGGATGAAGCATAAATTCTAGAAGACTAGTGACAAGTGTTTTTGTTCACTGTGTTACTCGCTTCCTACTTGCTTCATGGTTGCTTCCATAAAATAAAACGTGTCATATAGTTTTCGCCTTTGCGCGTCTACAAAATGCAGAAGCCGCCGGCTGATGATAATCATGCTTCCTTCCAATGGTGGACGTGCTTCTTTTAGACGGTACCGTAGTCATGCTTCCTTCAGACGCCACCGGTGGATTCTGGCATGCTTCCTTCCTATAGTAACCGTGCACCGTTCTTATATATGTTTGTAGTGCTTCATTCAGATAGTGGTATTGCTTCATTCAGATTTGATGATGCACGGATTGGAGCGGCATGGAGGGCACACCGCTGCAGCACTGATATGATGCACTTTCAGCCGAAGACCTGGTTGATCGTGAAGTAGGCCTGGTCAAGGGATGATTTGTAAAGGATTGCCAAGATTTAAACTTGAAAAATCCTTATGTTACTTCACAAAGATCTAAACCCCAAATAGACAAGATGCGATGACAAGTTACATAGGACAGTAGCAGTTATCTTCTCCCGATTGGTGTAGACAGTGACCGGCACTGAATCTTCCTCCAGGGTGCAAACGGACACGTCCGCGATGTCCATTACTATAATTGCACCAGCCGTTTAAACAAATTTAGCTATCTGCGGTGTCCGTGTAACTTGCTTCAGCTATCCAGCTTATCCGCGGACGTCCGCCGGTCGTACGCGGAAATGAGCTGCATACGCAGAAACGAGCCGCATACGCGGAAAGGGGATTGGCTAGCTGTAATTTCAGAGGCGGGTGATCACAAGTCGGGCTTTCATGTTGTCTGGCTTTGTCTTTTCCAGATCAAACAGATTAGACAGCTGATTATGTCTAACGTTTTGCAAAGCGATTGAGCAATGTATTTCTGAACTGAACAAATATACATTTTGAGCCTGTGAATCAAACATGTCACTATTCGTCATTTTCAGAGCAAACTTTGGATACATACTGTATTTCATATTTATGCAATCAAATGCACCATATTACAAAACCTTAAAAGTCATTTATACATGTTCAATTCACAAACTTTGCTTCTCTAGCTTAACTCTGAACAAGTAGATCTCCATGATGAACTACTAATCTCTTCAAGATGACATTCTTGTTCAGGATATGAACGTTGCTTCCGTTGCTTCTTTAGCTCAACTGGTGATATCCTTTTGAGCCTGTACTCAAACTGGCAAGCATTAGCTCATCAATAATCCCAATGTATTACCAGTACTTTCAAGGGAATAAATAAATTCAATAAACACCAACAAGCAATATTTCAGTACTTGGCAATAATACATTGTTTTTACCCCATTGTAGTAAGCATATTTGCCATGAATACATTAACAGAACAGGAGTTGACAAAAAATGCAGCTGGAACATTATTGACTCCAAGTTAAAATGCCACAAGGCAAAGCCTAGAAAGGAATGAGCTAGCAGCGCGTTGCACATTTTTGGAATAGCAGGAACCACAAGGCAAAGCCTAGAAAGGAATGAGCTAGCAGCGCGTTGCACATTTTTGGAATAGCAGGAACCACAAGGAAAAGCCTAGAAAGAAATGAGGTGTGATAGACAGGGCACTTGCGCGCATTGCATTTAGCCAAAGGATCAGGTCACAGTACAGCTAGTTGGATCAAAAGAAATATTAAACTGAAACAGATTTTTTTTTTGATATCAATCCACTGCTTTATTAAATAACGGGATAGTGGTTACAATCAGACTGAAATACATCAGCCAAAAAACCAGGCATTACGTCAAAGCGTACAGATCCTACAACGCTTAAAGTTTCTTTGGTACATCTATGTGCCACTTTATTCGCATCTCGGCCTATATAAAGAAACTTGACCTCCTAGAAATTTTCACAAAAAACCTTCATCTCCTGAACAACGTGGGCTCCTTGAAATCTCGGTTGTGACTCATCCTGCCAAAGACTAACCAAATTCTTGGAATCAGTTTGGATGATCACTTTTGGAATTCCCTGTCTAGCCGCAGCTTCTAAACCCTCTCGGCTCGCAAGAAGCTCGCTGATAAAAGGGTCTTCAACAAAAGAGTGGCTTCGACAACCCGCCTCCAAAAACCCTCCCAGCTCGTTACGAATAACGTAGCCCGACCCTCCTTCCCGGGTGGTACAGTTTAAAGCACCATCGGTATTGACCATACACCAGCCTAGGGGCGGTTTGATCCATCTGCACACAGGTTTATTAGGATCAACCTGTTTTGGTGGAAGTTCTAGCATTGTGATCTGCTCCTCAACCAGTTGCATAGACCCCATCAGTCTATATGGTTCTTCTTCATGAACATATTTATACCGGCTCGTCCATATACACCATAGGACAGTTATCGCTATTGGGACTTGATCAGACTTCAGAAATGAGCCAAGCATCAAGTCCTGCATCCATGTGGCCGGATGGAGCCTTGGGATTGAAAACCCAAAGTGATCCAAAGTCGCTGTCCAGAATTGTTTAGCATGACACATTGTAACAAGGTATGGTAGAGTGTTTCATCTTCATATCCACACAATTTACATGTACCTTCGTCCTTCACATGTCTCCTAGTCAGCTCAGCGTAGCATGGTAGGAATCCCTTGATGGCACGCCACCAGAAAATTCTAACCTTTGGAACTACTTTGAGTTGCCACAACTTCTTCCATTGTTGATCAGAGTCCCAGTTTGAACAGCCAGCCTCCGTATTAACTTGCATCAGCATCCTATAGGCCGATCGCACTGAATATTGACCATTTTTCTCCTCATTCCATGCCCAGAAATCATCTCCACCATTTCTAGGACGAGGCAGGCTAAGAACCGCTTCTGCATCCAGCGTACAGAAAGTTTCCCTGACTAAATTTTTCTGCCAACTTCCAGTAGATGGATCAATAAGCTCAGCTACCAATGTTAACTCTCCTTCGTCATCAGACTCATCCGGCTCAGTGTGCACGAGTGGTTTCAGACCCGGGACCCCAGAGATCCACTGATCTTCCCATATGCGAGTATTCATACCATTCCCAATGCGCTTAACCAAGCCTTTTTTGAGAACCTCTCTACCACAGAGAATAGCTTTCCAGACCCTCGAAGCACTATGAGGGCAGCCAGCAGATAGAAAGTCTCCATTTGGAAAATACCTTCCCTTCAGAACTCGGGCACATAGGCTCATTAGATTAACCAATAATCTCCATGCCTGCTTACCAATAATCATTAAATTTTTGGAAGTCTCTAAAACCCAGACCTCCCTTCCCTTTTGGAATAGACATCTTCTCCCAAGATTGCCAGTGCATTCCTTTCTTGTCAAGTGAACCACCCCACCAGTACTTGGACGCAATCGTCGTTAATTTGGAGCACAAACCTTTTGTGAGTTTAAAACAACTCATAGAATAGGTTGATAGGGACTGTAACACCGACTTGATCAAAACTTCTCTGGCCGCAAAGGATGCGAGTTTTTCGCACCACCCTTGAGCTCGCGAGCGTGAGCTCTCCACAATATGGTCAAACTGTTTATCTGTAAGCCTATCTGATGCCGTTGGCAGCCCCAGATATTTTTCTAATAAGGCCTCTCGATCAATATGAAGGACACGCCTTATCATAGTCCTGATAGGTGCAAGACAGTTTGGACTAAAGAAAGTGGAACTCTTCTGTTTATTTACTTGTTGCCCCGACCCCTTGCTATAAATCTCAAGAATGTTATATAGGCGCCGGGCACTCCGGATATCAGCTTTTAGAAAGACTAGATAGTTATCAGCGAATAATAAGTGTGAAATCCAAGGAGATTGAAAACTCACCCTGATGCCTCTATCGATCCAGCCACCATCATAGTTTTTTAGCAAGGCAGAGAGTCCTTCACCACAGATAAGAAATAAGTACGGTGATATAGGGTCTCCCTGACGCAGACCTCTGCTTGGTTTAAAAGACGGTAATAATTCACCATTCACTTTCACCTCCAAACTCATAGTAGTCACACACCTCACAATAAGAGATATCTAGGTTTCGGCGAAACCTAACTTTCGCATTATACCTTGCAAATATGACCACTCCACACGATCGTACGCCTTGATCGTCCAACATAGTGTAGTACTCCCTCCGTCCAACAAAAGATGTCGGGCCCTATATACAAATACGAAGTTACAAAAAAACCCACACAGTCCCAATTCTTCTCTAATCGAGTCCTTTAAATCTCAAATCAAAATCTCTCTCTTCCCCCGCCGTCCCCGGCCACCGCCCGGCGTCCCCCTCCGCTCGCCGCCGTTCCCCGCCTCCCGCGTCCGTCCGCCGTTGTTTCCCGCTGCCGTCTGCCCCTCCCTCGAGCTAGGCTGCGCAGCAGCATCCCAAGGCGTCAGCCACTGGACGCGCGCAAGGCCACGCCTGGGCCTGGACGCGAGCGAGGGCGGTCTAGCTCCTGGACGCGAGCGAGGGCGGTCTAGCTCCTGGACGCGCGCGAGACCGCTCCTGGCTCCTGGCCAATGGACGTGCGCGAGGCGCCTAGGCCCTGTTGATGCGCACAAGGACCTGTACGCGAGCCTCCATGCGCAAGGACCTGGACGAGCGTCCTGTCGCCGTCTTGGCGTCTCGCCGTCTGATCAAGTACTAGGTGTTGAAGACAAAGTACCACCTGAAGAACATGAGCAGCAATTTCGCACCCATATGTTCAAGTACTGCCTGCAGAAGAAAGTACTGGAAATGCACTGAAAATACACAATGTGACAAGAAAACAAGCAGTCAACAAGATGAATCACAAGCAGCAAAGCAAGATCACAAGCAGCCAGCAAGATCATAGTAAAGAGCCCGAGTGAGCTTAGATGATAGTCTAAAGCAAGTGTAATGGATGCAGTACTTCTTGACACTTATAAATGATTATACTTGTGTGTACGGCATACTAGTCAATTCCATTTTGTATGCATGACAGTATGTTCAGAATGTATGCAATATGAAAATCACCCATAATTTATTAGTCCATCTTATTTTTGCAACATGAAGATCACCTATAATTCAGGAAGACAACATGCCAGCTGGTTGCTCACAGTTGGTTGCTTACAATTGCTAGAACAGCCACCGTCTTGTTTCTTGATTTTCCTGCAAACAGATGTCATCAACAATAGCATAGCATAGTAACCACTTATCATATTCTGAAGAAGATGGTGCTAGTAGCTAATACATTTTGTTGCAATCAAGTTACTTTTAGCAAATGTTATACAAAGTGTAGTATGTATAATGGTTGTCATAAGTAGCAAAATGGACACTACTAATACCAGTCCATTTTAGCAGCAGTTACAGGTTAACCATTTCAAACAGTGAGAACATCAAGGCTACAAAATAAAAAAGGTTACTCTCCACTGGAGAGTCTCCAGTAGCAAGGCTACAAGATAATAAGGTTAAAACAGTGAGAAGTTAAACAATCATAAAAGAGAAGGTTCAGATACACAGTGTTAAAATGCCAACTTATTACTACTGGGAATTATGCAACATGAACAGACTACAGCTTGCACTGCCAATTCAGATTGCGGCTAGAAATATATTTAGACAGTTCAGAATTCAGAAAAAGAAGAAGAGAAGAGTATGCCATGGATTCAGATAAAAAGGTTGGATAGAGCACATATATTGCTAGCCTGAACAAACAAAATACACATGGAGTTTGCTCAATCTATGGTATCTGAGAGAACATCAAGAGCACGAAGTCTTCTATTGGAAAACCAAGAATAAAGAACAGTTATGTGCAAGACTTAGGTTTTAGCTTTTGTGGAAATTTACTTTTAGTTGCAGATGAACGGTATTGCCCATGTATTTTTCATATAACCTATGTAGCCTTGGACATGTCATTTTTCTAATAACCTTAGCATGATATTATCAGCAGTCTTACATGATGTTACAGCTATGTTTACTATACGCATGGAGCATATTAGCTTTTTGATTATCTGCTTGCTCCAACATTCCAACCATATTTACTACCCAGTTAGATCCACTGACTCATCATTCTCTAAGAAGAAACAATAGCAGAGATCAACCAAACAGAGATTCAGAATTAAGACAAATTAAGCAATCATCACAGAATTATCTACTCCAGTAATTATAACAACGCAATCATCACAGAATTAGTCCAAGACAATAATACTCTACTAGTTACTGAATATTGAGAATACAAGGAAAGACTTAGGTGCTCAAGATGAAATGGTAGCTTCAGGATACCATTAGCACTACAATTTTTGGGGAATAATAACATGTTCAAGTGACACGACCTATAGTGACTCTGCAAAATTCAAGTGTAACCTACACTACTACTCTGTAGTACAATCTCTTTATACAAATGAGGCTTCAGTGGCCAAGTAGGTGCAATGCTTACTGCAAATAGTTGAGTACATACACTGTACTAGCATACACACAATCTTCTGTAATCCAAAAGCTTATAAATCTAGAAGCTTTTAATAGCTGTTAACTTAAAGACAGCATATCTTATTTTCTTTCGACCGAACCACAAATTTCTAGGGAATTATGTTTAATGCAACACGAATTTTGGATGAATCTGTAAAGCCATGCTCTTAAATTTTTTCTGTTCCACTAATCTGTCCAGTGTTTTTTTACTCTCCTGTGCAAAATACATAAGCTGCTTCCGAAATGACTGAAATGTCCACAGAAATAACAAGAATTATCCATGAGCTGATACAAATCAGATAAAAGTCAAACTCAAGTTTAATGCCTTTACCAGTCATGCTTCTCTCGGCAGGCTGGTGGACGTGCAGCAGGACAAGCTTGAGATCAAAGGCAGGAGGTTCCGAGCGACCCAGAGGAGGTTGGACCTGCCGTCCTTGAGGTCCTTCCCGACTGGCACGCACAGCTTCCCTGATTCGCTCCGCCCCCGTCCTCCTCCTCCAGCTCCGAATCGGCCGCAGCCTCCTCATTGTTGATCTCCCTGAGCCCGGGGCCCCTGTTAGCCCCGCGGGCGTTGGATGGGAGTTAATGACGTAAAACTACCACATGCTATGACCTCTGAAAACTATCATCTTAGAACATTTTGACATTTAACTACCTCTTTTAAGGCGCGGAGCACTGATTGCTTCAGTTTAGCTGGTTAAGCCGTTTTCTGATGCCTGAGACCCACTCGCCAGGTCCACGTGTCAAGGACGGACGGCAATGGACTCACGACCGTTAGGGCAGCGCAAGTTAATGATGCAAAACTACCACATTTTAGGCTAAGGCGTCTGGAAACTATCATCTTAGGGCATTTTGACACTTAACTACCTCTTTTGAGGCTGGATCGCGCCGCGGAACACTGATTGCTTCAGTTTAGTTAGCTGGTTAAATCATTTTCTGACGCCTAGGACCCACTCGTCAGGTCCACGTGTCACGGGCGGACGGCGATGGACTCACGGCCGTTTGGACGAGTTAGGTCAAGTTCTGACCACACCGCGTTTCAGTCAACGCCACTTTATCCCGCCTCTTATTGTGTCCATGGCGACTGGAGGTGGCGGCGCCGGGGTGGAGGGGGACGACGGAGGTCTCCTCGGAGGACGCCCGAGTTTTCAGCGGCAGGTGTTGTTTGGGCCGGGCTTCAACATGGGTTGCATCGATTTGGACTCGGAGGAGGAGCAGGCGTCCATGGCGATGGAGGAAATGTCGCCGGAGGAGCAGCCCATGTTGACCTAACTCGTCCAAATGGCCGTGAGTCCATCACCGTCCGCCCTTGACATGTGGACCTAACGAGTGGGTCCCAGGCGTCAGAAAACGGTTTAACCAGCTAAACTGAAGCAATCAGTGCTCCACGTCGCGACCCAGCCTCAAAAGAGGTAGTTAAGTATCAAAATGCCCTAAGATGGTAGTTTTCAGACGCCTTAGCCTGAAATGTGGTAGTTTTGCGTCATTAACTCGCGCTGCCCTAACAGCCGTGAGTCCATCGCCGTCCGCCCTTGACACGTGGACCTGACAAGTGGGTCCCAGGCATTAGAAAATGGTTTAACTAGCTAAACTAAAGCAATCAGTGCTCCGCGTCGCGACCCAGTCTCAAAAGAGGTAGTTAAGTGTCAAAATGCCCTAAGATGGTAGTTTCCAGACGCCTTAGCCTGAAATGTGGTAGTTTTGCGTCATTAACTCGTTGGATGGCGACCACCCGTTCCCTCCACGCGTGAAGAACACCTTATCCACCCCGGGCCACGGTGTCCAAGGGAGAGAATCTGGTGCGTTGCTGACCGGGTCGCCGCCGCCTCCACCGCCTACGGCTGCCGCCTAAGAGGAAAACATCCTACGAGCACCCACCTAGTCGAGGGAGCGGGGAGGACGGTGGACGGCCAAGTCATGGGCTTTGCACGAAAAGGGGATCCCTTTCCTCTTGATATCCCTCCATGGATTCTGGTTTGATCGGCGAGGAAGAAGGCGGCGAGGGAACGGCGAAGCAGGAGGCTGAGAGAACGGCGGAGCAGGCGGCACAGCAAGCGGCGCGGGAGGCGGTGCGGTCCCGGGCAACGGCGCGGTCGTGGGCGGAGACGAGGGTAGGGATGTGAGGTGGGAGGATGTGTTTCTTCAGGTGAAAAAGGAACAGGGGGTTTTCGCAAAAACGACCATGCGACATCTTTTGTCAGATGGAGGGAGTATGTAAATCCTATTTCAATGGCAGTCAAATTTATCAAGAAGAACTAACAGCTGCTAGGATGGCAAAGTACACTCAATATTAGCTAACTTATACACACTGCTATTTTCTTTTTGTAATACTTTGTTGCAAACATGTCCAGAAAAGAAATACTCCATATTTATGCAGTCAAGTATTCCCTCTTACCTAAGCTTAAACGGTATTCAATATAGTTCATCAAATTAGAAAAAGGTTTTACCACTTGACACCGGGACTCTTGTGCGCGTCTGGTGTGGCAGTGGAGGAGGAGAGGACTGCGGCGACGAGGAGGACACAGAGGAGTGCGAGCGAGCGTGACCTTCTTCCTGGCACTTGCTTGCTTGGTAAAACACCTGGTAGATAGTTTGAGACATGTGAGATAAAGACATTAATAGGATTTATTTACTCACTTTCAATATTAGCTTCCCAAATTACCAAGTATTCTTCCTCCTCAACATCTTTATTGGTTGGTTTAGGGTCTGAAGGATTGAAAGATCATCAAGTTAGTAACAAAGTTGAATTTTTTGTTCTACTACTCAATAGTAGAAAAACTTACCAACAGACTTTAGCCAATCTTGGAGGCATATCAACCCCTCAACCGTGTTACTCTTTAGCCTAGTCCTATGATCGCTGATGATTCTTCCACTGGCGCTAAAAGAAGACTCTGCTGCCACGGTTGATGCTTGAATAGCCAGCACATCACGAGCGATGCAAGATAGGATCAGGTACTTAGGACTGTGCATTTCCCACCATCCCAAGATGTCAAAATCCTTTTGCTGAGGAAAAAGTTCTTCACTCAAATATATATCAAGCTCACTTTTTGCTTGTTTCTTCTGCACTTTCAAATAAGCTTCCCAATCAGCCAACGGATTGTCAACCTCTTCAAGTTCATCAGACTGAAAATCTTCTTCGGAAGTACTGCTCTTCATTGATTTTCTCAAGCTTCCTCCTCTTCCTTTTATTCTTCTTCAACCGCTGCTTTTTTGAGGCATCGTCCTTCTCTGCAAGCTGACATGGGTCATGTTCAGCTCCATCGACCTGGGTCTTCTCGGTACCACACTCGTTCGTTGGGTCCTCTGCGTTAAATGTCTCTTGTGTCTTCTCGACACTACCCAACAGCTGCTCTTTCTTGATCTTTATAAGTTCCATCCTTTTGGAGCCACCTAGCAGATCAGGCGCATGTGCATCAACTGACTCCTGGGTCTTTTCGGCACTACCAAACTGTTGCGGCTCTTTCACATCTAATGTGCTCGCAAAGGAGGGAATCTACATCAACATTTACAATAAGGACCCGGATTTTATACCTATGGGGGTAGCTATGCATAGCAAGACATCCGTTAGATGTGGAGACCATATGAACTCTATATACTAGATTTAGTGATCCAAGAACTGGAGCATGCTAACGGCGTTAAGGAGGAAAAGACGGCTACAATAATGGCATAGATGAACCACAACTAAGCAGTTGAAGTAGAGATTTCTAGACATGCACCTTGTGGCTACGATGAAGGGAGGATTTGGTGGCTAAGCAAGTGCAGCATTCATTACAATAACCAACAAGTTCAGCTTGAGGGAGTGCATGTCCGCAAAGAGTCATCGTTTTCCTGGGCAATTTTTGTGGTCCTATATAAAAACACATAGACAATGCCTGTCATCACAACATTTTTCCCGCGTCTAAGTCCCATCATTTTTGAACGCAAAATGCAGAAGTGCAATTTTTGGAAGTGGGAGGACGAACTCTCAAACCCTTCTGCGAAAAATCATGGAAAGAATACATATTCTGCACGGTCCATGATATGCCGCGACTCCAAAGAAAAGCAGGTTTCAACTACTTTGCATGAGATCAAGGCAGAGTTAGGTCTGATAAGATATGTCCTAGTAGGGGTTGTTATCGTGTGCGCTTGGATGGTAACAAGAGTGTAATGCAGCAGCGTCGGTACAACAAAAACAGCTTTTCACAGGAGGAAAAGTGGACTGGATTGCTTAATACGACTTATACCGGTGATGTTTCAATGCATAAAAGTAGGAGCAAACATGGTCTTTGTACGATTTTACATCACATGAAATAAATATATCTCGTTCAAATTCTAGAAATTATTCTTCTGTTTCATGTAAGCCGCAGCGCAGTATCGATATCTTGGTTGACTCTTGCGTTAAGAGATGTATTAATTGGAGCGCTTGATCCTTTGTCGCTCTCATAGTAGAATGACTCGAGAGTACTGCGAGACCTCTTTTTTTTGTTTTTGACTTTGGCAAAGTCCCCTCCTGTACAACCTTCTTCGTAACAGAGTAGCAGAGTTTGATCATATTGTATATGAATGTCATCTTCGCAAGATATGTTGTCTCTGGGGAACAATCTAGAAAAAAAATAAGTACAAAAAGTGTTCTGAACGCACTGGGGAAGCATCAACGACGATGTTGTACTCCCCACTTTTACTATTTTTTTTTTATCAATGAAAATATACTTTCTCCAACAGCTTCGAGTGAAACAAATTTGACGACCACATTCATTTCACTAAACAAGGAAGTTTAGGGTTTTGTGTGTTTCGAATAATGAAATAAATTAGGAATTTTTATTTTAAAACTTAACTTTTAAAAATAATTCCTCCGCTTATTTTCTGTGACGCGGTCGGGTGTTTGCAAAACCGCACTTCCGCAAGAGAAATATTGAACAAGATATCTTTTTTGGGTGGTCATTCTTTTCCACGAAATGGAATTTTTTATGCCATTTTAAGAAACGGGAGGGGGCGGGGGACGTTATTTACTGTTTTTGTTAAACGAGTAAAAAAAAATTCATTTTAATAACAAATTTTATCATAATGCAGGCCGGTGCAATGTCCATCTAATACTAATTTGCACATTGTTAAAATAACTAGCATTACTAGATCATGCAGAGACAAACAATAACAGATAAATATTTCTCTGACTTAAAATGGTGGGGTGGAGTGACAAAATCCTCCAAAGGTTTATCAAGTACATGCCTTTTTTCCAACGCCTACATTACACAAACGTGTAGTCTATCTTATTTTCATTTCAAAGATCACCTAGTTATGCCTACTCCACCCTTGCACCTTTGGAAACTAAGGACCCCCGTACACAAACAACTCGTGCGAAAAAAGTCTCACAGTTTGTTTCAACTAGCATGATACATACTGCCCCCACAACTATTGCGTTGAAGCACATCAGCCAGCTCAGGACTGCGTACCACCAAGGCACAGCTAGATGAATCTTCACGGCCAGCATCACCATTGTTGCAGCTATCACAAAGGCCAGTCACTTTACCACAATCCAGCGCTGGAGTAGGCTTAGATGATGAACCAGAACCGTCTGCTCCATCAGCAGGATCATTGAGACCGAGCAAGCGAGCAACCATACCCCGAGCAGCAATGGGAGAGGCTTGTACAGGTTGACGTACATCCCTGAGATATGCGAAACCACGACCACGATCGCTACAAAAAGCAGAAACGGATCTGAAAAAGAAATACGAGAACAACATGTTAAAAAATTTACATCTCAGTAAATATGGACACCTAGAGACATTTTTAACTATTTTATTAATGACGTAGCAGTAGGACGATTACCCATCTTAGACGCGCAGAGATAGTTGCTCGTAGAAGGTATGGCTCCTTCTCACCCTGGCAAAACCTACAACTTTCCGCAAGCAGGCAAATGTGTGTGTACAGCAAAATCGGATAACCCCCTTTTTAAAGCGCGCCGGCGATAGCTTAGAGTAACAACATGTACTACAACATATGCGCAAGCTCGGTATGGTGGGATTGCGAATTCACATCCCCAGAAAACCGAGCAAGACAAGTGGATGTTGTATACGACAACACCCACAACCAGGAGTTGCTGGTTACAAAAACACCTCTAGTTATAAAACATCTCACGCACAGCATACAAGACAACTAGGACTTTTTTTCGCATGCGTCTTGCGTCCCATCCATGATCCGGCTCCGGTGTTCATGCTTCCTAATATACAAAACAGACCATGCATAAGAAAATAGGGAAGGAGTCATGAATCAAAAAAAAAGCAAAAAAGAAATGGGGTATGGGCGAAATATGGATCTTGCGAATTTGATGTAGCAGACGGTCCTCTAACCTGATGATCCAGATGAATGCTTCAGCGGGAGCACTATACATTCATCGGATTTTTCGCAATGCTTCTCGGAATTGTTCTAGCAAGAACCTGGCTAGAAGGATACGGGCGTGTTATGCTGGCCATGCATCCTAGCTAGTGACAAAGACCAACACTCTGAGAACGAGAAAAAGGTACCCGTTGCTTATTTGTCTACAACAAGTGCAGGTTGTTTGTAAGCAAGATGGTAACAACATGTTCTCATATGCAAAGCTGCCATAAATTAGTTTTTGCAATACAATTACAACTTGTGTGTAAACCATGTTTTTGAGTGCGTAGTTGTTGGTTGTGGAAAACAACATCTATACTCTCGCATATGCCATGCATGGACGGAATATCAAAACGGCGTGCTGGTTACTTACGTTAAACAAGAAGGTACTTGTGCTCTCTATATCATAAATGGATGGTAGGATGTGTATGCGCAGCTATCCATGTGAATAGCTGACTATTTTGCTTTACAATAAATTCATTAAGAAAAGTGCACAGATGAGAATCTGCATAAGAACACCAAAACAGGAAGATAATAAAAATAAGTGCAGTAGCTAACTGCATAATTACTAGTGACATCTAATATTACTAGTGGCTAATATTACCAGTGGCATCTAATATTCATTGTCAGCATAGTAATAGCCCTTTTTAGTTACTGATGATGATACAAAATACAGCAATAGAACAGTTCATCCATGCTCTAGCAGTTTTGCACATTCAGGCACATTTTCTGAACGTGCAAACCTACCATGACAATTTTGCTGAATCGGTACACTAGTGAACCTACCAGGACAATTATCAGTAAACTAGTGAACTTACCAGGACAATTTTGCTGAATCAGTACACTAGTGAACCTGCCAAGAAATTTTGCTGAATTAGAGCTGCAGCATGCAGTGCACGCACAAATTCAGTTAACTTGCACAAGTATGTAGCACAAGTATGAGATCAGAGACGCTAGCTCTATGGCTACCATTGGTGCCTACATCATTCAGATACCAAGCAAACAACTACATCAATGGGGGCAAACTGGAAGTTTGAGATGAAAGATAGCACCTGTCGCATTGGATTCTTGTCTTCCTCCTTGGCCCGATCCTTCCCGACCTCCGACTCCTCCCCTTTTAGCCTAATTCTTCCCCACCTCGGACTCCTCCTCTGCCTGATTCTTCCCTACATCCACCGCATCGTCCTCCGCCCGATTCTTTCCGACCTCCGCCTCCTCCCCTACCCGATTCTTCCTCACCTCCGGCAACGGCAGATTCTTCTCCTTCACTGCCAAGTCCATCTTTGCTTGTGCCCACGGGATGAAGCTGCCGTCGAGGGGAGGCACTGGTCGGCGACGAGCAGGGTGGTGGAAGGTTAGAACGAGGTGCACGGTGGCGGCGATGAGCTGGGCGCCGACCCAGCCATGGCGAACGGCGTGGCGGCGTGCTCTATCGAGTATAGGCTGTCTGTTTTGCTGCTGATTTTTCTTCGTGACAGATTGGCATGTCTATTGGCTAACAGGCTGAGCGGGCTGGATCCGTCAGTCCGTCGAGATTACGCGGCCCATCCGTGACGTTGTTTAGGTTTTTTTACGGATGCGGATAGATAATTACACGGACGTCCGTGTCCATCTACAGGCGTTCCTACCTCCCGCTCGTTAGCGGGAGCAATGGATGCTCCGCCCGCACGGGAGCGCTCTGTTGGGCCGGCCCACTACGTTTTTTACTTTTTTCTTTTTCCTTTCTATTTTTTTAATTATGAACAATTTCAAATTTTGAATTTGATTTTTTTGAACTTGAACAAATTTTATATTTAAACAAATTTTGAATTTGAATATGAACAAAAATTCGAAATATGAATAAATTTCAAATTTGAATAAATTTTGAATATGAACGAAATTCAACTATGAATAAATTTTGAATTTCTTGAAATTTAAAAATTATTCAAATGTGAAATTTGTTCAAATTTAAAAATTGTTCAAATGTGAAATTTGTTCAAATTTAAAAAATTGTTCAAATGTAAAATTTGTTCAAATTAAAAAATGTTCAAATGTGAAATTTGTTCAAATTAAAAAATTGTTCAAATGTGAAATTTGTTCAAATTTCAAAATTGTTCAAATTTATTTAAAAAAAATTAAACTTGTTCAAATTTATTTTTTAATAAAGAAAAAGAACAAAAAAAGGAAATGAAAAACCAGAAAATAAATAATAAAAACCAGAAAAAACCGTCCAAAAAAAACCCACAGACCGCCGCGTTAACGGGTCGGCCCAACATCACACCCACGCGGGCAGAGTGGAGTTCCGCCTCGCTAACGGGCAGAGCATAGAAAACGCGGTCCATCTACACCCTGGATTCCTCCCAGTGCTTTGGCTAGAGTGTAGCCTGGTCGGCCCGGCTGAGCCCCTCCAACACCAACTGCGGCGGCCGACGATGATTCCGCGCGGTGGAACGTCACGCAGTCACGTGGCGGCGCAGGAGTCGCTCCAGTCTGAGAGCTGAGGTGCGGCGGCAAAGGTCGCAAGGTGGGCCTGCGTTATGCAAGGCCAAGGCGATAAATTTAACCCTTAGCCAAAAGTTCAAAACAAAATCAACTCGTTTTAAAATTTTAGCCCGAACTAATCCCTTTAGCAACCGCTCAACACTCTGGCGGGTGTATTCAACGGAGTACCACCAGCGTGTGCGGCGGTACAATCCAGACTTGCAAGATTTAATAAACACTTCTGCTGACTTAAGTGTAGGATTGAAGGACAGCGCAGTTGTTTGCGTGGCAATTAGTCAACTTGAAGGTTGTGAGTTCGCGTCACATCTTCCATGTTTTACTTTTTTTCGTGAAAATTATTATGCAGGACACAAGTTTATTTGAATTTTTTATGTGGGTCTACTCAAAAAAATATTTGTGGAGATTAATGCCGAGATTTTTATTTGTTTCTAGATCCATAATTTTGATATTTATATATCCAAACTGACAACCTATTATGTAGGACACGAGTATATGGAATTATATATATATATGTGTTGTCTACACGAAAAGATATATATGGAGATTAGAACCGATATTTTTTCCTTTTCAGATCCACCCAAATTGACAACATATATTTAGCGAAACTTTTCATATTCTGGACACAAGTTTTCATATACATGGACCATATCAGTATGTATCCACAAAAAATGAAAACTTTCAAATATCAGTTTACATATTTTTTAATAATATCTAGACATATTTTAGTGCTAGATACATATGAATGCGATAAAATTAAGTCGGTCAATTTGAAACACAGGATAATCCAGGTTCACTATTATAAGACTTTTATATTTTAAAAGAAATGAATATATCTAGACACGTTTGTGTTTAGGTTTACTATTTTTCGGTCTATATCTAATCCATATTAAAATATCTACAATGTCTTATAATAGTGAATGGTTGGAGTATATGTTATTTTGATCTTATCACATTCATGCTGGATAATATGTACGCATGAAAAAATTATGATCAGTAGAAACATTTAATATTCAGCTTGAGCCTTTGCATAAAAGAACTAAAAAATGATGTTTTAAGTTTCAATTTTATATATGGACACATAATGATATGATCTACATATAGGAAAAGCTTCGCCTAAAAGTATGTTGTCTTTTTTTTGAATTAATAAAGTATGTTGTCTTTGCTATACAAAGACCATGATATATCTATCTAAGAAGAAAGAAAAACACTTTTTCTAATAAACAGCTAGCTGTTCCGTAATTGGTGCACAATCAGATTTTGGACCGTCTGATCTTTGTCGCGATCAGCGCGCTCTCTCTCATTCCTTTTCCTCTCAGTCAACGGGTACCTATTTGTTTTTTTAAAATTTTATTTACTCCCTCTGTAAAAAATTACCCTGTATTCTGAGTTTCGTCAAAGTCAAATTTTATAAATTTTGACTAAGCGTATAAGAAAAAATATTAATATTTATAATATGAAATAACCATCATTAGAATTGTCATAAAATATATTTTTTATATTGTATGTATTTAATTTCATAGTTATTGATAGTTTTATCAATATGTTTAGTTAAAATTTTAAAGTTTGATTTTAACCAAACACAGAATGCAGTGTAATTGGTGTGCCTCTGTCTCGTTTTGTTCGGGGGAGAGAGGTGGAAGCCATGGCCCTCGCAGACCGCCTACGGCGAGCCCGCACCGCCGCATCCACCTTCGTCTACCCTCGACCTACCTCCTCCTCCTACCGGCCACCTCCGCCGCGGAATCCCATTCTCGATCTATTCTTTCTGCCCCCTTCGCCCCGTCACTGCCGCGCCGGTTCCTCTGCGGCGGCTCGCCGGCTTCCGATCGACGACTGCAGCCGCGGCTCGGGGAGATGATGGGGGTGGTGCGGATTAATCCCATGTCTTCCCCGAAGATATCCTCTTAGAGGGGTATGCTCATCTCCATGGTGTTGCCCTATTCCAAGCCATTCCGCGAGGAGATGATCGAGACCTATCTCCACACCCTCGCCAAGGTCGTTGGAAGTTATAATGGACTCTCTCAGATTCCATTTCTCGTCAGAAATGTGTGAATTGGTGTGAAATTGGCCTTGCCTTACAGTCTTAGTGTACAATTGGTCTCCAAGGGTTGCTCGCAGTTCTTCAGGTGTCCTATAGATGTATGCTCAGGCAGAGATGACAGCCTCGCTGGGGCTGCTGTCTGTTCTCAATTAGTTCACCCCAATCGCCAGTGTCTGTCTCTTCTAGGAAGCTTACGCTAAGTGTTCGCACACGAACACGTCACCGTGTACCTCCGACGTTGAGCGCGATACGCAGGACACGTCGCCGGAGGAGGCTAGCCGGAAGCGCGATACGCAGGACAATCCGGCGGGCTCTTTTGAAGACCCGAAACCCCACACGCCCTGGAGAGACCCCGTCTGGGCGCACGGCGGTGATGGGCTGCCCTAGGTCGGTTCGCCCACCCCTAGGACTTCGCAGATCGAAGCTCTCCAACACGAAGAACACCGACGAACGATGAGCAGAAAACAAGGGCAAGAGAGAAAAAAATAGAGGTTTGTAGATTGGTTTTTGCGATTGTGTGTTGTTGTTCAATCGGCCGTCACCCCTCATGTATATAAGAGGCGGCTGGACTTCCCGTGCAAGAAGAAGGCTTGGATCCACGTCCAAAACCCTATTTTGAGTCGAACTCGGATGGGTGGGTCCGAACTTTCCAAAACTGTTCGGTCAAAAACTTGCCTGTATCTTACGGGTCTGTTTTGAGGCAGTAAATAATCTCAGATCAAAATTCCGTAATGAGCAAAGTTGTTCGTCTCGAAAAAACGAAGAACTTTCATTTTTAGCACTTTTCCATCTGAGCTCATCTTAAGCACTTAAATTAGGCCAAACCATAAAAAGTTCGTCCAATTCGCGGAAGCAGTTTTGAATAACTAACTTACGCACCTAATCAGACATTTTAGCATATATGTCTGATTGAGTGCGTTCGACCTGGAGGTTGCATATTACTTCGGATCGCAATGATCCAAAACGTAAAGTTGTTTGTTTCGACGAGACGCACAACTTTCGTGTTCACAACTTTTTCATTTGAGGCCATCTTAAGGTATCTTTTTTGTAAGCCAAAAACGGTTGTCAACACATGCCCCCCTGTTTTTTGGCAATACTTGCGTGCCAAAAAATAGCTTGCACCACATTTTGTCTAAGGATGATGTCAACACTCCATCGGCCATCTGTTCTTAGGGCGATAACTCTATATCGGCAATGTATGCTAAGGGCGATAATTGTATATCGGCCATATGTGTGTTTAAGCTTCTTGTCATACGCTCGGGTAAAACTTCTTTAGATATTTTCCATTGAGAGCTCGAGGTAATAAATTTCCCTCCGTAGATTCAACCAAATATGAATTTCCAGGAACTATTCTCATGACCTTGAAAGGACCCTCCCAGCTCGGAGACCATTTGCCAAATTTTCTGTCTTTTGAACCAACTGGCAGGATTACCTTCCACACTAGGTCACCAACCTGGAAGCTCTTCAATTTTACCTTTTTGTTACATGCTCTTGCTACCCGCAATTTCTCCTTCTCTATGTCTCTTAGAGTAATTAGACGTTTATCGACGACTTCATCAATGTTATCCATCATTAAGTTATGAAAATCCACCGCCGATAAATCATTTTGCTTAGCGAACCTCAAAGCAGCCAGATTCACCTCTACTGGTAAAACGGCTTCTTGCCCATATACGAGCTCATATGGAGTTACTTTTGTTGCACCATGCCTTGAAATCATATGCGCCCACAAAGCTTCAGACAACACTTCATGCCATTTCCTTGGATGATCTTCAATCTTCTTCTTGATGAGCTTGATCAAAGTTTTATTGCTAGATTCAGCTTGTCCATTAGCTTGAGCATAATATGGAGATGAATTGAGCATCTTTATCTTATATGATTCGGTGAATTCTTTTACTTCCTTTGCCATAAATGATGAACCCTGATCTGTGGTCAAAGTTTGAGGAACGCCGAATCTATGTATAATGTGCTCAGTTATGAATTGGATCACCTCCTTATGGGTCATATTCCTGAGAGGTATTACTTCAGACCATTTGGTAAAATAATCAGTGGCTACCAACACGAACCGATGCCCTTTCGAAGAAGAAGGATGAATCATGCCAATAAAATCCAATCCCCAACCTCTAAATGGCCACGGCTTGATAATAGGATTCAACATAGCAGCAGGAGCCAACTGAATATCACCAAACTTTTGACAAGCTTCGCATCCTTTATAATATCTGAAGCAATCATCTATCATCGTCGGCCAATAAAAACCTGCACATCATAGTAACCACTTCATCTTGTGCGCCGACTGATGAGTACCACAGATACCTTCATGTACCTCCCCCATAGCGACCCTTGCTTGGTCTTCATCCAAACACTTCAAGAGAATACCATCAACTGTTCGGCGATAAAGATTATCATCTATCAAAACATATTTGAAAGCGATCCGCCGAACAGCCCTATCCGTCCTCCTGCTAGGATCCTGCAAATATTCAACAATAGGCCTTCTCCAATCTTTGTTTCCACCTGCACTAGATCCTTCATTAGTGACCGAATCAATGGGATTTAATTCGGTCTTACCTAAGTCAGCAAGAGCAAACATTGGCTTATAAGATATATGAAAAACACCACGATCAACATGGTAGCCAGATGCTTGTTGTGCTAACTCATTTGCATTCCAATTATCCTGTCTAGATATATGAGCAATGCTAAAATAATCCAAGGTAGAAATTATGTCTAGACATTTATCAAGATACATATTAAGTGATTCGTCTAAACATTGGCAAACCTTGGATATTTGCTGAACTACTAATAACGAATCACCATAAGCCTCAATATGTGTAGCACCTACAGCAGTTAAAAGTTCTAGTCTGAATAGTAAAGCTTCATATTCGGCTTGATTGTTTGTGCAAGAATATTCTAAGCGGCATAAGGCTTCAAACACAGCACCACGAGGAGATATATAAACAACACCAACACCTTGGCCATTGTTACAGATTGAACCATCAAAATATAATCTCCAAGGTATTAAAGAGACAAGGCTATGCTACTCGGTGATGGCGCCAGAAAAGAGCTCGTGGCGTGTAGTTGACGTGGGAGCAGTAAGTCCTTGTGCGTGGTGAATGACCAGCCCGTTGGGAACCCCAAGAGGAAGGTATGATGAGTGTAGCGGCTAGTTTTCCCTCAGTTAAGATACCAAGGTTTATCGATCAGGAGAGGAGAGACGGCGACGACTGAAGGTGATATGGAACCTGCACACACACACAACCAAGTACTTTGTTCCCAACTTGCG